>CM076581.1:1584984154-1586184154 GCA_034641835.2 Pinus albicaulis
TCTTTATATAGCATGATTATTCTGTTATCAGTCAAGAAAATAATCTCTAACATAGTAAAGGCTCTTTTACAGAAAAGAAATCTAAAACTCAACATTATCATCCAGAATCCTCAAAAGGACCAATGATTCACCCCATCTGGGAAAAATTATTAATTTTTAGAAGAAATTTAAAAAATATTATACTAGAAAATATTAAAATATAATAAGTCTCATCGCGAGCTTGTTTACCATGTTCATAGGCCCGAAATAATTGAACTCACATTACCAATAATGCCTACTAAAATAGGGTAATGACTTGAGATTATATCAAGAGGACAAGGGGTCTCATCAAGAGCCAGCTTGATCAATTTAATTACAACTAGTGAATGGAATTGTCATTATTTGGTTACCAAGCCAAGACAATGGATTTTAAGTAAATAAAAATAAAATACAAAAAGGAAAAAGGAATTTTCAAAAAAGATCAAGTGTATAAGGTTGGAATTTATTTTTGGAAATTGTAAGAAAGAGTGGATGGGATAATGAATCATTGCTGGGTAAAAGGTAACCGTGCCAAGAGCTTAAATTTCATATTGGATCAGAGGCTCTACCTGTGATAAAAGAGTAAATATTTATAAAGCTAATCTGTAAGAGCCACCTGCTTTATCTTTTTGAACTGAGTAAAGACTGATATAGATTCTCATACTTTTAATTTAAAAAAAAAGAGGAATTCTTATGAATTATAATTAAGAGAGATTTTTTTGCTTAGTAAGTTATTATTTGTTTGAAATTCATTCCTGAAACTATTTTTATTTCAATTTTTTTTTTAGAAATTTCAAAAATTTAGTTAGAGATAGCTGGTTCTCCCAACTGAATCACCAATTGTTGTGCTATACAAACAATCCCCATTTATTTTTACTAAATGGGGACTCTTAAATAATTAGGAAATTCACTTCATTTATTTTTTAGCTTAAGTCAAAAAACTGTAGGAAATAAAGTTTCTTTTTCTTTTCTGCTTTCATTCGTTACTGTGCATCACAATTTGCACAACTTACAAGCTTAAACAACTTAAAATCCACTAAGTCATGTAGGCTGCGATATGCGAAAAGCTCTTTCCAAAGTCATATTAAAATCTTTTTGCAAACACTTTAATCACCATTATAAACCAAAATCGCATCGCACCTTATTTAAATGATCAACTTATAAGCAATTCGGTGAAAGTTGCGATTAAGTGGACTCGACGAGCCAACAAAGAAATAAACATAAAGTTCCAAAGTCCGATAAAGAGCCACCGCTTGATTTCTTAGTGCGAATTTCGCATTTCGCAGGACATAAATAAAAGAAAACTTATTTACCACATAAAATTTGTGATGTGCGATTTGTGCAAATCGCATTTCGCGGGATTTATGGGTAACATCACAATTGAAAATAGTTATGAGTTGTGAAATGAGATGAATGGTGGTTGATTGCTCAAGCATGAAAAATAACCCATGTCAAATAAAACTAAATATGAGATCCAATGTCTTAAATTGATACATTTCACATGAAGGTGTAAGAGATGTGATTTAAAAATATTATTGATGATTAACGACATTTAATAGAAGTAAGGTTTTGATAGCTTCATATCTACTTAGAGAGTGTTTTGAAATGATTGAACACCATTTTTTTTCCAATTTTGTTCTCTTCTCCGTTCTCTATATTTTTAATGTGTTCTCTCTTTGCTTAAAATTAGGAAACCACTTAACGGAGCAAGGAAATTAGAAATGAACAAGAAAGGCAAAGAGATTTCCCAAGCGTCATCTATTGAAGACTCAGACATGTCTCCCCTATTCACTGATATCACCTGCAACAAGGAATGCAAAATTTCTTCGTGGGAGGCATTGTATAAGTCTTTCTAAAAAGAAAATCCAAGGGTAATAGTCAGAGTTGCTATAGCAGGTGCATCAATTCCTTCAGACCTGACCTATTTCAACATTTCATGTTCATTCATCCATAAGGTAGCAACAAGGCCAAATATTATCCCATATAGAGATATGGTTAAGTGGGTAATTGACCACTTAAACGTAGAATATAGAACATTCAAGGATTCAAAGGGCGAGAATATCGGTTCATTCATGGTAGAATATTTGAGGACAATGTACCACTTACCTGTCCTGCAACAGAACTATGGCAAAGCTTTTCTTCAAAGCTTTAGAGAAAAACATCCAGACCTGATGAAAGTCATAAAGGAATGGAAGTAAGACTAAGGAAAGCTTTAACGAGATAAAATCGATATGTACCCAATAGCACAAATCCCTTCCCCTTAATGTTATGCTTCCAGTATTTTGTGTAGATTATTCGCAAAACCTGATACCACTAGGTTCTCTGTAGATTGAGTCCCATTAATTGACGCAATCGTCAATTCCTTAATTCTAAATTGGGAAAATATCCTATCTGATAATATAGCCAGAAACATCATGGAATATAAGAGTAAAAGAAGTGTTTCATCTATAGAAATACCCCCCTTTTACATGAGTGCCTATGTCATGGACGCAATTTTCTTTTCTTCTAGTTTTCCTACCATGGGATGGAAATGGAAAGCGCAAGACCCTACTGCAATCCACATCTACCACAGAGTCCTTTGGGATTCAGAATTCCATCTACATTTTTAAAAATGTTTCCATATTCATGTTTCCTATTTACCAGATTATATTCAATGAGAAAGCCCATAGGGTTTCCAAAGAAGCTAGTACAGTAATTTTTCCAGTTACTAGATGGTTCGAAGAGGAAAGTTTCACTTATATCAGCGTTTTTGGTTTTTATGCTTCTCCTCATGTCCTACCATATTATGTTCTTGATAAGTTACTTGCAAGATAAATTTCCTACCATATTGTTGTAAATGGTATTTCAAAACAACTTAAAGATACTAAGAAGTCTGTTTGGCCTAATTTTCCTATATAGTGCGGTACTTTTGCACTTTTTGATATTGGTCATGCCTACAAGGAAGTGTCAAATTTTAATCTATTGAATTTGGCAGTAATGCCAAAATGACCATATGACCCCAAGATGTGATTAAAAATTACATCATAGTGCTCAAATTAAAACCTTTCGTGAAAGAGATAGATATATTTGATGATCTCTTTCAAGGTATTGAAAAGTTTTAAGATGTACTTACTTTTGCATCCAGTGAACTCAATCAATATGACTTGGAAGATTTCCAAGAATATAGAAACAAGAGACTGGAAAAGATTCCTCTGGATTTATTGACTATTGAATATTACAACATACCTAATCCAAGTATTAGCTTGGATAATGAAGTGAAAGACATGTCTGAAGATGATTCAGGGAAATCAGAACATCAATCTTAGAATTCAGATAATTGTGAAAATGAATTTGAAAATAGAAAGGAGAACCCAGAAAAGATAATTGATCAAGTAATCCAAGAGATTGAGATGTAGTATAAAGGAGGAAGCAATGGAACAGAGTCAACTTCCCAAGAAGTTCAGCATAGTCAAGATACACTTGATCAGTCAGAAGTCTCAACCAAATAATTTGATAGTGACTGGGATGAGTTTTCTAAGGCAATAAAAACTCCTCAAACAAATACCAATACTAATCAAGCTACTAGTTTTCAGATGCCAGAACCTTCTCAGAAGTTAGTAGAAACTAGTACTCCACTACAACAAGTTCCTGAAACTCATGATCAAGAGATAATTCCAGCTTATCCTACAAAACAGATAGTGTTACAAGTTGAGGAAATACCTTTGCTGGATGTTTTCTGTAGTCCCAGTCATAAGGTTGTAGTCAAGAGAATAAAAAAGAGAAGAATCGATGATACAGTCTCAAGTCTTACAGATGAATCTGTTGATGTTTTATGGAAGGATCCTCTAGCTGATCTTACTAAACATTTAACCAAGATATCACTATTTGCAGGGGCATATGCTACTGCTACTATTGATAAATCCATTGAGGTTAAAATGTTATTGAAACAGAGAGAAGATATAATACAAGAATTAGAGAGACTATTAGATCAATAAAGTCTAACTCCAACGATAAAATGGAATTAAATATGTTCCAATTTCAAAATGATTTCAAAAGTCTTAATTTGCAACATCAAATACAACTCACTGAGAAGAAAACACAATTGGAAGCAACAATGAACAGATTACCAAGACAACCACAACTAGAGCAATTAATAAAGGAAGCATTGGATGTGAATGCTAAGTTAAAGAAACAATAAGAAGAATTTTTCCAACAAGCTTATATCACTAGTTCTTATTGTGACTCAACTGAAATATTGATCCAACAAGTAGCTATCCAGAAACTTTAATGTGAGAAGATCGAAAAGAAAATAAATGAACATATTCAATGGCAAGCATCAGACTCAGGCAAGGAATGTGATCTACCATAGATAGAAAAATCCCACAAGGAGATCTTATTTAAGGATTGGGAAGCACAGATAAAGCAAGCAGATGAAGAAACATTGAAAGCATCAAGGATGACAAAGGAAATTACTGAATATTTATGTGAACAAATTTTGAAATAAGAAATTATCAAAGAATGCACGTCTGAAGTGCTCTCAGAAGTCAAACAACTAAAAACATAGTGGAAAAAAAGGTAGAAATTCAGGATGAAATGATTAAACAAGTAAATAAGTTTGATCAAGAAAATTATTGGAATTTTTTTATCAAACCTTATCATCAGTACCATACCTTTCACTCCTTAAAATATTCGACAAGAAAATCACAGCCAACACTCTCAAATGCGGTATTCAAGGGACATGGTAGATCGAGGATTTTGTAGCCAGCTCAACTCAAGCCCATGCTAGATATTTTTCGCTTTGGGATCAAATCCAAAAGAAAGATTGAAATTAATAGTCATAAGTTTATTTTATTTTCGTAGATTTTAGTTAAAGTTAGTCTTACAAGGATGGTTGTTTGAAACCTCCTCTATTTTAATGTAATAATATATTTTTAAAAACATAGTTAGTTTAGTATTTAAACCCCTCTCATGCATTTATAGAAGGGTCCAGAAATTTGTCAAAAATATTTGCAAAGAATGCACTTTTGTAAGTTTGTGAATGCTTTGATGAATTAATGGAACACAATTTGTTATCTTTTAACATTTGAAGCTGTTTAACTGATGTTGCACTATTGTACACTTTGAATTTCTTTGAAGTGAAGAGGAGCAGATATCTACTGTCAGTTTACATGAGTAGAACTTTGTACATATGATACTTCTATTCACTTGTATTAAGTCTTGATTTCTAGATTGACAGTCATATTTTTATTGCATTATATATTTGAAACGTCATTATAGATGAATGTTAAATGCACTTCTGTACTAATATTTGTCTATAATTTCTTATTATATATATAATCACACATATGAATGTGATATACTTTCCACAATTCTTATAATCAAAATATTTTTTTAGAAGAATCATCCTACATAATTTTCATCTCTTTCAACTGTTAAATAATCTACATTACTCTTTAGATCGCATAAAGGAAGAAACACCCCGAAAATATAATAGAATAGGTAGTGTTAGATAGATGCATGTGATAGATTAGAATCATTTTCCATTGCATGTTATATAATCAAAACACACTCCAAAATCATCCTTATTGGGAAACTGGTCCCACTATCCCTAGTCAGAGCCACCACACCAAACAGAAAAGGAGATGCTTTAAGGTCCGGACCGAGTGGTTTTCCACCATGCTGTGGCAGCGAATTACGAGGCCTCAACAGGTGGCTGAGAGGAAGAACAAAATTTTTGTTGGAGATGCACGAGCGATGTTGCATGATCAGGGCCTACTGTTATAAATTTATATAATATAAAGAAATGGAACACATAAAATATGCAGAAACAAAAACAAAAAAAACATGTAAAACAATAGAGACACAGATATACATGGTTCACCCAATCTGGGCTATGTCCACCTTGAACAACCAGTCCTTCCTTTCTATTATCTAGCAAAATGAAGAGACACAACCTACAACAGATTCATTGTAATATCCTCTATTCTCTTTCACAATCGCCCTTTTTGTTTCTCACTCATACTACTCATCCAACACACAACCGCAATACAATACCCTCATAAACCAAAGGGGTTTCCTTATAGGGAATAAAAACCCTAAATTAAACATAACTTCTACTGTCATATCATCCACTGTAATATTCCCATTTTAGCACATAGCTAAATGGAATATTAAATTTTTGTCTTTATCACCTAGTAGCTTAAAAAATGGGTAAGGGAACCCATTCTTATTGAATATATGAATAAAATCCTTCATAATGTGAAAGGGATCATCAGAATAACTTTATTTTTCACCCTCAAGTGTGAAAAGGGGAAAAAACATGAAGATAAGATCAGGTTTGACTAAGTCAACAACGCTGCCATAGGAGGAGTGGCTCACTTTGGAAGACATCGCAGTGTGAATGGGGAAGAGGATATTTGGTGGAGGAAACCCTAATGAGTGGGGCCCATGGAGAGAGAGCTTTCACTTGTTTAAAAGGAGGGAAAGGCAGCCATTTTTATTCATGCTATGGATTATTGATTTCATTGTCTATTCAGACATTGTGCATTCTTTTGTTGTTTAGCAAGAATTGTTGGGGAATTCCTGTTTAGGATTTCTTCACCTTCTTGAGAGGCCTCTTGAAGGATTTTTCTTCATTCTCCACACATATTGGCTCAAGGCCAAAGCCACCTCCTTCAATCACAACGTTATTCCTGAAGCAGGATAACTTTGTGTTGCAGGGTGTTGCAGTGGAGACTCCACAACACCATTTCCTTGGCTCATCTTTCAGAGGAGGGAGCTTCTATTTCTCTGGGAGGTTAGTGAGGGAGATTAATGAGCATATTTCAGATCATTGGCATCAAGCCAAGCAGTTCCCTTCACCATCAGCGCAATCCCCTCTCTAGACTGCGTTATTTTTGAGTGCAATTGCAGTGGAGACTTGCTCCACTATTTTGGAGGATGAGATCCTCAGGGATTGGATCAGCCTTTCACCTGAGAGATCCTTTGGATTGGATTCAGCCATAATTTTCAGCATCATCAACTATCTACATCCATTTCTATTTTCTGAGTTGCAGCTGCTGCCCAGCAACTCCGACATTTCTGCAGATTTGCCATTTTGTACTTATTTCAGCCAATCCTTTCAAGGATTGTGTAGTGTATGTTTCTAGGGGTTGAGATCTTGCTCCCCCTTCTTTATTTGAGCTATATATTGTCATATCCATATATTGATATCATTTTGCAGCAGTTCTCCTTCAAGGATTGTGCAGTCATAGCTAGGGCTTCTTTTGTATAGCAGTATTCCTTCATTTGTCATGTATATGTTTCATTGGGGCTGCATTGCCTAACTTGAGAGATCATTTCCTCAAGATCTTGTATACATTGAGGCTGCTATAATATAATGTAATGGTTATGTGGATCTTCTGTCATTCTTGTATTAATGCATTCACTGGTATTTTCCAGCTCATGTTTATGTATTGCTAATCTCCACATCGGTAATATCTTGAGATATTCCCAATAATGTAGTTGTTCCTAATTTGGAATATTACAGTGGTATCAGAGCATGATCTCTGGCTCAGCCTGTAAGTCTTAGCCAAAGAAGATCAAGATGATGAAGAAGATGAGTTTACTCTTGTTAGCCATCAGTATTTTTTACATGTTAGTGATGACTATATCTACAGCTGAGTTTTATAGAAACTAATTTCCTTATGTCAATATGTCATCTAGAAAACCCTCCTAAAACTTTTTTCGCCTTTCTACTTTTCAGCACACCCATGTCAAAATCAAAACCTCATTATCCCTTTCCTACCTGGCTTCAGCCCCCTGATCTGCCCATCAGCTTTAAAAAACAAATCCAAATCTGTTTCAAAAGTCTCCCCTGTGTTAGGAAGTGGCGCTTTAAGGCATTTTACCCTTGGCAATCATCAAAAGGCCAAAAAGCCTCCATCTGTAACAGACCTACCATGACTGACCTCCCACTTTGCAAATGAAATTGACAAACAGCTCTAAGTCGCGCCACTCACATCCCCTAGATCTCAGCACTGCATAAACCCCAATCTCAAGTTGACTATTAGGTGTTTCACAGTGTTTTATGGTTTCTACAAAGGCAGGAAATATAGCTCCATCTCAGGAGGAAATGCTTGAATCTACAGTTAGAAGAACAGCTGCTTCTAAATGTAACTTGAGCCTGAGATATGTCTGCAAAACATAAAGCTACTCATCCAGACCTTACAGTTCTTTCCAGCATGAAAATCACAGTAAGAAAAGGACACCACTGTTTCAGCAAACTGGTAAATTTGCATGGCCCAGAACCTCCTTCATTTACAAGCAGAGGGTTAGGGCGCCTCCTTCATCTACAAGCAGAGGGCGCTGGCCAGTATTGACTTTAAAGGTTGCAGAAGTCCAGGTTTGCCTTTTACTGAACAAATGAAACAGAGACTACAGGTTTTTCTGAGTGTGAATGATGATCATAACAGAGAATAAAGTCTGCAGTATGCAAGTTCAAAGGAAAACAGAGTTTGGTCTGATAAAGGAGGTCATTTGAAGCTTTCAAATCATATCAATTGTTAAACTTTAGAAAGGCATGTCATTAGTAAAAATTCCAATCATAAACAGCCTGCTTGTCCACAAGATCAAATTGAAGGGATGCTGACAGATCATGTCATCACCTAGGCAGAAAGAAAGTGCTTGGTTCTTCAAAAGGCACTAACCTCCATAGTCACAGAGACTATCTTTCAAATAATTTGTCATGAGATGACCAAAGCAAATGATGACATCTCAGTTTCCCTCAGAACAGTACAGTGAGACAAGGATACTTTGACTAGGGTTGTTCTGAAGCATAGTGGTGATTGCAAACAGAAGGTACCAGTGTTGATGTTTTTTAAGTTGACTGCCTATCATCATAATCCAAGCAAATCCTTGTCATGCAGCATTTTCAAATAATCTTCAGATACTTTTCTCAGTGAAGAGCCTCCTCCATTTATGAGCAGATGGCCAAAGCATTGCAGGTTGTTGAAAACTGATTGATCTAAAGTGCAGTGGAAGGATACAAAGAAAGTAAATAGAAGTCATTTCACAGGTAAAAGTTAGGGTTTATGATTTAAAAGTATTGGTTTTCCTATTCAAATGAAAATGTCTTTCAAGAAATACATTATGATAGACAGGAAACAATATGAGTATGCATGCATTAATACCAAAAAGGAACCGTTTCTTTAAAGGAAAGGGCTAAACAGCACCCCACTGTCACCTGCCCAGAAGTCCGAGAGAGCTCCTTTTGAGTAAACAGAGAAATATAGTGTGAAAGAATGCAACCAAAAGATGGCGCTTACAGTCCAGGGAGAAGCCTATAAATCACCTAGAAGCAGCAATTATCAAACAAATTGGAAGAGCACAGGCCATCTCCTGTTAAAAGGACAAAACAGTTGTCAAGATTTTTCAAAATGCTCTTTGACACATTCTGAGTGATTTTCTTTAAACATCACCTAAAGTGTCAAAGCAGGGGACAGAGTTGAGCTTTGGAACGTTTCTCTTACAAAAAGACCGATGCACTAATCAAAGCAAATATTAGGGAAAAGAGTTGATAAAGCACTTAGAGGAAAAATTTGTCAAAACCAAGTTTAAAAGGGTAAGCCATCTCCTATCAAAGGTCAGAGACAACTATGCTGTTCATGAATAAGAAAGTATAAAAGTTATTGAGGCAGCATTTCAAATTCTTCTGCAACCAGGGATCCTACAAGTCAGTCTACAGGTTTATCAAGTACAAGAGTGATTTGGCCTATTTTCAGTTTTTGGAGAAATATTTTAAAACAAGTATAGGCCTGTTCATCATAAAAGGGAAAGGGTACCATATCAGTGCATCTTGAGCATAAGCAAATACAACTGCATTTTATACCCACAGTCAAAAAATAGATTTAAAGGACACTTGGCATTTAAGTCAGTTTCAAGGAGAGGCCTCGTCACTTTGAAGCAGCTAGAAAGGACACTTTGAAATTCAAAAATCAAAGAGGTTAAATATATCTTCTCACCAAGTGGCAGAGGCACTCCATAAACTCTTTGATATATTAGTAAGAAAATGTCACATTTTTAAAGGGACACGAAAGGATCGGCCCTAAACAGAAAGTCATTGTTCAAGTTTATATACATATTCAAAATGACAAGGCCACAGTTTAAAAACCAAACAGAGTTGAAAACCAACGTCACTTTTCAAAGTTTAAGACCGTTGAAGATTTGTTTTGAAATGACACAAGGGTGAAGGTCGAGGGCGATTTTATCATTTTCAAAACTGCAAACAAAGTTCCATACCTTCCCTTAACATCAAAACCAGTGAATCGGGTCAATTTGCATATTTTTGCGTTGTTAAAAGGCCGAGCGACGCGCCTGGAAACCCGCGCGACGTGCTTGGGAGAGTGTTTACACTGCCCGTCAGTTCATGCGCGACGCACCTGTACAGTGGCGCGACGTGCCTGTACCGGGCGCCCGACCACCCGACAGCCCGACTCGACAGGCCACCCGGGTGGCGTTTTTTGCACGACGTTCTATCTTTAAAGAGTGCCGCGCAGGTTTGAAGATCTCCAGAGCTACTCCAAGCTTTCCTCCAAGGTTTTCTTCGGCGATTTCAAGAGGTATTTTGAGATTTCATCCAAATTTCTGAAATTGCCAAACCTGGACTGTGTTTGTTGGCTTTTCATAGGCATTTAAAAGCTGGTTTTCCAAAGTATGGAGGAATTTTCCCAAGGCAGACTAGTAGGCTAGTTTAAAAGAAGTCTTTGCTGTTGAAGGGAACAGGGCATTGATTACCCTACTCAACCACCGAAAAACATTATTCTCTGAAAACTCTATGACTGTTTTTATCCATCAAAACCTCACTGCCAAGTAGATTTCCAGAAATCATAAAAGCTTTCTTCCGAGGATAACTGACATTCCACATTGAAAAGGCCCTTGATTATTGCGGAAAAGAGCAAACTCTTACAGCCTTTGCTCAAAGCTTTTGAAGTTGTCCTAAAATCTGCTACCTCTGTTTTAAATATGAATTTGCTTATATGCTCACACCAGGATTGAAGCTTAATGAGCATGTTTTTGTTGAAACGAAGTGACATGCATAGAGAGCAGTGAAATTTAGTGGAAGAAGGGGTTCTTGGTCAAGCAGAAGTCCACAGGTGGAGGCTGCAGGGGAAGGCTGCTCGCGCCCTTCACAAAGGGACAGTATTCACTGTGTTGTTGGTTGACTGCCTTGTGTTGTTCAAAGCCTATTTGACAAGTTGCTATCCATCCAAGCAGAGGTTTTTCTAACATAACCAGAAGGCCACATTCATAAGGAACCTTTGATTGTTTTGAAAAGAAGTCTTACACTGTTTCTGCCTAAAAAGCTTTATAGTCTTCTAAAAACTCTGTCATTTTTGCTCCAGTCCTGTGTATTGACTGTCTAGACATATTTATGGTGGTTTGCAATAGATGCAAGATCAGTGGAAGGTTGGAACACTTATACAGGGCAGAGTTGTTGATGACTAAAAGTCCCTTTGAGCAAAGAGTAAGAGGTGTTGAGTGACATCTTAAAACTCACAAGAACAGGGTGATCAAAGCATTTCTCACAGCAAGCTCCTTTCAGCAGTTTACTTTTCTTTTTCACTGCATTATTTCCTACTAAGAAATTGTTGACTGAGATATTCTAAGGGTGAACAGGTTACTTTCTGAAGAGCAGGGTTTTAATGATTGAGTTTTGTCTTGGAAACACAAATACAAGTGTTGACTGGCCTCTAACAAATTCACAAGAGGAGTGATTTATTAACACTGTATACAGGAAATCTACACAGCAGTCTGTCTCATCTTTACTATATGGTGTCCTATTGAGAAGTTTTGCCTGGCTGAGGTACACTCAAAGGTAGAAGGTTGTTTTAAGGAGAGCAGAAGTTGTGTGTTACAAAAGCTTGTTGCAATACATCCAAATCTCATTGTCCATTCTGTCCAAGCAGTATAGTGACACAGTTTGATTCCAACAAGACTTTTTACACACAGTGGGGGAAGTTTGTCTTTTCCAAATCATATTCAGGTCAAAATGCCTCCAAGGCAAGACCACAGGAACGGTCCACATAAGAGATATGAGCCCATCTTTGCAGAAGAGATTAATGCTCATCCATCTGTACTTTTCAACTTCCATGAAGTAGGTTGCCTTGATTTTTGCCAGAAGATAGAAGAAGTCAAGAGTTTTTCGCCATTAACACACTTGTGCGCCCTGAGATTCAAAGAAAAACACTTCCAAGTAGCGGATCTTGATTTCAAAATTTCTCCAAGGTATGTGTCCAAGGCCACCAAGATCCCGTATCATGGCGAAAAATGGTTTAAACAAGCTCATCTTGACTTGGAGGATTACAAACCTTTCATCAAGCCTGAACATAGAGAGGTTGTCACTGCTATCTTCCCTTTTTCATATCTTCTTGACAGCTATGCTCCGCTTATGAAAGCCATAATGAAATATTTCACTTGTGAAGGGAGGTTTAATCGAATTTATGCCTACCATGTCCGCTTATTGATGCATTTTACCAGAAGCAGGCAACTAAACCTTCCTTACTTTTTGTCCAAGAGCATAGAGAAAATGGCATCTACTGTCCAAAAGAAGGCTCCACCTCAGCAAATCCCTTCTCTTTTTCATCATTCCTTGATCAAGATTATCTTCCTACACCAGCTAGAGAAGAAAGAAGTTTCATGGGACTTATTCATCAGCCATCCAGACTTCTCTATTGTTCCTCCTGTTCATGTGTCTCCCACTCAGCCCATCCATCGCCCGATACCTTTGTGTAGTAGGCCTACTCCTAGGAGGCTCAGAATGACTACTGGACAGTCAAGTCAACAGGAGGAAGGAGAGGGCAGTGAAAAGCAACAAGAAGAAAGGGATGAGGGACAGCAGCAGATAGAGGATGAGGGACAGCAGCAAACAGAAAGTGAAGGACAGCAGGTCCAAGATGAACAGCAACAGGTACACATTGATGAACAACAGTTAGAAGATGAAGAACAGCAAGTTGGGCAGGAAATTGAAACACCTCTTGAGCCACAAATTGGACAAGACATTGATGAAGAACAACAAGCTAAGGCTGACACCTTAACAGTGACAAAGATTGTTCCTAGCAAGAGGAAATTGCCCAAAAAGACACCTTCTAGCATGCCAAGGAGGAAAAGCGCCAGATTGGCTTTCAAAGGAAAAAGCAAAGTTGGGGAAAGTACAGAGCATGGAGGTGATTTAGCTATTATCCCTATCCAAAGCGATGATAGTGACAATGAGGCCCGCCTTCTTGAAAATCTCTTAATTCATAAGGAAGGGCAAATTGATGCATTAGAGAAAGATCTTCAAAGGGCAAGGAATTTCAATCATTTCTTGGAGATTGAAAACAAACAAATGAATGTGCACACAGCTGTTCATGAGGCACGGGCGATTAAGTATAAGAAAGAGGCAGAAAAGGCGCAAGCAAGAATTGAAGAGCTCATTGGTGAGTTTGATGATGAAGAGGAGGAAGACCAACCTAGGCAGAAGAGGCCTAGGACCATCGGGCTTAAAAGATCCTTGGAGAAGCAGAGAGCAAAAGAGCAAGCCCAGCTCCAAGCCTTTCCTCTCACTGCACTCCTTGAGCAGGAAATTGAGGAAAACAAAGAGGCTTGGCTTGAAAGAGCTAACAAAAATTTGGAAATGAAGCTTGAGAGGGCCAATAGAGATTTAGAGCTGCAGAGGAAGAGGACACACCACTTCCAAAAGCTGAATCAGTTTGCCCGGCGCAAACTAAAGGCAGCACAAGAGAAATTGACGAAGGTGAAGGGGAAGCACCTAGCACGGAAGGAAGGGAAAAGCATATCAGCCCTTGATATTTTGGCCTCAGCTTCGGAGCATGTTGCTATGGACCCTTGAGGGTCATGCATGCCAAATTAGGGCCTTTTTCGACAACTTTTTGTTTTTTGGCATTTTTTGGGTTTTTGGTCGAAAACTCATAATTTCGCCATTTCAGTTTGAGGAATTTTCAAGGGAGGAGGATGACACCGATAGATGCCATAATTCTATGAGCAGGTCTCCAGCGATTTTCAGGGCATTTGGAGATCATTCGCCCCCTCAAATTGGCGAAAAACACCCTCTTTTTGCACATTCTGCCCGCCATATCAGCAGTCTGCTATTTCCTGGCTTTTTACACACAGGTACAGTTTTGGATGACTTCCAGGCCTCGGATTGAGATGTTTTCAGTTGCGCCGGAAAGTAGACACAGAGAGCTTTCCAGCAAGCCCTCATGAGCCCCATTTCGACATCGGGAAGGCTGCCAATTGCATCCAGCAAGTCAGGGGACCTTTTTCAAGCATAAATATGAAGTATTTTTGTAATTTTTGAACCTCAAAAATCTGCTTTTCCCAAATGTGCGTTAAGCTATTTTTATCCTTGGGAAATGATGTAAAGTCAATATAATTTCTGTTTTTAGCAGTTTTTTAGATATTTTATGGGATATTTTGTGCCTTGGGCTTTGCAAAGCCTCAAGGACAAGTTTAGATATTTTGACTTGGCCAATGGGATAGCTAGTTGCTCCATGAGGTTTTCCTCTCTCAAGCCTATTTATTCCATGGGTTTCATTGTAAATCAGAGGCTGAACTTGAGAGAAGAATTAATACATTGGTCATATGAGCTTTGATGAATACACTTGTGTTATGATTTTTGGACTGTCTCTTGGATGCTTTTGAGGAGTGATGAAGGATTGGTGATGGATTCCATGACATGGTAGAATGGTATAGTTTTTCTTGCTATGTTTTTGTCTTCTAGTTTTCATTCATAATCCATGCTTCTTGCTGCTATAGATCAGTAGAGATTAGTTTTGAGATATGCCCATGGAGGCACCTCAAAATTCCTAAATCTTCATAGCTTGATGTTTTCTTCTTCCTTTGTTATGCTAAAGAATTCTTAACTGCTCTTTAGTAACCTAAGGATAATGTTTGCTAGTTTTATTTACAAGTTCTATGCATGTTGAGTAGGATGTATGGTGTGCCCTGCCTACCTATAAGCTGTCCATAGTTCTGTCCATAAAACTTTCTCTTTGGTTGATTTGTTGATCATCTTATTGAACCAAGGAGGCCTAGTCCCGATCTAGCCCTTTGCCTAAAACTATGAAATCTTGTTTGTCAAAGTGCCCAATGACTTAGAGACTATGTTTAGGCGTTCCGGCGTAGTTTATGAGTTTTTAGTTTGTCTCATGTGTTTTCCCCAAAGTCTGATAGCCATTTCCCGAAGTTAGAGGGTCTTATACCTCTATGTATGGCTGGAATGTTTGATTTCTATGTATTAATTAGCTCATAGTTACATTTAACATGATTAATGGCTTGCTATAAAATGTTTATGTCTGCTATCAACTAGTTACACTTGAAATCCCTTTGTCTTTCACCAACTTGTTGTCCATTTAACCCATTTTTCCCAAAGATCCTTCTACCGTGAATCAAATCGGCCCTACAACAGCCTTGCATCATCATCTCATAGCTTCCTTGACCTGTTTGACCCCATAGCCCAATTGATCTGACTTCTTGTTATCCATTTTTATATCTTTGATCAGTTTTATCCCTCACAAACTTAAAAAACCAAAAAACTAAAAACTCACTTCATAACTAGCCTAATATCAGAACACCATAAGCAAACACACTGATATCTTTTGCATATAATAGAGAGAGCCCTCTCTGAGTCCAGGAAGGCTAGGTCCTTGGGCTCCAAAGCTTGGTTTGATGTTACATCGTCATTTGGCTTACCAATCGGCCAAATCACGGGACCCTAACAACTCTCATCTATTTTCAGATCTAGAGGAGACCTCTCCAAGGAGGTCAAGAAGATTGAAGAAAGGGAAGAGGAAGGACCATGCACTTCCTTCTCTCACAAAGAAGAAGACTAGAAGCATGAATAACACTTTGAATTCGAAATTCTAAGTGAGTAGCTTGCTGAATACTGAGAAAAACCTAGAACCTTCCAATAGACTATAGCTTTTCCACAATTTATTCAGCAGAAAGAAGAAAGAAGACCCCACAACTATGGGATGATGAGAGGCAATAGATTTATATTGTCCACATTTGATGGATCACTCACATGTGCAGCAGAGGTTTGGGTGAAGAATCTAGAGGCTTTCTTCCTGCTACATCCTGTAGTAGACAGAGAGGCTATAGAAATTGCAGCGTTGTACCTAGAAGGTGAAGCAAATATTTGGTGGATCAGCCATCTAAGCCATGAAAGGGTTTCAACTCTTGCCAAGTTTTCTCAAAGAATGATCAGAAGATTTGGTAAAAGGAGGAAGGAGCCCTCACCACCAGCTAATGAGGCATGTACTAGCGCTATTGAGACCATGGAGGAGCAGCCTTCATCTTCAACAGTTTGGGAGGCCAACACCTATGAGGAGGAAACTCTTGCAGCACTGCAAGGAGCTTCCAAATTTCACCAAGGTATGATTAAAAATCCATCTCTTGTCATTTCAGCAAACACTTTGGATGGTCTACATGATTGGATGCAGTTGACCTGGAGTAGCAGAATTGCACTATGCTATACAAAAGCAATGATGGAGGAAAGAGGAACCATTCCTCATGTGAGCACTCAAAGAGCAGCTTAATTCAGGAATTCATGGAGGAAGCAGTGAGAAGGAGTAGACATCTGGAGATAAGAAACTCTTTCTCCTCTCTAGATGACACTCTCTCAATGAGCATGCCACAACTCAAAGAGAGAATTCTACTGGCAGTAGATCCAAGGCCTCTTGGGTTTTTTAGGACCATCCATGAGGAGGAGATCTCCGGGAGAGATTTCGATGGAGGTGCACTCCCACACATCATGGAGTGAAAAATTCTTCAACAATTTTAGGAGGTTCTTTCCTTCTCACAGGAACAGATAGAAGATGGAGGACATCTTTGGATGGATAACATCTCTCATGACTGTGTTGGACATTCCTTGAGCCATGCACATCATGATGGGAGGCTTTTTCCTACCACCTATTTGGATCCTCATAGGGTCAAATTGATCCTCGGTGAGATTGCATTTCAAGATCCCATGAAATGAAGCAATTTGATTTTGGATGATGGTAGCCCTCATGGGATGAGTACCAAGATGAAGGGTGGAAGAAGGCATCCACAATTGGTTGAGCGGATGTGGATGGTGAGCAAGAAGCTGGTGAGCTACTTGCAGATTTATGATACCGGGCAACAGGAGGCTTGGCTGCGCTGGTTACTCTTAAAGGAGTTTGGCCATCACTTGGCATACACTCTTTCCAAGGGTATGAGGATGGAGAAGATGTGGCAGGATGCTGACATCATGGAGTAGAAAAGAGTATGGGTGCATAGTGATGATGCAACATTCATGTCATACACTATGTCTTCATCACATATATTGTATGATGAGAGTATGAGGAAGCAACAAAAGCATTTGTTGCTGGGGTTATTCTTTGGAGAGCAAGAGAATATTTGCTCTCATTTCTTGTATGATGTTGCAAGAGTAGGAGATGGAAAAATCATGGTGCAAAGGGGATACTCCTTGACCTTTTATGATCAGGAATTACTTACACCTTGGGAGGGATTCCATATTTGCAGCAACATTATTGGAGGGATGCCCATGTATGTTGAGGAAGCTGAGGGCAAAAACATTGTGCCATCTAGAGATTATCTAGTGCCTCATGCAGAGGAAGGAGGAGCTCTTGCTCCAAGTAGAGTGATGCTTGCATCTTTGCAAGGAAGTCCTCAGGATCTCAGGTATGGAGATCAAGGCATAACTCATTTTTTACATGTGCCATTGTTGAGGAGGTGTGGAACCATGGACACATAAGGACAAGATAGGGAGGATGACCATCATGATGATATGAGAAAGTACACATCCCTCTCTATTGTATGGGGTTGATGCACTTAAGAAGGTGATTGGATTGCGTAGTGGAAGCATGGACATATTTTTTCATTCATATATGCAGTCACCTCTTGATGATGATGTCTCACTACATGGAGAAATTTTGTTGGGGAGACCACTGGATCAGTAGAGCAGGATGGATGCTTCACCAGTTGAGGCACCACTCAGTGTTTTCAAAGGAGTGAAAACCTTAGGAGACAACGTCACAGCGCTGAGAGTCTTGGGTAGACTAAAGGGGGAGAGAGCCATTCTCTCATCATCATTTTCACCCACTCTCATTTCAGGTTCTGCGTTGTGGCAGAAGCAGCAGGGGGAGGATAGCAACCTTCCAACTTGCATATTTGGCATGGGAGATGTAAAAGAAGAAAATGACCATGTGACAGATATCCTTCATAAGGAATCATCAGCGCTGTCACTATGGAGGATAGATCCATGTTGGAGCTCCGGGTTTTTGGTGGTGTATTCCCAGGATCATCTTGCTTGCATTGGGATATTGAAAAATCAGCATATGAGGAGATGCATAGATCATGTGTAGATGGAGGAGTTAGCACATCTACCTATTTTCTCTTTAAGGATGAGAGGAGACTCATTTTTGAGCCACTACATTTGCATGAGCAATACTTAGGGTAAGGGTATTGTTTATTTTCATGATGATTTGTATATTCATCCCTTAACCATATATGTTCAGGATGTTGCTCCAAGGAGGAGCATTCTTTTTTCTAGACCCCATGGTCTACTTGAGGCCATGAGTGCTATTGGTGACAACTCCCTAGGAGTATTTGGGGAGGAAATGTATTTTGGAGGACATACTCACCTTGCACCATACATCATTCACTTTCTCCATACATTTGAGGAGAGTGGGACAACAATCAAGTGGTTGAGAGGCCACACTTTTTGTCATACTCTTTTTTAGTTGAGGGTCAAACTGCATTGATTACAATTGAGCAGCCATTGTCCTTCTCCCTTGCCACACATGAATGCAAGCATGGTTCTCATTATGGTTCATTATGTTGCTGTTGTCTTTATGTTTGTTGAGAGCATGATTGGGGAAATGGAACATTGTTTGAATGTGTCCCTTGGGGGAGACATCTCCCACATTATTTGCATTACATGTTCTAATGGGAGCATGAGAGGATATGTGGCCACTACAGCAAAAAAATTGTTTCCATTTGAGGTGAGCCATATGATTGATTGGATGCCATATGATGGTGACTTCCAAATCATCACATATGAAATTATTTGGGACAACATGTTTCATAACGTTGGAGAAGAGATCCTTGGAGGTCTAGTCTTCATCTTGCCACTAGAGGGCAACAGTATTGCAGCCCAAGATCAGCATATACTCTGCACTTATCCTAAGTGGAGAGGAAGACAATGTGGGGTAGGATATTTTGTCTACCAAGATCAGATTTTCAGCCCACCTATATTGCAGGAGCCAAAAGTGGAAGATGATTCTCAGGAGTTGCCATGTTGGGAGGTAACTCCTTTTGTTTGGATGATTGCTTGGGGGATGGAGGATATACTTGGGCAAGATGTTCCTCAACACATTTCAGACTCCATGCCTTGGGTGGAGATTTTCCACTTCTATCCTTGCAGTTTCTTGAGGACAAGCAACAATTGGGAGGGGAGGACTGTAATATTCCCATTTTAGCACATAACGAAATGGAATATTAAATTTTTGTCTTTATCACCTAGAAACTTAATAAATGGGTAAGGGAACCCATTATTATTGAAGATATGAATAAAATCCCTCATAATGTGAAATGGATCATTAGAATAACTTTATTTTGCACCCTCAAGTGTGAAAAGGGGCAAATGCATGAAGACAAGGTCAGGTTTGACCATGTCAACAACGCTGGCATAGGAGGAGTGGCTCACTTTGGAAGACAATGTAGTGTCAATGGGGAAGAGGATATTTGGTGGATAAAACCCTAATGAGTGGGGCCCATGGAGAGAAAGCTTTCACTTGTTTAAAAGGAGGGCAAGGCAACCATTGTTATTCATGCTATGGATTATTGATTTCATTGTCTATTCAGACATTGTGCATTTTTTTGCTGTTTAGCAAGAATAACCGGGGAATTCATGTTTAGGATTTCTTCACATTCTTGAGAGGCCTATTGAAGGATTGTTCTTCATTCTCCACACATCTTGGCTAAAGGCCACAACCACCTCCTTCAGTCACAGCATTATTCTTGAAGCAGGATAACTTTGTGTTGCAGTGTGTTGCAGTGGAGACTCCACAACACCATTTCCTTGGCTCATATTTTAGAGGAGGGAGCTTCTATTTCTCTGGGAGGTTAGTGAGAGAGATTCATGAGAATATTGAAGATCATTGGCATTAGTCCAAGCACTTCCCTTCACCAGCAGTGCAGTCCCCTCTCTAGACTGCGTTATTTCTGAGTGCAATTGCAGTGGAGACTTGCTCCACTATTTTGTATGGTGATATCTTCAGGGATTGGATCAGCCTTTCAGTTGAGAGATCCTTTGGATGATATTCAGCCATAATTTGCAGCATCACCAAATATCTACATCCATTTCTATTTTCTAAATTGCAGCTGCTGCCCAACAACTCTGGCATTTCTACAGATTTTCCATTTTGTACTTATTTCAGCCAATCCTTTCAAGGATTGTGTATTGTATGTTTCCAAGGGATGAGATATTTCTCCCCCTTGTTTATTTGAGCTATATATTGTCATATCCATATATTGATATCATTTTGCAGCAGTTCTCCTTCAAGGATTGTGTAGTCATAGCCAGGGCTTCTTTTGTATAGCAGTATTCCTTCATTTGTCATGTATATGTTTCATTGGGGCTGCTTTGCCTAACTTGAGAGATAATTTCCTCAATATATTGTATACATTAAGGCTGCTATAATATAATGTAATGGTTATGTGGATCTTATGACATTCTTGTATTAATTCATTCACTACTATTTTCCATCTCATGTTTATGTATTGCTGATCTCCACATTGGTAATATCTTGAGATATTCCCAATAGTGTAGTTGTTCCTATTTTGGAATATTACAACGTAGATCCAACCACTACACCAAAAACTCGAACTTTTAGTGAGGGTGGCATCCCAGGGTGTTAAGGGTGGACCTAACCCCACCGGAGCATCTAAGGGCGGGGGCCCTTGCGCAACACCCCTCATTACACAGACCTGAACACATGGCTGCGGGCCCTACCTGCACATGGGATATTAGAACCCACCATGCTCCACGAGTCTCGACCTCGAGACCTTGGCTTTGATACCATGTGGATCCAAACACTACACCAAAATCTCGAACTGTTAGTGAGGGTGGCATCCCAGGGTCTTAAGGGTGGGCCTAACCCCACCGGAGCATCTGAGGGTGGGGGCCCTTGCGCACCACCCCTCATTACATAGACCTGAACACGTGGCTATGGGCCCTACCCACACATGGGATATTACATCTGCCTAATGAACAAGCCAGATTGACTAGAAATTACAATATTTTACAAGGAAAATTTACATCTGTTTTTAGCTTCGTGGGCGTTGCCCCCGAAATCCCCCACTAGGGGGGGCTCCATAAAGTCACAACTACCCCCCTGTACCCCCCATACAGTGTTTAAATGAAGGGTGGCATTGCTGCCCCATTAAGAAGAGGGGTCCAATGTTTTGATACATCTAAATAAAGAAGATAATCAGGTTCCACACCCAACAAGATCCCACTTAGAGACTGATTGTAGAAACTCCTTTACTGGACAATTAATCCACTTTGGACCTGGTTGTTTCTCATCTTCATCATGATACTTGAAGACAAATTGAAACTGAGCATAATCTCATTTTCTCCCTGGTTACAATTTTTTTTAGCATATCTACAAGATTTTGGCTAATGTGTATCTTTTCCAGCTTCAACTATCCATCTTCCAACACTGACCGCATGAAAAGGTACTTGAGTTGTATGTGTTTAGTCTTGGAATGAAACGCTGAGGTATTTGCAAGATGAATGACACTTTGGCTGTCACTATATAACATGCCCATCTCTTGCTTCTTACCCAATTCATCCATAAAGCCTTATAACCAAATCATTTCTTTACTAGCCTCTGTAGCAACAACATACTTTGATTATGTTTTTGAAAATGCAACAACACTTTGGATTTTTGAAACCCAACTGTCAGCTGTTCCATCGATAGTAAATACATACCCTCTAGTGCTCCTCTTGTTATCTCTATCATCTGCCATATCTTCATCATTATATCCCTGTAGAGAAATGTTTGAACCACCAAAGAATAATGCTTGATTTGTGGTACCTCTCAAATATCTGAGAATCCATTTCACTGCCATCCAATGTTATTTTCCTAGATTTTTCATCTACCTGCTTACAACTCCCACTGCATATGCAATATCAGTCCTTGTGTAGACCATTTCATACATTAAGCTTCCAACTACTGACGCATATGGAACTTTAGATATATAATCCATTTCTTCTTGGGTCTTGGGGCACATCTCCTTACTAAGTTTGAAATGGCTAGTCAAAGGTGTACTAACTGGTTTTTAATTCTGCATATTAAATATTTTCAACACCTTTTGTATGTACTCATTCTAAGACAATGTTAATTTGCAATTTTTCCTGTCTCTAGTTATTCTCATACCAAGTTTTTGTTTTGTAGCTCCCAAATCCTTCATTGCAAATGAATTTGCCAATTTTCTTTTGAGCACATTTATTTCCTGCACGTTAGACCCTACAACAAGCATGTCATCTACATACAATAACAATATAATATAAATGCCATCATTTTTCTTTTTTAGAAAAACACAATGATCAAAGTGACATCTAGTATAACCTTGTTCAGACATAAACTTGTCAAATTTTAGATACCACTGCCTTGGAGCCTGTTTTAGGCCATACAAGCTCTTATTTAACCTGCACACTAATTTTTCTTTCCGTTTGACCTCATATCCTTGTGGTTGATGCATATAGATCTTTCCTTCCAAATATCCATGGAGAAATACTGTCTTTACATCTAATTTTTTAAGATGAAAATCTTCCGCTACTACAAGACTTAAAATAGTTCTGATTGAAGTCATCTTAACAACAAGAGAAAATATTTTATTAAAATAAATACCTTTCTTCTGTGCAAACCCCTTCACCACAAGTCTAGATTTGTACCTCTGTTTTCCTCCATCTTCTTCCTTTAGCATGTAAACCCATTTATTCTGCAATGTTGTTTTACCTATAGGAAACCTGACTAAGTCCAAAGTCTGGTTATGTATTAAGTATTCCATCTCTTCTTTCATGGCTAGCTCCCACTTCTTCCTGTTTTTGACCTGCATTTCTTCTTCATAACGTTTGGGTTCACCAGAATCACTCAACAATAAATAATATAATCATTCAGGGGGTCTACTTATCTTGGTAGATCTTCTGACACCACTTTCAGGTGTTTGAGGTGCATGTTTCTGTTGTGGTGGTTGTTGTGGTTATTGATTATTATTATTTTTAGACACCTTTAATTTTTCTGTGATCTCATCAAGAACTATGTAT
This sequence comes from Pinus albicaulis, assembly GCA_034641835.2. Classification (NCBI taxonomy): domain Eukaryota; kingdom Viridiplantae; phylum Streptophyta; class Pinopsida; order Pinales; family Pinaceae; genus Pinus; species Pinus albicaulis. The sequence continues at coordinate 1,585,007,505 of CM076581.1, forward strand.
TCTTTGTTTTCTTTTTCCCGTTTCTTTTCCTGCAACTGATTCTTATACAATGCTTTTTCATTGAATATTACATATCTTCTCCTAATTATTTTGTGATTTTCATATTCATTAACACCAAAAGCATTAATCATTAACCAAAATCATTAACACCATATCTAATAAAGGTACATTTCTTTGATTTTTCCTCAAGATTTGTTTTATTTTCTTTATTAATATGGACAAAGGCCTCACAACCAAAAGAATTAAAAAAATAGTAGTTCAAATTTTTACCTATCCATGCCTCCTCTGGAATACCACCATACAAGGAATTTGAAGGCCCTCTGTTTATTAGATAAACAACAATATCTACAACATCTACCCAAAATTGTAAAGGCAATCCTGCATGCAATCTTAGGCACCTTGCACGCTCCATGATTGTTCCGTTCATCCTCTCTGACACACCATTTTATTGTGGTGTTCTTGGAACTGTTTTCACTTTGTGAATTCTATGCTTTGAACAATACCTATAAAACTCTTTGTTGCAATATTCACCTCCATTGTCTGATCTCAGACACTTAAAATTATTTTGTGTCTCAATCTCAACCAAAGCTTTCCATTTCTTTAAAGTATCAAATACATCATATTTATTCTGAATACAATAAATCCAATTTTTTATAGTTGCACCGATCTTCTTTTCTTTCCCAACTCTAAGAAGTTCGACTCTCTTCTATTTTCCATAAATACAATTCTCACAGAAATCCAAATCAATATTCTTCAAACCCAGAAACAAATTTCTTGAGTGAAGAATCTTCATCCCCTTCTCACTCATGTGTCCAAGCCTATGATGCCATAATGTTGCGTGTTGTATTTATGCATTAAAGAGTTAGAAATACCATTGCATAAGTACAATGTACCAACCTTTATGACTTTTTCTATTACCAAGGCTCCTTTAGTGACCTTCCAAGTTTTATCTCTGAAAGTTGTCACACAACCTTCACCGCCTAACTTCCCTGTTGAAATCAGATTTTTCTTCAGATCTGGATCATGCCTTACCTCCTTTAATAATCATTGGTTTCCATTCTTTTTTTTACAATAACTTTACCCATTCCAATGATTTTATAGGGCTTATCATCTGCCAGATGAACCTATCCAAAATCTCCTTGAACATAGTCATGAAAAAATTTCTTATCAAGTGTGGCATGGAATGAGGCCCCTGAATATACCACCTAGGAATCAATAACATTTTCTAAAGAAATAATCAAAGCATCTTGTAACACATAACCTATCACATTTGCTGCATTATTTTTTTCTTCTTGTGCGTCTCCTTATTTTCCCTTCCAAGATTTAGAGTCTTTCTTTAGGTGTCCTTTCTTTCCGCATTTCCAGCACACTATCCCTGATCTAGACTTGGATATGCCTTTCCTTGATTTACTGCGATATCTTAAGTTCTTTCCCCTTTCCATTTTTATTCACCTAGTCTCTACACTCAAAGCATTACCCGATATCTCACCGGATCTTTTCCGTCACATTTCCTCACTAAGGATAGCACCGACAACATCATCAAAATTTAAAGTACTAGATCCAGAGACATAGTTACTAATGGCCATAAATAAACCATTCCAAATTTCTAGCAATGAGCATAGAAATAAATGAGCCCTAACTTCATCATAAAATTTTACCCCTACAGAACTTAACTAATTGGTAACTGTATTAAAATCATTTAAATGGTTAGCAATATATCAACCTTCCGCCATCTTCCTATTAAATAAACGTTTCATAAGAAATACCTTATTTGAGGTCCAGGTATTTTCATATAGTTTTGCCAATTCCTTAATTAAAACCTCTATTTTTGTTTCCTTCGAAATATTGAAGGCTACCAACGCTGCAAGGCACAACCGTATTGTTCCAAGTGCTTTTCTATCGAGAGTTTCCCATTCTGCGTATGTCATACTCATCGACTTCTTTGCTTTTCTTCTCAATGATAGGTACATATCTTTCTGATACAGATAATCTTCCATACGCATCTTCCACAACAGGCAGTTTTGGCCATTAAATTTCTCGACCCTAAACTTACCATCTTCTGCCATTGCTCCCACTCGAACCAGGAACCCTTCTTTCCTGCGAGCTTATAAGCCAAATAGACCTTCGGCTCTGATACCAGTTGTTAGAAAATTATATATTACAGAGAAATGGAACACATAAAATATGCGCAAACACAAATATAGAAAAAATATAAAACAAGAGACATAGATATACGTTGTTCACCCAATTTGGGCTATGTCCACCCCGAACAGCTAGTCCTTCCTTTCTAATATCCAACAAAATGAAGAGACATAACCTACAAAAGATACACTATAATATCCTATGTTCTCTCTCACAGTCCCCCTTTCTGTTTCTTGCTCATAATACTCATACAATACACAACCACAATACAATACCTCATAAAACATAGGGGTTTCCTTCTGCACTTGTGATCAGATATGGATAAAGAACCTAAGTGATAGCCCAAATATCAAAGTGTTTGAAAGTGTGTTGAACCTGAGCGACTGGATAGATCTCGTCTTCTTGATTTTGGTGCCTCAAACGGTTCAAAAAACCGACACCGTATGAAGAAGTTATCACAATTTGAAAAGTCTAGTAAACTGCAATTTCTGGCTTTTGACCAAGTTTGACTAGAGATTTGAAATTAAAAAAAAAGAATACTCCAGGGAATATTCTTGGAATATTCCTCAAAATATTTGCCAAAATATTCCTTCCAAGCCAGTCAGATCATGCCAAGTGGAGGATGTTCATTGGACAAGGGGCTGTACATTGGAATTTTGGGCCAATCATAGGCCGCCACGTGACCCAAGAAATTTGTTTAAAATTTGAAATGGGTCCTCGAGATCGAACCTGAGACCTCTCACCTGCATGCACACGTTATTACTGTCTCCGCCAACCATTTTTATTAACCTATAGTGGTTGCAGTTTATACATATTGTTTAACGGTTTTCGCATTGGGGGTTGGAGGGGCTAGCCCCTCCCCACATGGCCATCGAACCGTGACCCTGGGATAAGAGCGTAAGCCCCTAACCCCAGCCTTCCAGAGATTTTGGTCACATTTCAGAATTATATGCGACAGTTGTGTTAACGATCAAATATCCTCCAACATTTATGATTACCACCGACGGTTGTGTGCCATGTCACATGGATGGTCATCCGCAAAGTTTAAGCCGACAATTAAGGATTAGTTCCAGCAATTTTCGCTCCACCGTTACATGACCGCAGGGTTTGGGGTCCATGTGGCCATCCCAAATGGTCAAGTTTATTGTTAACATTTTTTCTGGCGAAAGGTTTGGGATCGCGCCCAGATTTAGGGCAGTCACCATTTAAAACTCTAGCTAACTTGAATTCACCATTTTTAGTGGAGTAATTTTAGGGGTCACTAGACAAATTTGGTCTAGGCTCTATCTGGAGCTAGATTTGTCCATTCTGAGGGTGTGAATAGTAAATTTTGACTTTCTTGGACAATCCATACTCATTGGTGAGGGTTGCAGAGCCATCATAGGACTTTTGAGTAGTTTTTTACTTCAGAGAAGTTCTAGGGGCCACCATGGGCCAACAGTAGTTTGAGGCCTAGCTAGTGCAGCTGGAGGCCTTATTCATGAATCCAATAGTTGATTTTGGATTCTTCATAAATTATGGAACTAATGGTGTGGTTTTTAGAGCTTGTAGAGGACTTTTAAAAGCTGATATGCTTCAGGGAATTTCCAGGGGCCACTAGGGCCACAAGTGCCAACACAAGAATGTGGCCTATCCAGAGAACCCAATATCCATTCTTAGAAAACCAATAGTCTATTTTGAATATGTTGAACCTTATTAATCCAATGGATGGATTTTAAGAAGCTTTTGAGGACTTCTGAAGGCCGACATGCTTTAGGGAAGTTTTCAGGGAACCCAAAGCTAGGGGGTGCCACCAGGTGTTGGAGGCATAACTGGAGCAGCTGGAGGCCAATTTAGGCAAACGAATAGTATATTCTAACTATTTTTGACATTATGAATCCAATGAAGATATTTTCAGAGTCATTTGGAGTCTTCTAGAGCTCTATAAGCCACAAGGAAGTTTTAGGCAGCCCAGGGCCAATAGTGGATGGAAGCCTAGATTGGGGATGCGGTGTTGATTTTGAGAAAATGATTAGTATAATTTGGAAGTATGATATATGCTGGAGATAGTAGGTGAGGTTCAAGGATAGAAAATTATTTCTTAAATGGTTAGTGCCACAAAGAAGCTCAGGGAATCTTAAGGCACCAACAACAGAAATCATGTCAAAGGAAGCCTAGATATTTCTTCAGAGTGATGACAACCATGACAGGGGTATGATGGTATTATAAACCCATTGGTTCAGTTTAGATAACCATTGGAGTTGATTTTGTAACTTGTAAAAGAAAATTTTCATCATAATCCCAAAGAGCCAATTTAGTTGACAAAAGCTCGAGGAGACGTAGCCCATGAGATTCGAGTGAACTCCTATATTAAATTTGTTGTTACGTGTTGATTCTTATTTGATGCATTATATGGTTGTTGAACATGTTTAATATCAACAAAAACAAATGTTCTTTAAGAACTTAATAAATTAAAAAACATATACCTGTTTCAAGTATAAATTTCCGTACAGTCATGTATAAGCACGATCAGTTTTTTGTTTAACTGAGTGGGAGGTGCTTGCGCAAAAGAATTTCAAGTTATCCACCAATTTTCAGATCAAATTGTGGGTCGAAGCATACACCAAAATGGTATATGTGAAGAACAAGGGTCCTCACCTAATTCTATGGATGTGTACAAAGAATAAGATTTTTCAGGGAAGAAACATGATGTATCATACTTCAGGATCTTTGGTTCATCAATTTACTGACTTGTTTCCAAGGAAAAAAGGAAAAGATAGAGTCGACAACTGAGTTGGGAATATTTTTGGGGTAAAATGATACACCTCACACCTATCGAGTGTACTTGCCATATATTAGTATGAAATTTGTTCATATAGATGTGTAGTTTGATGAGGAGAAGAAAATGAGGTGTTCCCTTGAGAGGGAGCTTCAGTTTCTTTCAGATGAGGAGCTTATGGCTCTAAAGGAAGAACCTCAAGATGTTGCAAAGGAAACAAAAGAAGAGGAGCATAAAGTGGAGACACCCACTCATGCAGAGAAATCAAAAGAAGGAATGAAGTGCACCAGGGAAGATGATATATTATTGCATGATGCTAGAGAGAATGTGGGAGAACCCACATCATAGCGCATGCAGAGGAGGTCACTAGATCGATACAAAGACTACATGTCTCTGATGAGTGGGATAGTAGAGACTGAACCATCATGATTCGAGGAAGTAGTGCATCAACCAGTGGGGGTTTATGCCATGGTAGAGGAATATGATTCCATTGTTAGAAAATGTGTCTCGGAAGTGGTCCCAAGACCAGAGAAGAAGTCGGTGGCAGGTTTGAGATGGATCTATAATGTGAAGTAAGAAACAGATGGAATAATAAAGAAATACAACGCCAAATTTGTGGCCAAGGGTTCCTCTTAGTTGGAGGGAATTTACTACGAGGATACATTTGATCCAGAAGCAAGATACTCTTCCATCAGATTAATTCTAGCACTTACAACACAAATGGGATGGAAGATCCATTAGATGGATGTGAGGACAACATTCCTGAATAAAGTTATTAAGGAGGGTGTTTACATTGTACAACCAAAATTATTTGAGACCTTAGACAAAGAGTCTCATTTGTGTAGACTCAAGTGATCATTGTATGGATTGAAACAAGCACCCCATTCTTGGTACACCAGGATCGACAACTATTTCACCAGGTTGGGTTTCACCAAAAGTGAAGCAGATACAAACCTTTATCATATTGTTATTGAAGGTAAATTGTTGATTATAGTATCATATTTTGAGGATTTGATTTTAACCAGTGATGATAAGTTGGCCAAATATTGAAAAGAGGATATTACAAGAGAATTATAGATGAAGGACATGTGACTCATGCATTATTTACTTGGTTTGGAAGTATGACAAGGATATGGGGAATTGTTTTTAATCTTAGGGAAATTATTCCAATGAGATACTGAAGAAGTTCCACATGGATAGTAGCAAACCCATGGACACTCCTCTAGAAGGAATTTGGAGGAAGGAGGATGCCACTTCAAGTGAGGAAGTGGAGGCCACTATTTACAAGTAGCTTGTGGGTTCACTTATGCGTTTGGTGACCATAAGACCCTACATGTGTTATGAATTTAAAAAAACTAGTCAAAAAATGCCTCAGCCAACCAAACTATATTGGTAGGTGAAAAAAACATGGGTTGAGATACCTCAGAGGCACTGTAACTCAGTATGATCTTTGGTAAAAACGAGAAAAGGGAGAGAATCTGCAAGGATTCATAGATGCATATTGGGTAGGGAGTCCATAAGATAAGAATATAAATTTAGGTGGAATTTTTAGTGTTGGTTTAGCAATAGTTTCTTAGTACAATAGGAAGTAGAGGTCATTTGCACTCAGCTTAGCAAAAGCAGATTACATGGTTGCTAGTCAAGCAACTTCTGAAGCTATCTAGATGAGAAATATTCTTCTTGAGTTATTTATTCATATGATGGATCCTACTGTGATGTAATATGATAATCAGAGTTGTATCAAACTCTATGAGAATCCATTTTTTCATGATTGATCCAAGCACATTGATATTTGATACCACCGTCCACGAGATTGTGTGAAAAGGAGGATCATGTTGTTGGAATACATTCCTACAGAGGAACAAGATGAAAATATTTTTAACAAAAGCTTTGTCAATAGGAAAATTCGAGTTCCATAGAGGCAGGATTGGGGTATCTGATAATCCCTTTCTTTTTGAGAGGGAGTGTTGAAAATTTATCAAGAAATTCCTAATTTCATTTTCCCTTGAATTAAATTAGGAGAAAATTAAAATTCCACATCACTAGACAAATTGAATGAGTTAAATGATTTATTATCACTTAGTTAGATTAGTTAATTTGAGTTGTGGGCCTAACTTGAGTTGTCTACAATGATTCCAAAATTTTAGGAGCCTAGGTTGAGTTAATTTTAGTTGTAACAATTTAATTCAGTTAAATTGAGTTAAGGTCAGTTAAACTTGTTCCAGCTATTGGAGGATAGTGGTGGGAGGTCTAGCAATGGGGTGCAAATTTAGTGATTAACTAGTTAACTGATCAATCGACCTAAATTAACTCATGCATGCATGAAATATGAGTTACCCAGTTGAAATGGAGTTCAAGGGCAGTGTACTATCAGTCGTAGAATTTTCCAAATTGTACCGATGGCGCATGCAGTAAAAGAAGGGCCTAATAGAACTACACAGTTCCCAATGAGAAATTTCCCTAATCAATAGAGGGTTAATTCCTCATTAAACAACGTGAGGAAGTAGGAGCTTGGAGGCTAGGAAAATTGGTTAAGTTTTGGCCAAAGTCAGTCAGCCAAGCAGAGGATAGAAGAAACTTGTGTAGATTATGCTCAAGCCTGAGCAAGCACATTATATTCTTCCAGATTCTTTGATTAATGCAATACATATAGGAAGGGGTTTGAGAAGTTGTATTACCATAGAGAAATATTTGTGTATTTGTGTGGAATCATGATGCCTGGTTTTTATATGTGTTCTCGATTGTGAATTTTCTTTTGCAGATGAGTATAGTATATTTGAGTCTTATGTTTTAGTACATTACATGAGCATAGTTGAATCTACAATACAAGACAGCCAGATATTCTCATGTGCCTAAACTTTAGCTTCCTTTTGGAGAAGGCTTCTTCAGGATTCATACCTTCCATAACTCTATGAGGACTTCGATTTTGAATGTACACAATTTTCTGTGATGCTTCACCCCATAAGAACATTGAAAAGTCCAAATCATGCATCATGGCCTTAACAAATCCTTCAATGTATCTATTCTTTCATTCTGCTACACCATTCTATTGTGGATTATAGGGGACAATTAGATCCCTATACTTGCAGAAATTCACAAGCTCCTTTGAGGTGTATTCTCCTCCATTGTCAGATCTCAATATCTTGATATTTTTACCTGCCAAGTTTTCCACTTTAACTTTAAATTCTTTGAACTTGTCGAATACTTGATCTTTCATCTTCAAGAGATATTTTCATGTCTTAAGGGATAATTCATCAATAACCACATATTACAACAAACCACTAGGTGATTTTACAGGCATTGGACCACATAGATCAGAACGAATCGAATCCAAGGATTCCTTAGATCTATCGCTTTTTGGAAATATTTTCTTGATGTTCTTCCCAAGAGAACAAGATTTGCATACACCTTCATTCTTTATCTATATTCAAGGAACCCTTGAAACTATTTCACTTAATTTAGGTAATGCTCTAAAATGAAGATGTCCATACCTTTGGTGCCATAACTCACTTGGATCTATTTCCTCATGTACCAATGCTTAATCTGGTTGACTCACAAGTCTATATAGTCTTCCATCACAAATACCAATAACCCTAAAATCATCTATACTAGAGCCCTTTGACCATACAAGTACTTTGTGATCCACAAAAGCAACCCTATCTCCTTCATCATCTAAGCAAGAAACATAGACAAGATTATTTCTCAAACTTGGTACATAAAGGAAATTGTTGAGATGAATGTTGTTACCACATTCCAACTCTATGGATTCCTTTCCAACTCCTTTGACTCCATAGTTTTTATTTTCTCCCAATTCAACCCTTTAAGATAAATTCTTATCTTTCATGTTTGAAAGATTCCCACACTCACTGGTCATGTGTCTTGATGATCCAATATCTATTAGCTACATTGTCGTCATCATATGCAAAGGAACTTTCCAAAGCAGAATAGTAAAAGATTTTTTTTTCACCTTTGGACTTCTTTGATTTTTTATCTTCTTCAACTTCTGTTGTGGAAACATGTTTTTTCCAATTTTTTTTCTTGTTAGCTATATTAGGACAATATCCCTTGAAATTTCCATATCCTTGACAACCATAGCATTGCATCTTTGATAGGTATATTTTCTTCTTATAGGAAGAATAGCCCTTTCATAACTTCTTATGTTGAGGTCCAAAATTCTTCTTTCCCTTATTATTGAAGCAAGATGCAAGGGTTTGAACTTATTCATCTTGACGATCTCTAGTCATCAAGCTTGCTTCTTCTTGAGAAAATGACGTCCATAATTTCTCAAATGAAGGAGCTTCTTTCCAACTTCTTATGCCTATTGCAAATGCATCCCATGATCTAGGGAGACCATTGAGTGTTGTAGTCACAAGCTCTTGATCGGGAATTAACTATCCAATAGCTTGAATTTGATATTTTATTTGTGAAATATTCATGAAGTATGAAGCCAAAATGTCGTTATTAGTCATGTTTGTATTTAAGTGATCATTCTTTAAACTCATTGACTGGCCAAAATTCTTGATAGTGTAGAGATTTATTAGGGAATCATACATCTTCTTAGAGGTATCGTGCTTTGCATTGTAGGAATGGGATGATCTGTAATGGATTCCATTATTAGAATAATGGAAGTACTTTCATCCTCCTTAAACTTCTCTTTTTTAGCTACATCAGTTGGTTCAATAGTCTTTCTAGACAGAATATCCAACACTTTTTTTTGGCAAGAATAAGATCCGTTCTCAATTTTTAAGCTCTGAATTTTGTTGCTCCCTCTAGGTTGTTCTCAGATTTCATGGAGGAATCCATGGATGCAAATGCATAAGAAGCACTTTAATAAAATTCCCTCTCTAGGGTATTTGCAAAAGTGATCTCAATGTAGCTTCCTTCCATCAAAGATATGGTCCCATGTTGATTTTATAGTGCAATTAGGGTTATTCTTAGCCCAGCTGAGAAGATGTATCAAAGTATTCTCACAGCTTCTAAGGCTGCATCCAAAACCAATGCTCATTTGGTTTCCGCTCTGGACACTTATGCGCAGTCTCCATGGTTTGGTTCTTGGGACTCTGATGATCCATTGAATGAGACTTTCCCCACCGATGAGAGTATCATGGAGGTAATGTCTCTTGAAGAAACTCTGTGGGATGATGGACATCATCGTTCCTCATTTCCCCCAATCCCAGGTGACATCTCCGCCTATCTGGAATCCCATGCTTCGCCAGTATCGATTAACCCACTTCAGAGTCTGGCTTTGATTCATGAAATTTTTTCCGATGAGAACATGGGAAACATCACTTTGACCATTCCATTCGACATCTCTTTGATTGTTGAGAATGTCTTTTTCCAGGTTTCTTGTTCTCCCCATGAGCTCAAGATTTACACTGCTTCTTTAAAAAAGCATGAACCACCGTTGAGGCCTCAAAATTTCGCTGCCGAAACATGGGGGTAAACCACCCAGTCTGGACCTTAAAGCAACTCCTTTTCCATTCGGTGTAGTGGCTCCAACTGGGGGTAATGGGACTAGTTTCCCAATAAGGATTATTTTGAGGGTGTGTGATTATATGACATGCAAATGAAAAATTATTTTAATCTATCTTATGCATCTATCTAAACTATTTAATCTAATATATACCCGGGGTGTCTCTTCCTTTATACGATCTAAAAATATATCCTTCAAATGTTAGTAATATAGATCATTTAACAATTGAAAGAGATGAAAATTATGTAAGATGATTCTTCTAACAAAATAGTTTGACTAGAAGTATTGTGAAAAATATATTGCATTCATATGTGTGATTATATATTCAATAAGAAACTACACACAAATATTAGAACAGAAGTGCATGTAACATTAATCTATAATAATGTTTTAAATATATAATGCAATAAAATATGATTGTCAATCTACAAAGTAAGACTTAATACAAGTGAATAAAAGTGCCATATGTACGAAGTTCTACTCATGTAAACTGACAGTAATTGATCTCCTCCTTCTCACTTTCAAGCAATTAAAGGAGTACAGTAGTGCAACATCAGTTAAACAAATTTAATTGTCAAAATATAACAGATGTGTTCCATTAATTCATCAAAGCATTCAAAAACTTACAATAGTGCATTCTTTGCAAATGTTTTTGAAAAATTTATGGACCCTTCTCTAAATGCACAATATGGGTTTAAATACTAAAATAACTATGTTCTAAAATAGATTATTACAAAAATATAGAGGAGCTTTCAAACAACCATCCTCGTAAGACTAACTTAAACTACAATCTAGGAAAATAAAATAAAAATTTTGATTTATGAATTCCACCCTTTCTTCTAGATTTGGTCACGAAGTTGAAAAATATCTATCATAGGCTTGAGCTGAGCTGGCTGTGAAATCCTCAATCTGACCTGTCCCTTGAATACTGTGTTTGAGAGTATTGGCTGCAATATTTTTGTTGAATCTGTTAAGGACTATAGAATCTGATACTGATGATAAGGTTTGATCAGAAAAATCCAATAATTTTCTTGATCAAACTTGTTTACCTTTTTAATTCCTTCATCTTGTGTGTCTTCCTTCTGCTTCCACTGTGTTTCTAGCTATTTTATTTCTGAGAACACTTCAAATGTGTACTCTTTGAGAAGTTATGCTTTCACTAGTTGTTCACATACAGATTCAATAATTTCATTTGATAATTTTGATGTTTTCGCTGCTGCTTTGAATAGGATATCCTTATGAAAATTATCTACCTGAGGTAGATCAACTTCCTTTCCTGAGTTTGATGTTTGCCATTGAATGTGTTCATTGATTTTCTTTTCGAGTCTTTCACATTCATGTTTCTAGATAGTTATTTTTTGGATCAGTACTTTATTTAAATCAAAATAAGAGTCAATCATATAAGCTTTATGACAAAATACTTCCTATTCTTTCTTTAACTTAGCATTTACATCAAATTATTCTTCTATAAAATGTTCTAGTTGCAGTTGGCTCTGTAACCTGGTCATTGTTGCTTACATTTGTGCTTGTTTCTCATTGATTTATGCTTTATGTTGCAATTTAAGACTCTCTAAATCCTTTTGAAATTGGGCTATCTTTGCTTTGATTTTCTCACTGGAGTTGGATTTTTCTTCATTTAACAGCTTCTATAGTGTTAGTCATCAGTATTTTTTACTTGTTAGTGATGACTAGTTCTCACAGCTAGGTTTTCTAGCAGCTGATCCAAAAATTTGTCATATTTGCCAGCTGGGAAAACACCCATAAAATTTTTTCACCCTCCTACCTTTTCAGTCCGCCCATGACAAGATGAAACCCCATTATCAAATCCTACCTAGCCTCAGCCATACTATTCTGCCCATTAGCTCCAAAGAGACAATCCAAATATGTTAAAAAAAAAACTGTCCCCTAAGTTAGGAAGTGGCGCTTTAAGGCATTTCACCCTTGGCAACCATCAAAGAGCCAAAAACCTCCATCTGCTTTAGACCAGTCATAACAGACCTCCCACTTTTCTAATAAAGTCAGTCACAGCCCTAAGTCGCGCCACTTATACACCCTTAAGTCTCAGCAATGCATAGACCATGATCTCAAGCTGATTTTAGGTGTTTTACACTGTTTGTGGATTTTACAAGCACATGGAAACAGGTCAGCATCTCAGAAGACAATTCTTGGCTCCACATGAGAAGAAAAATACTTCTCAATGTGATCATGAGCTTGAGATGCATCTACAGGGAAAAGAGTTATTCATCAAACTCTTGCGACCTCATTTACAGCCTGAAAGAACAGCAGAAGAAAGACAACACTGTCAAACAGACTTGTAAATTTGTCATGGCTGAGAACATCCTTCATTTATAAGTAGAGGGTTAAGGCACCTCCTTCATCTACAAGTAGAGGGTGATGGCCAAGTGTTTGAATTAAAGAATTGTAACTGACTGTAAGACAGGTTTTGTTTTCAGCAAACAGTGAAACTGTGACTAAGGTCAGGCAGCCTTTATATACTGAGATAGAAGGTCGACAAAGCACAGATATTTTGCCAAGTGAGAGGCCTCCTTCATTCATAAGCAGATGGCCAGAGCATTAATTGATTTCAAGGTCTGTTTGAACAGAGAAAAATGTGAAGAGAACAAAGAGGAAAAGCAGGGGTACCACTGCCATCAAAGGAGATCAAGCTCATCTCTTAACAAATTTTCTCTCAAAGGACAGTCTGCAGCTCCAACAAAACCAAATTTGAAGAATGGTTGATAAGGTGAATCATTGCACAGGTGAGAGGACATAATAGTGATTATGTTTCAAAGTACTGGTCTGCTCCATTTATAAAAAGGTGCCTTTCAAATGGGCTTATCATGATTGACAAAGAAAATCTGGGTTTCTCTCCCCAAGAAGCATTACCACTGAAAACAATTGTTCATGATATACAAAAAGGGGGCTTGGACATACTTCCGAGTTTTGAAGAATATCTTAAGACAAATATGGGTCTTCATTATTTAAGGTTCAGGAACACCACATTGGTACTTTTTGAAGCAGAGGAAAGGGTTAGAGAAAACACCCTACTTAATGGACAGAAAATTACAAAGTCTGAATATGTGCAACTGAGCCTTGGCACCTACAGTTGGGGGAAAGCTGATGCAACACATGGAGGCATAAGCTCTTAACCAAGTTGTAAAAGACAGATCATCTCCTTGCAAAATGACACAGAAGGTTTCACTGCTCTTTAATGTGTTCGGAGTGGATTTTCTATGTTAAATGTTGCCAAAAGGTCAGCAGTGGCAGTAGTCACTTCTTCAAATATGCAAACATAAAAAACAGAGTTGAATCCATGGAATGAGATTATAACTACTTAAAACTGTCAAGACAACGTGCACAGACCTTATCAATAAAATTCCAAAGATGGACCCCCCTTAACGAAAGTTAGGATAATTCAGGTTTCAAAAAATAAGTCTAAGCATTGTTTCAAAAAGCAAAACTTTCGAAACCCTTACAAAGACTAACCGAGGAATTTGATTTCATTTTGAAAATGACAAGTAACCATTGGTTTTCATGCTTTTCAAAGGGATAAGAACAGTGGAAAAATCATTTTGAAGTCCCCACACACGAGCAAGCATCCCTTTGTAGTTTTTAAATCGGAGAAACAAAGTTTTCAAATCATTTTTCGGGGTTTTGAGAGTATTTGCACCGCGCGGCACTCCTGTACAAGCGCGCGGCACTCCTGTGCACATTTTTTCCATAGCGCTACAAAGGCACGCGGAGCTCCTGTGCGAGCGTGCGGCACTCCTGTAGCCGCGGGTCACCAGGGCCCGACAGTGACCCGACAAGCCACCCAGCTATGTTTCTGCGCGGCGTTCTTTTCCTCTAAAGTGCCGCACACCTGTTGACTGCTCAAGACGCCTCCAAACACCTCCTAAAGCCGATCAAACCCCTCAAGAGGCATCATCATCAATTACTAAGGTATTTATGAGTTTTCATGACTGGTGCAAAACCGATGAGACAAAGTAAAGGGTTAAAATCACAGTTTTAACTATAGGTTTGAATTTTGTGAAAAGAGAACAAGTTTGCTATAGTTGGTGAAAAATCAAAGATTTGTGAGTTGTATAGATATAGAGAGGCTCATTCAACCGCTCTCAAATAATGATAAGGGATGAAAAACTGTGTTCTAAAGTGGTAGGCTTAGCATTGGAAGAGTGAAACACCACTCCTACTTCCAACCATTATCATCATACATATATTACTTAGCCTATATTCAAAACCTGCCTCGGTGTGATGAAGAGTAAGATCATGGTTGCCCTTTGACCATGAGCCCACCTTAGTGATGAAAGCAGAGTAAATCAGTTGGAGGTATTTCTGTCAAATTGGTGCAAAAGACTGTAGAATTTAAATAGGGCAAAGTTTGGTTGAAAGGGAAGCTTATATGGTCGAATGCTTCAGGTTTCTATTTTACCAATCAGAGGCCAAATAAACTCTGTCCCTTATTGAACAGTGAACCTTGAACTGTGTATTATTACTTGTTGAAATTGACTGGGTTTTTATATCATTATATATTTGGTGAGCTGTATATGAGGGGGTTAATGTTTTGACCAAAGAGGAGCTTCTCGGCATTGGACTGTTACAGGTTTTTCTTACCACAACACAAAAAACATTTTAAACTCTGTCACCATATCTATAAACAATGTTTTTTGCTGTGTGGATATCCTTTGTTTAAAACTGTGCTGTAGTGTTGAATATACTCGTGAAGTGCCTACAAGGAAAGAGAACGTTTTGAACTAAAATTGTGTTTTCACCTTCCTTTAAAAAGACAAGGGTGCCATAAATACTCAAAATATCAAAAGGCAGGGTACCCTTACCACCCACACAGAAAAGATCATTGTTGAATGTATATACTGATTGACTGTCTTTTTGTTCTTCAAGCTCATTTGTTAAGTTGATATTCAGAGGTTGGAAAGGCAGTTTTCTAAAGAGGCAAAAGGAGGAAGAGCAAGCTCTTCTTCAATCCACTCCCCTCACTGCACTACTTGAGCAAGAGATTGAAAGCAATAAGGAGGCATGGCTAGAAAGAGAAAATAAACATTTGGAGATGAAACTTGAGAAAGAAAACAGGGACTTGGAGCTGCAAAGGAAGATGACAAAACATTATCAAAAGCTAAATCAGTTTGCCCGGCGCAAGTTGAAGACCACTCAAGAGAAACTAAAGGAAGCAAAGGGGAAGCGCCCGACACGGAAAGAGAAGAAGGGAACATCAAAACTTGAAATTTTGGCTTCAGTTTCGGAGCATGTTTCCGAGGACCCTTGAGGGTCATGCACACCAATTTTGGGCACATTTTGACAAATTTTGGTTTTTTGACATTTTTGAGTTTTTGGTTAAAAAAGTCATAAATTTTCCATTTCATTTTGAGGATTCGTCAAGGGAGGAGAATGGTATCTGTAGATGCCATAATTTCATGAGCATGCCCTCAGCGATTTTCAGACCATTTGAAGATCATTTTCCCCCTCAAAACGGCGAAAAATGCTCACTTTTTGCACACTCTGCCCGGTCTATCAGCAGACTGCAATTTTCTGGTTTTTTACAAACAGGTGTAGATTTGGAGGACTTCTAGGCATCAGATCTGGAAAATTTCAGTTGTTCTGGAAGTTAGACACTCAGAGCTTTCCAACGAGCTATCATGAGCCCCATTTCGACATCGGGAAGGCTGCCAAATGTTTCCAGCAAGTCAGGGGACCTTTTGCTGATATAAATTTGAAATATTTTTGTAATTTTTGAACCTCTAAAATCTGCTTTTTCCAAATGTGCGTTTAGCTATTTTTGCACATGAGAAATGATGAAAAGTCAATTAAATTCCTTTTTTTTAGCATTTTTTAGATATTTTATGAGATATTTTTGTGCCTTGGGCTTTGCAAAACCTCAAGGACAAGTTTAGATATTTTGATTAGGCCAATAGGATGGCAAGTTGAACCATGAGGTTTTCCTCACTTGAGCCTATATATTCCAAAGGCTTTCATTGTAAAACAAGGCTGAACTTGAGAAGAGAAGCAATATATGGTCATATGAGATTTGGAAGGAAATACTTGTGTTATGCTTTTGGATTGCCTCTTGGATGTTCTTGGATGAATGATGAAGGATTGTTGATGGATTCCATGACTTGGTAGAATGGTATAGTGTCTCTTGCTTTGTTGTTGTCTTCTAGTTTTCCTTCATGAATACATGTTTCTTGCTTGCTATAGATCAGTAGAGAACAAATTTGAGACATGCCTATGGAGGCACCTCAAATTTCCTGTTTCTTCATAGCCTCTTTGTTTTCTTCTTCCTAAGTAACATTAAAGAATTCTTGACTGCTCTTTAAATATTTAGGATATTGTTTCTTGTTTCATTCATGGTTTTATACATGCTAAGAAGGACTTACGGTACGCCCTGCTTACCTATGGCTAGCTATAGTTCCATCCATGAAACTTCTCTTTGATTGATTGGATTATCATTTTGTTTGAACCAAGGAGGCCTAGTTTTGATCTAGCCCTTTGCCTAAAACTATGCAAATCTTGTTGTTCAAAGTGCCCAATAACTTGAAGTACTATGTTTAGGCATTCCGGCATAGTGTTTTGAGTTTTTTGTCTTCCTTAAGTGTTTTTCCCCAAAGTCTGAAAGCCATTTCCCAAAGTTAGATGGTCTTATACTTCTATGCATGGCTTGAATGTTTATTTCTATGTATTGATTAGCTTATAGTTACATTTTGCATGATTAATGGTTTTCCCTACCATGTTTATGTCTGCTATTAAACTAGTTATGCTTGAAATCCTTTGTCGTTCACAAACTTGATGTCCATTTACTCCATTTTGCCTAAAGATCCTTTCTACCTTGAATCAAATCGGCCCTTCAACAGCCTTGTATCGTCATCTAATAGCTTTCTTGACCTTTTGACCCCATAGCCCAGTTAATCTAACATCTTGTTATCTATTTTATATCTTTGATCAGTTTCATCCCTCACAACTTAAAAAACCAAAACCAAAAAACATACTCCATAACTAGCCTAAAATCAGAACACAATAAGCAAACACACAGATATCCCTTACACATATAGAGAGAGCCCTCTCTGAGTCCAGGAAGGCTAGGTCCTTGGGCTCCAAAGCTTGGTTTGATGTTACACTGTCATTTGGCTTGCCAATTAGCCAAATCACGGGAACCTAACGTATAGTTCTTGCACTCTGGCTTCCTTTTGCCTCATCAACACTCTAACCTCAGTGGATTTATCAACAATGGTAGTAGAATATGCCCCTGCATATTGTGATAATTTAGTTAGATGTTCCATAGGGTCATCTAAGGAATCATTCCATAATACGTCAACTGATTCATCTCTGAGGTTTGAGACTATTTCATCAGTTCTTCTCCTGTTGTTCCTCTTAACTACAACCTTATAGCTAGGATTGTAGAAGATTTCCAGTGAAGGAATTTCTTCAACTTTTAAAACTATTTGTTCTATAGGGTAAGCCGGTATGATCTCTCAATGATGAGTCTTCTGGGAATGTTCAGGTGTTTGAAAAATAGTTACATGATCAGTATTGGGACTAGCTTTAGGAGTTTTTATTGCTTCAGAAAACTCCTCCCATTCACTACTCAAATTATTTGTTTGTGACTTTTCTGACTGATCTAGCATGCCATGATTGTGCTGAACTTCTTGAGAAGTTGACTTTGTTCCATTACTTTCTTTTCGCTTTTGCATCTCTATCTCTTGGATTACCTGATCAATTATCTTTTCTGGGCTATCCTTTCTAGATTTGGATTCATTTTCAGAGTGATCCGACTTGTGAGATTGATGCTCTGATTGACCTGATTCATCCGCTGACATGTCTTTTACTTCATTATCCAAGCTGATACTTGGAGTAGGCTTGTTGACATCTTCAATAGTTAAAAAATTGGGAGGAAATCTCTCCAGTATCTTATTTCTATATACTTTGAATGCTTCCAAATCATCTTGGCTCAGTTGGCTGGACGAAAACTTGATTATATCTGAAAACTTTTCCATTTCATGGAAGAGATCATCAAATCCATCTATTTCCTTTACAAAAGGCTTCATTTTGAGCTTTGTAGTGTAATTTTTAATTAATTCATTTGATTCGTATAGTCTCTTTTGCATTACTACCAATTTAAATAGATTAATCTTGGAAACCTCCTTGTAGGTATGGCCAATATGAAAAAAGTGGAAAGTGTCGCACTGTATAGGGAAATTAGGCCAAACGGCCTTCTTAGCATCTTTCAGTTGTTTAGTGATATCATTAGCAAGATGGTAGTCTATCTCTAGTGCAAGAAAATTATCAGGAACATAATATGGTAGGACGTCGAGAGAATCATAACTCCCGAATACTATGACATATGTAAAATTCTCTTTTTCAAACCACCTAGCCACAAAAATAATATCTACGCTAGCCTCTTAGGAAACCCTAGGGGCCTTCTTATTGAATATCATTTGGTGCATAGGCAACATGAATCCATAATTTTTTTTATAAAAGTGGAGTTGGAATTCTGAATCCCAAAGGTCTCTGTGGTAGATGTGGATTGGGGTAGGGTCTTGGGTAGTCCATTTCCATCCCATGGTAGGAAATCTAGAAGAAAGAAGATTGCTTCCATGACATAGGCAGACATATAAAAGGGAGGCATTTCTCTAGATGAAACATTCCTTTTACTCTTATATTCTATGATGTGTTTGACTAAACTATCAGATAGGATATTTTCCCAATTCAAAATTGAGTAATTAACGATTGTGTCAATCAATGGAACCTAGTCTACTAAAAACCTAGTGGTATCAGGTTTGGAAAACAACCTATACAACATACCAGCAGTATAACAATAAAGGTAAGGAAGTTGGGCAATAGAGTATGTACCGAGTTTATCTCGTTTCATCTTTCCCTGGTCTTCCTTCCATTCTTTTATGAATTTTGTTAAATCTGGGTTGTTTGCTTTAAAGCTTTGCAGAAAAGCTTTGTCATGGTTTTTTTGTGAGTCTGGTAAGTGGTACATTGCTTTCAAATAATCTGCCCTGAAAGAACCAATATTCTTGCTTCTTGAATCCTTCAAAGTTATTTCTTTTATGTTTAAGTGGTTAATTTCCCACTTAACCATATTTGTGTAAGGGAGAACTTTTTTCTTTGTGGCTATCTTGTGGATGAATGAACATGCCACGTCAAAATCAGTTGGATCTGAAGAAATAGATAATTTTTCTGAAGCAACTTTATCTATCACTATTGGCTTTTCATTTTCAAAAAATTGATACATTTCTTCCCATGACAAACTACCACATTCCTTGTTTCAGGTGGTATATGAAAATAAGGGGGCCATGTCTGAATCTTCAGTAGACAGTATTTGAGCAATATCTTTGCCTTTATTGTTCATCTTTTTCTTCTTCGTCCTGTTAGTTGGTTTCCTAATTTCAAGTATACATAACAACCATTAGAAATGTATGGAACAAAGAGATAAATCCGTCGTTAATTTATTTAAAAACATGCAAAAATAGATATGAATATTATCAAATATGATATCAATCATCGATAATTATTTCAAAATAGAATTTCTTACACCTTCACATGAAATATGTATCAATCAACTTAAACCATTAGATCTCGAATTTCAGTTTGATACAACGTAAGTCATTTCGCATGCTCGAGTAATTAAATGTCGTTAGTTCACATATCACCATATATAACTTTTACCATTTGTGATGTTTACCCATAAATGCTGCGAAATGTGATGTGCACAAACCACACATCATAAATTTTATGCGATAATGAATTTGTTTTCAGTTAATTCATGCAAAATGCGAATTGCGCGTTAAAAAGTCAAGGGGTTACGCTTAATAGGACTTTAGAGATTTATTTTTGTTTCTTTTTTGGCTCGTACGGTCCGCGCAATCACACTTATATCGAATTGATTTATGATTTGGTTGTTTAAAATAAGGTGCGATGCAATAAAGAGACTATAATGATAATTGAAGTGTTTGCAAGTTTTTTTTAAAACATAACTTCGAAAAACTATTAGCGCATTTCACAGCTTGCGTAACTTAGAAGATTGTAAGTCTTTTTAAGTTGTAAGCTATGTGTTTTGTGATGTGCTAAAGGAATAAAGAAGAAAACTCAAAAAAAAACTTTCATTTCCTAATTTTTTGTTTTTGAAGCTATAAATAAATTTCCTATTTATTTCTAAAGGGTCCCCATTTATCAAAATAAATGGGTGGTGTTGTATAGAAAAACAATTGGCGATTCACTTGGGAGAACCAGATATATCTGACTAACTTTTTGAAATTTCTAAAAAAAATTTGAAAATAAAAATAGTTGCAGGAATGAATTTCAAAAAAATAATATCTTACTAAGTAATGAAGTTTCTCTTATTTACTATTCATAAGAATCCCTCTTTTAAAGATATAAGTATGAAAATCTATATCAGTATTTACTCTGTTCAAAGAGATAAAGCAGGAGGCTCTTACAGATCAGATTTATAAAAATTTACTCTTTTATCACAGGTAGAGCCTCTATTCCAATAGGCAATTTAAGATTTTGGCATGGTTATCTTTTACCCAGCAATGATTCATTGTCCCATCTAGTGTTTCTTGCAATTTTCAAAATAAACTCTAATTTTTTGAAATTTTTTTTTTTGTATCATATTTTTATTTACGTAAAAGCCATTGTCTTGGCTTGGTAACCAAATCTTGACAATGCCATTCACTAGTTGTAATTAAACTGTTCAAGCTGGCTCTTGATGAGACCCCTTGTCCTCTTGATATAATCTCAAGTCATTACCCTATTTTGGTAGGCAGCATTAGTAATGTCAGTTTAACAATTTCCCTATGAACATGGTAAACAAGATCTTGATGAGACTTATTATCTTTTAATTTTTTTCTAGTTATAACCTTTTTTGAATTTCTTTCAAAAATTTATAAGTTTTCCTGGATGGGGTGAATCATTAGTCCTTTTGAGGATTCTGGATGATAATGTTGAGTTTCAGATTGCTTTTTTGTAAAAGAGTCTTTACTATGTTAAAGATTCTTTTTTTCACTGATAAGAGAGTAATCATACTATATAAGGATGAGAGTTCATCAGAGAATAAATAATTTTAGTGAAATTACATCTTTCAATGAAAAAAAAATCTATTTGTTTTTCAAATATTTCGATTGTTTCTTTAACACTTCCTATTTATATAAGTGATAAATAAAAAAGGATCACCTGAGATTTTATTTTGAAAAGCCAAAAATTTATATTAAGCAACTTTTATTTTTTCTAAGGAAAAGAAAAAGACACTAATATACAACGAATAGAAGGGGTTGCTTCCTATGAATAGTATTTTTTCAAAATATTCCCACTAACAGGCAAATAATCTCTTTTGCCTGATAGATCTTTCAATAAGAATGTTGATGGGCCTATTTCTTCGATTATTTGAAATGGACCTAGCCAAAGTTTTTGAAACTTCGTGTGTTTACCTTTTTCCTCATGTGCTTTGTCCCACTTTAATATCAGATCACCAATTTGAAATTTTTTTGGAGTAACGGAAGTTGAATCAAATGATTCTTTTACTATCTGTTGATGATGCGCATGATTCTATTTGGATTTTTCTCTTTCTTCCTCTAACTTAAGAATTGGAAATTGTCGAAGTTGTAAAGAAGAGGCAGGAGATTCATAAATAAATTGTACTAAGGAAAGAGAGGGAATAACTACGTTGGTGGGAAGTACAACTTCTTTTCCATAGACAAGATTAAATGAAGAAGTTCCAATAGAAGCTTTTTGAGTTATTCGATCTGCCTAAAGAGTAAATATTAATGACTTATGCCAATTTTGTTGGTTTTGATCAACAGTTCTTTTGATTATTCTAATCAAGTTCCTGTTTGTAGATTCTGCTAAACCATTTCCTTGTGCATAATAATTTGTACAATACTTAAGTTTAAAACCTCTTTTAATTGCAAATTATATCATAGTATTTCCTGAGAAGTAAGATGCATTATCAAACATTAAATCAGTAGGGAAGCCAAACCTAGTTATGATATTTTGGTCGATGAAATCAATGATATTCTTAGAGTTGGATACTTTTAGTGGAATTGCTTCCACCCATTTAGTAAAGTAATTTGTAGCTATGAGAATATATCTATGTTGTTTGGAAGAGTTAGGAACAATCTCACCAATTATATCTAATCCCCATTGTTCAAATGGTTGTTCAATATTGACTGGCTCTAATGGGAATGTTGGCTTCCTTTGTCTTCCATATGCACTTTGACACACTTTGAATCTTCTTGCATATTCATGAGCATCCTTGAAATTTTTAGGCCAATAGTAACCTGCATGCAGGATTTTGTGTGCTGTCGCATTTCCTCCAAAATGTCCTCCAACTGGTCCATCATGGATTTCCTACAAGACTTTCTTTCCTTCAGATTTTTCTAAGCATCTTAAAAGTACATAATCAAAATTTCTCCTAAATAACACATCATTGATTAATTCATATTGTTTGGCCTTTAATCTTAAAGCTCGTTTTGTTTTGTAACTGAGTTGATTCGGAACATATCTATTCTTCAAATAGAATATATGATCAACATATTGTGATTGTGCATCATTGAGGCTTACCTCTGATATTTTCACATCGTTACCTGAATCTTTCTTTGATGATAGATGGGATGCTCCTGTAAGCATTCTGCAAAAACCTTGACCTCTAACAATTTTAAAGGGTCTAACTTCTACATCATATTCTTGTAAAGCGGTAACCCAGTTAGCCCTCTTCTCTCCTAATTCTCTTTGCATCAAGAGTTGTCTTACTGCAGGGAATGGAACTATGATTTTAGTGTGATTTTTTAGGAGAAAAGGTCTAAATTTATTTATAGCCTTAAAGACAAAAAATGATTGCTTTTCGATAGATGTATAATTTATTTCTACACCTTGCAAATTTGAAATGAAAAATGATATTGGTGCTTCAATTTTTTGGTCATTCAGCTGTGTTAAAACAACAACGTATGATGTATCTGATGAAAATATGTAAAAGGATTAAGAAAATTGGCGGTATTTAGGAATGGAGCATTGATAATTTATTATTTAATCAAATCAAATTCTTCTCTTTCATTATGTCCCCATTTAAAGACAAAAAATTTCTTAATCGTGTTCTGTAACGGTAAAACAATTTGCGAAAATTCAGGGACAAAACTTTTAACAAAATTATTTTGCCCGAGAAACGACTGCATAGCTTTCTTGTAACAAGGGAAAGGAATTCGTTTAATCTCTTCAAATATTTTGAGATCAATATAGATACCTCTTTTTGACACAATGAATCCTAAAAATTTTCCTTCATCTAATGCAAAAATTGTTTTCTTTGGATTTAATGAGATGTCATACCTTTTGCATCACTCAAATACTTGTTTTAGGTCATTCAAATGATTGGTTACCTATTTATAAAAGATTGTAATGTCATCATTGTTTTATTTATGAGCCCCCTAAAATCTGTGTCCATAGTTCTCTGAAAATTTGCACCTGCATTAATTAATCCAGATGGATTCTTTTGATAGGCGTAAGCTACCCACTTAGTTTTGAATGTAGTTTTCAATCTGTCATCTAGATGTATGAGAATTTGATTATATCCTGAGAATCCATCTAGAAAGGACATGAGTTCAAAAATATATACTATCTGTAGTACTTGTTCCATGGTTGGTAATGGAAAGTTGTACTTCTGACAAGCTTTGTTTAAATTCCTAAAATTAATGCAAATTCTAATATCACTAGTCTTCTTCCTGACAGGTACCAAATTTGATAACCATTTAGAATTCCAGACTGGAAAGATGACTTTTTCCTTGAGAGTTTTTTTAGTTCTATTTTAATTTATTTTCCAGATTTTGATGAATCTTCCTTAATTTTTGTTGTATAGGCTTTTCTTCTGAGATCATAGGCATTGTGTGTTGAATCACAGAAGTGACATATGTTTTAAGATCAATATAATCCCAAGAAAAGACACTTTTTTACATTCTAAACAGTCTGATAAATGATAATCTTTCTTAGGAAGATAGATCAAGACCTAGGTTGACCTTTTGAGGTTTTTCATTAGTTCCTAGATTCACTAACTCAAATATTAAGTTAGAGATTTGTGTTTTTGAGTTAGTCACTCTTTTAAACCTGTCTTTTAGATCATATAGGTCTTCTAATTTGACAACAAATTTAGGAATAAGATTTTCTTCTTGTTCTTTTTTAATCTGAATGTCATGTTCATTTTCATCCAAAATTTGACTATCATCAGATCCTTCAAATGTTAAAAAATCTATGATATCTGAATCACTATTTAATACTCTCCAATTGGTAATATTATCAGGAATAGATGGTCTAAAAATCAATTTAATAGAAAATCTATCGGGACTAAATTCTTGGGATGGGATTAACTTTGATGCTACATTAACCAGTAGATCTGAATTAGCATTCTGAATTCTAGGTAAAGAAGAAATATTGAAGGCTAATAAATGAGTGGTTAATTCTTGGACTAATGATTGGTAATGCTTTAAGTGTCCAGAATTACAATGAATGGTATCTTTTACCTGTCTAACTATGATTTCTGAATCTCCTAGAACTTTCAGATATTTGATATTATGGTCAATGGATTTTAACAAGCCTTGAACTAATGCTTCATATTCAACTACATTATTTGTACAATCAAATTATAATCTACAGGTTAACATGGTATTTTCTCCTTCTGGTTTTATTAAAATACAACCCACACCTGCACCATCTTGGGATTTAGAACCATAGAAATAAAGAGTCCAAAACAAAGCATTAGTTACTTCTCTATCTGCAAAATTTATACATTTGGAATTATCTAGCTGGGAAAAATTCTCAATCTGAGAAACAACTGCATTATCAAATAAAGGTAATGGTTGAGCATTGAAATTTCCCAAAAATGACCTCGCTGATTAATTTCCAATAATGTTGTTATTGAACGCTACTGGCTCATTTACTCCTTCAATATTAGTGATTGTATGCTTCATGAAATTTTCACGGTCTACCCTAATTTTATTTGGCTTTCCATTACATGGTAACCACATGTGTGACCAGTCTGTTGCAAAATAACCATGAAGTTTTTCAGACCAGTCTCGGCTTAAAACTAAGCCATAAAATTCAAGAGTAACAACCACTAATATATTAATTATTTGAGTAAATTTGGGATTTGGTGACAATCTGATGGAAACATAATTTATTTCTCCTACCACCTCTACTCTGGTTCTATCAAGTTGTACTATATGAACAGGTGAACTTTGCGGAGTTATGTTCAACTTAGCACAAAATGATTTCGGCATTATGTTTGAGGAAACCCCTAAGTCTATTAAATAGTTATGGATGTTTTTGTTGTATATCTCATGGGTTAAAAGAAAATGAGGAGTATGAGAGATGGATCGATCACCTATCATAATTATGTCTGTAGCATCAATTTTCATTGAAGGAGAAGGTGGATTACCCATTTCATTAGCAGCTTGTACTATTACTGGAGCAGGTATGTTTGAAGTAGGAACTGCATTTAAGTCTCTAAGTAAGATTTTTTTTTGCTGCTTCAATTTAGTAAGCTCATGAATTGAAATGTTGGCCCTAGTTTTCTTCATATCTTCAACTACATTATACTCAATGGTGTGTGAGACTACCATTGTCTTAGATGTAGGTGGAGTGTCTGAAGTAACGGGGCTTGTTTGTTTAGCTTTAGAATTAGAATTTTTCTTACCGATTTGTCTTTAGCAGAAGTTGAAATCTTTTGTTGTTGATTTGGCTGTGTTGCTTCAATAGTATTTTTGCTCCTTGTGCTCACAGGTAAAGCTTCATGTTCTTCTTCATTTGGTAGGATGAAATCCCACATTCCATTTAGTTCAACTTCTTCTTCTTCGTCATCTTCTTCTTCCTATGTTTTCTCTTCCTCTGTATCATGATCATATTCAGCATTAGATATGATATTTGGAGGTTGAGTATTGGAGGATTGACCTTTATTAAAGTTTCTGAAAGTCCTTTTTGAGCTAGCATTTTTAGTGAATTTTTTTCTTTATATCTTCCATCTCGTTTGTCATAGTTTTCAAAACTTTTTGAAGACCTTATACGTCGAAAATATCTTTTGGTGCCTTATTTTTAGAATCATCTTTGAAAGACACCTTCTTTGATTTTCGATCTTCTAGAGAATTCTTTTTCTCAAGAGCGGTTATGTGTTTCTCTACAGATAGATATTCTTTCATAATTTCTGCAAGTGTTGCTAGTTTTTATCTATCAACAAAAATATATATATTAGATGGAAGAGATGAAATATACCACTCAATTTGAACTTATGCACCAGGAACTACTATAACTGGAATTTTATTGAGTAATTTATTAAATATTGAATTGAAATCTTTTATCTTCTCTTTTAGCATTTAGATTTGACAAATCATTGATGAGTGTTGCAGTGGTCTTGTCATCCCCAAACTTAGCTAGAAATTGTTCTTTGAACATATTCCAGCTAGTTATAGAGCGGGCAGGGAGTGAAAAATACCAGGATCCTATGGATCCTTTTAGAGTATATGGAAATAATATTACAACATGATCCTCTTCAACTAATCCATTTAGATTGGAAACTAACATAAAATTATAAATGTGTTTTTTTTCCAGAAGAGCATCATCAGGATTAAATTTAGGTAGCCATATTTCAGGATTTTTGGGAAGAGCATGAAGAGGAGCGGGCATGTTTACAACACCTAGATTTCTCCATGGGTTTACATTTGGTGGAGGTGGTTGACCTGCCATTGGATTTTGGATAGGTTGGTTGGGTGGATTTTGATTTGAAGAAGAGGCAGGATGAGTGCTAGGAATAGTTGTAGGGATAGTAGTTTGAGTACTGGAACTAGTCAAAGTAACAGTGATTGTTGGAATGGAAGTTGTGGAAGTAAGCGGAGGAAATGGAGGTGAATGGGATAAGATCTTGCTGGCGATTGAGTCTGATTGGGTCCTCTTTAGTCTCTTTCGAGTACTATCGATGGGAAATTCAAAAGGAAGAATTTATGTCTTTTGAATTTCTGATCGAGTTAATATTATTTGAGGTTGAAAAGAAGATGAAATATTGATATCTGATATTTGAGAATATTTAGGCTTTTCAACAGAAATAGATACTCTCTCTAACTTTTCTATCAAAGACTAAAATTATGGGCAAGCTTGATGGGAATCAGGAGATAGTATGAGTTGTGTATCACTAGGATACTTAGGAGAAGGATGATTAACTTCAGATTTTAAAGATGAGGATCTAGATAATTTTCTGGAAGTTGATGGGGATCTAGAGGGAGAGAGACCCTTTAATTGACCTTTATATTGATCGTATTTTTTTGCCATTCACAGGGGTTTAGGCCCTCCGTCTAGTGCTAGAATGTTGAGGCCTCAGAATTCCACTACCGAAACATGGGGAAAAACCACCCAGTATGGACCTTAAAGCATCTCCTTTTCTGTTTGGTGTAGTGGCTTCGACTGAGAATAATGGGACCAGTTTCCCAATAAGGATGATTTTGAGGGCGTGTGATTATATGACATGCAAATGGAAAATGATTTTAATCTATGTTATGTATCTATATAAACTATTTATTCTACTATATACTCGAGATGTTTCTTCCTTTATGCAATCTAAAAATATATCCTTCAACTGTTAGTAATATAGATCATTTAACAGTTGAAAGAGATGAAAAATATGTAAGATAATTCTTCTAAAAAAATAGTTTGACTAGAATAATTGTGAAAAATATATCACATTCATATGTGTGATTATATATTCAATGAGAAACTACATACAAATATTATAACAGAAGTGCATGTATTATTCATCTATAATACCATTTTAAATATATAATGTAATAAAAGATGATTGTCAATATATAAAATAAGACTTAATACAAGTGAATAAAAGTACCATATGTACAAAGTTCTACTCATGTAAACTGACAATAATTTATCTACTCCTTCTCACTTTCAATCAATTTAAAGAGTACAGTAGTGAAAAATTAGTTAAACAATTTTAATTGTCAAAAGATAACAGATGTGTTCCATTAATTCATCAAAGCATTCACAAACTTACAATAGTGCATTCTTTGCAAATGTTTTTGACAAATATTTTGGACCCTTCTCTAAATGCATGAGAGGGGTTTAAATACTAAAATAACTATGTTCTAAAATAGATTATTACAAAAATATAGAGGAGGTTTCAAACAACCATCCTTGAAAGACTAAATTAAACTACAATCTAGGAAAATAAAATAACAATTTTGATTTATGAATTTCACCCTTTCTTCTGGATTTGGTCACCAAGTTGAAAAATATCTATCATAGGCTTGATCTGATTTGGCTGCAAAATCCTCCATTAGACCTGTCCCTTGAATACTGCGTTCGAGAGTACTGGCTGCGATATTTTTGTTGAATCTGTTAAGGACTGTAGAATCTGATACTGATGATAAGGTTTGATCAGAAAATTCCAATAATTTTCTTGATCAAAATTATTTGCCTTTTTAATTACTTCATATTGTGTGTCTTCCTTCTGCTTCCACTATGTTTCTAGTTGTTTTATTTCTGAGAACACTTCAGACGTGTACTATTTGAGAAGTTCTACTTTCACCAGCTATTCACATATTGTTACATAGCATTTTGTCACTGTCCCTACAATCCCCATCTCGCCCATTGGAGGGTCAAACCAATAAGTAGTGTTATGCCTTTCAAACACCATCATTGTGTCCCTTTACATGATAGTAACATTCCTCTTGTTGACAATTCCCTGAGTAGAGACTCAAAAACCCCTTTTTTTGCCTTGGCGCGGGTAATCAGTTATGCCCTCCCGCCGAAGAGGAAAATTAAAACTGGGATCATGCTAGGTGGCACTCTGTCCTAGTTTTCCACCCACGCCAAGTTGTTTATAGAATGTTTTTTAAAAATAGAGGTGGAGATTCCACTCCAACCACCTCGAGGATGATGTTGGTGTCCGGATATGAATAAAATTCAACCCTTTTTCCACATAAATTATCAACCCGATGGCATTAGTTATTTCAAGAATAACGACAAATTATATGCAGATACAAGCACAAGGTCCACTTCATATCACAGGTTTAATCTATAACACATATACCTCTATAAAAACAATGAAATGAACTGCAGAAATAAAAGGCATCCACAACAATTAACGCGATTGTAACATCAAATAAAGAATCACACTAAACACAACACTGCAAAGAAAATAAAGAAGAACACAACACTTGATCACAAGAGTGGGCCCAACTCTTGGATCAAGGCTGCGGAAACTCAAGAATTTAAAGGAGAAACAACAAGCTATTGTACATTCAATTAATGATCAGAAGATTGATTACAAAGTTTGTATGTCAAAAGGGTCCCTCGATTCATAGCCCGTAGGCCTCTTTATACAATTTTCCTGAAACCCCTAATTCCTCTCAACGACTCCATTGTTACAAAAATACATCTTGCTACAACATCAACTGGTTTTCCCAGCAAGAAACCATAAGAAGGCCTAAGATAGTGCTAATATACCCATGGTTGTCATGTTGTAGCAACAAATAAGGAAGACGTTGGAGATGATGGGTTGTACCTTGACTCGTGGCTGCAACACTCCTGTTGTGGCCAGATCTGAAGAAATATCGAAGTTAATATGTAGAAAGGTAAAACCTCCATGAAAAGTACATCATTAATCAAATATCCCATAAAATATAGGAAGAATGGTTTTACGTCATGCTTTTAAGATAAATAATGGCACAAAGAGATAGAAATATAGGGTAAAATGGCAGAGGAAAGTATAAAAATCTGGTACCCAACATCTCCCCCCAACTGATCTATCTGCATGTCCTCACGCAGCTTGTCATCTCCTCAGATCCGGATTGGACTGACTATGATCAGCATGAAGCTGTGTTAGGTCATATTCGACAACCATTTCTGTTCCTAGTGGCTTATATCCTTCTGTCAAAACAACGTCCTTCCACCAGTCTGGTTCAACGTTATACACAGGAGTATACTGCACAACTAGCAGCCATGAAAGGGGAAATTGAAATCTTAATCCCATCCATCTAACCCCATAGGTATGCATGCATGGCATGTAACGCAACATTCTCTCTAAGGCATGTGCAAAGTTAGGTGCCCCAAATGGTTCTCTTTTCCTGACGGCTGAGGAGGACAACATCCATATTTTCTGACAATTGTCCTGTGCTTCCTTGTGAAATTTCGTAATCTGGCCAACACACAGGTCAGCGCACCATTTTTGGGTTGCCAACGCATGTTCCTTACGGCCCTCAATCTGCAGAGTTGTATAATGCTTGTTATAAATGGTTGAGGATGGATTGTGCTCTCTTCTCATCATCAATGGCCTACTAGCTTGATTTTCTTCAAATGTTTCCTAGGCCTTTCCCCATTTAATCTGATTGATGGTATAGGAAGTGAATGCTCTTAAATGGATGTCTCCCATGAATGGCAAAGGGTTAAAGGACTGATCATGCCTTAAGTAATACCAATGCATATAGAGCTCACACATCAAATGTTGTCGGATAATGTCATGAACGTTCAAAATACAGAGAAATTGAATGGGGTCTTCAATTTCGTACCAAATCTCCTTATATATACTTTCAAGACAAAAGAAAAGAAAATTTTCATGAAGGAATAAGGCATGGCTATGTGCAGGAGGTCTACAGGCGATTACCTATTGTGCTAGGGAGAACATCTCCTCCTTATCTGTCTTTAGCAACTGAACTTGTTCTTCCAACTCTTCTATCTTGGCCTTCTGTTTGGCCTGCTTTATTCGTGCCTTGTATAACTAATATATGTACCCTGTGACGACTCTAGAAGCATGTTCTCGAACCCTGTCTGTTTCTTTCTTGTGGTTTCTCACTGCAGACTGCCACTTTTGAATTTTAGTGGCCAATACAAATTCTCGACCTTCAAACAACTCTTTGATCGAGCCAGTCTGGGTAGCTACAGTGGAGACTTCAATCTTTGGCTTTATTGCCCTCCATTTGTAGATTTTTACCTTCCTTTTTAAACATGAAACTTGCTTCTTAAAAGCCTGAACCTCTCTTTCCAGTCTCATGGTTTCACTGAACTGCAGCTGATACCTCTTTTTGAGAGGTAACTTTCTTTTCTCACACTGTTCGACTCATTCTTGTTTAACGATGAATTCGGTTTCTGGGCCTATGACAGGCTTAGAAGGCGGCGGAATGCTGCTGGCATCCTCTACAGATTCTTTTGTCAAGCCCTTCTGATGCAGGAGCATTAGGCAAAGAGAAATACTTTGTATTTATTAAAACTTAGGGGTTTTTAAGTTTTAGAGGAGCTAGATTTTTATGAATGATTTGAGTGGGTTTTATGTATTTTTAATTAAATATTGTAAATAGTTCTCAAATGTTTGAGAATGTGAGATAATTTGGTCAGTTGAGGATGTAAAGGGATGAGATATTTTTCTAAATATTAATTTAGAAATTAGTTTCATTAATTTTGGGTGAGAGAGGATCCTTAGGGATTCAAGAGTGATTTTAGGATTTTTTTGAGAAATTGAAGGGATTCAACTCAAATTAGATCATTTTAAATTGTATAAATTATCAAGCCTCAAAGGCATTGAAAATCAGAGAGAGAGTGTGAGTAGAGAGCAGAGGTTTCTACTTGGAAGCCTTCGGGTAGTTTGTAAAGGGCCAATGATTTGGAAATCAGGCCAAAGAAGGAGATTATTATGTAAGTGCTGTGTGAATTAAAATAGAATTTAATTTTTCTGGAAATCACACCTTCTTTCTGAATTTAGATTTTGTGAATGAATTGGGATTCAATATAAATTGACTTGGTGTATGTCGTTGGTTTATAAGAGAAAACTGTAATGAACACTCTTCCAATGATAATAATAAATGGCTGCGTGTTTATAAGAGAAATTCTATAATCAAAGTGCGTTTTCAGTCTTGGACAAGATGAGTGATTTCTGTATTAATAGATTTCCAACATCGATTTTAAATGAGTATCGATTTATACTTTGAATCGAATTTAATCTGCATATGCTAAAGAGGACGAAAAAGGGGATTGATAATCTTGGAGAAAGATCGGATCAAATTTCAAAATTTGGTTTGGTATGGGCATATTGGTTTTGTTAAATCGACTTGAAGGATGGCATTGAATTTTATGAAACTGGTTTGAATTCTATGGAATGGGGCGAAGACATTTAAAATTAAGTGAAAAATTTGCGCAGATTTAAAAATTATATTGCTTGATTGTATGAGTTATCAGGTCCGAGTAACATCGCATCAGGATCAGAGAAGCAATCTATTTCACATTATATAAAAATAGAACCGGATGCGAAATGTTATAAACTGGTTTGAAGTGGGATCGGGTCCGATGGTTATCGCAAAAGATTACTGGAGGCGACTTTGAACCATAGCGATTTCCGATTTTCGATAGATATCGCATTGGAATTATGGGAGCTTTCGACGGTTGTGATAATTAAAAATCTTTGCAAATTGCGATCGCCGATTGGCAACGCGTCGGAACCATGGTGAATTTCAAAGTTTGAAAGGACCTTGCGACTGCCGATTAGCGAAACTGTTCTAAGCCGTTCAATTAATCAGATCTGAGGTTGCAACAACATATATATGAAATGTTATAAAGGCGTTCAAACGCTATTGTAAAAGGGTTTTAACAGTTGTATTGGAATGCGAAGATATCTTGCGCCTATTCAAATATTTTGGTTTCGATAGGTACAAGAGCGGTGAAGACTGTAAGGTCCATTATGGACTTATTCAAATTCATTGCTTCTGTGGTTTTGAATTGGGAAGAAATCTATTTAGAAACACTGTGAGTTGGGTTAAAACTATCAAGTGCTACTCTAATTCCAAGGATGAAGCTGATTTATCAGAATAAGCCGTACTTGAGAAAGGTGATTTGATTCGGTTTGAATTGAATCAGAGGTTTGTTGGAACTAGCGTAAAGGCGTTTGGAAATTATGGTTTTCGTGAAATGCTATATTCGCTGATCGGTAAAGTTCGAGCACGTTGAAAATCCATCGTTGGATGGACAGGTATGTAATGTTGGCTTCGATTCTAGTCAAAAGAATCTAACTTTGATATGGAATGCCATTTCCATGAGCTTGGGAAGTTAAAAAGTGAAGGACATATTATATAATTATATATTATGTTTGATGTGAGGTGTGGACCAAAAAAATTCAGCTAAAGTTTTGGCTGGGATTTTAATTATAAAATTGAATGTTCATGAAGTGGGAATGCCAATGGTTTTATAACCATTGTTTTATTTTGTAACAAAGAAGCTTCCGCATGAGTTGAATTTTACAGAAAGTGGACTTTCTTGACATGAAATAGAAATTGCAGTTTTATATGCATGGTATTGGGAGAGATTCTGGGTATTGCAGGGTTGGCTCTGCATAATTTTTGGTATCAGAGCAGGAAGGCTCTATTGAAATTGAAGATGTTTGTTTTTTTTCTGAATGAGTGCAGGAAGGTTCTGTTAAGAACTGAAGTTTGTTTTATTTGAATGTATTCTAAATCTGATATGCAGCAGTACACAATTGCAGTGAATAGGATTTCAAAAATGAATGGAGGACAAGATCATCTTAAAGGGGATCTAATTTTCTGATTTGAAATTTTGATTAAGGTTTATGGTTGCAGACAAGATGATGGCAGTGAACCTGACATTCAGCTAAAGGCTGGATAGGGAGGACAATTGCAGTGTTCTGAAGAGAAGGTGAGTTGAAGATATAGCCTAGAGAGAGCAGAAGAGAGTTCTCAAGAGGTTCCAGAGGCAGTGAACCAGTACTTACCGAAAGACCAGGTCCAGTGAAGCAGATTGGTGAGGTAAGTGGCAGCAGGAGAGCATGCTGTTGCAGAGGCTAGTGCAACTCATGGTGAGTGAGAAACTCATGGAGAAGATGATCATGGAGGATCAGAGAAGAGGTTCAAAGGAATGCCATAGAGGTGAGATGACTGATAAAGTCAGAGAAAGAGAAATTGTAGTAATGAAGGTACAATTGCAGGTACTACAAGAATGGCTGCAAGAGCAGGAAAACCAGAAAGGAGGATGGATCTTTCCACTGAAAGGAAAGAGAGTGATTTGGCAACCATTGCAGATGAGGTTGAGGCAAAACGAGATTGACTTATTGAAAGGATAACTTAGAGTTCTTGAGCCAGAGATGGAATTTGAAGATTCCACACGCAGATCTATTCAAAGGGAAGTGCTGGAGGAAGCAGCCAAGACTGAAAAGTCTTGCGGTTTTAAAACTAATGAGTTGTGTATGTTTGCAGGTACAACACATGGAGATGAGCAAGCTTTAGAGTTTTTTCAGGAAGAATTGAATCTGAAATCTGTTCAGATCAATATTGATATGGTAAGATCTCAGGAAGGCATAAAGATAGAAGGGTCTCATGAGAATATTCAACAGAATATTGGTGCAGAGAGAGAAGGACCAGTTGATGATGAGTCAAGAACTGGTGAAGGTATGGAAAATTGTGTGAAGTTTCTGAGTTCTACTCCTAATGAAATTGTTGAATTGTATAGGAAATTAGATCTTCAGAGAAGAGAATTGGAGAGGCAGAGAACTTACACACAGGATAATTTGCTGAAGAAGCAAGATAAGAAAGTTTTCATGAATGACATTCATGAAGCAGAGGATGGAAAGAAGGAAAGACTGGCTGACAGTCTCATGATGAATGCAAATCAACATACTGATGTGCTGAAAAAGGAGTTGGAAGAAAACTCGGAGCAACATACTGAAGTGTTGCTAGAGAAAGCTGAGGAGAAAGCCAGTAAATATTTTCTGAGTCCTGAAGAAGACTTGGAGCTACAGAGAGAAAACTTGGTGACTGAATCAACAAGTGAAACCATTGGGTCTTGTGATTTTGACGCTGAAAATTTGATTGTGTATACAGGTAATGCAGAAGACAGTCCATCACTTGGAATTGTCTTGGAAGAAGAAGAATTGTTGCAGAAAGAAGGTGAGACAGTGATGTCTCATAAGCAGAGGCTTGTTACCATGGGTGACAAGAGAGAATTGGCTTGTCTGAATAGCCAAGAGAGAATTGTAAGAAAGAATTTTGGAACTGCTACAGTGATAGAGGATGAGGCTACAGTGTTTGAAGAACTTGATTTGATTGCCAGAATCAATCAAGATGATGATGGACAACTACTGAATATTTTCAAAGGGGAAGACGAAGGTTATGCTGGAACTAATTTGCAGCATGTTGATGAAATGCTTGAGAAGAAATGGCTGAAATGTTTGCTGGAGACATTTGAACCGGAGGAAGAATTTGCAGGCACTGAAGTAAATTTGCTTGAAGGAGTAGATACTAGTTTGTTAAAATTGATTTTGCTTACTAGTATACAGACAGAGATAAATGAATGTGTTACTGCAAGAAAAGAATTAAATTATAATTTATTTTTTGAAGATAAGTTTGCAGGTGATGAGAAAAAGAATGTTGCATAGGGACAGGAAGTTTGGGAGACAACAACATGTGGGGTGACATTTGCAAGAGTAAAACCTGAGGCAACTAAGGCAACATTGACAGTAGCAATATCAATGTTGGCAGCAAGAAGAACAGTCACAGCAAAAGCAGCTACATCAGCTGAATTACCAGAAATTGGAGACAACAGTAGGAAAATAAATTTCCAGACAGAGGAAAGGTTGGACATAGAGATTGAAAGCATCAGAAGACTGATGATGAAGGTGTCTCAGAAGCAGCAGACAACATCAAGAAAGAAGAGGAATTTCAGCAAGGGAAAGACAAAAGCAGAGTATGAAAGTATAGATGGAGGTAGGATGCAGAACAAGATATGGAAACCTGGAGAAAAGCAGCAAGAGACAACAGATGATGACTTGCAGAGCAAAGTGTGGGATCCAGGCGGACAAAGATTTAAAAGGCATGATCAGGAGATCATGATCATTTTCAACCTTGGGAGTCTGATGCAGGAGCATTAGTTAAGAGAAATACTTTGTATTTATTAAAACTTAGGGGTTTTTAAGTTTTAGAGGAGCTATATTTTTATGAATGATTTGAGTGGGTTTTATGTATTTTTAATTAAATATTGTAAATAATTCTCAAATGTTTGAGAATATGAGAGAATTTGGTCAGTTGAGGATGTAAAGGGATGAGAGATTTTTCTAAATATTAATTTAGAAATTAGTTTCATTAATTTTGGGTGAGAGAGGATCCTTAGGGATTCAAGAGTGATTTTAGGATTTTGTTGAGAAATTGAAGGGATTGAACTCAAATTAGATCATTTTAAATTGTATAAATTATCAAGCCTCAAAGGCATTGAAAATCAGAAAGAGAGTGTGAGTAGAGAGCAGAGGTTTCTACTTGGAAGCCTTCGGGCAGTTTGTAAAGGGCCAATGATTTGGAAATCAGGCCAAAGAAGGAGATTATTATGTAAGTGCTGTGTGAATTAAAATAGAATTTAATTTTTCTGGAAATCATGCCTTCTTTCTGAATTTAGATTGTGTGAATGAATTGGGATTCAATATAAATTGACTTGGTGTATGTCGCTGGTTTATAAGAGAAAACTGTAATGAACACTCTTCCAATGATAGTAATAAATGGCTGCGTGTTTATAAGAGAAATTCTATAATCAAAGTGTGTTTTTAGTCTTGGACAAGATGAGTGATTTCTGTATTAAGAGATTGCCAGCATCGATTTTAAATGAGTATCGATTTATACTTTGAATCAAATTTAATCTTCATATGCTAAAGAGGACGAAAAAGGGGATCGATAATCTTGGAGAAAGATCGAATCGAATTTCAAAATTTGGTTTGGTATTGGCATATTGGTTTTGTTAAATCGACTTGAAGGATGGCATTTAATTTTATGAAACTGGTTTGAATTCTATGGAATGGGGCAAAGACATTTAAAATTAAGTGAAACCTTTGCGCGGATTTAAAAATTATATTGGTTGATTGTATGAGTTATTGGGTCCGTGTAACATCGCATCGGGACCGGAGAAGCAATCTATTTCACATTATATAAAAATAGAACCGGATGCGAAATGTTATAAACTGGTTTGAAGTGGGATCGGGTCCGGTGGTTATCGCAAAAGATTACTGGAGGCGACTTTGAACCATAGCGATTTCCGATTTCTGATAGATATCGCATTGGAATTATGGGAGCTGTCGACGGTTGTGATAATTAAAAATATTTGCAAATTACGATCGCCGATTGGCATCACATCGGAACCATGGTGAATGTCAAAGTTTGAAAGGACCTTGTGACTGCCGATTAGCGAAACTGTTTCAAGTCGTTCAATTAATCAGATCTGAGGTTGCGGCAACATATATATGAAATGTTATAAAGGCATTCAAATGCTGTTGTAAAATGGTTTTAACAGTTGTATTGGAATGCGAAGATATCTTGCACCTATTCAAATATTTTGGTTCTGATAGGTACAAGAGCGGTGAAGACTGTAAGGTCCATTATGGACTTATTCAAATTCATTGCTTCCGCGGTTTTGAATTGGGAAGAACTCTATTTAGAAACAATGTGAGTTGGGTTAAAACTGTCAAGTGCTACTCTAATTCCAAGGCTGAAGCTGATTTATCAAAATAAGCCATACTTGACAGAGGTGATTTGATTCGGTTTGAATCGAATCAGAGGTTTGTTGGAACCAGCGTAAAGGCATTCGGAAATTATGGTTTTCGTGAAATGCTATATTCGTTGATCGCTAAAGTTCGAGCACGTTGAAAATCCATCGTTGGATGGACAGGTATGTAATGTTGGCTTCGATTCTAGTCAAAAGAATCTAACTTTGATATGGAATGCCATTTCCATGATCTTGGGAAGTTAAATAGTGAAGGACGTAATATATAATTATATATTATGTTTGATGTGAGGTGTGGACCAAAAAAATTCAGCTAAAGATTTGGCTGGGATTTTAATTATAAAATTGAATGTTCATGAAGTGGGAATGCCAATGGTTTTATAACCATTGTTTTATTTTGTAACAAAGAAGCTTTTGCATGAGTTGAATTTGCCAGAAAGTGGACTTTCTTGACATGAAACAGAAATTGCAGTTTTATATGCATGGTATTGGGAGAGATTCTGGGTATTACAGGGTTGGCTTTGCATCACCTTCTGGTTGCGCCCCCTATTCACAGGGGCTTCTTCTTCTACATTTCTTCTGGAAAATCCTGCTATTTGGTTGGAAATTTCATTGATCCCCCTATGTTTCGATGTTTCTACAGGAACTTTGTCTTCCTTGTGAACCTCTAAGTGTCCTGGTTCAGTAGTTTCTAGGCCAATCTTGGCCGTGTGAACAAATATTAGTACCGGGGGAACAACTACTTATTCCATTAACTGTTTGGGCAAGAAAAATCCCCTTGCCCCTCTGGGCATCACGGGAACAAAGAATAGGGAACAGACCCATCATCTTCATTTCCAGTTTGGATCGGGACTTCATGCATTACCACCTCAACCAGAGTCGATGCTGGTTCTTGTGGAGCAGCATCGATTTTGTGGCTCAATTCCCTTCTTTCCTCTTGGTCTTTGCTTACCATTTCTTCTTCATGGGTCGATACTGGTTCTTGTGGAACAGTATCGACCGCCTGGTTCATTCCTTCTTTACCCTCCTTTTCCTCAGGACTCACCTTTGTTTCCATAGTAGGTATCGATTCTTGAGGTCCAACGTCAATTTCGCGGGCTGAATCCTCCTATTCTAGTTGAATTGGGGGTGGTTCTTTTGTAACACCCCCACCTGTATCAACATCCATATCTGTTTGGGCAGGTGATGTTGTTTCTTGCAAAACAACATACTTGCCATTCCTCTGTCCACAATTCCATTCCTTTGTTCTTAATTGACAAAGGTTGACGATTGTATAACGGTATCAATTTACTGCACGGTGTCCATAATTCCTTCCTTTGTGGGTTCTTTAAGCGAGGCTGGTTCTTGTGTGAAAGCCTCGTATGTGTTTCCAACTACTTCCTCCATACTCATCTCTTCTTCCTCTGGTTCCTTCTGATCAATTTCCATTTCCATTTCCTTGGGTTCCTCTTGGTCAATTTCTGCTTCCATATCATCGGGTTCCTCTTGATCAATTTCCTCTGAATATTATTCTTCCACCTGACCAGCCAGAGAGGCTATTTCTTCTTCTCTAGCAGCAATCATAACTGCTACCGCTTCTTCTAAGGTTCCGTAGAGTTCCACCCAGGAAACCCACAGCCTGCCTATTACATGCATGAACAATAATCACACCAATCCGTGGTTATAAAGTACTGCCATCATTCGGCGAGAGCGTCGAGCAGACTGTGCCATATGTTGTAGTTGTTTCAATAGGAAGAATGGCATATTTAGGGCATGCACATGATTATGTGGAAATCAGAGGTGTATTAGAATTTTAAAGTGATACTTAAACAGAGCTGAGGCCCGACCCTCATAGGTAATGTATTTTATTACAAAACCTACAACTTCGTTACAAGGATATGGCATAGTTCTGTGCTCATATCCTCTACCCAATTGAACGACACTTTCTCCTACCTGCAAGAAAAATTCAGGAAATTTTGGGAGAGAAATTTTCCGAGAAAACCATTGCTGCCCCTACTGTCTCAACCCACTAACCTCTACAATTACCTCCTCTGTGACAGGAACTTCGAAACCTCTAACCTGAGAATAATTCTCCTCTAAATTGAGTGCGAATTCCATTGTGATACCTCCATCAAATCCCTGCAATATGTCAAAGTAGATATCCCACCCTGTGTTGACAAAGACTTGCCAAACCTATGGATTGTTGCAAACTAAAACTGTGTTTTTCAGGCTCATGCCGCACAGCTAGCCCACCCATACTATGGAGAATTGTAGCAGCACTTCCTGTAGTAGCAGGCCGTTGGGCAAGCTGGTGGGTACCAAATTTGGAGGAACAACATAGTGAAAATGGAAAGGTGGTAACAGTAAATATGGTTGGTAACTCTCTAAAACCGAGAAAAATCATGAAAGAGTATGGTAAGTGTGGTAAAATAGAAATAATAATTGTTTGTAAGGGTGGACAAGACAGCTTACGAATCCCAATAAAATTTGAATGATGATACCACATATTGATGGGAATGGTAAGGTGTACCATGAGAGGAATGTCATACTTAAATTATGAGGCAATTATTACATCGTCCTTCGCATGGCGACACCCACCCCCCCAACTTAAAAAAATTTCGTCCGCGGCATTAAAATCTTCACATGGGATATTTAATTAAATCAATAAAAGTCACGTGGAGGCGTACCTGACATCCTACCTGGATGATGTGATGGTTGGTAGGATGACAACGCAGTAATGATGTGGATGGTGTAACAACATTGGTGTAACAGCATCGGTGTAACAGTATCTGGTGTAACAACATCTGGTGTAACAACAACGGAGTAACAAAATCCAGTGTAATAGCATCGGAGTAACAACATCAGTGTAACAGCATTGGTGTAATAGCATCCGTGTAACAACATCGGAGTAACAGCATCCGGTGTAACATCATTGGAGTAACAACATCGGTGTAACAACATCCGTGTAACAAAATCAGAGTAACAACATCTGGTGTAATAGCATTAGTGTAGCAGCATTGGAGTAACAACATCCGGTGTAACAACATCGGAGTAGCAGCAACCGAGTAACAACAACATGAGTGGCAGCAACCGAGTAACAACAACAAGAGTAGCAGTAACTGAGTAATAGCAACATGAGTAGCAGCGACCGAGTAACAACAATGTGATTAATAGCATTCAGTGTAGCAACATTGATCAAGGAGTAACAACATATAGTAACAGCACTTGGTGTAACAGAATCATGAGTAGCAGCATCCGAATAACAACAACATGAATAGCATCCATCGAGGAACAACATCATGACTAACAGCACCATGAGTAGCAGCAACAAGAAAATTCCTTCATTTTCACTCCTTAGTCGTAGCTACTCCAAAAATACAAGAAAATGGAACATAATTCTTTATTTATTATATATATATATATATATATTATTTACAACTAGGGTGTAGAGGAAGGATTCTCTGCACAGATAACCTTCAAACCAGATTTCTCAGAGAGTTGTTTAATAAAAGCATCCTTACAGGTTGGCCTGCGGTATAGTCTCAGGTGATGTCCATTGACTATAAAGGTAGTATGTGTATCGTCAATTGTGACTAGCCTGACTGTTCCATTATCAAATACAGCGTCCACCTCATAAGGTCCCATCCAACGAGTGCAAGGCTTTCCCTTAAAATCCTTAAAACGAGAGTCATAAAGTAGTGCCCAACCTCCATTTTGAAACACCTTATTTTTAATAAATTTATCGTGCCATTTCGTTCTCTGCTGTTGGATAGTAGTAGTTTGCTAGAAAGCCATTGAACGTATTTCATCAAGTTCATTAAGTTGAGCCAATCGGTGTTTATAGGCATCTGATAGATCTAAACCAACTTCCAAAGCTCTTATGAGCGTGCTTATCTCAAATTCTATTGGAAACAACAGGGATTTCCCATAAACCAATTAGAATGATGAAAACCCAGTTGTATTCCACCATGTTGTTCTGTATGCACAGAGAGCCTCTGGAAGCTTCTGAGCCCAATCTCGACGATGGTATGCCACAGTTTTTGTCAAAATGTTTCTAATTTATTGTTTGTGCTTTCTACTTGTCCACTCACCTGGGGATGGTATGGAGATGTCACTCTGTGCTTGACCCCATATTTTTGCATGAACTTTGCTATCTTGTGTGATGTGAATTGTGCTCCTCCATCTGAAACAACCTCTCTTGGAGTACCGTAATGAGCAAAAATTTCTTCAAATAGAAAATCTGAGACTACCTTCTCTGTTGCTTTCACAATAGCTTTGGCTTACCACCCACTTAGTCACGTAATCAGTGCAGACTAAGATGTGGACTTTCTACTGGGAGGGTGGGTTAAAGGGTCCAATGAAGTCAATAGCCCATTTCTCAAAGGGCTCGAGGAATACCTGTGCCTGCAAAGGCATTTCATCAGCTCTACCAGGTTTCCCCATACGTTGGAAACTCTCACACCTTCTGACATAATTCTGAGCATCACGAAACATGGAAGGCCAGTAATATCCCAATTTTAGCACCTTATGGCCTATTCTTTTGTCCGAAAAATGGCCTCCACAAGGGCCATCATGGGTAGCTTTTAATACTTCATAAATATCATCTTCAGGCACACAGCGCCAGATCTGCTTATCTGCTCCTGTATGAAAAAGGTACCCTGCCATCCAAGAATATCAGGCACTATGATGAATAATCTTTCATTGTTCCCTACATGAAAAACGAGGAGGAACTTTCCCTGTAGCAAGATAGTTAGCAATATCTGCATACCACGGAGGTTTAGTAGAGACTGCAAAAATATGTTCATTGGGAAAACCGTCTTCTATTGGTGTGCATTCATCATTGTTATCCATTCTAGATAGGAAATCAGCTACTACATTATCTTTTCCTGACTTATCTGCTATTGTAATATCAAATTCTTGAAGCAATAGTAACCATCTCGTAATATGGCCAGGAGTAATAGGTTTATTCATCAAATACCTGATTGCTGCGTGATCAGTATGGAAAATAGTAGAGTACTCGGTAATGTAGTGTTAGAACTTATTGATAGCATAAATGACAGCTAAGAATTCTTTTTCTGTCACCGTATAGTTTAGTTCAACAGGAATTAAATTCTTGCTAACATAATAAATTTCATACGGTGTTTTGTCTACCTGATGTCCTAAAACAAACCCTACTGTTGTCTGAGAAGCATCAGTATGTATGTGAAACGGTAATACCCAATCAAGTCCTCAGAGGATTGGGGCCATGCACACCAGCCCCTTAATTTTTGTGAAGGCTGTCTCACAATATTCAGTCCACAAAAATTCTGCATCTTTTGTTAGCAATTGAAATAGTGGATGTGCTATTTTAGCAAAATTTTCTATAAAGCGCCTGTAATAACCATCAAACCAATAAAGATACGTACCTGTAGTGTGGGTTTTTGGGTACCAAGAAATGTATGTTATCTCTACTTTAGCCGGATCAACTTGAATTCCAGCGGCTGAGAGCAAATTTCCCAATACTACTCCTTCTTCCCTCATCATATGGAATTTGACTGTACTCAACGATACATGGGTCTGTTTACATCTTTTGAGTACCTTCTCCAAATTTTCCAATCCTTCCTCAAATGAGTTCCCATATGGATTAAAATCATCCATATAGATTTCGACACTATCGTCGACCAAATCAAAGAAAATTCCCAAGACTGCCCTCTGGAAAGTAGCAGGAGCATTACATAGGCCAAATGGAAGGACCCTACATACAAAGGTTCCCCACGGGCATGTGAAAGTTGTCTTGTGTTGGTCTTCCGGGGCTATCTAGATCTGGTTATATCCACTGAATCCGTCTAGGAAGGAAAATAATTTATTTCCAGCCAAGGTGTCCAGGACTTGGTCAATGAATGGAAAAGGAAAATGTTCTTTTTATGTTGTCTTATTTAGTTCCCTATAATCCACACAGATCCGTCATTTACCATTATTTTTGGGAACATTAACTAGCGGGGATACCCATTGGCTATCTGAGATGGGATAAATGAATCATACATCCAACAATTTTTGTAACTCTTCTTTAACAATGTTTTTGAGAGCAGGATTCATCCTTTGTTGAGGTTGTCTTACAGGGTGGAAATATTCGTTAATGTAAATATGATGAGTGCATAGGCTAGCAGGGATACCCTTCATGTCGATATAATCCCAAACAAAAGCTTCCTGATGATCTTGAAGGATTTTCAAAATCTATTTGGCCTGAGATTCAGACAAGTTCGGGTTGATATTAAGTGTTTTCCCTGGTTCAATCTCGATTGGAGTACTATCC
Source organism: Pinus albicaulis (assembly GCA_034641835.2). NCBI lineage: Eukaryota > Viridiplantae > Streptophyta > Pinopsida > Pinales > Pinaceae > Pinus > Pinus albicaulis. The sequence goes on from CM076581.1 coordinate 1,585,051,677, forward strand.
TACAATGGGGTTACAGGAATGTCCTCAATGTCATCTTATGGTTCAATGTTTTCCTGTGTCTCATAGTTCATAGTAGATTCTAGAATTTGTCGAGTTCGATTGGGAACAGAACTAGAATCATTAATGAAGGCGTCAATGACATCATCTTCAGTTTCTGTTTTAAATTGAAGGGCCTAGCCAATAGTGAGAACTAATCTAACATCTTCATTTTCAGGCTCAAACTCTTCTGTAGGTAGAGGTTTCTGACTAGGTAATGATTTTTCAGATGGGCTTGGTTCCGCAGGAGAATAGAGCTTGAGATTCTTTGTAACTATCCCATTTGATATGATCATATGTCCAAACTGGCATCCTATGTAGGCATCTGCAGTTGCCAACCAGGGTCTTCCTAGAATCAATGGGTGGCCACCTACTGAAGATCAAGTCTACAATATAAGGAGGTCCACAGGGTAATGCCATGAGTCTACTAAAATGATCACATCCTCTAATTTCCCTACTAGTTTAATTGTGGATCTGTCTACAAGTTCCAAGATAGTAGGGGTAGGTTTAATGTTTCTGATTCCTAATGTGTTCATTGTTTCAGCAACGATAATGTTAATGGCCGCTCCCAAATCCACTAGTACATTTGGGATTTCAATCCCATTAATTTGTACTGTTAGAATTGGGTTCCCAGGGTCTCCGTATTTTACAGGCATGATCTTTCCTAACATGATATCGGATAGTCTGCCCATTACATGAATAGTTAATGGATCCTTAGGTTTCCTCCCTGGTTTCTTTGAGCAGTATTCTTTCAGATTTTTTGCATAAATAGGTACATCCCTCATAGCTTGTAAAATGGGTATTTTAACAAAAAGATTCTACAGTTCCCCTAGGAAGTCAAATTCTGCTTGAGGGTTTTGTTTGCTCAAGGTCAATCTTTCAGGATATGGGGGAGATGTTAAATGACCTTGATTGGGAACAACTTGGGGAGGTGTCTGATTTATTACATTTTGATCTGAATTATCCCTCACTGTTCTTTTTTCTAGTTCTGTATCTTCACCGTAAAATTTTTCTGTAATAATGGGTGAAGTAGGTGCATTTACTACCCGGCCAGACCGTAGATTTATCTCATTGAGCCCTGCGGTAGAAATGTTGTAGGATGGAAGGTTCAGAGTGTCTGTTTGTTTAACCCCTTTATTATTAGGATTTGGGTTGGGCTAGATAGGAAGCTAGGGTATAATGGCTAGGTTTCCTGGGGGCACATTGGAAGGCAACTAAATTTATTGTTGAGGCATAGACTGAGGAAACTATCTAGTGGGAGGGGGTCCACGCCAATTCTGATTCCATGAAGGATTCATACTAGCTTGAGGAACCCATTCTTGCCAAGGGGGATACTGATATTGAGGCCACATGGCTGAAAATGGTGTCAATTGGGGACCCATACTAAAATTATGAAATTACTACGATGGGTCCTGAAACATACCTGGATTCACCGCCGGTGGTCGAGGTTGCCATGGATTCTTTTTCCCCATAAAGTATAGCTGGTCCATCGTGCTTTCCTCGCTTGCTCCTTGGAAAACTACTTTCATCCCAGGCAAGGAAGGACATGCACTGGTCGCGTGAGTCTGTTCGCAGATCGCATAGGCTTCCGCCGTGTTCAGTAGACATTCCTTCAAAGGGTATTTCTTTCTGCACTGAGGGCAGAATATGGCCATGGTTTTTTCCAACTCCATCTGCTACTATTTTGCCTGTAGAGTGTCCATTTGGGATGATAGTGTGCTCAGGATATCGGTCCTCAGATTATCCAATAAATTTCCAATCTCTGCTTTTGTGACCCCTCCACCGAAGGTCTTCAATGACCGAATACCTTGTCCACTTCTTGCAGGCCCACGTGAACATTTGATACAGTAATCAGAGATAGTTTTGAAGTTTTATTTCGAAATATCCCCTTTTCCCACTATATTCAGGAGTTGCAAAGAGTATTCCTTGAGTGCTCTAAGAATAATGATCTTTATAATGTCCTTATCCAAGTCACTATGTCCAGACCTCTGCAATATGTATTTAAATCGTTCTACACAGTCCTCCATATTTTCATCCTCCTTCTGTGCAAATTTAAATATTTCATCCTTAATGTCATGGGACTTACAGTAATCTTGGTAATTTTCCAAGAAATCTTTTTTCATTTCTTCCAATGAGGTAATCATGCTTCCCCCTAAACCCATGAACCATCTCAGGGTTGTCCCTTTTAAGGTAGCAGGAAATATTTTTAATTTCTAAGCATCAGTCATATAGTCATATCATCGACAAACAATATCAAATTTGAAGAGGAACGTATTAGGGTCTTCAGAAGAGAGCCCATGAAAACTAGGCAAGGCTATTAAGGGGATGGGTCTCATTGGCGCATCACCTATAACATTTCCAATGGGAAAATCAATAGAGGAACTTATAGGTACCATAAATATTCTCCAATACTCACTTGGAGTTTCGACTGGTTCCGCAACCGGTATCTGGAGTGATTCAACCGAAGATGGTTGCACCGCACTCCCCTTATCCCTTAGTGAATCAAAGTCCTTCAATAGTTCCTTTACTGGATCAGAATCACTTAACTCAGCAACATGAATTTTCACAGCTCTGCCTTGGTCTCTTGGGAACGAAAACCCTTTTTGAGGTTCTTCTTCCCAGTTAGATTTACTCAATTCTTCTGATCCCTTACTTGCCACTTCTGCTGTAGAAAGAACACCTTCTGGTACTGTGGATGGCACTGGTTATTCCACAGACTGTCCTACGGACTTCTTTTGAACCCTAACCCCAACAACAACACGGTATGATGTCTCAGATCTAGATTTTTCAATAAATTCCTGAATATACGTCTTCCTTCCCAGATCCTTCCCTTTCTTTGGGGGTCTTCCTTTGCCCCTTTTGTTCGGATCTTTGTTCATACAAATTGTGGAGAAGGTTCATCAAAGAAAATCAATCAATCACTCAGGACCCAAAGTAGGACAAATAACTTCCTCCCTGGGACGAGAGAAAATATTTACAGAAAACGAAATAAAAGGAAAAGGAAAAAAAAAATCGAAGTTTAGGACCTGGAGTAGAGTAATAACATACCTTCCCTAGGACGAGATATTGGCCCCTAAAAGGAAACAATAGGAAATAAAGACAGAAATATTGGACTATGCCTAGGACTTAGGGTAAGTTTTTACAAAAAACCTTCCCCAAGACGAGGGTTTAATTCTACAGAAAACAAAATGATAAAAGAAACAGGAAAGAAAGAAAGAAAGAAAAAAGAAAACACAAGGCACTTACGCTCAAGACTTGAAGCTGGGCAATAGATTCCCACCTCAAGACGAGAGATCGACTCTGATATCTATTGCAGATCCTATTCTTGCACCTGTTAGCCTTCCCCGACAATGGCGCCAAAATGTTGGTGTCTGTATATGAACAGAATTAAACCCTTTTTCCACATAAATTATCAACCTGAGGGCGTTATTTATTTCAAGACTAACGACAAAGTATATGCAGATACAAGCACATGGTCTGTTGCAGATCATAGGTTTAATATCCAACACACATACCACTATAAGAGCAATGAAATTAACTGAAAAAATAAAAGGCATCCACAACAATTAACATGACTATAACAACAAATAAAGAATCACACTAAACACAAAAATGCAAAGAAAATAAAGAAGAATGCAACACCTGATCACAAGAGTGGGCCCAACTCTTGGATCAGGGCTGTGGAAACTCAAGAATTTATAGGAGAAACAACAAGCTGATATACATTCAATTAATGATAAAAAGATTGATTACAAAGTCGATATGTCAAAAAGGTCCCCTGATTCACAGCCTGTAGGCCTCTTTATACAATTGTCCTGAAACCCCCGATTCCTCTCAACAACTCCATTGTTACAAAAATACATCTTGTTACAACAGAAACTGGGTTGCCCAGAAAAAAACCGTAAGAAGGCCTAAGATAGTGTTGATATACCCATGGCTGTCACGTTGTAGCAAAAAATAAGGCAGACGTTGGAGATGATGGGTTGTGCCTTGACTCGCAGCCGCAACGCTCCTGTTGTGGCCAGATCTGAAGAAATATTGGAGTTAATATGTAGAAAGATAAAACCTCCATGACAAATACATCATTAATAAAATATCCCAAAAAATATAGGAAGAAGGGTTTTACCTAATGATTTTAAGATAAATAATGGCACAAAGAGATAGAAAGATAGGGTAAAATGGGATAGCAAAGTATACAAATCCGGTACCCAACAGATGAGTCATTGGGAGTGGTTGAACTGATAAATCATAGAATGCCTCCTTTAGGTTTATGGTTTCCACCTTTTATGGGAAATCCATAAAGGATAGGCCTCCCTCCCACCTTTGTAGGGATCCTAACCCCCTCTTTTTCCTCTATAAAAGAAGCTATCTCTCTTAGTACAAGCTAGCTGAACTTGGATAATTAGACGTACTATAGCTGAATGACTAGAGAAGATAGAAGGAATTACGTTGAGGAAGCTTGAGTCCATACCTTCATCCTATCTCAATTCCCTGACAAGCATCTGAGACACACTTTGCCTAAACCCCGCCGGAGGAGACTACGAAATCAAAGCATCCGTTGTAACTCTTCCTTCTATTCGTTTATATACATGACTAATGTTTGGTTCCACTGTTGTGTTATGATGCTTGTTTAACGCAATATGTTTAGCTGTCTTTGACTGGTTAATAGTTATGAATGAAATGTTGTCATATTTTATGTTGTTATTGTTTTCTTGTTCTTTGTGCAGGTATCCAAGCGTAATGGCGAATGGATTGTGACTTGCCAAAGCAGGAGCGAGAGGCCACCGCTACTACAGGAACAATGACAACTTTGGATTCCAGGTAGGTCGATCTACCATGTCCCTTGTTCATTCAATAATTAGGAAGCAACACTTTAGCATGTCCCTTTGTTTCTAGACCCACTCTAGGGCTAGAGGGATCGTCTCTGTCCGCATAGAGGATTTACCTGCATAAAAAATTGGCGACTCCACTGGGGATCAGTGTGAGTTTTTCATTTCATTTTGTTGGGTTAGTTTCAATTATTAATTTTTGTTATCTGTCTTTTCTGGTTTTCTTTTTTAGTTTTTCATCCTCTGTTCAGCTCCAGAGTGTCAAGATTGACCTTTGCTCATTAGGTTTTGGTTTTTCCTCCTTTTCCCATAGTTACCTGGCTTGGCCCGATTTTTCTTTGAATAGTCACGCCAGTTGGCGCAGGTTGCTCTTTTTGCAGTCGCACCAACCCCTCTATGGCGCAGATTATAGCCTTACAGTTGCACCAATCCCTGTAGGAATTGATTTGACCTCCTTGATGAGTATTTTGGTCAATTGTGCTTGCTTCTGGGTTATTTTTATGCATGATTTTGCCTTTGGGATTGTTTTAATTGTTACCGACTTAATTTTCTCAATTGTTTGTCCATATTCTTATCAATGTTAGTTGAGACCTTAGGGTTTCTAGGTGTCCTTATGCACTGAGCCTTCTTTTTGAAGATCAAGTTGGTTTGATTGTTGTTAGTCCCATTTGTGGCTTGATTGCACTCAGTTTTATTGATCCCTTGAGTGATTTCCTTGGTTGTAGGGTCATTTCATTTTCTCGAATTGTTATTTTCCATTTTGCTCCAAGCATAGATTACATTTCTTGTTTTAGATCATTTTGAAAACTGTCTCTTGGTTTAAAAGAAAGCGACATTAGTTTGAGTGTTTTCTTGTGTTTATTTCGTGTTTTATTGAGTCATTCAATTTCGATTCCTACGCAACACTTAAGCTAGTGTTTGTTTTCGTTTTTCATGTAATCAATGCATCGTGTACTTATTTTCATTAAAAAAATAAAAAATAAAAACATATTTTGCATTCTTTCTTTGCATTGAATGTGAAATACTCTTTTGCATAACTAGCATCTGATTATCTAGGAAAGAGTTTCATTTTCATATTATGTTAGATGCATTAGTGGATTTCTTCGCATAATCTCATCATTTGCTTTTTGTTTGAAAGATCTCTATCCTTCTCATAACTAGCATTCATTGTGTTGTTGCTCCTAGAGACAGCCTAGAGTTGTGATAGACCAGTGCCTAGGACATCTTATATAGCAAGGAGAATATGGTATAACAGGTAGAGTTATCAATAAAAATCTCTCATGCTATCTCTTGTAAAACAAGGAATATTAATCTGAATGGGACCGATACCTTCAAAAACTAATACAGAGATAGGAATGTTGCAGAGACAACATGCAAAACTCCAATGTAAAAGCAACAGATAGTTCAGAGACAACTTACTGCAAAGAGGGCCGATTCAAAAATACATCATAGAAATAAGTTATCAGAAAGTGTATGTGGTGAATGAAATATTGAGGAGATATTAGCTAGCATTGAGCTGATACCCAAGTATACAATACCACCATGCATGGGCTTACCAATCTAAGAATCCATACATGACAATAGAATTTTAAAAGCACCCTCCCAAAGAAACTAATATAGCAGAAGTATGGTTTAGCTGAATAATGGAACATAATATCATGCATGAGCCATATTTAAAGCACTTGACTAATCCAAGCATGGGTATCAAATAGGATAAATCCATACCAAAAATTAGTGAGCCACTCGCATTCCAAAACATGATACAAGATAGATGGATGAAATGAAATGATATATTAAAATAGCACAATAAAGAAAGTTACAGACTGTGAAATACCAAAGACCAGAATCCTCTTTAACAGATGGAACTCCTCCTCACTGAGACCCTATGGGCTCTGAGCCTTCATACAAGAATTTTACAAAATGTATACAAAAATCCTTCACTGCATCATTTTCCGATAAAATTTGGAACCTTCAATAATCTGTTCTTAGGGCCATTTATAGAAGAAGAAGAATCCTAATAAAAGAAGTAGGTGAAAAACATTTAATTTTCCTCGTTAAGACAAAATGGTGGAAACATTCGCGCCCATACTGCTGAATGACTATGTTGTGTTGTATGTACTGTGCCGCCGAATTTCTGAAGTAATTTCACTGGATAAAAGTCTCTTCAGGAACACGTCATAGAATTAAAATCACATGGACATTCTGTCCTTTCCTGAAGAGAAAACTCTGCTGAAATAAAACCTCGAGAGTATTGTTTTCTGTGCATGAATTTTTTGAGTGATCTACAGGATCTTCGACCTGGTTCTCTTCTTTCAAAAGGTAGGCTCAGGCTCCAAAATCTTCAATTACATGCCTTTAATTCTCTACCTCCCACTGATACTCTTTGCCTGCGATATTTATGTCTGGATCTACGCAATCTTTGCATTTGAATGACTCTGGAGGGTTTGATAGAATTTAACCCTGCTTCTTCAATGGAGGTCTTGTCATAACGGCTCCCTGGACTTTTCTTCATAATTGCAGCTTCTAAAGAATATTCCTTTGATGTGCTCTGCTACTGCAATCAAGACTGAAAATTACAACAGTTTTCCATCACTAAAACCTTGCAAAATCCGCAAACTTGTTAGAAAAACCGGGCACAAGGATGGTGGATGTGGCAGGGTCAATGGAAATGGTGCTGCAGACATGGCGAAATGGTGGAACGATGCAGGGTGGCAGAAAATGCAATGTAGCGATGGTGAATGGACTGACGAAAGGTTTTGACGTAAAACATTAAAATACGAATCATGAATGGAATATATAAATGGCGGAGGAAAAAGGCAATGAACACGTGGAACGGTGACGGGTGGACGTATGAAAGACTATGCGGAAAGGATGACGTGGAGTGCTGACGGTGGGACCGATCAAAGGCGGGGGCGATAAAATCCGGACCGTCCGATCTCAGGAGGAGATTGACGGTTGAAAAAGCGTTGGAGGCAATGGACAGTGGGCCAGGGGTGTATTTTCCGTGGATTAAAACTCGTGCAACTTCGGAGCGCGGCGACCGTCGGATGAAGAGCTTTAGATCGGATGGTTCACACACATATCGCGCCACGTCCGCTGCCGAACTATAATGTGCGATGAATGGCGGTTTTTGGGCCGTAGGCAGAGACACGCGGCAGATGATGTATGGCATCGCTCTGATTTGAGAAATACCGCCCATCTTCGAAAAGTGGTGCGATGAAAACTGGCGGGTTTCAAACAGTGGACGCGGAGCGGGGACCACAAGGGTAAGCAGGCTTCTGACCGTTGATCTGCAAGTTAATCAGATGGTGGGAAGATTACCAGAGCTGTGATAAGAATGGGCCATGGGCGCGACATTGATTTGCGAAGACCGTCTGATCTGCAAGGATCGATGGTTAATATTGCGCTCGGTCATTTGGTTGATAAGTGACTAGTGCTTTTGCGCTCGGTTCCAGAACTGGGCTACGTGGAGGAAAGGTGTAGTGGTCTGGCTGAAAGGTGCTAGGCCTTGAATATATTTTCAAATAAGGTTTATGGCCTTTTTATGCAAATTTGAGGTAGAGAAAGACAATGACAGGCAGCAAAAGGATTATTTAGGCCAAACAAAGGGATTCTAAAGGGTTCAAATGGTATGGCTTACCCCAAAAGTTTAATAGGAGGTTGACATGATCAACACATTGAATCGGAAATGATGTTCATTTGCATATAGCTTGCATTTAGGGATTTTTGAGATCCCACATTGATAGGACCTTAAAACTGAAACGTAATCCAAGATCAACTTTAAAACTTATTTAATTAACCTAAGGAAGCATTGAAACCTAACGAAACATTTTTAGTGGTCTAGGCTAGAGACGTGTTCTGACGTCTTAAAACCTAGTAGCTGTCATTCACCATATAGCTTTAGATAACGCTAGTACAGACTTGTGCTCCCCATACCATTGAGTATATAAAAGGAGACCCTCATAGGTTGCAATCCTTTATCCATAGGAAGCCGATTCTATCGCCCTATAACCGTGATACACCAAACACAGCATTCGGAGAGACTACCTGCACATACGTTAAGTCCTTGGTCATTTCTCTTTCGTTTCATCACCAAGGTGTATATGGAAGTTCACAGAAACTTGGTACACCCTCTTGCCTAGATTACCTGGGTAGTCATTTTGATCTTTTCGTGACTCTCTAAAAGTGAAGAGATCATCGAGCACTTGTCCTTTCACGCTCATTTCAACCTGAAAGTGATAGAGTCACATTTTTCCTATTTCTCAACTCTTAAAATATGAAATGACAGAGTTTTGTTTCAATGTCTTAAAATATTAACTGCCCACGAAATATTCCTGGTTAATGTTATTTTCCTTAGTGTTTTGGGGTTGTTTCCATTGGCAACGTTCCTAGAGTTTACCAACCAAGGAATCACCTCAGAAGGGAATCCTGGTCCTTTTCCTACTTTTGGAAATGTTGATGCTCCTTATATGGCAACATTGTCCCTCCCTGGGTTAACTGTTGGTTTGCCTGTATGGTTATTTTCGACCTCGGTGGTCTCGAGTGGTTTGACCTCGGTTTAACCATCTCTTCTGTGTTAACAACATCATGTTGATTCTAAGGTGGAAAACTCCCATTCTTCGCCTATTTCTTTGTCCTCCTCCTCTAATTCACCTGGGAAAAGTCTGGATTCTAGTAACTAGGTGGCTAAGAAGAAGAAGAAGAAGAAGACGAAGAAGAAGAAGTCAAATAAGCGAGAGGCTAATGTTGCAGCTATTACTCTTAAGACACCTTCCCTTGATAAGCCATCTGACATTCCATGGAAAGTAAAATTTCCTTACATGTTGTGCAAAGGTGACCACTTTCTTCTAGACTGCCCTGGCATTCCCAAGGTGCTTAAAGTATGGTCTAACGATCGTCTGTCGTTGCCTTTGGCTTCTGGAAGTCATATTGGTGGCACATCTTCGACTAACAATAATAAGACTCATAAAAAACATGATAAGATCACGAATCCCTGTAAGTTGTGTGAAGGGAATCATCCCATTAACCTTTGTATGTACATGGATGAAGCCAAGAGAGTTTTGGACAACCCTACTATTTCTGCACCCTGCCTTCCAGCTGGTTTCTAGAAGTTTTCTTTGAGTCCTCCGCTAGTTGATTCAACGAGCAGTCAAGGGTCATCCTTGGTCTATCCCATTCCCTCGAAAATTCAAATTCACGAATCCATTCCCGACCAACCATTGGTCTATAGAATCGGTCGATCTGATCCCGCCCATGGTTCATCAGATATTTTCTGTCGAGAGTGACTCACATACCCCTCACGTTCTTCTTGTTTCTTCAGATTCCTCGGACTTGGAGAAAGATCCTCCCGTCACTCAAAGAATTTGCTCCTCCTACCCCCATGTTGGAGGTCCATGAGGATGCTCCTTGTGCTCCGATAACACCAGGGGATGACCATCTTACTTCAATGTTACCCCCTCCAAGTAGTTTGATTGCTTCCTTCGATTGGAGTAGATTTGCAGGATACCACCTTCCTTCGTATGTGCCATTTGAGATCACGGTACAGGCCTTCGATATGGTCGTACCTAGCACGATTATAAATGAAGGTGCATCTGTTAGTTTTTTATCTTCCACTACTTGGCAATCTTTTTGTTCTTCGTCGCTTGTGCCCGTTACGCAAAATCTGTTGGCATTTAAAAGAAGAAACAGTCAACCGTTAGGAATATTTATGAAGTTACCTGTTACTTTGGGAGGGAAAACTGTCTATATTGACGTGATGGTTGTTCCAGACCCCTTGAATTTCAATTTACTCTTGGGGCATGACTATGCTTATGCCATGGGTGCACTTGTCTCTTCCCTCTTTTGTGTGATCTGTTTTCCACACAAAGGTCGGATCATGACCATTGATCAGCTTTCATTCTTTGGTCCTGATGTGGCAGCTAGCCCACCATCATCTCTTCCAGATCTTTATCTGTCGGTTGTCTCTTCCCCGCTGCAAGTTAATTATGTGGCTACCTGTCCCGTGTCAGCATTCAGTGATAGTTCCATTGTGCATCGTGTGCTGGGGGCATTGGGTCCTTATTTCTGAGATGTTATTCTCCCATTGGATGCGAACCTCTTGGAAGCCATGACCTCTTATTCATTATGGTAAAAGGTCATCGTAGTAGAGTTCATTTTCTTGTGTCAAGCTCCTTAAAAAATGAAACAAGCTCATCCGAGGATAGTTCATCTTCTATGTCAACCTCATTAAAAATGAAATAGGTCTTAAGGATAGTTCTTTTAATGTGTCAACCTCGTTAAAATAATGAAACATGTTCCCGTTCAATTCGATTATTTGATACGATCTCGTAAAATCCCAGTCGAGTCTTTCTCTTGATCTCGTAATTTGAACCTTCACTCCATATTCCTTTCATATGGACTAAATCTTGGGGGGCATGTACCTCAAATTGAGTCACCACGCTAGGGGCATGCATGTTTTTCCCTATTTTTCAAGCAAAGTTTATCTCTGTTTCAATATTATGTAAAAATGAAACCAATTTCAAGCATAGTTTGTTCTTGTTTCAAGCTTGTGTAAAAATGAAACTGAACTCAAGCAAATTTTCCTGATTTCACGCTTGTGTAAAAAATGAAACCATTCTTATTTTACCTCTCGTGATTGACATTTTATCAGCTTGTTGTTGCCAGATGAACCTTGGTTTTCTCATTCCATCGTTACCATCTGCTTGGCCGATCATACGCCTTCACTTGATTGTTTTACCCTTTCCTGAGGAACCATTGCAAGGAGTGGTCTTATTAGCCAACCTCTTGAATTTTATCTTGTTTTGATCAGTTCCAACATCACCGGAACCATTTGCTACCCTTAATACCACTCGCTCCTCTAGGAGGAGTCAAATTTCAGCTCTTTTTTTACTCTCTAAAACTGAAAATATTGCTGAGACTCTTGATGTTTTGAACTCGTTAAATGGCTACGAAATGATATCTTCCCAGTATAAGTTTACCCCTTTCTCGGGTTGGGATAGATTATTTAAGAAAAAGGAATACCTTAGCCTATCGCAACTAAGAGGTTATTTCAGATATTGTTTTCTACCTTTTCAGATCTGAGAGACTATTTACGAAAAGGGCCATGATGGAGTTTTCTTTTCTGCCCTCTTTTCAAACTCTCTAAACATGAAAATATGTCGAGTTCTCCATTTTTTAGACTCGTTAAACCCTGATGACATTGAATTTCGTCACCATGACGTTACTTGAGTTTCTCCTTCCTAGGGCTCGTAAAATGTACTAGGTTGGATCTGTCTGAAGGACAAACTTACAACACAAGCATATGCTATCCCTTTCAAGCTTGTTTTAAAAAATAATTGGGGTACTCACCAAAAATGGTGTAGGAAAATGGAACCAAGTTTTAGTTATGTTAGCAGTATGTTGCTCTTGAACATGGCACTTGTCTGCATTCGTGTCGGGTTGTGGACATATCATTTCGTCATTTTTCCCTCCATGGGTTTGGGTAATCTCTTTTGACCTCTCATTTGATCCTTGCCACGTCGTCATGACCTCAGATCCCTTGATGTCAAATACTGCCACATCTAGTGTCATGTTGCTGATATTTTCAAGAGAAGTTTGCCTCTACAGTTTTCAACCTCCCTTTGATTCTCTGTTGATATTGATTCACTATTATCATGTTCCTCTATCTCGTGTCGATGATGTGGGAAAAATTATGGCCCACCTTCGATCAGGTCACTTCCTATCGACTTTAGCTCATTATCCAGGAATTTGATCTAGAGACTCTATTCAGGTACCTTGGAGCCTGCATGCCTTAATGGTAGGTTTTTTCGCATTCAACGCAAGGTCCACATCATTGGCCTTCGATCGAGTGATTCTATGGATGTTTGATGCTAGATCACTATTCACATTCCATGGAATGTACCGATTGTACCTTGAGAGAAATTTTCATCATTGGTGGTTTCTCTCGTGCCTATTAACAACTTTCATCATTGGCTGGTAATCAGGGGATTTTCTTGCATGTTCAACTTCAGCTCATATATTCACATGCTTGAATTTCTACTTGTTCAGGTTGAGATGGCACAAGACCCTGGATTTTGTCTGATAAAATCCAGGGTGCGGATTTTGGTGGATTATTATGACTTATAACATGACTCTTTTGATTGGATGGCTCCAACCATACCTGAGTCTATTTATTGATCCTTACTGCTGGATGGCTGCATCCATACCTCGGATCTGAGTTTTTATATATAATCTATTATGGATGGCTGCGCCCATACCACATGTTCATGTATCAGAGATATCAGTTTTATTTGTAACTGCAGGTTTTCTGACAGTGGTGTTTGGTTCGAACGTGTGCTCATAAATCATTTCGCCCCTCCCTCTCCCTCGAACCTCATGCTTTAGGGGGCATCTGTTACACAACATTTTTTCACTATCCCTGCAATCCCCATCTCGCCCATTGGAGGGTCATTTATGTGACCAATAAGTAGTGTCATGCCTTGCAAACACGATCATTGTGGCCCTTTACATGAGAGTAACATTCCTCTTGTTGAAATTCCCTGAGCGGAGAATAAAAAATCCTTGTTTTTTCCTTGGCACGGGTAATCAGTTATGCCCTCGCGTCGAAGAGGAAAATTAACACCGGGCTTGCGCCAGCTGACACTCTGTCCTAGTTTTCCACCCGCGCTAAGATGTTTATGGAATTTAAAAAAAAAATAGAGGCGGAGATTCCACTCCAACAACCTCGAGGATGAGTCATTGGGAGTGGTTGAACTGATAAAACATGGACTGCCTCCTTTAGGTTTATGGTTTCTACCTCTTATGGGAACTCCCTAAAGGATAGGCCTCCCTCCCTCCTTTGTAGGGATCCTAAACCCCTCTTTTTCCTCTGTAAAAGAAGCCATCTCTCTTAGTAAAAGCTAGCTGAACTTGGAGAATTAGACGCACTATAGTTGAATGACTAGAGAATATAGAAGGAATTACGTTGAGGAAGCTTGAGTCCATAACTTCATCCCGTTTGAATTCCCTGACGAGCATCTAAGACGCGCTTCGCCTGAACCCCGATGGAGGAGACTACGACGTCAAAGCATCGATTGTAACTCTTCCTTCTATTCGTTTATATAAATGACTACTATTTGGTTCCACTGTTGTCTTATGATGCTTGTTTAATGCAATATGTTTAGCCCTCTTTGACTGGTTAATAGTTATGAATGAAATGTTGTCATCTTGTATGTTGTTCTTGTTTTCTTGTTCTTTGTGCAAGTATCCAATTGTAATGGCGAACAGATTGTGACTTGTCAAAGCAGGAGCGAGAGGCCACCACTACTACAGCAACAACGACAGCGTTGGATTCCAAGTAGGTCAATATACCGTGCCCCTTGTTCATTCAATAATTAGGAAGCATCACTTTAGCGTGTCCCTTTTTTTCTAGAACCACTCTAGGGCTAGAGGGATCGTCTCTGTCCGCAGAGAGGATTTACCTACATAACAGTATAGATACAATAATTTCATTTGATAATTTTGATGTTTTCACTACTGCCTTCTTTTCCTACTTGATTTGTGCTTCCCAATATTTGAATAGGATCTCCTTATGAAAATTATCTACCTGAGGTAGTTCAGCTTCCTTTCCCAAATCTGATGTTTTCCATTGAATGTGTTCATTGATTTTCTTTTCGAGTATTTCACATTCAAGTTTCTAGATAGCTATTTGTTGGATCAATATTTTATTTGAATCACAATAAGAGTCAATCATAGAAGCTTGATGAAAAAATACTTCTTCTTCTTTATTTAACATAGCATTTACTTCCAACTTTTCTTTTATAAATTTCTCGAGTTGTGGTTGGCTTTGTAACCTGGTCATTGCTGCTTCCAATTGTGCTTGTTTATCATTGATTTCTGCTTGATGCTACAATTTAAGACTCTCTAAATACTTTTGAAATTGGGCCATATTTTCTTTTATTTTCTCACTGTAGTTGGATTTTTCTTCATTTAATAGCCTCTGTAGTTCTTGCACTCTGGCTTCCTTTTGCCTCAGCAATACTCTAACCTCGGTAGCTTTATCAACAGTGGTAGTAGAATATGCCCCTGAATATTGTGATAATTTAGTTAGATGTTCCATAAATTCATCTAAGGAATCCTTCCATAATATGTCAACTGATTCATCTGTGAGTTTTGAGACTATTTCATCAGTTATTCTCCTTTTGTTCCTCTTAAATACAACCTTATAGCTAGGACTATAGAATATATCTAGTGAAGGAATTTCTTCAACTTGTAAAATTATTTTTTCTATAGGGTAAGCTGGTATGATCTCTTGATCATGAGTCTTTGGAACTTGTTGTAGTGGATTAACAGTTTCCACTATCTTCTGGTAATGTTTAGGAATTTGAAAACTAGTTACTTAATCAGTATTGGGATTAGCTTTAGGATTTTTTATTGCTTCAGAAAACTCCTCCCATTCACTACTCAAATGCTTTGTTTGTGACTTTTCTGACTAATCTAGTGCGTCAAGACTATGTTGAACTTCTTGAGAATTTTACTTTGTTCCATTACTTTTTTTTTCGCTTCTGCATCTCTATCTCTTGGATTACTTGATAAATTATGTTTTCTGGGATATCCTTTCTGGATTCAGATTCATTTTCATAGTGATATGAATTGTGAGATTGATGCTCTGATTGACCTGATTCATCCTCATACATGTCTTTTGCTTCATTATCCAAGTTGATACTTGGAGTAGGTGTATTGACATCTTCAATAGTTAACAAATTGAGAGGAAATCTCTCCAGTCTCTTATTTCTATATACTTGGAATGCTTCCAAATCATCTTGGCTCAATTAGTTCGATGCAAACTTGATTATATCTGAAAACTTTTCCATGCCTTGGAAGAGATCATCAAATCCATCTATTTCCTTTACAAAAGGCTTCATTTGAGCTCTATAGTGTAATTTTTAACTACATCATTTGGATCCTATAGCCTCTTTGGAATTACTTCCCATTTCAATAGATTAATCTTGGAAACCTCCTTGTAGGTATGGCCAATATCAAAAAGTGAAAAAGTGCCGCATTGTACAGGCAAATTAGGCCAAACGACCTTCTTAGCATCTTTCAGTTGTTTAGTGATACCATTAACAATCTGGTAGGCTATCTCTCGTGCAAGAAACTTATCAGGAACATAATATGGTAGGACATGAGGAGAAGCATAACTCCCGAATACTTTGACATATGTAAAATTCTCCTCAGCAAACCACCTAGCCACAGAAATAATATTTGCGCTAGCCTCTTCAGAAACCCTAGGGGCCTTCTTATTGAATATCATTTGGTGCATAGGCAACATGACTACATAACAAATTTTATAAAAATTTAGGTGGAAGTCTGAATCCAAAAGGTCTCTGTGGTAAATGTGGATTGGGGTAGGGTTGTAGGTAGTCCATTTCCATCCCATGGTAGGAAAACTAGAAGAAAAGTAGATTGTGTCCATGACATAGGAAGACATATAAAAGGGAGGTATTTCTCTAGATGAAACATTCCTTTTATTCCTATATTCTGTGATGTGTTTGGCTAAAATATCAGATAGGATATTTTCCCAATTCAGAATTGAGGAATTGACAATTGTGTCAATCAATGGAACCCAGTCTACTAAAAACCTAGTGGTATCAGGTTTGGAAAAAAAATATATACAACATACTGGAAACATAACAATAAGGGTAAGGAAGTTGGGCAATAGGGTATGTACCGAGTTTATCTCATTTCAACTTTCCCTAGTCTTCCTTCCATTATTTTATGACTTTTGTTAAATCTGGGTTGTTTGTTTTAAATATTTGTAGAAAAGCTTTTTCATAGTTTTGTTGTGAGTTTGGTAAGTGGTACATTGCTTTCAAATCATCTGCCCTGAAAGAAACAATATTCTTTCTTCTTAAATCCTTAAAAGTTCTGTATTTTATGTTCAAGTGGTTAATTTCCCACTTAACCATATCTGTGTAAGGGAGAAATTTTGGCCTTGTGGCTATCTTGTGGACAAATGAACATGCAATGTCAAAATCAGTTGGATCTAAAGAAACAG
Source organism: Pinus albicaulis (assembly GCA_034641835.2). Taxonomy (NCBI): domain Eukaryota; kingdom Viridiplantae; phylum Streptophyta; class Pinopsida; order Pinales; family Pinaceae; genus Pinus; species Pinus albicaulis. Next base: position 1,585,068,576 of record CM076581.1, read on the forward strand.
ATAATGTTGCTGAAGCAACTTTATCTATCACTATTGGCTTTTCATTTTCGAAAAAACTAATACATTGCTTCCCATGACAAACTATCACATTCCTTGTTGCAAGTGGTATCTGAAAATAAGGGGGCCATGTCTGAATATTTAGTAGAAGGTATTTGAGCAATAGCTTTGCCTTTCTTGTTCATCTCTTTATTCTTCATTCTATTTGTTGGTTTCCTGATTTCAAGTATACAAAACAATCATTATAAATGTATGGAACAAAGAGATAAATACGTTGTTAATTTATTTCAAAATATGAAAAAATAGATATGAATCTTATCAAATATGATATCAATCATCGATAATTATTTCAAAATTGGATTTCTTACAACTTCACATGAAATATGTATCAATCAACTTTAAGTCGTGAGATCTCGAATTTCAGTTTGATACGACATAAGTCATTTTGCATGCTCAAGTAATTAAATGTCATTAGTTCACATATCACCACATATAACTTTTACCATTTTTGATGTTTACCCATAAATGTTGCTGTGATGTGCGCAAACCACACATCGCAAATTTAATGCGATAATGAATTTGTTTTTGGTTAAGTCATGCGAAATGCGAATTGTGCATTAAAATTTCAAGTGGCTTCACTTAATAGGACTTTAGAGATTTATTTTTGTTGCTTTTTTGGCTCATCGGGTCCGCGCAATCTCACTAGTTAGGGTCCCGTGATTTGGCTGATTGGCAAGCCAAGTGACAGGGTAACATCAAAGCAACATTTGGAGCCCAAGGACCTAGCCTTCCTGGACTCAGAGAGGGCTCTCTCTATTTGTGTAAGGGATATCTATGTGTTTTTGCTTCTTGTGTTTCTGATTTCAGGCTAGTTATGAAGTAGGTTTTTTGCTTTTTCTTTTAGGTTTGTGAGGGAGGAACTGATCAAAGACTAATATAGATAAAAATATTGTCAGATTAAGTGGGCTATGGGGTTGAAAAGGTCAAGTAAGCTTCAGATGGTGATACAAGGTATGTTGAAGGGCCGATTTGATCAAGCTAAAATGGATATTTGGGTAAAATGGAGTGGGATAAACACTAAATTTGTGAAGAACAAAGGATTTCAAACATAAATAGTTCAATAGCTGACATAAACATGGTCGGGCTAACCATTAATCATGAGAAATGTAACTATAAACTGATAAATGCATAGAAATAAACATTCAAGCAATACATAGAGATATATGACTCTCTAACTTTAGGAAATTGCTATCAGACTTTGGGGAAAGACAATTAAGACAAAAAAATAACTCAAATCACTATGAGGAAATGCCTAAGCATAATATTTCAAGCTATTGGGAACTTTGAAGTGAGATTGCATAGTTTTAGGCAAAGGGAAAGATCAGTACAAGACCTCCTTGGTTCAACTAAGACAATCAAACAATAAAAGAAAGGTTTTAGAGGTGGAGCTATGACTAGCCATGAGTAAGTAGGGCATACCGTGAAGCATACTTAGCATGCATAAAAACATAAATGAAACAAGAAAACAATTTCTTCAGTTGTCAAAGAGCAATCAAAGATTCTTTGATATGACTAAGAAGGAAGAAAACATAGAAGCTATAAAGAAATACGAAATTTGAGGTGCCTCCAAGGGAATGTCTCAAATATATTCTCTACTGTCTTATAGCAAGCAAGAGCATGAAATATGAATGAAAACTAAGAAAACATAACAGAGAGGGACACTATACCATTTTACCAAGTCAAGGAATCCAACAGCAATCCTCTTTCATCATCCAAAAACATTCAAGAAACTATCCAATGCATGAGACAAGTTTTTCTTCCAAGCTTGTATAACCATATATTGCTCTATATCATCAAGTTCAGCCTTATTTACAATAAAGTCTCTTGGAATATATAGGCCAAGATGAGGGAAAACCTCCTATTGCAACTTGCAATCTCATTGGCCCATCAAAAATATCTGATTTTGTCCTTAAAGCTTTGCAAAGCCCAAGGCACAAAATATCTATAGAAATATCCTAAAAATGCTAAAAAAGGAAAATATATTGACTTTTCCTAACTAACCATGGCCAAAAATAGCTAAACGCACATTAGGAAAAGCCACTTCAAAAAAATGCATTTTTCACAAAAATACTTAAGAAATATATCAATAGAAAATCCTCTGTCTTGCGGGCAACGTTTGGAGGCCTTCCCGATGTCAAAACGAGGCCCGTGATGGCTCGTTGGAAAGATCTGGATGTCTATTTTCTGAAAATTATTTTTCTTATCCAAAATAAATAAAAAACTGACCTGTGTGTAAAAACCCAGACAATAGACCTTGCTGATAAACGGGGCAGAGTGTGGAAAAAGTGACTGTTTTTCGCCATTTTGGGGGACCAAATAATCTTCAATTGATCTAAAAATCTGTGAGTAGATGCCCCTGAAATTATGGTATCCAATGATACCATTTTCATCCTTTGAGGATGTCTCAAACAGAAATGGCTATGCCCATGATTTTTAGCAAAAAGCCCAAAAATGAGAAAAAAACAAAACTTGTTGACTTTCGCCCAATTTTGGCGAGCATGACCCTCAAGGGTTCTCAGAAACATGCTGAGAATATGAGGCCAAAATTTGGAGCCTTGAGATGTATTTCTTCATTTTTGGTGCCGAGCGCCTCTTTTGAGCCTCCTTGAGCTTTTCCTGTGTGGCCTTCAATTTATGTCGGGCGAACTAATTGAGCTTCTTATAGTGCTCGGTCATTCTTATTTGAAGGTCCAAATCTCTATTGGCCTTTTCCAACTTCTTCTCCAAGTGGTCATTCACCCTTTCAAGCCATGCTTCTCGATTTTTTTCTATCTCTTGGGCGAATAAGGTAATAAGAGGGAAGGATTGGAAAAGGGTAGCCTCTTCCTCTTTTTGTTTCTCCAAGGCTCTTCTGAGTCCCATGGTCCTTGGCCTCTTTCACTATCATTGAACTCACCCATGAGTTCTTCCAACTTAATTTGCACCTTAGAGGCCTCTTTTTGATATTTGATGGCCCGTGTCTCATATACCGCCATGTGTACACTCATCTGCTTGTTTTGTGTTTGTAAAAAGTGAATGAGATTTTTAGACCTCTCTAGATCTGCCCTCAAATCATGAATTTTTTCTTCCCTATTGATCAAGAGAGACTCTAGGATTTTTGCCTCATTGTCGCTATCGTCACTGTTTATCTAAATTATGTCAAAGTCCCTCTCTTTCTCATGGCTGCTTTCTTCCTTCTCCTTCCCCTTGCTTTGGGTGACCTTCTTGGTATTTCTCCTCTTGGGTAATTTGACAATGGGTTGCTTGGGCAACTTCCCCTTGCTTCAGAGGGCTCTAGTAACATTTGGAGTTATAGTTTGAGGCACTCTCTTTCTTGATGTCATGGGATTTGTCACTTTTGGAGAAGAAAGCATGACCCCTTGTCTAGGAGAGGCAGCTAGCACATGATCTATTTGCTCTTTGCCCCTGCTACTTCCCTCATCATCCTTGCCACTGTTTTGAGTCTCTTCGTGAATGCTTTGACTGTCATCTTGCATATCTTTTTGAAGGCTTCCCCCTTCACTCTTGTCCGTGCTTTCTTCAGGACCTTTAGGCTCTGTCTCCTCAATGTTTTGGGCTTCATATTCATCATGTTTGATGCTATGAGGGCTACCAATATCCTCATCAAACTGTTCCATTTCCTCATCATTTCCCTTTCTACTGTCTTGCTCTTTTTCATGGCACTCTTCTTCATCACTGTGATTTTCTTCACTTTGTTGCCTTTCCTTATTGTACTTCTCTTCTTCATCATGCTGCTCTTCTTCATCATGCTCTTCTTCTTGATCAATCATGGGAGATTTTAGCTTCTTAGGAATTGGCTTACTTGATGAAGGTGAAATATGTTGAGTGGAAGGTGAAGGAGATGCATGGGATGAAGAAACAGTGGCGAAATCGGGATGTGCAATGAAAGTGTCCCAAGATATTTCCTTCTTCTCAAGTTGATGAAGAATGACAATCTTGATGAGGGAATGATGGAAAAGGCAAGCTGACTGCTGAGAGGGAGGTCTCTTTTGAACAGTGGAGGCCATCTTTTCAATACTTCTATGGAGGAAAAAGGGGAGGTTTAACAATTGGGCTCTTGTGAAGTGCATGAGCAACCGGACATGGTAAGCATAGACCCAGGAAAACCTTCCCTCGCATGTGAAATATTTCATGATTATCTTCATGAGGGGAGCATAGCTAGTCAAAAGATATGAAAAAGGAAATATGTATGGGCATGTATCCTTGTGCTCTGGCTTCAAAAAGGGTTTGTGTTGTTCTGAGTCTAGGTAGCTCTGTTTAAACCATTTTTCTCCGACATACGGGATCTTGGTAGCTCTGAAAATGGATCTAGGAGAAAACTTGAAATCCAAGCCTGCCAGCTGAAAATGTTTCCCTTGCAATCTCAAAGCACATAGATGTGTCAAGGGGAGATAGATTTTCACCTCCTGAACCCTTTGACAAAAATCTATACATCCAACTTCATGAAAGTTAAACAGAACTAAAGGATGGGCATTTACTTCCTCAGTTGAAATAGGTTGAAACCTCCCGTGAGGGTCACTTCTGCTGTCTTTCCTGGGAGGCATTTTGTTTGGATAATCTTTGCTAGTTGAAGAAAATAATGGATGCTTCAAATGGTTTATGAAATAGTCCCCAACAACACAACTTGTCCTCTTTGCAAGTCACTGTGCTTCTTTGATGCCAACAAACAAGTACTTGTCAAATGAAAAACAAAATCAATTCATCACTGTGCTTGGGCAAAAAAACTTGAAAAGATGTGTTTGTGGTTTTTTGTTGAAAAAGGGTTTCTTGTGTTTGGCACACAAAATCCTCCCCTCAAGCACTGCCCTTTTTTGTTCACTGTTCTTTACAAAGTAAAAAATACGCCCTCAGCTGATTTTGAAAAACCTTGAAAATATACTCTGCCTTTTTGAATCCTAGGGGGCTGCACAAATTTCACTATCTCTCAACACAAAAAGGAACACTTTATATTGATCAGGCCTTCCTCCCTCTACCACTGTCTAGATGATCAAAAAATTTTTGAGACCCCTACAATCATCTGTTTATCTGTCCATCAACTGTGTATAGTTTTAGTTTTTTAATAACACAAGAAGAGCTTTCAATATTGGTCTAACAAACCTCCCTTTTCATTCACTGTTTTATCCTCTAAATTTTTAACAAACTCTAGTCCTTTATAGCAACTGTGGGTTGTCTGAACTATTTTAATAGCACAATCAAAGAGCCATCAAATTGACATAATAAACCTCCCTTTTTCACTGTTTTATCATTTACTAGCCATGACAAAGAGAGGCCTTTCTCAATTTTGGCAAACCACCTATCTCTTTTAATTACTATGTTTTGAGCAAAAGGCTTAGCAAGTTATGCTTTGTGGTTTCTGTTTGAAGAGGAATATTTTTCTATTTTGGCATAGACACCCTTTCCCTATCACTGTACTAATTCTCTATATACACAGCAACCAAAAAAACTTTGAATTTGACCAAAGGCCCTAACTTCTTTATCACTGTTTCTCTCTTGAAAACATAGCAAGCATACCCCCTTTAAACTTAAAAAACTACCAAGAAGCAAGGAAAATACCATGAATCAACACTTATGGGTCTTTTTTGATCTTCGGAGCAGCCTTTTAAGAGTGTTTTTGGAAGCAATGGAGGAGCGGGACGTTTGCCACAAAGAGCGCCACGCAATGGAGACTGTCGGGTCGGCTTCGGGTAGTTGGTGAACAGGCACACAGGCGTGTTGCGCGCTGCTATAGGCACACCGTGCAGCAGTGCAAGTGCTTTGTATTTGCGCTCGCAGGCGTGCCGCACAAGCTTCTGAGCCCTGCAACCTTTGAAAGATGCCCAAAATCACTCTGTTTCTCCAACGAGCGGGCAAGGAGAGTGTCCTTTGGTTTTTTGAATTCGAAAATGGAATTTTTCAATGGTCTCTCCACCTTTATAATTCAAATGAACTTAAACACCTTTGTATTTACTTCGTAAGGGTTTTAAAGCTCTTTGAAAAAGGTTTTTGTCATATAAAATCACAAATCACTGTCTTCGATATTTTATCACTTTTAAAATACCATGAGGCCTTCTATTCGATCAAGATTTATAACAAAATGTTGTAGCCAACCTCTTTTTTAAGACACCAAAGACATTACCTTTTCCGAAGTAAAGAAACCACCTTAAAAGAAAGTCTTTTTTCACTGTTTCTTCATTAAGGAAATAACCTGTCACTGTTTTTCCATTTCTATCCTTCAAAAAGGAACACTGCTCCGAAGCAATGTCAAACACTGCTGATGCATCCTTATAATGATATTTATTTTTGACTGTGGGTAAAACCTTAGTTTCATTCACCGAGGCTTGACTTATATTTGTTGATCAAGGAGAAAAGCCTTTAGAGACCCTTAATGCAATCACATATAAACAACAAAATTTGTTTCTTATGTACATAAAAAGGTCTGGTCAATGACTCTGGTAAGTTCATTTCTTTGAATGGTGTCTTGAACTTGAATCATGGTGTCATAGCTTTCCTCATACATACTGTCTCTAGGTATTCATTTGCAAAGGTATTTTTCAGAAGCAAGGCTTAGTCTATCTTCTTGTCATTTTGATGAGGTTGTTCTAAGCTTGGGCATTCTAGCCTTTGTTTACTCTTCGAAGGAGGCTTTTATAGACATGAAAAACAAAGCTTCTTGAATCATCATAGTACCACTGCTTGTCATCTATTTAACACCATTTTTATACTCATAATCATTCAATTGTTTCCCACTGCATTTCAATTTTGTCTTTCAAACAGTGAAACCATGTAAGAATCCCTTGAAACACCACTGTTGTATCAGTGGTTTCAGCCATTGGAGAAAAAGGTGTAAACAAGTTTTTAGGCCATTTGTAGCATTGTTAGCCTTGTGCTCTTTGAATGAGGCCATACCTCTGTTCTTGACCCTCTGCTTGTTAAATGAAGGAGGCCCTTATCATATTTCCAAACCATCTGCTTTTATATGAAGGAGGTTTACAACAAATGACCTAACCATCTGTTGATGCTTGGAGGAGGTTAACACAGTCACCCAACCACCTGCTCATGCTTGGAGGAGGTTAACAATAAGTGACATTTCATCCCTTTCTCAAACGGTGCCATCTTTCCTTTTAATGCCTATCTCTTTCTTGACTGTGTTTGTAGAGGTTTATTTAACTTGCTCTCTGACCAGTACTCTTATCCCAAGCTCAAGACAATAATGAGAAGCAGTTGTCTTCTCATGTTTAGCTTGAAAATGTCTTCTGGAATACTTATACTTCTCTGCTTTTGAAAAAGACACTAAAATACTGTAGATCAACACAATATCAGTTTGGCTTTTGAAACATGTACTGCTGAGACATCAAGACCTTTTAGTGGCGCGACTTATGGGTGTATAAAGCTTTGTTTTTTTGCAGGCTAAGTGCAAATTTAGGGTTGGCTGGTATTGAAAAAAATATTTTTGGCTCAGGATGATTTTTCCAAGGGAGGATTTCCTAAAGTGCCACTACCTAACTTAGGGGAGATTTTTGACAGATTTGGAGTATTCTCTTTGGTATGACTAGATCTTGAGATGACAATATGACCAGAGGTAGAGTGGCTGAATTTTCACCAAGATTTGGTTAATGAATGACCTGGGGATGAAGGTAGAAGATAGCAGATGAATTTAGCTTATGACAACTCATGGACAGGATCATATGACTGAGACTAGATAGGACTTTGACAACTAGGTTTTTCTCATCATAGGCTGATTGAAAAAGGTAGGAGGAAAAAATGTTTAGGGGTGTTTTCTAGCTGAAAATTTTGACAAATTGGAGATCAACTTATAGAAAACTTGGCTTTAAAAACTAGTCATCATCAACAGGTGAAAAATATTGATGACTAACAGTGGCTCCATTTAGGGAGGGCAGCTCCTTTTCAGAAGGTGTCCAGAATTTCAGATCTCTATTCTTTGAAGACTAGTGCCTTTATCCATTGGCGCAATTTTCTTTCTTTCTTGATGCTATTTCTGAAAATTGACAGCATGATTAGCATCGAAAACATCTCTACCTACCCAACTATATTTCCTAACATTTTTCTTCTTTAGGTGCATTTTGACTAGCAACCTTTTGACATGATATTTTTTAAAAAAGAAACTATCTATTTCTACACTTATATCTTTTGGGAGTTCAGATTAAACTGATGAACTCTTTTGTTTCTCTACCTATGCTAGATCGACCGTCAAGATTAAGTTGTTTGACAGGATTTTATTCACTATTCTAGAACATGAAATTGAAAAATGACCAAATCAAGATTAGACGGTCTGATTTGTCATGTGTTTGTGGCATAAAAGACAAGCTGCACACAAACATTATTCTGCATGAAAATGAGATCTAGAACAATTAGGGCTAGGATACATAGTTTGTTTTTCATCCCTGTTTTCCTCTTTGGTTCTGTTTTGAGCATGTGGAACCAGTATCTTTTCCTAATATATTTTCTTTGACAAGTCAAGCTTACATAATTTGACTATCTCTTCTCTCACTAACTTATCAACAAATAAATTTAAAACATGTTCAGTTATGATTAGGCTAGATAACTGAACAAGAATTTTGAGCACTAGTAGCGGCATTTATACTTGCTCGCTTTCAACATGACTATTTTTGGGTATGGGGTTGTACCATTGCTTTTAGAAACTGCCCTCTTTTTATACTTTTTACTGTTTTTGTATTTTCTGCTTTTTCGCTTTTTCTTCAAACAATCTAGAACTGAAAAGATGCTCACAAGGCTAAGCTTATTTTTCACAGCTATCTATCTATCCTAATCTAAACTACACACAACATACATTCATTTGGTGAACTCTTCTTTCCAATATAGCCAGTCAAGTAGATGATTGCATGGTTGATCTTGGTTCAGCTCTTTGATGATGTTGAAGAAATGAAAAGGCTACTTCCACCTCACTTGTTTTCGGACAGTAGTGCTCCAAATTTTCTTTAAGCTCTGCCACAAACTGTTCTTTTCATGTTTTAATCCCTCTTTAAAGGCTTCTAAGGAAACAACAAAGGGATCTTAGAATAATAACTGGCCTAGAGGATTTGAGAAATAGACCTCATTTAGGATTACTCCCTCCTTTACTTGACTAACCTTGGGATTCTTTTGAAAAAGAATCCCTTCTCCCTCTTTATGATTATCTTATTTGGCAACTTCAGAAAGTAATGTTATGCTACCTTCAAGCAATCTTGGTATACCCTGATTTAGTGAGATGATTCCTGTTTGTGAGCCATTATCCTGATGAGTAGGACTATTCTTTGGCACCGAGTCTTCTTGAGAAGAAATTTTAGTATTAGCATCAATCTTTTCTGTACTTTTAGTATGAGAAAATGCATTAGTAGATAAATCAACAGTATAACACATATACATATCTTGTTTACAAAAAGGTTTGGGTGCTGGCTGTATGCTTAGGATTTCATTGGTTTCATCTTTTGTTGAAAGGGGTGGTGTCTTTCTCTTCTTCTGGGTGGAACTATAATGTCTCTCTTCCTTTATGAATGCTCACAAGGATGAATTTCTTTTTGAGGAAGTATTTCAACCTCAACAACAATTTGTTCTATTGTTTCTTTATGAGTGATTTCTTTGGTAGGTAAGGCAGTAGTGGATAACATCTAATCTATTTCCTCTTCAGTTAAAGGAGGAGGTGTTTTCTGTTTTCTTTGGATTGGACAACAATTTCTTTCCATTTTTTGTGGAAGTTGATCTTGTGGCTGAATGTCCTCATGTATTTTACAAGGAAGGGCAGATGGATTGTTATTTGTTTCAACATTTTCAAAGAGCTATTGTGGATCCTCTCTTATTTTTTGATGGATTTCATCCGGGATCAACTCTTCTTGGTCATCTTGATGGTTAGTTTGGGTAAGAAAATTATGGATCTCCTCTAAATAATCCTCAGGATGCCAATTTCCTAAGTTTTCATCAATGCTTACAAGGTGTTGTATGAGGTCTTCAGATTGATCACAACAATTTTCAGCCAATGATTGAGATGGACAATGCCCTATATAGTGTTTACAAAATACTTTGTGGAAATCCTTCAAAGAAAATAAGATGCCAAGCTCTAGGCCTTCATACCATTCTCTTGCCTTTCCTTCTAATGTACCCATGAACATTTTCATGAGGCAGTCCTCATGCCATTCAACCTTTAACCTCCATACATGTATATGAAAATTGATGAGATGTAACAATGGATCATCAACCTTTTCATCTTGAAATATAGGTAGGTTTTCTATCCAGTTTATGTCTTTAGGAATTTTGTGTGGGAATCCAGGGATATTCTCTCTACTCATCGAAGCATATCTCCTTTGTGTCCTTGGATCCATCTTTGTTAATCAGAAAGGGTCACTGTGTCTTTTCAATCAGTCTAAAGTTCTCTACCAGTGGAGTCTTTTGGTCTAATGAAGGGTCTGGAGTCACCAGTTGGAGGATTTGAACTGTGTTGTCCACCATCAGCATGATTGGGATTGCTTAATGCATTCCCAGGATATTTTATAAGGACTAGTGGAGTAAAAGGACTACTGGAGGCTAGTGGAGTCGCCAGGTGGATGTTTTTAGTTGTTTTTAGAGATATGTGTATGGTCCACCACCAATACTGATAAAAAGCCAATCTAGGGATGTATTTTGGGGTTTTATGAGTTTCATGTAGCCCTACGGTTTGTAAGAGTGTCCTATAGTTGGGTCATCATTTTGCTAGGATGGTGAGACAACTAGATTCTACTCTTTGATAATACTTCTTGGTTGAGAGATTTCTGAAGTTATAAGGTATACTTAGTTTGTCACTAACTCAGAAGGTCCCATCGTGATCACCATTATGTTAGAGAGTGGTGGGATAATTCCACAAGATAGTATTCTCAAAGGTCTCTGAAGGTTTAGGGAATCTAAGTTTGTTTGTCACTCAGAGTCCCACCGTGATTGCCATTATGTTAGTGAGCAGTGGGATAATTCCACAAGATAGTATTCTCAGGAGTCTCTGAAAGTTTTAGGGAAACTAAGTTTGTTTGTCACTCAGAGTCCCACCGTGATCGCCATTATGTTAGTGAGCGGTGGGATAAGTCAATCAGATAGTATTCTTAAGGCTACTTGAAATGTTTTAGGGAATCTAAGTTTGTTTATCACTCAGAGTCCCACCGTGATCACCATTATGTTAGGAAGCGTGATTTGGCTGATTGGCAAGCCAAGTGACAGGGTAACATGAAACCAATCTTTGGAGCCCAAGGACCTAGCCTTCCTGGACTCAGAGAGGTCTCTCTCTATTTGTGTAAGGGATATCTATGTTTTTTTCTTCTTGTGTTTCTGATTTTAAGCTAGTTATGAAGTAGCTTTTTTGGTTTTTCTTTTAGGTTTGTGAGGGAGGAACTGATCAAAGACTAAGATAGATAAAAATATTATCAGATTAACTGGGCTATGGGGTCGAAAAGGTCAAGAAAAATTCAGATGGTGATACAAGGTATGTTGAAGGGCCGATTTTATTAAGGTAAAATGGATCTTTGGGTAAAATGGAGTGGGATAGACACTACATTTGTGAAGAACAAAGGATTTCAAACATAAATAGTTCAATAGCTGACATAAACATGGTGGGGCTAACCATTAATCATGAGAAATGTAACTATAAACTGATAGATGCATAGAAATAAACATTCAAGCAATACATAGAGATATATGAATCTCTAACTTTAGGAAATTGCTATCAGACTTTGGGGAAAGAAAATTAAGACAAAAAAATAACTCAAATCACTATGAGGAAACACTTAAGCATAGTATTTCAAGTTATTGGGCACTTTGAAGTGAGATTGCATAGTTTTAGGCAAAGGGAAAGATCAGTACAAGACCTCCTTGATTCAACTAAGACAATCAAACAATCAAAGAAAGTTTTTAGAGGTGGAGCTATGACTAGCCATGAGTAAGCAGGGCATACCGTGAATCATACTTAGCATGCATAAAACCATAAATGAAACAAGCAAACAATTTCTTCAGTTATCAAAGAGCAATCAAGGATTCTTTGATATGACTAAGAAGGAAGAAAACATAGAAGCTATAAAGAAACAGGAAATTTGAGGTGCCTCCAAGGGCATGTCTCAAATATATTCTCTATTGTCTTATAGCAAGCAAGAGCATGAAATATGAATGAAAACTAAGAAAACATAACAGAGAGGGACACTATACCATTTTACCAAGTCAAGGAATCCAACAACAGTCCTCTTTCATCACCCAAAAACATTCAAGAAACTATCCAATGCATGAGACAAGTTTTTCTTCCAAGCTTGTATAACCATATATTGCTCTATATCATCAAGTTCAGCCTTATTTACAATGAAGTCTCTTGGAATATATAGGCCAAGATGAGGGAAAACATCCTAGTGCAACTTGCAATCTCATTGGCCCATCAAAAATATATGATTTTGTCTTTGAGGCTTTGCAAAGCCCAAGGCACAAAATATCTATAGAAATATCCTAAAAATGCTAAAAAAGGAAAATGTATTGACTTTTCCTAACTAACCATGGCCAAAAATAGCTAAACGCACATTAGGAAAAGCCACTTCAGAAAAGTGAATTTTTCACAAAATACTTAAGAAATATATTAGCAGAAAATCCTCTGTCTTGCGAGCAACTTTTGGAGGCCTTCCTGATGTCAAAATGCGGCCCGTGATGGCTCGTTGGAAAGATTTAGATGTCTATTTTCTGAAAATTATTTTTTTTCTCCAAATTGATCATCGTAAGTCTATCAAAAACTGACCTGTGTGTAAAAACCCAGAAAATAGACCTTGCTTATAAACAGGGTAGAGTGTGGAAAAAGTGACTGTTTTTCGCCATTTTGGGGGACCAAATCATCTTCAATTGATCTGAAAATTGCTGAGTAGATGCCCCTGAAATTATTGCATCCAATGATACCATTTTCATCCTTTGAGGATGTCTCAAACAGAAATGGCGATGCCCATGTTTTTTAGCAAAAAGCCCAAAAATGACAAAAAACCAAAACTTGTTGAATTTCGCCCAATTTTGGCAAGCATGACCCTCAAGGGTTTTCAGAAACATGCTGAGAAGTTAAGGCCAAAATTTGGAGCCTTGAGGTGTCTTTCTTCATTTTTGGTTTCAGGCGCCTCTTTTGAGCCTCCTTGAGCTTTTCCTGTGTGGCCTTCAATTTCCATCGGGTGAACTGATTGAGCTTCTTAGAGTGCCCAGTCATTATTCTTTGAAGGTCCAAATCTCTATTGGTCTTTTCCAACTTCTTCTAAAAGTGGTCATTCACCCTTTCAAGCCATGCTTCTCGATTGTTTTCTATCTCTTGGGTGAATAAGGTAGTAAGAGTGAAGGATTGGAAAAGGGCAACCTCTTCCTCTTTTTGTTTCTCCAAAGCTCTTTTGAGTCCGATGGTCCTTGGCCTCTTTCTTCTTGGTTGATCCTCATCTTCAATATCATTGATCTCTCCCATGAGTTCTTCCAACTTGATTTGCGCCTTGGAGGCCTCTTTTTGATATTTGATGGCCCGTGTCTCATATACTGCCATGTGTACACTCATCTGCTTGTTTTGTGTTTGCAAAAAGTGAATGAGATTATTAGACCTCTCTAGATATGCCCTCAAATCATGAATTTGTTCTTCTCTATTGATCAAGAGAGACTCTAGGATTTTGGCCTCATTTTCGCTATCATCATTGTTTATCTGAATTATGTCAAAGTCCCTCTCTTTCTCATGGCTGCTTTCTTCCTTCTCCTTCCCCTTGCTTTGGGTGGCCTTATTGGTCTTTCTCCTCTTGGGTAATTCGACAATGGGTTGCTTGGGCAACTTCCCCTTGCTTTGGAGGGCTCTAGTAACATTTGGAGTTATAGTTTGAGGCACTCTCTTTCTTGATGTCTGGGGCTTTATCACTTTTGGAGAAGAAAGCATGGCCCCTTGCCTAGGAGAGGCATCTAGCACATGATATATTTGCTCTTTTCCCTTGCTACTTCCCTCGTCATCCTTGCCACTATTTTGAGTTTCTTCATGAATGCTTTGACTGTCATCTTGCATATATTTTTGAAGGCTTCCCCCTTCAATCTTGTCCCTGCTTTCTTCAGGACCTTTAGGATCTGTCTCCTCAATGTTTTGGGCTTCATCTTCATCATGTTTGATGCTGTGAGGGCTACCAATATCCTCATCAAACTGTTCCATTTCCTCATCATTTCCCTCTCCACTGTCTTGCTCTTTTTCATGGCATTCTTCTTCATCACTGTGATGCATATCATCACTGTGCTTTTCTTCACTTTGTTGCCTTTCCTTACTATGCTACTCTTCTTCATCATGCTCTTCTTCTTGATCAATCATGGGAGATTTTAGCTTCTTAAGAATTGGCTTACTTGATGAAGGCGAAATATGCTGAGTGGAAGGTGAAGGAGATGCATGGGATGAAGAAATAGTGGCAAAATCGGGATGTGCAATGAAAGTGTCCCAAGAGATTTCCTTCTTCTCAAGTTAATGAAGAATGACAATCTTGATGAGGGAATGATGGAAAAGACAAGCTGATTGTTGAGAGGGAGGTCTCTTTTGAACAGTGGAGGCCATCTTTTCAATACTTCTATGGAGGAAAAAGGGGAGGTTGAACAATTGGGCTCTTGTGAAGTGCATGAGCAACCAGACATGGTAAGCATAGACCCGGAAAAACCTTCCCTCGCATGTGAAATATTTCATGATTATTTTCATGAGGGGAGCATAGCTAGTAAACAGATATTAAAAAGGAAAGATGGGTGGGCATGCATCCATGTGCTCTGGCTTCAAAAAGGTTTTGTACTTTTCTAAGTCTAGGTATCTCTGTTTAAACCATTTTTCTCCGACATACGGGATCTTGGTAGCTCTGGAAATGGATCTAGGAGAAAACTTGAAATCCAAGCCTGCCAGCTGAAAATGTTTCCCTTGCAATCTCAAAGCACATAGATGTGTCAAGGGGAGATAGTTTTTCACCTCCTGAACCCTTTGACAAAAATCTAGACATCCAACTTCATGAAAGTTAAACAGAACTAAAGGATGGGCATTTACTTCCTTAGTTGAAATAGGTTCAAACCTCCCGTGAGGGCCACTTATGTTGTCTTGCCTAGGAGGCATTTTGTTTGGATACTCTTTGCTAGTTGACTAAAACAATGGCTGCTTCAAATGGTTTCTAAAATAGTCCCCAACAACACACCTTGTCCTCTTTGCAAGTCACTGTGCTTCTTTGATGCCAACAAACAAGTACTTGTCAAATGAAAAACAAAATCAATTCATCACTGTGCTTGGGAAAAAAAACTTGAAAAGATGTGTTTGTGGTTTTTTGTTGAAAAAGGGTTTCTTGTGTTTTGCACACAAAATCCTCCCCTCAAGCACTGCCCTTTGCTGTTCACTGTTATTTACAAAGTAAACAAGACACCCTCAGCTGATTTTGAAAAACCTTGAAAACATACTCTGCCTTTTTGAATCCTAGGGGGCTGCACAAATTTCACTATCTCTCAATACAAAAAGGAACACTTTATATTCATCAGGCCTTCATCCCTCTACCATTGTCTAGATGATCAAAAATATTTTGATACCCCTACAATCATCTATTTATCTGTCCAGCAACTGTGTATAGTTTTATTTTTTTAATAACACAAGAAGAGCTTTCAATATTGGTCTAACAAACCTCCCTTTTCATTCACTGTTTTATCCTCTGAATTTTTAACAAACTCTGCTCCTTTATAACAACTGTGGGTTGTCTGAACTATTTTAATACCACAATCAAAGAGCCATCAAATTGACATAATAAACCTCCCTTTTTCACTGTTTTATCATTTACTAGCCATGACAAAGAGAGGCCTTTCTCAATTTTGGCAAACTCCCTATCTCTTTTAATTAATGTGTTTTGAGAAAAAGGATTATTAATTTATGCTTTGTGGTTTCTGTTTGAAGAGGAATCTTTTTCTATTTTGGCACAAACACCCTTTCCCTATCACTATACTAATTCTCTATATCCACAACAACAAAAAAAACTTTGAATTTGATCGAAGGCCCTAACTTCTTTATCACTGTTTCTCTCTTGAAAACATAGCAAGCATACCCCCTTTAAACTTCAAAAACTACCAAGAAGCAAGGAAAATACCTTGAATCAACACTTATGGGTCTTTTTTTATCTTCGAAGCAGCCTTTTAAGAGTGTTTTTGGAAGCAATGGAGGAGCGGGTCGTTTGCCACTGAGAGCGTCGCGCAATGGAGACTGTCGGGTCAGCTTTGGGCAGTTGGCCAACAGTCACACATGCGCGCCATGCACCACACAACAGTGCAAGTGCTTTGTATTTGTGCTCACAGGTGCGCCGCGCAAGCTTCTGAGCTCTGGAACCTTTGAAAGATGCCCAAAATCACTCTGTTTCTCCAACGAGCGGGCAAGGAGAGTGTGCTTTGGTTTTTTGAATTTTCAAATGGGATTTTTCAATGGTCTCTCCACCTTTATAATTCAAATGAACTTAAACACCTTTGTATTTACTTCATAAGGGTTTGAAAGCTCTTTGAAAAAGGTTTTTGTCATATAAAAACAAAAATCACTGTCTTTGATATTTTATCACTTTTAAAATACCATGAGGCCTTCTATTTGATCAAGATTTATAACAAAATGTTGTGGCCAACCTCTTTTTTAAGACACCAAAGACATGACCTTTTCCGAAGTAAAGAAATCACCTTAAAAGAAAATCTTTTTTCACTGTTTCTTCATTAAGGAAATAACCTGTCACTGTTTGTCCATTTCTATCCTTCAAAAAGGAACACTGCTCCGGAGCAATGTCAAAGACTGTTGATGCATCCTTATAATGTTATTTCTTTTTGACTATGGGTAAAACCTTAGTTGCATTCACCGAGGCTTGACTTATATCTATTGATCAAGGAGAAAAGCCTTTAGAGACTTTTAATGCAATCACATATAAACAACAAAATTTGTTTCTTATGTACATAAAAAGGTCTGGTCAATGACTCTGGTAAGTTCATTTCTTTGAATGGTGTCTTGAACTTGAATCATGGTGTCATAGCTTTCCTCATACATACTATCTCTATGTATTCATTTGCAAAGGTATTTTTCAGAAGCAAGGCTTAGTCTATCTTCTTGTCATTTTGATGAGGTTTTTATAAGCTTGGGCATTCTAGCCTTTGTTTACTCTTCAATGGAGGCTTTTATAGACATGAAAAACAAAGCTTCTTGAATCATCATAGTACCAATGCTTGTCATCTGTTTAACACCATTTTTCTACTCATAATCATTCAATTGTTTCCCACTGCATTTCAATTATGTCTTTCAAATAGTGAAACCATGTAAGCATCCCTTGAAACACCACTGCTGTATTAGTGGTTTCATCCATTGGAGAAAAAGGTGTAAACAATTTTTTTAGGCCATTTGCAAAATTGCTAGCCTTGTGCTCTTTGAATGAGGCCATACCTTTGTTCCTGACCCTCTTCTTGTTAAATGAAGGAGGCCCTTATCATATTTCCAAACCATCTGCTTTTAAATGAAGGAGGTTTACAACAAATGACCTAACCATCTGCTCATGTTTGGAGGAGGTTAACACAGTCACCCAACCACCTGCTCATGCTTGGAGGAGGTTAACAACAAGTGACATTTCATCCCTTTCTCAAACTGTGTCATCTTTCCTTGTAATGCCTATCTCTTTCTTGACTGTGTTTGCAGAGGTTTATTTAATTTGATCTCTAACCAGTACTCTTATCCCAGGCTCAAGACAATCATGAGAAGCAACTGTCTTCTCATGTTTAGCTTGAAAATTTCTTCTGGAATACTTGTACATCTCTGCTTTTGAAAAAGACACTAAAATACTGTAGATCAACACAATATCAGTTTGGCTTTTGAAACATGTACTGATGAGACATACAGACCTTTTAGTGGCGCGACTTATGGGTTTATAAAGCTTTGTTTTTTTCAGGCTAAGCAAAAATTTAGGGTTGGCTGGTATTGAACAAAATATTTTTGGCTCAGGATGCTTTTGCCAAGGGAGGATTTCCTAAAGCGCCACTACCTAACTTAGGGGAGATTTTTGACAGATTTGGAGTATTCTCTTTGGTATGACTAGATCTTGAGATGACAATATGACCAGAGGTAGGGTGGCTGACTTTTCACCAACAGTTGGTTAATGAATGACCTGGGGATGAAGGTAGAAGACAACAGATGACTTTAGCTTATGACAGCTCATGGATAGGATCATATGACTGAGACTAGATAGGAATTTCACAACTAGGTTTGTCTCATCATAGGCTGATTGAAAAAGGTAGGAGTACAAAATGTTTAGGGGTGTTTTCTAGCTGAAAAATTTGACAAATTGGAGACCAGCTTCTAGAAAACTTGGCTTTAAAAACTAGTCATCACCAACAGGTGAAAAATACTTATGACTAACAGCACTTATATCGAATTTCTTTATGAGTTGGTTGTTTAAAATAAGGTGCGATGCGATAAAGGGAGTATAACAATAATTGAAGTGTTTGCAAGTTTCTTTTAAAACATAACTTCAAAAAAAGATTAGCACATTTCGTAGCCCACTTAACTTAGAAGATTGTAAGTCTTTTTAAGTTGTAATCTATGTGTTTTTCGATGCACTAAATGAATAAAGTGGAAAACTCAAAAGAAAACTTTTATTTCCTAATTTTTTGTTTTTGAAGAGAGAAATAAATTTCCTATTTATTTCTAAAGGGTCCCCATTTATTAAAATAAATGGGGGGTGTCATACAACATAGCACCCACCCACTCCCTTCGACCATGTTCTTATTGTTTGATAATTTACCCTTGGGGGAATTATTTTCATGCTTCATACCCCTTACTCGGCTAGGGGGCATGGGCACATCACTACTTGTATGAATCTTCTCACAAAATTGGTCAAGGTAATTCTTACATGCTGTGTCAATGGTGGGTAATGCTTACAAGCGGTGTCGATGGTAGAACTGTGGGTTTATTTTTGTTAATCATGTAAAAATTTCATCATCTGAGTTCATTCTTGAACTCTATCTGAAAAATATTACGCTTAATCATAATTGTGATACTTTATACATTAGTGTTTTTTTAATTAGTGTGCTTTGAGTTGATTTTTGGTGTGATTGTTTTCCTCGCATACATGTTTCCTCTACTCACCTTGTGTTCCACTTGGTTTGCACATTTCTTCGAATCATTACATTGGTTTTGTTGATGGTGCTTGTTGTATCACCTGGAACCTGTCTTCTGCAACATGGGCACTCTTTGGTCCTGATGGCGAGTCGATTAATTTAAAAGGTATTTTTTTGGGTCATGCAACTAAAAATATTGGCAAGTATAGTGTGATGATCAAACTATTATTGGATTCTATTGATATTGGGATTAGAGATTTTGTTTTTAAGCTAGACTCACAAGTCGATGTGTCACAAATGAATGGCCATTATTCTGTACGCAATCCTAAACTTTTTCGTATGTATTTGTGTGTTAGATTATTGGAAATAAATTTTGATTTTATCAAATATCAAAATATTCCAAGACATTTAAATACATTAACAAATACATTAGAAAACCATGTATTAGATAGACATTTGTGCAATATGTAAAATCAAGACATCATCATGATACACAAGTAGGCGTAGAAATATGCATATATATATATATATATATATATATATATATATATATATCGGTTTGCCAAGTGTGTTACATCCAAAATCTCAAAAAATATGTGTTGATATTTTACAAAAATGGCTCTATGAGCCTACATTAGTACAAAACTGTAAAAATAGGGTCGCTATCCACCCTCATGGTTCTCATGGTTACGGGTGACTACTCGAATCACTCGCTGGAGTAATCGAAACAGTCTACCCAGAACTCTGACTATATGTCTCTAAAGGCATATAGGAATCTCATCGAATGTAGCATACTCTGGAATGCCTCTCGTGAGGCCAACAAAGTTCCGCTCCAGCTCAACTATTGTATCTGCTCTCTCCTCATAAGGAGCATCCTTTGTTGGACGAGCTACCCTCTATGCAATTAGTGACATGCCTGGAGGTCTCTGAGGACCCATATCTATAAACACATCATAAGTTTACGTTTCAGAATACATAACAAAAAACATTCAAAGATAAAAATGTTAAAAAAATATTTTTTACCTACATCGGTCCACTGTGTGCCTGATGGAATCAGAAGATCTGGATATCCTCTAAATTTGATGTCGGCATATGCATAGTCCTCAACTATGATAAGTTGATGCCACTGCCAACTAAAATAAGGTTGTGGGGAAATCCATCTGTTGGCCCCCACCCTGTCAGGGGATAATGTCATTCCATCTCATCAGCCTCATATCCCTCGAGGTTGGATCATGGATCTCTAGCCACTAGTACTAGAACAGGGGTACTCTCTCTAGAAATAAGGTCACTAGGATTGAACCGTACCTGAACTGTTTCAGTCTCCCTATCTTGCACGTGGTTAGCTGGCTCTTCATGTTAGCCAGTAAACCCTCACACAAGTTGAACATCGTTGGGGTCAAGCAGTCCACTGTGTATTGGAATTATAGGGGAAGCACTCTGATGGAATAAATTTCCACCTTCCCACTCTCTATTTTCTGAGCCCTAGGAAAGTATCTCTAGATGAGCATGCTGGTAGTCTCACCCCTTGTGTGAGCTCTGGAGAGTTGGATCGTCTCCACTCTCCTAGACAGTCCAGTAATGAAATAGATGTCCATCACATATTTTTCTAACCCTTGGTCCCCGATGACAAACAACTATCGCTCCATGTCCCATATATTGATCAAGTATTAGAGTAGCTCTAGTTGACCTCTTAGACTGGATGTCTGGAAGAATTTCAAAAACCCGCAATTACGCAAAGCATTGATGCAATTTTCATCATGCAAAGCTTGGTGGTATTCCACCTAATGGCCTTGTTCTTTCCATTCGACCGACATCTTTGACAAAATCACCTGCAAAACATGTCCAATTGGACTTTTAGGAGTTTTCATTGAAGTAATTTTAGAAATTAATGGCAGATTTGGGTGGATTTATTGTTTTAAAATCCTTCCCGCGGCCAACGCGATTGTCCGAATTAATTTGGCACTGGTGGCACACTTCCCCAATGGGCTAAAAGTGACCTACGTGACTCGGATAGCTAAAAATCACGCTGGTCGTAGGAGATTTTAAAATTTAAAGTTATCCCCTTAATCCCCCTATTTCTGAAATAAAATGACAAATGAATGGAATCAAAATGAAAAGGAGGTTTAGAGCTCTTACCTGATGCTGACGGATTGACGAACGGTGTCCTATTTTGATTGCACCGTTGATTTGAAATTCAGAGGGAAAATGGACAAAATGCTCTTCTCAAAATATAAAGGTGAAAATGATTTTGTTTTTTGGTATATTTATATATTTTTGAAAAAATTTCGCCAATATTTTATTATTTTTCCTCGATATCCGTGATGTTTGTTTTTTATGTGCAGTATAGGACTTCCACACCATTGATGATTGTTTCTGAAGAAAACGAGTTGTAGTTAATCTCTTTTTTGGGCTCGTTAAACATTTATGAAAAAGGTTCCCCCCTGGAGTCAAATTTCAGCTTTTTTCTGACTCTTGAAAAATGAAAATATTGTTAAGTACTTGTCATTTTTAACTCGTTAAAGTGAATGAATTGACGTGGGATTAGTATACGTTTACCCCTTTTTTGGGCTGAGATTTACTATTTACGAAAAATTAATAACTTGATCGAACATGGTCAAGAGGTTATCTCAGATATTGTTTTCTACCTTTTAGGATTCAAGAGATGACTTACGAAAAGGGACATGACGGAGTTTCCATTTTGTTTATTTTCAAACTCCTTAAACATGAAAAATTACCGAGCTTCCCTTTCATTGGTTTTGTTAAATATTAAACGACGAAAGGCTTGTCACCATAAAAATATCGATTTTCTCCTTCCTAGGTCTCGTTAAACTTACTAGGATGGATTCATTTGAAGAATGACTTACATGCTCAGCATATGCTATCCTCTTCACGATGGATATAAAAAATAAAGAGGTATTTGTTAGCAATAATGGGGGGAAATTGAAAGTGAACATCCTATGTGTATTTTGGGCAGCTTGTCACTCTTGAACATGACACTCATCTGCAGTCTATGTCAGGTTGGGGACATCGTACATTCGTTAATTTACCTCCATGGGTTTGGGAAATATGTTCTCCTCTCACTTAACTACCAATTTTTTCAACATGACCTTTGATCCTATTTGAGTCAAATGCTGCCACACTATGGAGTCGTGTCACCAATATGTTCAAGAGAATTATTTTTGTCAAACATCCTCTTCTTATCTGAGTTCTCCTGTTACAATCTTGAATCACTCCTATCATCTTAAGATATCTGCTATTATGTGTCGATGATGTGGGAATCATCATGGACCTCCATTAGGGGAATTTTGAGGTCTGAAATGGGCCTCCTAAGAAAAATGTACAACCAAAATAAACTTTATAAGAACTAATAGGATTCAATATGATGATGTCAACCATGGGGGATGATTCACCATTTTTTAAGTAAAAGGGTAAAAAGATTAAAAAATAATAAAATAATAAAAATACTTTTTCAACTCATATTTTCAACTTATCTCCTAAATTTTTTACTCAAATTTCGAGCAAGAGTACTCGTTAGATGAAAAAATTATTTCCTCATCCAAGGAGTACCCATGTTGCATACTTTTGATGGAACCTGCTACATGAAAAATGAGAAATACATGAAAAACGTGATTGCAATCACATTTTTCATGTATTTCTCATTTTTCGTGTAGTAGGATCCATCGAAAGTATGCAACATGGGTACTCCTTGGATGAGGAATTAAATTTTTCATCAAATGAGTACTCCCACTCGAAATTTGAGTAAAAAATTTAGGAGATAAGTTGAAAATACGAGTTGAAAAAGTAGTTTTTTTCTTTTTTCCCTCCAAAATTTAATGATGTAATCAAACATTATTTTATTATTTCCACTATTATTTAATAATTTCCTTAGGAGGTCCATTTTAGACCTCAAAATTCCCCTAATACCTCCTATGAATCACTTCCTATCAACTTCAGCTCATTATCCGAGAAGGTGATTTAGAAACTTTTGTTCAGTATCTTGGAGCTTGCATGCCTCAATGGCAAGTTCTTCGTGTTCGACTATATGTTCACATCATTGCCCTTCGATTAAATGATTCTGCAAGTTTTCAACTTCAATACATTCACTCAGTAGATTTTTTTGTTGTACCTTGAGGTCCATCATCATTATTGGTGGTCTCTCTCGTGCCTGTTAATGGTTCTCATCATTGACTGCTAATCATGTGGTTTCTACCATGTTCGACACCAACACATTTATTCACATGGCTAGATTAGTACATTGGGTTCATTGAGATCGTCGTGAAGACCTTGGGTCACATCTTATTTTTGGTCTAGGTTGTGATAAGTTATTGAGTATTCATGATTGTATAAATTATCATATTTATACGGATGGTTGCGTCCATAACGCGGATCCATTTCTATGATCTCTTTTAGATGGATGGTTGTGACTATGCTGTGGGTTCATGTGTCATTTGATGTCATTCATATGTAATTTGATGCCTAGTGCATCATTATGTGGTTAGGAATATTCATGCCATAGATGTCATATATTGTAAAATGTTTGATTTGGTAGGTTTTCCGAAGGTGGCCTACGTTCTTTTCCTTGGTTCATAAAGTATTTCAGCCATCACTCCCTATTCTTCCTTCATGATTTAGGGGGCATATGTTACACAATACTTTGTCACCATGCCCATTTTCCCATCCCTAATCCTGAAATGCCCCGTGATAGAACCTCTGCAATGTTTCCACCATCAAGAAATATATTAACATATCCTCTTCAAGATCCAAAGAATATTTCCTTAGAATATTGTTGAAGAAACTTGGCCCAATTATTAGTTTCCTGGGTCAACACCCTTCCTGGTGCAATGACTGTGCTGATGTCCTTTTCTCAATTCTGTCCTAGCACTCTTAGCACCCTAATTTCCTAGAAAATTGTGTTGATTCCCTTTCTGGCAGTGCCTCCTCAAATGGAGGAGAATCTTCGACCTCTAGAAGCTTAAGGGTGGCGAGTTGGTTGTTGAAAAGTGGTTATAAGGTCAAGCTCTCTGATTTTATAGCCTTGATATTATCCATGGGGGATCATCCCTTAGAAAGTGGGCCTTCCTCCTCCTTTCATGGGCTCCCAACCTCTTCTCCCTTCCTATAAATTCACATCCCTCATTCCCCCAAGTTTAGATCTTGGTTTATCATTGTCAGACTTGTCTGAACTCTCATCCCTTTACATGCTAGCATTGTGATAAAGTCTAAGTTCTTAGGAGAAGGAATGCTTTTTGAGCTTCGATGAAGGACTTTTATTTTCACCTAAGGATGCCTCCAACATCAAGGCTTGGGTTGTAAGCTCTCATTTTGTAATTTATAAATAATAACATCTGCTTTTTTCTTTCTATATTTGTCTAAATGTTTATTAAAATACTATGGTACTCCTTGATCTACTAGATAACCAGTGTTTACATTTATTATGTATTATATCACATTTTTTGTTGTCCCTTAACCATCCACAGGTATTCGCTTGCCATCAGTAGAAGGAAGTAGGCCTAAAAGGATCGTGGATTGAGGTCACCATCGACGGATTCAAGCATATAATTTGAAAAATGGTATTTATGTCTCTTTCCTCATCGCATTGTAAACATTAGTTAAGAGAGATTTTCAATAGAAATAATCTCGTGTTTCTAGACCCACTCTAGGGCTAGAGATATCACCTCTGTTCGCAGAGGGGATATATCTTGACAATAATGGGGTCTATCTGGAAAAACCACCAAGGATGGAATATGGGTAGTGAAAATTTGGGGCAGGAGGGGACGAGGGAGGGTTCTCTATTTGATGGTATATGGATGCAACCTCTATGGGTGGATGTGATGGAAAAGGTAGTTGAGACATGTGACCATCAACACCCATGGGTTGTGTGAAATTTACTTAAATTGCATCAACTAGAAATTTATTCTTCTAACTGATTAATTATGTTGTTTATTTGCTACGAAAAAAATAAAAATAAATCACACTACAATTTTTCACAAATAAAATACGCTAAGGAAATAAATTTGAAACTAAGAAAATGATAGCACACACATAATACAATTTTCACTGTTATTTTTGGACAAATTTTTCTAGAATAAACTAATGTTGGAAAACCGGTGCAGTAGATTATGGTTGTATTATTATTATGCGGTAGTGAAATTTATTAGTACAATCTAGATGAAAAACTATCAATCCTTAGAAAATAATTTGGCCAAAATTATTAAGGGAAAATTTCCCTTCTCCACAAGCAATCTCGACATAACCTACTTCAGAAAATTGGCCCTCCAAGAACCCTTGCATAGGCCTCGATGCAGTGCCTGCACAGACCCTCATATGAATAGACCGAATCTACCTCTTATTAATTCATCCTTACTATTGTTTCCTATGGAAGTGATTCTCTGCCTCTATGGAAATGTTTTTCCGCCTCCGACAACTAAATCGACCTCCTACTCAGCAAAATCGAATTGCCTCACTAAAGATGTCTACTCATTATTTGTGCAACCTCTAGTGGAATAACTCATCCTCTCCTTGTACCCTCTCCAGAAATGGAAATTTATTTGAAATTCATTTATGTTTCTCCCTCTCTATCTTTGCATGCCTTCTAGCACAAAATTCTCTCCCTTGATCAATCTCTGCAACTGGATAGCTCAATTTTCCAAGGAACTCAACCTCACAAGTGTATTCTCCATCTATCCATCGAGTTTCCCTTTTAATCTCTCATTGGTGAACCAACTACCATGATTATATCCACGTCAACAGATAAAACTATCTCAAATTCAATTTCTGTGAGTTTCTAGATTATCGGTTTTTTCAATTAATTTTTGTTAATTAATAAATTTTCATAAGCTATACTTAGGAAACATTTAATTGTTGATCCATTAACTAAATTTATTTATCTCTACATGTTTTCTTTTGAAAAAATTTCTGGGTTTTGGAGATCTTGTGTTTTTTAACCTCTCTGATCAAATTAGAGACTAGAACACCTGCTTGATGTTACAAAAACTAACAATCCCTCTAATAAAAGAAGGTGTTCTCTTTGTCTCATAATATTTACCCATACATTTTTTATGTATAACATCTATGACAAACTTCCACTTCCCACCAAATACTGTGCATACTCTGATTCATTTGCCATTCTATAGCTAAACCACCTTGCATATGCATTCTCACTGAAACTGCATTGTACCACTTGTATTTCTACCAAATATCCTTTGCGTTGCAACTGATATAATGTTGTTGTTGTTGTTGTTGCAACTACTACAATTGAGAACTAAAATCTGAATCCATTATGTCCTTGTATTGCAACTGTCTCCTAAGTCTTTGACTGTGACTAGCCTCTGAAATATCCACTAAGTAATTGTTTGCACTGCAACTGCTCTACACCCCTTAGCGCCTGACTGCAACTAGTACTGCTATTATTTCTCAAGATATAATTGTGCCATCATGAACATTGATCCATTTTCTACTGAAATGTTGTGGGCCCCTGTAGCTAAGGTAATTATCTGCGAGGAAACATTTGTCTTATTTTGTCCTCTATGGATCCTACCTAAACCTTCAAATTGGACTCTGATCTACTCATAATGTTCTTGCTACTGCTTTGTTTCTATCTATGCACTCCGGCCAAAACTACTGCAATAATGAGTTTGATCTCCCCAGATCTCGAAGCATTGGCTTCCATAGGGTTGGTCCCTTAGGAGCTAGACTCCCTCTTAGAATCAATCTCCCTATGGGAAATCTCTCTACTCCCTCCTGGAAACTCTCATTGTCCTCCTGCATTGAAATTGGATTGTATATCTCTGTTTTGGGAATCTTCTTGTTGGAATTACACCTGCATACAAAAACTCATAAATTCGCACTGCCTTTTTCACTACAACTAGCATTTCAATTGTCTCGTATGTAATGAATACAACTAGTTATAAAATTTTCATTTGACTGCATCCTGCTGGCATTGATCCTGCTACTATGATATCGTTGGACCCTATAGTAAAGGTGATGTTCCTATTGCAACAACTAGAATTTATCTAATTGATATCCTTCTTGCTTCTACACTAGACCCTGCCCATTCAACCACACTAGAGTCTCATACTTTTCCTCCTATATATGAAGCCACACTATCTCATTTTGAGCCTTGTCCCTCACTATGAAACTGCTTCGCTTTGTAATTTTCAGTAAACAACTTGCACTTCCTCCGGCACCTGTGTCTACTAACTAGAATTCAATTTGTTTTTCAGATCCTCATTCTGGCTAACCCAGAAACAAAAATATGCGAATCTCAAATATTATAGTGACTACAACCATAACATTCCTTCTCTTCCCTGCTCAACCTTCATTATACTTTTCACACTCCCTTAGGAGTGTAAAGATATGCTCTTGCTTGCCTTTGAAAATCTTGCCCTAACTCTCACATTGCCTGTTGCTCCACTACTAGGAAAATCACTCAACCTTTCAGAAGTCCTTTAGAATCTGGCACATGATATGTTTCTCCTGAAGATTTCATTGGCTAACTGGAAAAACTACTACAACCTTCTGCCTCTAGAAATTTCAGATTTCCTCCTGAAAACTAGATCTAGAAACCATCTAAGAAAACTAGAAGTCTCCTCCTTTGTGTGATTTTCTCTTCCACCCAGTGTT
Source organism: Pinus albicaulis (assembly GCA_034641835.2). Classification (NCBI taxonomy): domain Eukaryota; kingdom Viridiplantae; phylum Streptophyta; class Pinopsida; order Pinales; family Pinaceae; genus Pinus; species Pinus albicaulis. The sequence continues at coordinate 1,585,096,314 of CM076581.1, forward strand.
GATCTTATGCTTAAAAACCTACTGCAAAATCACTACTCCCAAATACATTAAACTAACTCTTTGATCTACTCACTAGAACCCTCTATCTGACAAATCCACTTCCTGCTAGAACTTCTACTGAGATATTTTATCTCTTATGGCACCTATTGTTGGAAAATGCAAAGTGGCAGTTATTTAAATCGTATTTTCCTTTACCTTAATACATTCTTGTGAAATTCATTATTTTTTATGTTATTTAGGTAGATAATTTCATCAAATAAATATCAAGAACGAAACAACAAAAAAGAGGACACATAAATTAGGCTCACATCCAGGGGAAAACCTCTCCAATGGGAAAACTAGATAAACTTTTCTCTTCTTACATAATTAGCTTCAAAATTAGACACAAAGACCCAAACCCTAGACCAATTCCTCCAATTACCAATTTATCCCTCCAACAATTATTTCCCTGATTCTGCACCAATGAGCTTCTAACTGCAACTTCGAACTGCCAGCATCAATATTGCATCTCATCTTAAAACTTCAACCCTACAATTTTGGCCTTGCAGCTTCCATGACAACCCTAATTTTTCCTCCTCCTGAGACCTTCCTAGAGAAATACAACTCCTCCAAACATCAACAAGTTCAAGGTAAGGTATACTTCCTTCCAACTACAAGATATTTCTCTTCATCCTCATGTAATTCAGAGCTGCAACTTTTGCCTCCTTCTGCAGCACTAAAAACCCTATATCTTCGCACGTGTGAGAGATAGATCCCAAAAATAAGATATTTCCTCCTTCTAGCTTTTCCTATATGTTCACTCTTCTTCTTCCTTATTCCAAGGTACAGGTCAAAATATTTCTTTGTATATTGAACTCGTGGAGTGAGTATGTGCTAAATGAGGTCAAATTACTCCTTTATATAGCCATTTCAAAGGCTCGAACTTGTACTTTTGAGTTTTATGGACTTTCTAGACTCGCAATAATTATTTTTACAATCACATTTTTCTAGGAAGGGTCTTATAAACACGATTTTGACTCCTTTGACTCATGAGAATAAATCCTAAGACTTAAAAAACCCTAGAAGCATGAAGAACATGCTTTTACATAGAATACCACCAATTAAGAGCATGAAACCCATGATTTAATAATAATAGTGTTTCCTTTTATTCTCGTGTTTGTTACATAGGATACATATTGAAATGTGTGCAACAATTATGAAGACCGAAACTAGTTACATTTTCAACGCCCCCTCTTAACTAGGGAGGTATTCATAATTGTATAAATAGTACACCATCATTCTTGAATTGAAGATTTATCATAACAAGAGTCATATTTATAAGCCATACTGTAAGCATCATCATCATGACCAACATTGTATCTAATCACTAACTAGAAAATCTCTACTTTAATCAAGAGCATTATGTTGAGAGGATTTATGTGTGATATCTCACTACCTCTACAATGCACATACCCCATCTGGATGTCCAAAAGGTATGTCCATTTAGGAATATTATTATCTTGGATCTCCAAACATGAGTCCTTAAAGAATATCGTTCCTCTCAGAACACTCTTTCTAGTATAGCTATCACATCCTCAAATAGTGTCGGTACTTTCCTTTCTTTGATGTATTATCCACAAGGAAACCACATATGCTTATCCAATTTGTTGGGTTAATTAATTTCTCTAAAAAAAAACTAACTATTATACATTAAATTATCAACTTGAGGATTCCTCTAGTTATTTCAAGGTTGTCTCCAAAGTGTATGCAAGAGGTGGTTATAAAACTAATTCTAACTAATTATTTAACATCAAACAAATTAACTATAATGAAAGAATAAATTCCTAACTTGAAGCATGCATTGAGAAAAATATATCCTTCATGAAAATCGTATTCTCTAATTAAAACCACTCAAAGGCATTGCATTTTGATCACACCTAAATAGGAAGCAACAAGAATATATCTAAAATGTTAAGTTGCTACTTAGGAAACATCAATTGCAAAATTAAAGGAGTGGTGCTATAAAACCGCACTCATGAAAAATGAAATAAGAAACAGAAAGATAAAGAACAAAACTAGTATTAAAGCATCAACAATTAATAGATGACATCTAGGAAACAATAGTAAAGAAACAACAATTACAAATTAGCTTCCAAAGGAATAATAAATGCAAATCAAGATTATGACTATCAATATTATCTTTTCTCAAAGGAAACATATGACTTACAACGAATCTAGCAGATGAATGATTTATGAAAGAAGATAAAATGTGAACTTAATAACACAAATGAAGACAATACCTCATCTAGGAGTGGACCAAACTACTAGAGTTAGACTACCTTGTATAAAAGATAAGAAGAACAGACTTAAGTTTCAATAATGAAAATTTTTCATTGTATTATGAAACGATTACAGTGAATGTTTTTTATCAAGTCTATTAGATAGATGAAAAAGTTACAAAAATATCTTTCTCGGGACACAGCCCCTTTGTATTTATACTATAGTCGAGGGATATAAAATAGTAAACTTTTAACAAAAAGTGATCCTAAGAATCTAAATATTCTCAGGATGCTTGTTTTTAGTTACAAGGAGTCTTAATATCACCAAGACAAAAAAAAACGAGGACCTTTTCACTAACCAATTTTCTTAAATAAGAGTCAACCTTGCTTGATCAGCAATGGTTTGTTGGAAACAAAATTACATTTTCCTGATTTTACCACGAAAAAAATTGGAAGCAACATCAAGTATCGATTACCCTTGATTTGTCACAAAATCCCTATCCATAATGATGTTTTAACCATGAATATTTTTTTCTTTCATAATAAAAATAACATATCTAAAAAGAAAAATAATAAAATTGAACTAATTCATTCTAAGTCCTATATTATGCGAATTAATATATCATAAATATGAGAAAGAGATAAGAAAAAAACATTAAAAATAAATAATAGGATAAGGAAATCATGACAATTGTGAGGCCCATCATCACCCCCTAACTGGCCTTTTTTATGTCCTCATGCAAATAAATAATTAAAATATAAGGAAATTAAGGAGTAGGTTCCATAGGTTTCTTCTCCTTTGATCTTGAAACCACTCCTATTTTTTATTTCCTAAAAAGCCACATACTTACCTGCTTCTGAAAATTCATAATCATCCTTATAGTAAGATTGAAGGAACCAAATCTTATCCTGGAATTTTTATCTACATCCCATCCATTTTATTCCTTCTTCTAATACAATATTAACATAATCATGCACTCAGAAATAGCTTGTTGAAAATTGTATAAGCACAAAGGTTCCATGTTTTTAATTTCTCTTGATGTCACATGCCATCTCATTTTAGCTCCATTAATAGCCTCATCCTTTATGTCCTCCAGTTGTTCCCTTCCTAAGTTTAATACCACATTATGAATCCTCTCAAGTGAGGAAACAACACCTTGCTTCTCTATAAAGGCATTGTGGAAGTGAAGTGTAGCAAAGGGATTCTTTGTCTCACCTCTAACCCAAAGATCAATATTATGTTCTCTTTGCTGAAAGGTGTGATAAAAATTTTCCCACTTTAATTGATTCAATGAAAATGATATCAAAACCTAAATTTGGACATCTCCAACAAATGGAATAATATTTTTGTTTAAATGTTCTAACAAAGGGAAGTTATGCATTTAGATTTTATGCAGGAGATACCTTGTTTTCTCATCTTTCTTATGAAAAAAATTTATGAAATCCAATGCATGAGTGAATTCATAAGGTTGGATACATTGTATAGCCCTAAATTTAAGAAGAAAATAGTGTTCACTTAGGAATAAAGTATAATTACGTGTTGGAGATATGCATGCCAGGATATCTGGAAAAATTTCATCCTTTTTCTTGTGACCTTATAAATACGATCCTACAATACCTAAATTTTCTTCTTGGTTGCTCTTAGCTTTGCATTTGTTTCATCTTATGTTACTATTAATGCCTAAAACCATTGGAAAAAATTCTAATATTCCCCTCGATATTTATTTATAGTATCATTATGCTTTGCCATAGTTTTGTTCAACACCCTTATTACAAAATCTACAATCAATGGAGTGTAAGGAGATACAACATAATTTTGTGTTCCTCTTTAAATAAGAACGGGCAGAGGATTATTCTGGGTCTCAGCTTCAATGAAAACAGGTGCAGGATCAATTTGAATTTATGCTTCAGTAGAGACAGATGCAAAGTCATCTTGAGTTCTTGCTTCAGTGGAAAAAAGTGCAAGATCAATATGAAATTCTGATTCAATGGAAATAGGTGCAAGATCAATCTGAGTTTCAACATTCTGGACCTTAAAAAAAAATTTCCCACCATCAGTTCCAAGTTGTTTTGCAACTTTCTTCTCATGAATCTCATAAAATTTTCTACTAGCTTGTAACCATTTCCTTAATTTTTGTACTTTCCTTTGTAACCTATCATTTTATTTCCTCAATGTAATAACTTCCTTGAGAATTTTACCTTTTATTTTATTATTCACGGCTATTGTACCTCTATATTTTTTACCAAATTTTATGGCCAAAATTGTTGAAGCAGTAGTAGGAGAGACAAAATTTGTTACTTCATAATATTTGAGAGTAGTATTTTGGGAAGAATAAAACACTAGAGGATCAATAGGTAAGTTAAAAAATCCCATTGGAACTTTTTCGATCAAATATTCTAAGGAAATGTTAACTAGAATATCAGTCTAAGGTCCACTCATCATGGTTGAAGGAGCAACATTAAGCTGTTAGATTACATTAATCAAATCATTAGAAGGAAATTGTTGATCCATCTCTTCCGGAGAAGAGATTTCTAATACAGTGACAACACAATACATGGAGTGATCTTGAGTTAAATAGCTTCAGAATCCATGGATGGCTCCAAAATGACAGTGGTTGGGGATCCAACAGAAGGAGTTGTAGCTAGGGAATTACATGAAGCATCTTGATTAGAATTAAGAGGGACGCCTATATGAGTTGCGGACTACTCTATTGTGGTGGATGTTAGTTCCACTTGGTTCATTGTTTCTAATAATTTGTTCAATCCTTCCAATTCTTGATCCACCTCTGTTTCCTATTCATCTTGGCCTAGATTCGTTTGTTTTGGAGCTAATGAATCTTGAGAAAAAATTTCTTCAGGGTTTTTTTTTTTTTTCCCTTCCTCATCAGAAATTTGTTGGATTAAATTTTCTTTAGCTGACTATTTAGGGGTGTTTAAGGAACTTAGTCCCTAATATAATTTAACTAGTGTAGTTTATCTTATCCTCCTTTTAGGCAAAGAGGCAAAAAAGGATGAAACTCATTTTTATTCTCTACCAAGTTTCTAAAGAGTCAAAATTTCAAGTTGCATAGCTTCTTATGAGACATATCCTATCATAGGGGTTTCATTTTGATAATTTTCATTGCCTTTCTATGCCTTCTCATTACCAGCTAAAGCATTCCTAGGCGTTTCAACAATTCCTTCACTTCCTAATGGAAGTTCTTTCTCATCCCTAGGGTTCCCTAAAAATCCTTCCCAAGTCTATTGCATTTGATTCAAATTCCTCACAACTAGAAATTTAATGAGCCCATGATGGTTGACAATTGAAAATTGATCTTTAGACCTTCTTAATCTATAATCAGTTTCATGTAAAAGTGAACGCGAAAATAAGGAAGGTTCAAGACTACCTTTTGTCTCATATATACCATTAGCTTAAGATGGAAACCTTAAATTACATCATACCTTCTGTCATGATTGATGCACTGATGAATAATGTTTGCTAGCTCTTTCCAAAGTTTTGGAAGTGAATTTGGTTTATATCCTTTCCCTTTATTAACTATCTCTTCCCCTGGATTTGAACATAGAAGGGCTACATTTTGTAGCGAGGTATGTACTTCGTACCACTTATCTCCTTCTAACGAGAGGTCTGTTAATTTTTCTACCATTAGAGAACTTTTGAGGTCTAAAATGGGCCTCCTAAGGAATATTATAAAATAATAGTGGAAATAATAAAATAATATTAGATTACATCAGTAAATTTTAGAGGGAAAAAGGAAAAACTACTTTTTCAACTCATATTTTCAATTTATCTCCCTATGAATTTACTCAAATTTCAAGCGGAAGCACTCGTTGGATGAAAATTTTAATTCCTCATCCAAAGAGTACCAATTTTGTATACTTTTGATGGACACTTCTACACAAAAAATGAGAAATACATAAAAAAAACGTGATTGCGATCACATTTTTCATGTATTCCTCATTTTTCGTGTATCACGGTCCCTTAAATGTAGGCAACATGGGTAATTCTTAGATGAGGAATTGAATTCTACATCCAATGAGTTCTCCCACTAGAAATTTGATAAAAATCGTAGGGAGATAAGTTGAAAATGCAAGTTGAAAAAGTATTTCTTATTTTATTTGTAATCTTATTACTTTTTACTCCAAAAATGGTGAATCATCCCCCATGGTTGACAACATCATATTGAATCCTACTGGTTCTCATAAAGTTTATTTCGGTTGTACATTTTTATTTTGAGGCCCATTTTTACCTCAAAATTTCTCTAATGTATTTCTTCACTGGCCTGTATTTTCACATTCTTTACCATAATTATCCCTTTATTCAAATTCTGCATGATTTCAAGTGCAAATTCATTGTTGAATCCCTCCAAATGTCGAAGTTAGTCTAGCTATCCTGTCTTATTAAAAATATTGTGTTCTTATTTTGTGGCTTTCAATTGGGTTGGCTCATGGTGCATTGAATGTCCTCCCATCATTAGTCATTCATCAAGGAATGATTAGAAATGGAAACATCAGAGCTCAAAGTATAATCTGGTAAAAACATTGTGTAGAGTATGGAAAATTGGTGAAATTCAAGGCATAACATAAAACAAATTCCTTCTCGCCCCATAATATAATTTGAAGGCCACCTGCATTTATTAATCAGCTTAATTAATTGACAAGATTTTTTCATAATTGAAATATAAATCCACATTAATTAATCATGGGAAACAACCTTAAAAAATGGTTGTGTAAGAAAATAAATATTTGTAACATGCCAAGTAATCATTAGGTTGGTCATTCAATCATAAATGCAATGATAGCGAGAATCGTTATGACAACCAATTCATCAATGTCAAAATGAATAAAGCGCATGAGAAGATGACAATTTGAAAACAACACGTGGTCGAAAACTATGTTTAGTTAAGGGGTACCACATAGATAAAAATAAAAGGAGTTAATAAAGAAAAATGATAGAAAATTATACATTTCCAAATGTCCCATAATATTTATCCCTGATATGTAGAATTACCATTAGTTCTCATTAGCAATCAACATCATCACTAGTTTATATGAGCTATTCTAAATAGTAACCCATTTTATAGTTTAGTAAATCTAATGGTTTTCTTTTGTTGATTATTGATTTTTTTTTGGGGGGGGGGAGATAACTAACTACATTGTAGTCATGAAGTTAACTTTAATACCATTTGCATGGCCACTGCTACTTGTAGGCATCCATAGCCTCGACAGGGTTTCCTTTTAACCCATTGAGATGCAAGTGTCCCATCTATTAGGAATAAATTCATAACTATAAGTTCATTTAAATTTTCTTAGATATCTATAGAAGGCCATTGTTCTAGTGTGGTGACAAGTTAATAACAATGTTATTCATGAAAAATAATTAAAGTGAACAAGTTTCCTTGTGATAAGATCTATTTTCCTTTGTCCTTAAGTCCAAACTTCATTACCCTAGCTTGGTGACCAAAAGAGGTAATTTCACTCCACTAGGTCCTATCATCAAGGTAGGCCAACTCGTGATGAGACCTCCTATCCTTTGGCAACTTTTTTTTTTTTTTTTCTATGATTATTAATAATCATAAAATATTACTTAATAAATGGGGAGGAAAATCAACTCCTTAAGAGTTATGGATGGCATAAAAAATTTTGCATTAACTATTATTTAGCTGGCTAATATTGTTCCCAAAAAATAATTTATTCAAAAGTATCATAGAATTGTTTTAAAATTGTAGAAAGATGGCTCCTTGGTGATAGAAGGAATGCATAATGAGTAATTTATGAATTTATTATAAAATCATGGAATTAATTATTTTATGAGATTTAAAAATCCATATAATAAAATCATCTTAAAAGAAATTCTCCTTTTTAAAGTGAATTCTTATGTGATAAAAAATAAACAAACTAGTTACCCAACCATCATATTGAAAAGGTTCTTAAAATGTTCCTTATCCCAAGAAAAAAAATGATATTTACAAAAAACTCATAAGTAATAGATGCATCTAAGGAAAAAACAACAATGTCTATGGATACATTAATTGTGACTAAGGGAACAACAACTGTGAAAACGGTTTTGTGTGTTATGCAGCCAACTCAAAGAACAATAAAAAGATAGATCAACGACTTATAATTTGTCCTCTTAGAGGGGGAAACCTCCTTTACATTAAATAGATGAACAATTCTTGGATGATACAAATGACAAGACCTACTTTCTATATATAGGAGTCTAAGGGGTCACAATAAAATCAGTGCCTACATAACAATAGTAATGTAAGGGCACAATAATAACAATAGTGTGCTTCTATGGGGCACACCAATAAAAATATGGTGGATACATTAAAAATAACAATAAGTGGACTACACTATTATTATAGGGACATAACATGTCTCTCTCCTTAAAAAAAGTGTGGTCCTCAATTCTTCAGTAGTTTTGGATGCTTTTGTATAAAATTCACATCCTCCCATGTGGAATATTCAGCAGGTAAGTTCTTCCACTTAATGAGATACTCTAGAAATGATTGATTATGTAGTTGTTAGGTTCTTGTTTTCCTGACTGCTTCAGGCTCCAATATGAATTTTCCTTCTTTTTCAAGTTCTGGAAATATTGTTTGAACTGGGAGCTTGTCATCGATAACCTTCTTTAAGCATGAAACATGGAAAACTAGGTGTACTCAATAAAATGTAGGCAGCTATAATTTGTATGCTGTAGTACCAATATTTTGAAACACCTTGTAAGGACCATAGCACTTGGGTGATAATTTATTATCCTTATCATCTTTCTTGACAGACATTTGTTTGTATGGTTGTATCCATAAAAGTACCCAGTCACCTACGCCAAAACTTCATTCACTATGATGTTGATCTACTTGTTGTTTCATTTGATTTTTGCCAAAATGAGGTTATCCTTTTAGAGTTGAAGAACTTGTTGTTGATGCTCGATGTCATATTCTACTACTTGAACCTTAGAATTTTCTCTTAAATATGATGTGATGGATGGTGGATGATATCCATAAAGTTCCATAAATGGGGTCATTTTTGCTACAGTATGGAAGGAAGTGTTATACCACCATTCAACTAGAGGTAACCACTTGACCCATTGTGTATGTCTATCAAATACAAAGTAATGAAGATATCCTTCAAACATTTATTCACCATATCAGTTTTCCCGTCAGATTGAGGATGATAAGATGAGCTATGAGATAATTGAGTACCCATACAAGAAAATAATTTTGTCCAAAATTTTCTAGTAAAAATGGGATCTCTGTCACATACAATAATGTTTGGATTTCCATGTATCTTTTGAATTGTTTCCATAAATCTAGTAGCAATTGTACTAGATTTAAAAGGATGATATAATGCGCAAAAGTGGGCATACTTGGTAAGTATATCAACTACCAACATGATGAACTGTGATAAAATCCATTGAGACCTCCTCCCAATGCTGACCTGGAATGGTAAAGGTTGTAACAGACCCGGGGTCTTAATTTTCTCAAATTTATTTTGTTGGAAAACCAAACATTATGCAAAAAAAAAATCGAATATCAATTTTAAGGCCATCCCAAAAAAATTCCTTCTTGACCCTATGGTAAGTTTTTACAAATCTCGAGTTCCCTCCTAAGGTAGAGGTGTGCAATTCAAAAAGAATATTTTTCTTTAGTTGGGAATTATTACAAATATATAAGAGATATTTGTACCATAATCAATCATTTTTCCAACTAAATGTACTATATGTACTAATATCTTGTTACAGCTTTTGAATGAGTGTCTACACCTATTCATCATTCTTTCATTCATCCCTTTCTTTGGTTATCCAATCAGGTTGGATAATATAAATGACACAAAGAAATGCTTCCATGTCCTCATCCTTTCTTAAGAGTGCATATGCAACAACATTTTGCTTCCCTTTTTTTGTAGATTATTTCAAAGTCATAACCAAACATCTTTGTGACCCATTTTTTTTGTTATTCTAGAGATAATCGTTGTTCCAAAAAGTATTTAGACTATACTGATCTATTTTTACCTTGAAGTGTCTTACCATTAGGTAAGGTCTCCATTTCTTTAGTGCACGTAGTATTGCCAAAATTTCCTTCTCATAAATATGTTTGTGTAAATAATTTCATTTGATTGGATGAATTTCAAATTAAATGGGTCTTCATTATTTCATTAAAACAACACCAATTCCATTTCCCCACACATCACATTCCACAATAAATATTTTTATGAAGTCAGGTGTAGCTACGATCGATGCTTGGCACATTTCCTCTTTAAGATGTTCAAAGTCCTTAGTTTCTTTTGGAATCTAAAAAAATGCATCTTTCTTCAGTAATTCCATTAGAGGTTCTGCTATTCTCCCATGATTCCTAACAAACTTTCGATAATACCTCGTCAACCCAATAAATCCTCGAAGATGCTTTATGGTTGTGGGGATTTCCCATTCCTTAATGACTTTAATTTTTTTAGGGTCTACCTTAGCACCCTCATGAGATACAATATGCCAAAATATTCCACCTCGTATACTCCAAAGAAACATTTGGAGGTTTTTTCATACAATTTTTTCTCCTCCAATAGTTTGAGCACCCTGTCAACATGATGAACCTGATCCTTCCAAGACTTGGTGTATATTAGTATATCATCAAAAAATACTAACACAAATTTTCTAAGGAAGGGATTGAAAATGGAATTCATCAAACCTTAAAATTTAGAAGGTACATTAGTAAGGCTTAAAGGCATGACAAAAACTTCATAATGACCCTCATGAGTTCTGAATGTTTGTTTTTGGAATGTATTTAGTCTTCATTCCAATTTGATGATATCCTAAACAAAGTTCTGTCTTGGTGAAGTAAATTTATCCATGTAATTCATCCAATAAGTCATCAATGATAGGAATGGGAAAATTATCTTTAATAGTGAGCTTGTTGAGATCCCTATAATTTGGAAACATATTCCATGATCCATCCTTCTTGTGAACCAATACTATTGGAGCAAAGAAAGAACTTTGAATAGGTTTAATTATACTATCTTCTAGCATTTATGCAACCATACATTCAGTTTCACTCTTTTGGGAATAGGGATATCTGTAAGGTATGATATTTTGAGGTACAATTCCTAGAATCAAATGAATAGCATGATCATGATAATGAGTGGGCACGAGGAAATTGGGAGTCTCAAATACCTTGTAATGATTGTCTAAAACTTTTTGAATATCGAGAGAAATAGATGATTTTGATGTTTGAACGTCTAGTGAGCATAATTGTGCAATTGCAACCCATTTTTATTTCTTCATTCAATTAGATTTGATTATATTTCCTAGTTTCCATGCGATACCCCTTAATTCAACTTCCTTTCCTTCCCAAAAAAGTTTCAAGAAAAGTTCTTTAAAATTAAAAGTTATCGTCCCTAGTGATTGTAACCATTGGACTCCTAGTACAAAATCAATGTTGTTAGTCATCAGTATTTTTTCCTTCATAGATGACTAAATTATTTCCCTAGATTTCTAGAAACAAAGTTCATGAACATTGTGACTTCTAGAAATCTCACTTCCTTCATCATCCTTAAAGACAATTTTTCACTATTTCATCATTCCATCATGTCCATCTTTTCTTACCAATCCCAGAAAACCCATTAAATGCTTATGTCACTCTTTCTGTCTATATGTATTCACCTTTGGCCCAAATCCTCTGTTTTGTTTTGCCTAGAAACCCCCCACTGCTACCTAAACCCACCAATCAAACAACTTTGTTGTGTCTCCCAAAATACTCCCAAACACTAAAGGTCTCAAACTATCTATGTAAACTCTTTAGATAAATCAAATACATTGGAGTTTGGATCTTCAATACATTAGTTTGTCATAAACTCTATCTTACACTTGATGATCCCAAATTCTAGGTCTCATTCCAAAACCCATGTCCAAGAAAGCTTCCACTAGGTCACCTAGGGTTTCACAAAGTCATAGGGTGGATTTGGTAACCTACAAACTCTGTTTTTCCTATATGAAGAAACTGCATTCAAAGAATAAAAGGTCAGGTGATCTTGTCCAAACTAATCAAAAAAGTCATTCAAGGAAGGCTTTTTGGCCTAGAGCACAAATCTTGCAAGGGGGCAGCTGCCCCTTTCTCACATTTATGCAAAGGGAACAAATGGCCATCAGCTTGGCAAAAGGTAAGGTAATGGGAGAATCATCAAAAATGGACATCAACAGCAAAGAAGAAAAGCAACAGGCCTATGTTTTGGAGAATTAAGGTTCATGAATGTTTTTGCCAAACAATTAAATTAGTCTAAGAACTACAAAAACAAGGGTCGCCTCAAACTACATAAGTGCATTATTGAAGGTCTTTAGAAATAATAAATGATGATTGAAAGGTTTTTGAGAACTTAGAAGACAACACTATATACCTTTTTCTAAATAACCCTAAAACCTATGAGTTTGAAAACCAACTGACAAAACAGGTCAAATGATGACAAAGAGCCTCCTTCATAATAGAAGATGGCTTCAAAGGGTTTCAAACTGCCCTCTAGGGTTTGGAAAAGAGGCACTAATTCCACCTCGTAAAAAGGTAAAATCAGATGTCTTAAGAGATCAAAGGAGGCAAACACAAGCTATACTTCACTACACCAAAGGAAGAAAGATGAAAAAAAGTATCAGTGCAAAGGTTTTTGACTTCTCAAAAGAACAGTCAGAAGCATTTTCAAATGGTCAAAGGGGGCAAGCATGAGGTAAAAATTCCTAAAGAGTTAATTATGAAAAGAAGGTTCATTATTGATAAAACGAGGTGTTAAACTCCAAAAGAACAGTGATTAAAGGAAGAAATTGTGTAGGCACCTGCAAGAACAAAAGTGGCCATGGAAATTCATAAAAATAGTTTAATTTTCTCACCTTCCCAACCGAGATACATCATTGTCAAACTGGTCTGAATAAATAACATGTAGCTGGTCTAAGAGCAGTAAAGCCTCCAAAATGGTTTCTTTATCAAGAGCATATTCTGCAAGAGATAGATTAACCCTGAGTGACACTTCTGCAGGACTGTCACAAAAGGTTACCTATAGGAAGATTGGTAAGGACAAACAAACCAAATGTTTTTCACAATGATAGCCCACAAGAAGATTAAAGGGACTGTTGATGCTTGCTGCTAGGGTTTTTCATACTAGGAGGTTTTTCACTGTTTTAAAGAGAAAACATGATAGAATGTTAATCAAAGGAAAATATGTCAAATAATCACAAATCTACTATTTGCAAATGTTGAAACATCATGAAAAGGTTCATATTTACAAATGAGGGTAAAGAGCACAGTTTGAGCTGGTTGAAGGGTTTGTGAGCAAAAGGAGAACATTAAGATGCTTCCAGCAAAGAAAAACCCATATTTTTTGTCAAACTGCCACCTACAGGACCAAAAAGAGCCAAAAAGACAGTGAGAAAAATAAAGAGAAAGAAAAACTTATAAAGTGGGTTTTAGTCTTGAAATAATTTTCAAAGGGAGTATAAAGTCTCTTTTCCCTCTCTCCCACTTCATATTCATCTTTGTAGAGAAGAAGAAAACCATTGAAAGAAGTTTTAAGGTTTTTTTGCAAAACTGTGGAAATGTTTAGGGCACTACGCACCGATAGAGGTGTTACGCACCTGGCCGTCGACGCTACGCATAGATGAGGTGGTCGCAGTGTTATTTTACACTGCGCTGTGCACCGGGAGGGCGGCTCTACGCCCCATCCAGGGCGCTACGCACAGGCTCAGCCCAACTCGACTCGCCCACAGAGATGCCTCTAGTGCTACGCACCAGTGATCTTTTTCCTAAATTGTTCAAAAAGGGCCTAAATTCAAACTTTTTTCCTCCAAAGCTCCAACATCAGTCAAGCAAGGTTGGTGGCTTTCTTCCTTACCTTCCAAGTAGTCTTTTTCATAATCAAGGAGAACATTTAAAGCCCAATGTGACCAAACCCTAATCTGCATGAAAATCAAATTATTGACCTTCTAGGGCAGGTTTTGCAAATGTGAAAGGTTGTCATAGGTGTAAGGATGCTCACCGCCAACAAACCTACTTCTAAAAACTGAAAACACTCCTTGAATGCTTCATCTTAGCCCTCATTTTCTAAAATTTTCCCTCAAATCATTCATTTTCCCTCCCTAAACCTAAAAGCTCTCATCAAGCAACAAACCACTTTGTTCAAGGTTATAATCAGCCACCATGTTTGAGGAAGAGATAAATACCAGTAATGATGAAAGCAGCCAAAACACAAGGGAGGAAGGGTTAATAGGTTTGAGCCCTTAGACACCATTCAAATCACTTCTTCTCCCATGATCCTTCCATGTTTTCAAGATGTTGGATGCTATCAGTTTTGTGAGAGGGTTAAATAGGTCCAAAGCCACTCAGACTTGACTAGGTTGTTCATTCTCAGCCTACAAAACCACCAAGTCAACCTAGCAAGAGTGAATTTTGAACTCTCATATGAATCCATTACTAAAGCCACATGAATACCAGATATTTGTGAGATATGGTTTAAACAGAAGAAATTTGACTTGAAATACTATGAGCCCTACCTCAAACCTAGCTGTCAACAAGGCCGCAAGGTTGTTTTCCCCTTCTCCCACCTGCTGGAGAGGTATGCCCTACTGATGAGGCAGATTATCAAGTACTTCACCTGAGAGGGGAGGTACTCTCAGGTTTATTCATATCACATAAGGCTACTAATGCACTTCACTAGGGTTAAACAACTAAACCTACCATACTATCTCTACCGGAGCATTGAAAAAATGGCTTCAGTAGTCAAGAAGAGGAGTTATGCCCACCAAATGCAGACCCTTTTTCACCACTCCTTGGATAAGATGATTGTTTTGCACCAGCTGGAGCAGCAGGGAATCCCTTGGGATTTTTTTATCTCACATGATGTATTTGCAAATCCCCAAGCCTTCATTCAACAAAATTTGCCTTCCACTTCACACCCACCTACCTCCACTCCTCCATAATCTCCACATATGCCTTCTCCACAAGGAAACCTACCTCCTATCTCTTCTCCTAATTCATCAAGTGAAGATGGTGGCAATAGCAATAATGAACAAGCAAATGAAAGTGAGAGTGATCAAGACAGTGAGGTAGAAACAGAGTTAGATGAAGAAAAATAAGAGGATGATGACAGTAGCACTAAGGATCAAGAAGATGATGATATAAATGATGAAGATAGTGAGGCAGAGGCAGAGTCTAATGAAGAAGAAGAGGATGATGATGGCACAGAGGAGAGTGATGAAAATGGAAGTCAAAAAGAGGAAGACAGTGATGAATTTGAGTAAGAAAATGATAGTGATGACACCAATAAATCACTCTCAAGTGCAGAAAAGGGTGTTGATGATGAACAAGATGAAGACCAAGAGGATTATGAAGAAAAAAATGAAGATGACAGTAAAAAATAAGGTTCACATGACAACCAAGAGGAAGATGTGTTTGAGCATGACAGTGAGCACAATGATAGTGCAAACAGTGCTGAAATGAATGAAGACAATGAACCTGAGGAAATAGAAGGAGATGATGAAGAAATTGAAGACCAAGAGCAGGAAGATGATGACACTGAAACAGAGTTTGAAAGAGAAGGCATTGACCAAGGCTATAGCACAAATGGGACAGTCAGTGATAAGCAAGGGAATAGTCATGACAGTCATGACATTTGTCATGATTGTCATGACAAAAATCAGCCTCTAAATGACCAAGAAGAGGACCTTAGTGAAGGATAGAGCCAAAATGAGGCAAGTGAGGAGGGTAGTGATCAATTTGAAGGCCAAGATGACAGTGTAGAAAACAGTGAGGAAGACAATGATAATGATGAGGCTAAAGATCAAGAAATTAGTGACCCAATGGAGCATGAAATGACTCATGGAAACCATGGCAACGATGAAAAGGCTTGTGAAATAAACAAGGTTCAAGGCAATGATTGACACACCTCCAAAACTACCATGATCACTCCTCTCACATGCACATATCTCATAGGAAAAATAGATGTGTTTGCTGCCTCAAAAAGGAAAAGGGCCATGTCTCCTCAAGCTATCAAACCCAAGGATAAAGGCAAGGAAAATATGGAAAAAGGTGAGCAGTAGGTAAAGGTAAGGACAAGCAAAACGATCAAGAAGACTTCTCAAGGGCCTCAATTCATTGATCTAGACAGTGACAATGAGGACAAGGAGATGACCACTAGATTTCTTCTCTTGGACAAAGATGCACATCTTAGGGAGTGGGAAAGAGAGTTTGAGATGTTACAATTTGTCATTCACTATTACAAAGAGGAGCATAATCATTTCAAGGAGGTAAAGAGAGGCCTTGCTCTGCAAAATAAAATGACCAAGCAATATGCGAGGAAAAGCATGTTTGCTTATGCCAAACTGAAGGAGGCCCTCATGGAGCTAGAAAACCTAAAAATGGAAAAAGTGCATGATGGCTTTGGAGTTTTGGCTGAGGCTTCTCAACAGGTGTCCACGACCTCTTGAGGGACCTCTCCACCAATTTTGAGGCAATTTGAACAATATTTTGTCTTTTTCAAATTTTGACCCCTCTGTGTGCAGCACCCTAGGCGCTACGCACAAAATTAGTGCATCCTCAGCTCACAAATTTTGCATTTTGGATTCCTCACATCACCAGCAGTCTTCTCACCAATTTTTAGATCATTTGGAGCATTTTTACCCCCCAAAAGGTCCAAAAACATCAACAATTTGACCTTTCTGCCTCATTTTTAGACCAGGCGCTGTGCATAGAGCAGTGTTGGGAAAATTGAAATTTATGGAAATTAGACTCATTAGGATTCCCAATGAGCCATCATGGAGCCAAATCCGGTGTCAGGAAGGGGTCCAAAACTCAGCCACAAGAGACCTTATTTTCTGCTGAAGTGGCACTACGCATAGAGGTTGCCTAGTGTGTTTTGGACTAAAAGTCAACAAAACACACTCATTTATTGCAAATGGATATTTTTGAGTTTTGTGAGGCAAATTAATCTATAATTAGGTGCAAATAGTTATTTTGGAATTTATTTCTTAGGATATTATGTGCCTTGGGCCTTGCATGGTCTCTTGGCCATAAATGACATTTATGGTTAATTTTGACATTTACCTACCATATTTAGGGTTTTAGTCCTCCTTTGCTCCATAAATAGAGCATGAGGCCTCTATGTATTTTGTTGGCATTTTATGAGCTTGAAGAGAAATATACATGGTTTCATGAGCTTGGAGAAGAAATTGGTTTTGTGAAGTGGATGAATGGCTTGTTTGGCTTGATGATGGAGAAGCTTGTTTGCAGGATTCCATAGCTTGGTGAATGGTGATGTCTTCCTAATTTGTTTATTGTTTACTTTTTTATCAATATGTTTCATGTTTCTTGGCTGCTATAAAACAAAAAAGTATAGGTTGAGACATGTTCTTTGAGGCACCTCAGTCCTCCTGTTTGTTATAGCTTTGATGTTTTCCTCTTTTGGCCATCTTAAGGAATTCTTGATTGCTCCTTAGGTCCACCAAAACTTGTTTTTGTTTCATGTATGGTTAGTGTGCTAGCTTACAAGTATGATTCATGCTATGCCCTGATTATTTGAAGTTTTCAAAACCCTATCTTGAAGCCTTTCTGTGGAATATTGATTGTTAGGTTAAGTCAAAGAGGTCTCATTCGATCTTGCCCTTTGTCCATGCATACTAACTTGTTTCAGAGTTCCCAATAGCTTGATATATGCTGTTTAGGAGTTCCCTCTCTATAAATTGAGTTATTTGTATTATCTTATGTGTTTTCCCAAAATCTGAAGGTGAATTTCTAAAGTTAGAAGCTCTTATGCTTTCTATGTTTCACTGGAATGTTTCTCTTGGATGTTTATTAGTTTAAAGTATTGTTTATTGAGCTTAATGGTTTTCCCTACCTTATGAATTGTAACTTTTAAACTATATATGTTTAAGACCTCCTATTATTTCCAAAACATAATGTTCACTAAACTTCATACATCACCTTAAAGATCCATTAACCTTGCTAAATTGGCCCTGCAACACACTCTGTTTCATCATTTAGACACTCTTGACTTTCACTTGAATCCATAGCCCAATGGCTTTGACAGACTTTCACTCCACCTATTCCACTTGACCATATTACCCAACCAAAACAATCAACAAACCCTACACTTAAAAACTAGCCAAAAATCAAAACCCTAGAGAAAAAAGAGCACATCCTTTGCACCCAATAGAGAGATCGCTCTCTGAGTCTAGGAAGGCTCGGTCCTAGGACTCCAAAGACTGGTTCCATGTTACCCTGTCATTTGGTCAGCCAATCTACCAAATCACGAGACCCTAACATTTTGGCGATCACGGTGGGACCTTCTAAGTTAGTTCATGCCTAAAATATTCCTTAAGAGATTCAGAAACCCTTGACTGATAGTATTTGGTGGTTTATCTGCCACCTCATCGCCAACCTAACATTCTGGCGATCACGGTGGGACATTCTGAGTCAGTGAAAAACTAAGTACCCCTTAGGACTTCAGATACACTTATCAGATCATAGACAACTCAAACTATCAGCCATAGAGTAGACTCTAGTTGTTTCACCATCCTAGAAAAATGATGACTCAGTTGTAGGACCTTCTTATAAAAATTAGGAATACCTATAGGAACTCAAAAAACCACAAAACACCCTTAGATTTTTTTTTTGTCAGTTATTGGTGGCGGACCATAAACATACACTCTTAAAACAACAAAAAATATCCACCTGGAGACTCCACTAGCCTCCAGTAGGCCTATTACTTCATTAGCACTCATTTGAATTCCTAGATTTGTTTCACACCAAACCTAAGAAGCTTATGAACCCATTCATATACTATAATAAGTACCAAGAATTAAGAGAGGCCAGCCTTCAGAAGCAGTACTCAAACTTTCATCCTCTCTGAATTTTGAAATTTGAAATCTAGCTTCACATAGGATCAGTACCAAATCTCATCTAGACCCAAACCCTCCCAACGTTGTTGATGACCCAGAGAAAATTTTGTGGCAGACTTCTAGATCTGGAAACTTAACCACTGTTATGACCATCCATAGAAGAAGTTCTGTACGTAAACATATTACAGCTTTGCAAGATCCTTAGTTTGACTTGCACCATACCAGAAACCTCTTCAGAAACAAGTCTCAAACTAATATTGACCAAACCAACCTTGAACCCTTAGATTTGCACCAGAGTTCTAGTAGAGAAGCTTCTCCTTCCACACTAGCTCACTTTCGACCTCTCCATCACTTCAACACTTTCCATACTGTTAGTTCCCTATAATTTGCAAGATTGGCAAAGTCAAACTACAAAGAGAACACTATGTCTCCAATAAAGTGTAAATATGGATTTATATTTAAATTTTTGGGTGAATATATTAGGCTAGTTATGAAGAACGAGGGTTTTTGTTTGTTTTGGATGGTTGAGCATGATTATTTCTTGAGTGGAAAGTCCTAAAGGAAAAAGTTTCAAAGGTGTGAAGTTGCAAGCAATTAGAGCAATCTTTGGCTGAAAAGATAGATATAACGTTGGTTTTTAGTCCATTGGGCTATGGAGTCATAAGATGGTTTAATTGAGCAACAACTTCAAGAGTGATCCAAGGGGCAAGTCATCTATATCACAAGATCATTGACATTAAAAAGATGGAATGGAAACAATAAAGTGTTGGAGGTGTGGAAATAGATAATAATTTCAACTAGGATTTATAGTCTATGCAAACAAGAAAAGCCTCTCAAGCAACTTTTTAAAACCAACCAAGAACAGGGCTAACCATAAATTCCTTGGGAAAGTTCGTATTAAAGCAACTTAATTGACAAACAATCCAGTAATCTGCATAATTATCTTCAGAAAGTATGAAAACACATAAGAGAAACAAAGTGCAACTTAATATCAGATAAGATACTTTTAAATCTAGTCTGCTTTCAGCCAACACTAAGGGAAAATTTCAGAATTTACCTTTGGAGAAAGAAGCTAGAAAACAGGGCACACCATCACTTTTCTAGTCTATCTTTAATAATCGAATAATGAAAATAACATCCAAGAACAATGTTTAAAGCAAACAGTAGGATGAGGGAACGCCAGCATTCCTAACTGCTTAACTGTATTGAATCATTCTTAAATAAACAAATTGGAGGAAAACATTGAGATAAAGCTTATCAGTCAGAGAAGGGTACTGTAAACAGTAAATCCTAACTCTATGCTTGTTGTTCTTTATCATAGAATAAATGAACAATATGGCATACACAAAAGGAAAAAAATTACACAGAAAGGAGCAATTCACTAGTGATATAGACCAGGATCCCAAGAAACAACTTGTTATTGATGTCAAACCAGTTACAGTCTTCAGGTCCAATGTTTCAGTTCAGCAATCATCTTCACTTATCAGTTTAACTATTCGATCACAAACAGAGCTTCAAGAGTCGTTGAACACTATTTACACATAGGAAATTAGAGCACAAGTATATTTCAAAGTTTTGCAACCAACATTGTCTCATCTCCTACAGAAGTATTTATAGAAGAAACGAGGAGGTGGGAGGGGATAAAAGATCTCCCAGGTTCAATTAATACAGATTAATAATTCTCGACCTTTGAGGAGCTTAATGGAGAAGTTTAGAGATATTTCGCCTGTATTAATTGTTTCACATTTAAAAATTAAGTTAGGTGGAAGCTTTTGTTAACTTTTAGGCTCTGTGTCATGTTGTAATAACTCTACTGATATTTTTTGCATTAAGTTCCTTTGGCTGAATTAACTATTCGGATACGTTGAGGAAAATATCTTCTTTTATGATCATAACTCGGCCTTTATTGAATGCTTTGAGGCTACAGGTGGCTATCTGGTAGCTGAGAGGAATCAATTAGCCTTTGATGTTACAGTGGAAGCATCCTCTGTCTGATAAATATTTTTGATTTGCCTTTAACTGTGTTTAATTTAGTGGATTAGGCTTTTGATTTTCGATCTTAGCCGTAATCCACCAAAACTGTGAAAACAATATTTAACCTTTAATCTTGTCATGGTTAGGTCTTCAACACTGACACTTCTTTGATTTGATTTAATCTCACTGTGTATTGTTGATGTGCAGGTGTTTACAAGGCTTTTAGACTGGCATCAGTGCTCACGAGTCACTGACGAAACATGATGGTCGAACCCTGCAAGACAGATACTCTTTAATAAACAAAAGCCTAGAGGATCATCGTCCTCAGCTTTTATTTTCTTTAAAAAACATTTGAAAACATTTTAAAACCTACAAAATACAATAAAAATTAGAAAATCCTACGTATTAGGGAAAAAATGCTTAGGAGGCTTAGTTTTGGAGCGTGGTCGTTGGATGTCAACATCCAACGGTGGAGATTTCACGCAGAAGTCAAATGGAGAGCGATGAGAGCAAATGGTGGAGATTTTAAGTTAGGGTCGTTGATTTTGTAGAGATAAATGGTTGGGAGAAAATGTAATATATAATGCAACGGAGTCACACTTTGAAAAAATAGAAGAAATACAAAGGAAAGGAATGAAAATCCCTTTGGGCAGAGGAGAAATGCTTTAAGGAAATCTGGCGTTTCTCAGATGATTTTTAGCCATTGGATCAGAATTGGAACCCGAGATCAACGACGGAGATTGCTCGTTGAAGCCCCTTTAGAAAAGGCGGAGGGCGATAGTGCAATGGGAGATTAGATCTGAACCGTTGATCTGCAAAGATCAATGGTGGGGGCGCACGCGATAAAACATAATACAAATGGGGCAAGTGGTTTCAGGGGGGCAAAACAACTGGTTTCGCGTGGCCAAAAGGGGAAAAGGCGGTTTCACCTTTTCGAACGTGATATGCGTTAAGAGGTGACACGTGGAATTTGAATACCGCCCATTTAGCGTAGCCCTTTGAGAATTAACGTTCGTGCTTGAATCTGTGCAAAAATGCACACTGGCCGTTAGATCTAAGGTCTTAGATCAAATGACAGGGAGTGAGCTTGATATTGACAAGATGCACGGGCGGTAGCAGGTGGGGTGGTTTTAATCTGGGCCGTTGGATCAGAGATTTGGACGGATGAGATCAAATCTGGAGTTAAATGGAATCAAATACAAAGCGGAGAAAGGGGTTAATATGAGCCATTGATCTGCAGAGATCAACAACTGAGATCTACTCAAAAAAAATTATAAAGCAGGGCTATATGTTTTTTAACCAAGGTCGGGAGGGAAGATCTAGACCGTCGGATGTTGACACGTGGATAGCCCATATGCAATCAGGGCTTTGCGATCGGCGGGGGGGGGGGGGGGCGCATGTAATATTAAAATGCGACCGAAGAAATCTCTGATGCGATATTTGGCCAATCGTCGATTTGTTTAAGATCAACGGTCGGGATTCTTTAAAACGGTGAACCGGCGGAAACCCCTTAAAACATATGAAAACCAAAAAATTAATGAAAAACAAAGGTTTTTGGCTTCAGGGGAAGGTTATATATAAAAGGCTTGGCGCCCGATTACGGGGCCTTGGATATATGCAAAAGGTCAAAAGAATCGGGGTTATATGCACAAAGGGGCCAATCGGCATCGGAAGCAAAGTGATGGTCTTTCAATCTACCCATTTGTAAATCTCCGATGCGAGATAACGCGGATCGTCGATCGGTAAAAGATCAACGGTCTTTATCTTTTAATAAAATTGCACCGGTGGGTTTTAATATAAACATAAAAAAAGTGGGTTTTGTGAATTTACAAAGGGGAAAGGCATCAGAGATGGGTTTATTCACAAACTTTAGGACCCGATTGCAGGTTCTGAGGTTATATGAAGCGGCAATGGGATCGGGGGTTAAAAACAAAGGGGCTCATCGGATCGTATGTCTTAATACAAAAAAAATACTTGTGCGCTCTGATTATTTCCGATGCGATAAGCATTATTGGTCTTTAACTCTTGGTTTTTCAAAGAAAGGAAGGGATCGAGAGTTTATATGCAAAAGGGCCAATCGCATCGGGGGACTTATAAAACAAAATGACTTGTGTTGTGTCAACTGTTCCGATGCGATAAGCGCTGAAAGGGTTTAGCGCTTGGTTCTAGCGTCAGGGAATATGTGGGGAAGTGGTTTAGGTCTTAGCCCAAGGGGGCTTAAGCCTTAATACAAAAATGTGTATTTTTATGATTTTTTCAAGGTTTTTTGATGGACTTAGGGGTTTCGGTAAGGCTTAAAAAGGATTTTCAAACCTTATAAAAGGGATTTTATGAAGGGGAAATGGGAAATAATGGAAAATAGAGGAATTCCATGGGGAATAAAGGGGTAAAAATGAAAGTTAATTTGAAGTGAAAGGAAGGGAAAAATGGGGAGAAAGGGATTTTTGCAGCAATCTTTTCTTCATGAAAACAGCATAATTTCTGAGTTTAAAATGGAAATAGCGGTGAAGATTAAACAAAGGGAATGATGTCTTCGTGAGTCTTCAAGAGATAACAATTTTTTGCAATAAAAATTGTTTCTCAAAGGCTCCAAAAATGATTTAGCCACCTTTTGATATAACAAATTTTATAGGTGGCTAACACATACCAAGTCTACTCAAAATCAGTTTTTTGGTCCAAGTACTTCCACCACACCCATCCATACCACCACTGTGCAAACCACTCCACTTCATCATACACTCCCTTTCAAAATCCCACCTCTTGTAAATCCCCCATCAGCTCACATCATGGCAGCTTGGTATGCACCTTTGTCCTTACCTAAACCCCTAGTAGCTTTTCCAAATGACTATCAGTCTAAGATCCCTCATTTCACAGGGGTTGAATCCATCACTGCCCAAAAGCATGTAGATAGGATCAATGATGCTTTTTATTACATGGAGATAGAGGAAGAAACCATTAAGATGAGAATCTTTGCACAAAGCCTAGGAGGAGAGGCCAAAAAATGGTTCAAAGCATTAACTCCTAATTCAATACATGATCTCCCCTCCCTTTACCAAACTTTCATAAACAAGTGGGAAATCAAGAAAAACCCCCTCCAAATCATGTTTGAATACAAAAACCCTAAAGGGAATGTAGGGGAAAGAGTGCAAGACTATTGCACCAGGTTTAACAATGTGTATAATGCCCTCCCACTTCACATGAAACCTCCACAAGACCTAGCACTAGTAAATTTCCCTGAAGGTTTTGACCCTTATGACTTTCCAATTGAGAGAAAGAGATCCTGAAACCTGAGAAGAAATGAAAAAAACAACAATTAGTGCAGAGGTAAAATTAATTGAAAACAGAGCTAGGTTGAGATCAGAAAGGAGAGTTACATACAATGATGAAACCATGCCCTCAACCTCCTCATCTGATTCTAAATTGGACAGCCTGATGAGAACTATGCAGAGGATGATTGAAAATATAAACTTAAATGAAGAGACACCTCCTAGGGACAATCAAGCCAACTCCCAAAACCGAAACATAACTCAAAAATTCAGAAGAGATACTCCTCAAATCAAACAAAGGGAAAATGACCAACAAATCAGACCTCCCTTTCAACAAAATTGTGTAGATGATGAATAAGGAGAGATTATAGAACCTGAAGAAAACCATATAAATATAATAGGTTCTAATAATGAAGATGATGTTTTTCTCACCAAAGAAGAACAAATCTTCTTTTCATCAGATCAAACAGACACTAACCATGAGTAGTCTGAAGACTACTGCTTGGGATTTTAAAATGCCATCATGGAAATCCATAAGCAATATGATCTTAGGAGTAAAAAATACACGGATTCAGCCAAGAAAGACCAAATAGACACTGTTGTTCAGAAATTACTTGAAAACACCCCTAAGAAAACAACAGAGAATGTCAACACTATAGTTAAGAAAGCTGAAGAAAACAAAGGAAAAATCAGCCAGCCAAACAATTACCTTAGCTATCCTAGTACCTCCACCATTGACCCTAAGAAAACCATTTTGACTAAAAATCCAAATCAGGATCAACAAATTAAGAATGTAGAAAAGATCGTGGTTGATTATGTTGATGTTAATATATCCAGAACACTAGTACCTTTCAGCTTTGAGGGAGAGATTGCCAAAATCAAGATAAATATTCCCCTCACTGAACTAGTTACTCAACCAGTTTATAGGTATCAGATGTTGAAGGTACTAAACATAGGAAATGATGCTAACACTTTTCACTTAGCTGATGACACACCTGAGTTGTTGTTTGGACCCAAAATAGAAGGAAAGTATCATGAAGGAGCCATTCCCCCTTTCTATATAAGCTTAAACATACATGACAAAATCTTACATAATTCCATGCTGGATTTCGGTGCCTCTCACAATCTCATGCCCAAAGTTGTGATGGAGAGGTTAGGCCTAGAAATAACTAAACATTACAAAGACTTGTACTCCTTCGATTCGAGTAGGGTCAAATTTTTGGGCCTGATCAAGGACCTTTGTGTCAACCTGGCACAAGTGCCTACTAAGAATCTAGTCATGGACATGGTAGTGGCAGATATTCCTCCCAAGTATGGCATGATTTTATCCAGATCTTGGGGAGTCAAGCTTCAAGGAAACCTTCAACTGGATATGTCCTATGCTACCATTCTTGTTTTCAATCAGACAAGGAGATTATACCAAGAGTCACATATGAAGTATATGGTTAGCAGTCAGGGCAGGCTAGACAATACTCCTCTTTATTCTATTCACCCAGATCTTGATTCTTTCATATTATATGATGAGGTAGACACTGATGAGTAGGTATATGAAATTGAAACACATCAAGACACACTACAATAGCCAAACCATTTTATACATGGAGAACCCAATATTCAGACCTATAGTAGCCTCGAACAAACACATTATGACAAAATCAAACTTAACTCTCTACAAACTAATAATGAAACCTCAAAACCAATGGCCAGTTTGACATGTGAATCAGGTTGCTCAAAGGGAGGACAAATCTCAGAAACACAACCCTTCCCTTTTACCTATTCCAAAATGCTAAGATGCCATCACAGAACAAAAATATTGGGTTATCTGAATCAAAAGAGTCTTATGTTCTTACCTTATCTAGACACCTCATTATCAGAGAGTCTTGTTCCTCCAGAAAGGTTGTTGACCCTCACTAATGTTGCCATCCATCCTAAAGGGATGTCTATTGAAACTGATATAGAGGGATACAATATAAGCAATCTAAGAAGACCCAAGGTGATTAAATTATCCAAAGCCTTGCCATTACACACAAAACTCAAATACTTGAGGTTATGAAAAAAGTTTCAAGATGCCCTTGTATATAGAAGTAAAAGCTCAAAGCCTGATGACATAGACATTGTTCAAAACAGGTCTTTTTCCAAGAAAAACTATGAAACATTTGGGAAAATTTTATTACTAACAAATAAAACCAAAGGATACAAACTATGTATGGACTTTAGACACTTAGGCAAAGCCTCCATGGAGTTCCAATACCATTTTCCCAAGATAAATCATCCTATGCCAAAAATAGGAATTTCTAACAAGATAACTTTGATTGGTAGTGTTTCAAGTTTTCATGAGATGATACCACTTCAAATCAATCAACACAAAGATATTTTTGAAGTTCCTTGGAATGACTACATTCTTGACCAAATTTTTTCTAAGATAAGAAATGATAAAGACACCTTCTAAGAGGCCATGGAACCTGTTACCAACTTTTTCACTATGATTTACATTGATGACATTGTCATTAGTTTGGGAGCTGATGAAGAATGCCTTCTTCACCTAGACAGTTTCTTTCATAGAAACAAGGTTTGGAAACAAAACTCAAAGAAGAAGTATAAAGCAGAGCTTGGCATGTTTGAAAATTCTTGGTAGAAAGCCTATACCATGCCCTCAAAAATAGATAGCCATGCTCCTTATCTAGAAGAGCTGAATGACAAAGAATTAGTGGATGATCTTGTGGAAGACAGGGGTAATCAAATACCATGGCCATTTAGAGTCTTAGTTGGAATTTCTCATTCATTGTACATATCACTGTTTGATGAAAAGGTATTGAGAGAAATTAAAAAAAAAATACAAAATAGAAAATGGAAAAGAGAGAATATTTGAAAATAGGTAAAGCCCCATACCCAAAAAATAGAACTACTAAAAGTGTGTATGTATAAATACCACTACTAGTGCATAAAGAAGTCCTCTTTTAGTCATCTAGCCTAATCATGGCTGAGACATGTTTTAAATTTATTGTTGATAAGTTAGTGAAAGATAGTTGGTCAAATTATTCAAGCTTGACTTGTCAAAAGATAGATTAGGTAGAAAGATATTGGTTCCACGTTCTCAAAACATAACCAAGGAGAAAAACAGGGATGAATAGAAAATAATGTATCCTAGCCCTAGTTTTTCTAGTCTTATTTTGCACAAAAATAACATTTGTGTGCAGCTTATTCTTATGTCACAAACCCATGATAAGTCAGATTGTCTAATCCTAATTTAGCTATGTTTTCAATTTCATGTTTATAGCTTAGTGAATAAATCGTGTCATACAGTTTAACCTTGACAGTTGAATAGTATAGGTAGAGAATCAAAGGAGTTCATTAGCATAATCAAAGCTCCAGGAAGAAATAAGGTAGAAGTAGATAGTTTAATTTGCTTTCAGAAGAAAATATGTCAAGGTTGCTAGTCCAAATGCACCTATGGAAGAAAAAAATTTAGGCATGTAGGTTGGGCAGGTAGAGATGGATTTGAGCCAATCATGTCTTTCAGATTATTGAGATCATAGCTTCAAAGCAAGCAACAGCAAGAGAAAGAGGTAAAAATCTACCCAATGGATGAGGCACTAGTCTCCATAAAGCCAGAACTCTGAAGTTATGGACACCTCCTGAAAAGGAGCTGCCCTCCCCAAGTGGAGCCACTGTTAGTCATCAGTATTTTTGCCTTCATAGATGACTAAATGATTTCCCTAGATTTCTAGAAACAAAGTTCATGAACATTGTGAGTTCTAGAAATCTCACTGCCTTCATCATCCTTAAAAATATTTTTTCACTATTTCATCATTCCATCATGTCCAGTTATGCTTACCAGTCCCAAAAAACCCATTAGAGGCTTATGTCACTCTTTATGTCTATATGTGTTCACCTTTGGCCCAAATCCTCTGTTTTGTTTTGCCTAGAAACCCCCCACTACTACCTAAATCCACCAATCAAATAACTTTGTTGAGTCTCCCAAAATACTCCCAAACACTGATGGTCTCAAACTATCTCTGTAGACTCTTTAGATAAATCAAATACATTGGATTTTACATCTTCAATGCATTCGTTTGCCATAAACTCTATCTTACACTTGATGATCCCAATTCTAGGTCTCAGTCCAAAATCCAAGTCCAAGAAAGCTTCCACTAGGTCACCTAGGGTTTCACAAAGTCATAGGGTGGATTTGGTACCCTACAAAATCTATTTTTCCTGTATGAAGAAACTGCATTCAAAGAAGAAAATAACGGGTGATATTTTCCAAAATAATCAAAAAGGTCATTCAAAGAAGGCTTTTTAGCCTAGAGCACAAATCTTGCAAGGGGACAATTGCCCCTTACTCACATTTCTACAAAGGGAACAAATGGCCATCAACCTTGCAAAAGGTAAGGTAATGGGAGAATCATCACAAATGGACCATCAACAACAAAGAAGAAAAGAAATAGACCTATGTTTTGGAGAATCAAGGTTCGTGATTGTTTTGGCCAAACAAGTAAATCAATCTAAGAACTACAGAAACAAGGGACACCTCAAAATCCATAAGTGCACTATTGAAGGTCTTTAGAAATAATAAATGATGATTGAAAGGTTTTTGAGAACTTAGAAGACAACACTATGTACCCTTTTCTAAACAGAAAACCTAGGAGTTTGAAAACCAATTGACAAAACAAGTCAAATGATGACAAAGAGCCTCCTTCATAACAACAAATGGCTTCAAAGGGTTTCAAACTGCCCTCTAAGGTTTGGCAAAGAGGCACTAATTCCACCTCTTCAAAAAGGTAAAATTAGAGGTCTTAAGAGATTAAAGGAGGCAGACACAAGCTATGCTTCACTACACCAAAGAAAGAAAAATGAAAAAAAGTATCAGTGGAAAGGTTTTTGACTTCTCAAAAGAACAGTCAAAAGCATTTTCAAATGGTCAAAGGGGGCAAGCATGAGGTAAAAATGCCTAAAGAGTTAATTATGACAAGCATAGGTTCATTATTGATAAAATGAGGTGTTAAACTCCAAAAGAACAGTGATTAAAGGAAAAAATTGTGTAGGCACCTGCAAGAACAGAAGTGGCCATGGAAATTCACAAAAATAGTTTAATTTTCTCACCTTCCCAACTAGAGATACATCATTGTCAAACTGGTCTGAAGAACTAACATGTAGTTGTTCTAAGAGCAGTAAAGCTTCCAAAATGGTTTATTTATCAAGAGCATCTTCTGCAAGAGATAGATTAACCTTGAGTGACACTTCTGCAAGACTGTCACAAAAGGTTACCTACAGGAAAATTGGTAAGGACAAACAAACCAAATGTTTTTCACAATGATAGCCCACAAGAAGATTAAAAGGATTTTTGATGCTTTCTACTAGGGTTTTTCATACTAGGAGTTTTTTCACTATTTTAAAGATAAAACATGACAGAATGTTAATCAAAGGAAAATATGTCAAATAATCACAAATTTACTGTTTGCAAATGTTGAAACATCATGAAAAAGTGCATATTTACAAATGAGGGTAAAGAGCATAATTTGAGCTGGTTGAAGGGTTTGTGAGCAAAAGGAGAACATTAAGAGGCTTCTAGCAAAGAAAAAACCACATTTTTTGTCAAACTGCCACCTACAGGACCAAAAAGAGCCAAAAAGACAGTGAGAAAAATAAAGAAAAACAAACCTTATAAAGTGGGTTTTGGTCTTGAAATACTTTTCAAAGGGAGTATAAAGTCTCTTTTCCCTCTCACCCACTTCCTATTCGTCTTTTCAGAGAAGAATAAAACCATTGAAAGAATTTTTAAGGGTTTTTTGAAAAACTGTGTAATTTTTTCGGGCGCTACACACCTAGCCGTCGGCACTGTGCACAGACGAGGTGGCCGCAGTGTTATTTTACACTGCACTGCGCACTGGGAGGGCTGCACTATGCAACGGCTAGGGCTCTACGCATAGGCACATCCTGACCCAACTCGCCCATAGAACCACCTCTCACACTATGCACCAGTGATCTTTGGCCTAAATTGTTCAAAAAGGGCCTAAATTCAGACTTTTTGCCTCCAAAGCTCCAGCATTAATCAAGCAAGGTTAGTGGCTTTATTCCTCACCTTCCAAGTAGTATTTTTCATAATCAAGGAGAACATTTAAAGCCTAATGTGACCAAACCCTAATCTGCATGAAAATCAAATTATTGACCTTCTAGGGCAGGGTTTGCAATTTTGAAAGGTTGTCATAGGTGTAAGGACACTCACTGCCAAAAAAACTACTTCTAAAAACTGAAAACACTCCTTGAATGCTTCATCTTAACCCTCATTTGCTAAAATTTTCCCTCACATCATTCATTTGCCCTCCCTAAACCTAAAAGCTCTCATCAAGCAACAAACCACTTTGTTCAAGGTTATAATCAACCACCATGTCCGAGGAAGAGATCAGTACCAACAATGATGAAGGCCAAAGGCCTATCAAGCCAAAACACAAGGGAGGAAGGGTTAATAGGTTTGAGCCCTTAGACACCATTCAAATCACTTCTTCTCCCATGATCCTGGCATGTTTTCAAGATTTTGGATGCTATCAATTTTGTGAGAGGGTTAAACAGGTCCAAATCCACTCAAACTTGAGTAGGTTGTTCATTATCAGCCTACAAAACCACCAAGTCAACCTAGCTAGAGTGAATTTTGAACTCCAATCTGAATCCTTTACTAAAGCCAAAAGAATACCAGATATTGGTGAGAGATGGTTTAAACAAAAGAAATTGGACTTGAGCTACTATGAGCCCTACCTCAAACCTAGCCGTCAACAAGGCTGCAAGGCTGTTTTTCCCTTCTCCCACCTGCTAGAGAGGTATTCCCTACTGATGTGGCAGATTATCAAGTACTTCACCTGTGAGGGGAGGTACTCCAGGGTTTATTCATAGCACATAAGGCTACTAATGCACTTCACCAGGGTTAAACTGCTAAACCTACCATAATATCTCTACCGGAGCATTGATAAAATGGCTTTAGTAGTCAAGAAGAGGAGTTATGCCCACCAAATGTAGAGCCTTTTTCACCACTCCTTGGTTAAGATGATTGTTTTGCAACAACTGGAGCAGCAAGGAATCCCTTAGGAGGTTTTTATCTCACATGATGTATTTTCAAATCCCCAAGCCTTCATTTAGAAAAAATTTCCTTCCACTTCACACCCACCTACCTCTGCTCCTCCACCATCTCCACATATGCCTTCTCCACAAGGAAACTTACCTCGTATATATTCTCCTAAGGCATCAAGTGAAGATGTTGGAAATAGAAATAATGAACAAGCAGATGAAAGTGAGAGTGATCAAGACAGTGAGGTAGAAATAGAGTTAGATGAAGAAAAACAAGAGGATGATGATAGTAGCACTAAGGAGCAAGAAGATGATGATAGAAATGATGAAGACAGTGATCCAGAGGCAGAGTCTAATGAAGAAGAAGAGGATGATGATGGAACGAAGGAGAGTGATGAAAATGGCAGTCAAAAAGAGGAGGATAATGATGAATTTGAGCAAGACAAGGATAGTGATGACACCAATAAATCACTCTCAAGTGTAGAAAAGGGTGTTGATGATGAACAAGATGAAGACCAAGAGGATTATGAAGAAAAAAATGAAGATGAAATTCAGCAAGAAGGTTCACATGACAACCAAGAGGAAGATGTGTTTGAGCATGACAATGAGCACAATGATAGTGCAAACATTGTTGAAATGAATGAAGACAATGATCTTGAGAAAATAGAAGGAGATGATGAAGAAATTGAAGACCAAGAGAAAGCAGATGATGACACTGAAAAAGAGTTTGAAAGAGAAGGCATTGACCAAGGCTATAGCACAAATGAGACAGTCAGTGATAAGCAAGGGAATAGTCATGATAGTCATGACAGTTGTCATGACTGTCATGACACAAATCAGCCTCTAAATTACCAAGAAGAGGACCTTAGTGATGTACAGAGCCAAAATGAGGCAAGTGAGGAGGGTAGTGATCAGTTTGAAGGCCAAGATGACAGTGTAGAAAACAGTGAGGAAGACAATGATAATGATGAGGCTAAAGATCAAGAAATCAGTGACCCAATGGAGCATGAAATGACTCATGGAAGACATGGCAAAGATGAAAAGGCTTGTGACATCAACCAAGGTCAAGGAAATGATGGAAACACCTCCAAACCTACCATGATCACTCCTCTCACATGCACATACCACAGAGGAAAAATAGATGTGTTTGCTGCCTCAAAAATGCAAAGGGCCATCTCTCCTCCAGCTATCAAACCCAAGGATAAAGGCAAGAAAAATATGGACAAAGGTGAGCAGCACGTAAGGGTAAGGAGAAGAAAAAGGATCAAGAAGACTTCTCAAGGGCCTCAATTCATTGATATTGACAGTGACAATGAGGACAAGGAGATGGCCACTATATTGCTTCTCTTGGACAAAGATGCATAGCTTAGGGAGTGGGAAAGAGAGTTTGAGATGGCACAAATTGCCATTCAATATTACAAAGAGGATCATAATCATTTCAAGGAGGTAAAGAGAGGCCTTGCTCTACAAAATAAAATTACCAAGCATTATGCGAGGAAAAGCATGCTTGCTTATGCCAAACTTAAGGAGGCCCTCATGGAGATAGAAAACATAAAAATGGAAAAGGTGCATGATGGCCTTGGAGTTTTGGCTGAGGCTTCTCAATAGGTGTCCAAGACCTCTTAAGGGACCTCTCCACCAATTTTGAGGCAATTTGAACAAAAATTTGTCTTTTTCAAAATTTGACCCCTCTGTGTGCAACACCCTAGGTTCTACGCACAAAATTGGTGCATCCTCAGCTCACAAATTTTTCATTTTTGGATTCCTCACATCACTAGCAGTCTGCTCACCAATTTTCAGATCATTTGGAGCATTTTTGACCCCCCAAAAGGTCAAAAAACATCAAAAAGTTGACCCTTCTGCCTCATTTTTAGACCAGGCGCTACACACAGAGCAGTGTTGGGAAAATTGATTTTTGAATAGGTAAATGGCATCCAATCATCACAACTCAAGAATTTCTAGAAAGTAGACTCATCATGCTTTCCAATGAGCCATCACAAAGCCAAATCCAGTGTCAGGAATGAGTCCAAAACTCAGCCACAATAGACCTTAATTTCTATTGAAGTGGTGCTACGCACAGAGGCTGCCTAGTGTGTTTTGGACCAAAAGTCAACAAAACACACTCATTCATTGAAAATGGATATTTTTGAGTTTTTTGAGGAAAATTACTCTATAATTAGGTGCAAATAGGTATTTTGGCATTTATTTCTTAGGATATTATGTGCCTTGAGCCTTGCATGATCTCTTGGCCATAAATGACATTTGTGGTTAATTTTGACATTTACCTACCATATTTAGGGTTTTAGTCCTCCTATTCTCCATAAATAGAGTATGAAGCCCCTATGTATTTTTTTTTCATTTTTTTAGTGTCGGTATCTTCATCCCTCCGCCAGTGATCAGATTTCTCTTGTTGCATTGCATATTAGGTGTCTCATTCAGTCAACTGCATTCCATTAGGAGCATGGATCATCTGACGGTAGTGGATTGTCGCTCATGTCCCTCATGTCCTTTACCTGCTGGCCTATTTATGTTCATTAAAATCATTTACAATCATTTTTTGTCTCATAGTTTGCAAAAAGTCAATTTTAGGGTTTTAGTGTCATTAGGTCTAGGGTTTCATTAATAAGATCTTCAGAATCCTCAATAATGGTCATCAGGCACATGAGCAAATGTGAAATAAGGTTTCAGTGCTAAAAATATCATCATCATATACTTAATAATGTATTTTTCTTCAAAACTCTGTTTTGAAGAAAAATAGAGTTTTTCATCTTTATGTATAAATAAATGTAATTTTAAATTTTCTCAGTTGTAATAATACTTTCACTAGCAACCCTGGTCGCCTTTGTCAAAGCTCCAGCCATCCATTCCCTGCAAGACAGACAAGAAAGTACATCATTCAGTCCAAAAAGCCAAA
Organism: Pinus albicaulis; assembly: GCA_034641835.2. Classification (NCBI taxonomy): domain Eukaryota; kingdom Viridiplantae; phylum Streptophyta; class Pinopsida; order Pinales; family Pinaceae; genus Pinus; species Pinus albicaulis. Next base: position 1,585,130,646 of record CM076581.1, read on the forward strand.
ATGAAGCAAAACAGAGTTTTTGAAAAGTGTCAAAGTCTGAAACATTACAAAGTGGGTTTTTCAAATGGAAAATTAAAATCCTTGGCATATAAAACATTTTCATCTTTCCAAAAATCATTTGTATACTACGAGAATAGGAGTGAGCAAAGGAGAAATTGTGAGGAAAAAAGGAAGCATTTGAAGGCAAACTGTGTTGAAATTTCCCTACACGACGCATTGGGTGGGTGTCGCGACGCATTGGGTCGGCTCCGATTGTGTAAACTTGCTCCTGCGCGACGCATTGAAGTTGTGCGACGCACTGGGTTTTTTGCGCGACACATATGGCAACAAGCAAATTAATTGCCATTTCTTCCAAATCTTCAAATCGACTCAGTCCCTCTTTGTTCAAGTAAGCCATGCAAACTCTCCATTGCCCATGAATCGGTGTTTTGTGTTGTTTATGAGAATTTAAATACAAAAAAAAATCAAACCCTATTATCTTGTTTGAAGAATGCTCCCTTAGGGTTTTGAAATTGGTTTTGTGCTCATCATTTCCATTTCCCCCACCTTTTTATTCCATCCTCACTGTCTATCTTGTCACGACACTCCATTTCCCTATTCCCTTATATCCTTAAAGCACTCATTTCTTATCCCATTCCCACTATTCCACATCCCAATTATGAATTTTCCCAAACCCCTAGGATATCCCTAGAAATCAAGTGACTGCACCAAAACTCTTCAATTGATAGATTTCATTTGGTAATATTCCATCATTTCCACCACCCTATCCCTCCATAATCACTCCCATATTATCACATATTTGGCAACAAAATCAAAGACACCAAACTTCTCATATACATCCAAGACAACATAGACTTTGGAAATCATGGAGACCAATACATCTTATGATTGAGACAGTGACTCCACAACTGAATTTCATGCACCTAGAAGACCTCATAAGAGTGGCATACATGTGAGGGAGGAGCCCACTTCATTGGCTGAATTGCAGGCTTGTCCACTTGCTATGGCATGTTTTCAACAACAGTCTTGTTATCAATTTTGTGAAATGGTTGCTAGGGTCCACCACCATTCAAAGCTGGCCTGTTTGTTTGTGTTGCATTTACATGATGGTCAAGTCACCCTTGCAGGTGTGACATTCACTTTAACACCTGAAACTATCTCTCAAGCAACCAGAATACCAAATGTTGGAGAGCAATGGAACAAAAGGCAGCAGGTTGACAGGGTACACTATGAGCCATATATCAGGCCTAGTTTTGTGAGACAACTCAGCAGAGTGTTTCCCTTTCGGTTCCTAAAGGATTCATATGCTCCTCTGATGAAACTTATTAGAAAATATTTCAGTTGTGAAGGCCAGTTTTCACGTCTCTATGCTTATCATATCAGGTTACTAATGCATTTTACCAGGGTGAGGATGATGAACCTCCCTTATTTCATGTGCCGGAATATTGAGAAGATGACAACTCTCATGCAAAGGAAAACTCCTGAGCAGCAGTACAGCAGTATCTACCACTTTGCACTTATCAAAATTGTGGTTATGCATCAACTCAGCTTGCAAGGTATTTCATGGGAGGATTTCATTTCTAGTGATTTCTTCACAGTTTCTCAGGTACCTTTGGAGGTTGTTCATGAGGCAGGTGAACCTTCATATCAGCATGAAGGTCATGAGACACAGACCACTAGTATGTCGATGTTCGTCACTTATCAGAGAGGCACTAGAGGGTTATTTGCAGCAACCAGGCGAGTATTATCTCCACCCGGGGTGGAAGGGGTCTCGCTTCCGTCATCAGCAGCACAGGTACATGTACAAGACAAGAGTAAGAGGCCCATGCAGTATGAGGGGACTTCAGGAGGCCAAGATACCAATTTCATACTCATCGATGAAGATTTGGGCTCACCAAGCTCAAAGTTGAGAGAGATTGTTCAGGATTAGAAGGCGGAAATAGACACTTTTTCCGTCAAGTTGAAAAGAGCCCAATGGATTATCAACTACCTTGAGCAGCCAAAAAAATAGTTGGAAGATCAGAAAACTATCATGGAATTGCAAAATATACGTGAGAACCGACAAGCTGCCCAAAGGAGCCAAACCAAGATGACATCCATTGAGCGAGAGATTGAGGCTGATCGAGAAACTTGGCTCGAAAGGGTCAATATTCATTTGGAGAAGTTGTTGGAGAAGGCCAACAAGGAAAATAATATGTTGAGGCACATGAAGAATCATTATTGGGCAAGAAATCATGTCTGCAAGGCATGAATCAAGATCCTGAAGGCTAAGTTAAAGAGGGCATTAAAGCATCGGAAAAGGCATGATAGACTTCAAATATTGGCCGAGGCTTCCTTGGCCAAGCATAGCACATAATGGAGGACACTCAGCCCAAATTTCAAGAAATTTGGGACGCTTTTTTCATTTTTGAAAATTTTGGGCCTAAAAACAGACTTTTCAGCTCTATGCGTCGCGCCACGTGGCGCGCGCTTATGATTGGGAGCTCCTCTTGGGTAAAACTTTGTATTTCTAGATTTTTCATGAAAATTTATGCATGCCTACATATGGAAAATATATTTTGACAATTTTTGGGCTTCCAGAAGGGTAAAAAACACCCTAAAAATGACCTTTCTACCCCTTTTTGGACACACAGGAAGCAATGTTGGGAAAACTCATTTTTGGAGGGGCAAATAAAAGCCAAATTCAGAAATTCCACTTGTGTTGGAAAGTAGACAGGCAGAGCTTACCAACGAGCTATCCTGTACTCAATTTGGACACTAAGAAGGCTTTAAACATCGGCTCCAAACTGGCGTGACGCATAAAGAATTCAGGCGCGGCGCATTGGGATTTTGGCTCATTTTTCACTTAGTAACTCTGTTTTTCGCCTAGTTTTGGCCAGTTTGACTTTATTACTTCCACATGTAAAAATATTGATTTAATTTGATTTAATTTCATGGCTCTTGATGTAATTTTGGCAAATTTTTACTCATGGAGGTAGATTCATCCCTCAAAAGGTGAATTGCAACTGAATGAATCAGTTTCCTATCTTATAGAGGCAAGTTGTTCCACTGCCTATTTTCCAGTTATTAGTTTAGATCTTGTTGAAACAGCTCCTAAAATAGTGAGCTCGACTGCTAGAGGCATGGGGATGAGTTATGCTTGTCTATATCTTGTAGTTTTTCAGTCATTTGCATGGTTGGACACTTGGGATTGCTTTGGGCTTCATTGTACATTTCATCTCTGCAGTTTTGGCAAAGGAATAGACCAGGGTTTGCAGTACTTCTTGGGATTCATGTGGCTCTTTGTTTTGATGATGTGTTTCTCTCTGTTAATGTAAGTTTACTGGTGCTTTATGTGTATCATCTTCCCTCTTATTTCTTCTTAAGTTAAACAAACAAGGTTAAAGGTGGAATTCATTAGATTTGCAGTGCTCTACCTTGAATTTTGTTTAATTTTCTATGTTTTCAACTGTCTGAAGAGGATTATTAAAATTCTCTCGCCCTCTTCAACTCCTCACCGGTCTGAGCTATCCATTTCATTCAAAATTGAAACATCAAAATAGTTTCCTACCTTGCCCCATTCAGCTCTCTGCGAAACTGATCATTCCCCAGACCCAAAATCTTCCCTTCCCTTTGATCCAACAAACACCCTCAAAATCAAATCAAACTCCTTTACATATATACCTAGCCTAAAATCAGCCTTTATTCAAGTCATCTCAAGCCTCACTGATCATTTTTTGCTGAGATTGACGAGGAGAGAGCCCTCTCCTGATATGGTAGGGCTAGCTACCAGATTAAGCGTGGTGTGATGTTACCCTAGACTCTGCCTTCCTCAGCCTAAGGTAGATTTAGGCCATAACACATTTGATGAGCTTGAAGAGAAATATACATGGTTTCATGAGCTTGGAGAAGAAATTGGTTTTGTGAAGTGGATGAATGGCTTGTTTGGCTTGATGACAGAGAAGCTTGTTTGCAGGATTCCATAGCTTGGTGAATGGTGATGTCTTCCTAATTTTTTTATTGTTTCCTTTGTTATCATTATGTTTCATGTTTCTTGGCTGCTATAAAACAAAAAAGTATAGGTTGAGACATGTTCTTTGAGGCACCTCAGTCCTCCTGTTTGTTGTAGCTTTGATGTTTTCCTCTTTTGGCTAGCTTAAGGAATTCTTGATTGCTCCTTAGGTCCACCAAAACTTGTTTTTGTTTCATGTATGGTTATTATGCTAGCTTACAATTATGATTCATGGTATGCCCTGATTATTTGAAGTTTTCAAAACCCTATCTTGAAGCCTTTCTGTGGAATATTGATTGTTAGGTTAGGTCAAAGAGGTCTCATTTGATCTTGCCCTTTGTCCATGCTTACCAAATTGTTTCAGAGTTCCCAATAGCTTGATATATGTTGTTTAGGAGTTCCCTCTCCATAAATTTATTTATTTGTATTATCTTATGTGTTTTCCCAAAATCTGAAGGTGAATTTCTAAAGTTAGAAGATCTTATGCTTTCTATGTTTCACTGGAAGGTTTCTCTTGAATGTTTATTAGTTTAAAGAATTTTTTATTGAGCTTAATGGTTTGCCCTACCTCATGAATTGCAACTTTTAAACTATGTATGTTTAATACCTCCTAGTCTTTCCCAAAATTAATGTTCACTACACCTCATACATCACCTTAAGGATCCATTAACCTTGCTAAATCGGCCCTGCAACACACTTTGTTTCATCATTTAGACACTCTTGACTTTCACTTGACTCCATGGCCCAATCTCTTTGACAGAATTTCACTCCACCTATTCCACTTGACCATATTACCCAACCAAAACAATCAACAAACCCTACACTTAAAAATTAGCCTAAAATCAAAACCCTAGAGCAAAAAGAGCACATCCTTTGCACCCAATAGAGAGATCCCTCTCTGAGTCCAGGAAGGCTAGGTCCTAGGATTACAAAGACTCGGTCCATGTTACCCTGTCATTTGATCTGCCAATCTGCCAAATCATGGGACCGTAACAAATGCCACCCATTGGAATGGAAATAATTGGACTATTCAATAAATATTCCCCCATGGTCAGCTTGATATTGCAGCACTTTCCAGAGAAATGTCTAGCTCCTCCATTTACAAGAATCACTTGACACTCTGGTGATGGATATAGGAAGTAATTCAATTCCTTGGCTATCTTACAATAAATAAAATTATGAGTACTACGTGAATCAATCAACACCATTACCTTTTTCTTCTTGATATATCCTTCTATCTTGAGCATTTTAGGAGTGGTAATTCCTTCCAATGCATAGCAAGGTATGGTCAGATTCATTTCTTCTTTCTCGGGGGTTGGTGCCTAGTGTATATCCTCCTCTTTTAATGTTTCTTGTTCCTTTTCTTCCTCCTCAACAATCTATGTAGAATAATTTCTTCTCAGCAAACTTATGACTTTTAGTTTATTTTCTATCACAAATGTAAGAAATCCATTTTGCTATTTTTTCCTCTAATTATTGTGGTGTCAACTTTGTAGGTTGTGGAATTCTAGGAGTAGTAACACTTTCATATTTATAGTTGTGAGTGGTTTACTTCTAGCTTGTTTCCATAATTTTTCTTTCAAATTTTCTTACCACCTTGAATGCCTTCTCCAATGAATCAGGTTGCCAAAGGTGAACCTCATGTTGGATGTTATCCTTCAAAATACCTATGAATACATCAATCTTATGCTCCTCTAAAATATCAATTATCCTGATATTAAATTTTTGGAAGTCCTCAATGTGCTCTGCCATTGATACCTTTTGTTTGAGATTTATCAATTAGCTAAAGAATGTGTTTCTCTTTGTATCCTCACAACGTTCAATAATTTCCTCCATAAAAATTTACCAAGTGACAAATGGTTTACGAGAAAAAATAAATTGATACCATACAAACTGATTGGGTTTTAAATATAAAGTTGCAATGCGTACCTTTAGTGTGTGTTTCACATCATGGAGATCAAAATATTACTCCATTTGTAGTGTCCATGTTACTGGATCCTTGTCATCAAACTTCCTCATATCAAAATTTGGAATTTTGTGGTTCTTAAAACTAACATTGGACTCTTTAAAATCATTAGTGATATTCCTTTTGTTGTCATCATGATTTTCATGCACTACATTGTTACCACAGGGAAGCCTTTCTTGCAACAACTTTGTCAACCCTTCCAATTTGGCATTCATCGCATCCATGTATACTTTAAAAACTCCCATATATGCCTTCAAACCTTCCACGTCCCTTTTTATTTTTACTTCTAAACAATCCATATTAACATCCATCATCGCTTCTAATTCATTTTCGGTTACTATTTGTGAGAGAGAAATTTGTTGCACTTGGTCTCATAATTTTGATCAATCATATTGAAATTATTCATCTTCTTCATGCGTCATAGAAGAGATTTCTAGTTTCTTACTAGGTGTGTTTATTTTTTTTTTCGAGGAACTTTTGAATCAAACAATGATATCAATGCTTCACTATTCCCTTTGAATCACTTCAAACTGATTTCTCAAACAAAACTTATGTTGAGATTCAACAAGATGATGAGCTTAGTGAAAAGAGTCACCTTCACTAAGTGGGCCCGCAGGCTATTTTTGGCGCAAGTCTACTTTTAGACATGTTGATCATATTTTAGAAGTTGTAGGATGCTATTTGTGGATGGTTGATCAAGTTGGAAAAACAGATGAAATTATATTTTTATAATATTGGGTGAAGTCTATTTATATATTGTCAATCTAAAAATAGATGCATGTCTATTATTATTAGCTCTTAATAATAATCAAACTCTAAACAACAACTTATTCTCTTGGAGCACTTCAATTTAGTGCACAGATGTGGCACAACAGCTGACAGAAGAAATTACACTATTCCTGAGGGTTTACTGGAGCTAATGCATGGATGACTGAGTTAGAACTCAAGTGGCAGAGTTATGACACAGTTGGAAGAAGTAGTTATAGAGTTGTATTCAGTTTAACTCAGTTAGACTCAGTTGAGCTAGTTGTATCTAGTATAACTGATTGATACACTTGTGAGAGTGGAGTGAATTAATTAGTTAATTAATTCACAAATAATAACTCATTAATCAACTAAAAAATACAGCAGTTAACTACAGTGCATGGCAGTTTCAGTGGAGACCAGTGGAGAGATAGGTGAAAGGGCAAGATAGACTATATGTGACTATAGTGATGCATTGATTGCATCCAACACTCAGTGGAGAAACCGATGAGGATTACACAGTCAATCCAAGAGTAATTTGAATTCATTCAGATCTATTCTTCATCAGAGATTTCGCAGTGGAGGCAGGCTAGCAGGTGGCAAATATCGGTGCATGGATTTGCAAGATTGGGCCTGATTAGTGTATGACGATTGTACTATACTGAGAGCTTGTGATAAGCTTTGTATGTTTGTATGAGATTGTCATATGATCTCCCTATTACATAATATATAGCTGGGGTTTTCAGCTTCAGGATTTCCCAGTTAAAAATTGTGTTATGTGCGATTGGATATTTTTTGTTTATGCTTCACATGTGTGTGCAATTAATTTTTCCACAAAATATTAACAAGTGGAATAGATTCAGTTTCTTGCATAAAGTTAAATAGTGTGAGATCAGGTAGATCTTGGACATATTCATGCTTAGTGCATATAATTTCTACATGGTATCAGAGCATTTTTTATTGAAGATTGCAATTGTGAAGTGAGTTTGTGCTGGTGGACAATTCGAATTTGCTACAGAAGATTCTTGGTGGAGAAATAGAGTATACATTGAAATGTCTTTCAACGGGTTGATATTGGAGTATGCCCTTGATGGGAGCTCGAATTACATAGCCTGAAAGGATAGGATGGAGGCAATGCTGGAGGATAATGGGCTGAAGGAGTTCATCGATAGCAATGTTCCTAAGCCAGGATCTAGCGATGTTGCATTACTTGATGCATGGCAAAAGAAGACTGCAAAGACGAAGAGGATTCTGTTGGAAGGTGTGAAGGACCACATTGTGTCCAGCCTTCACGAGAAAGCCACTCCATTATTAATGTGGAAGGCTTTGACAGATTTTTTCCTAAGCAGAAGTGACCAGAGGAAGTTGGCACTTAAAGACAAGCTCAGAAAAATAAAAATGGAGAAAGGCGACAATATTCCAAAATACCTCACGAAGTTTGTCCACTGCAAGGATGAACTAGGAAGTGTGGGGGTTACTGTTGATGAAGAAGACTTGGTGAGCTTGGCTCTCCTTGGGCTTCCTAATTGTTGGCATAGCTATGAAGACTTTGTCAATGGATGAGAGAAACTGCTAGGATGGGAGCGACTTTGGTCGGATCTTGTGCAGGAGGAGATAAGGTGGGGTACCAGGGATGGATCTTCATTGAAGAATGAAGATGAAGAGAATTTCACTTTGGCTGCCAAAGCAAGGAAAGGGAAGGGGAAGAAAAATCCTTCTAAATCCGGTGTGAAAGGAAAGAAGCAGGATTTGTCCAAAGTGAAGTGTTTTCACGGTCATAAGCATGGACATTTTGCCACTAACTGTCCACAGAAGAAGAAGAATAAGTAGGTTGCTGGATCTACAGCTAGAGAGGCCTTAGCCTCAAAATTTGAGCTTGATTTTTCTTTGATCACATGCTTGGTTTCAAGCTACATGGGATTAGTGTGGTATCTTGATAGTGGTGTGTCTTTCCATATGACAGGAGACAAAGAGTTGTTCAGTGACTTGGAGGAGAAAGACCTCCAGATGCATATAGAGATGGGTGACGATGGTCAGTACAGTGCGACTGGCATTGGGATCATTACCTTTGAGAGGGAGTCAAGTAATCCATTATTGTTGAAGAATGTCATGCATGTTCCACGTCTGAAGAAGAACCTGGTCTCAGTCGCAATGCTAGAAGACAAGGGTTATGATGTTGTTTTCAGTGAGGGAAAAGCTTTCCTTCGACATAAAAAAACGAGTCAAACCAAGAAGATGGGGGTTCAAATTAATAATATCTACAAGCTACAGGTAGATGACTACACTGCAATGGTGGGCAAAGCAGAAGAAGTGGTGAGTCAGGATGAGGGTGAGTTATGGCACTGGAGATTGGGCCATCTTCACCATGGTGCTTTGAAAATTTTGCAACAAATTTCTACTGGACTTCCCAAGGGTACTCTTGCTCAATCAGATCAGTGCAAAGGATGTACAATGGGTAAGTTAGTGAAGACCACCTTTCATGAGAAGGAGAACCGTGCTTCGGTGATCCTGGAGAGAATTCACACAGACGTGTGTGGACCATTCTTGGTTGCTTCAATAGCAAAACACAGGTATTATGTGATATTTGTTGATGAATTTTCTTGTAGATGTTGGATCTTCTTCATGCAAAATAAGAGTGAAACGTTCTCAAAGTTTTGTGAGTTCAAGGCATTGGTGGAGAAGGAGTCGGGGAAGCAGGTGAAAGCTCTAAGGAGCGATAATGGTGGTGAATACATCTACGGAGAATTCAAAGACTTCTGTAGCAAAGAAGGAATTCGAAGAGAAGTCATAACGCCTCATAACCCACAGCAAAATGGGGTCGCGGAGAGAAATAATAGAATGATCGTGGGTGTTGCACGAGCGATGTTGCATGATCAGGGCCTACCGATGCACTTGTGGGCAGAAGCATGCAACATTGCGGTTTATGTGCAAAACCATTTTCCTCATAGAGTACTTGGCATGAGTACACCCGAGGAAGCTTTTACTGGTAAGAAGCCTGATATTTCTCATTTGAAGAATTTTGGCTCACCTGTTTACATTCATGTGATGAAGGATGCTAGGAAGAAGCTGGAGTCAACTGCAGAAGTTGGGATATTTGTGGGGTACACAGAAACACCCCATAACTATCGTGTGTATTTTCCAAATAGTCGGCTGACTGTTATGCGATGGGGTATAAAATTCAATGAGGTGAAAGCCATGAAGTTGTCGCTTAAGAGGGAGCTACACTTGCATGCGAAGGAGGAAATTCTTGTTCCCAAAGATGAGCCTCTGGATGTGGATCAGCCACAGAAGGAGATTCATGGAGTGGAGGAGTTCACTCATGCAAAACCAAACATCAAACAAGGCAGAAAGCATACCACAGAAGCTGAGAGACTGAAGGTGGATGCGGCACAGAATGTAGGAGTCCCTACATCACAGCACAGATAGAGACATTCACCTGACCGATATACTAGATACATGGATCTTATGAGCAAGTGTATTGTGACAGAGCCATATTCTTTTGAAGAAGCATCGCAGGAGCCCACATGGGTAGATGCCATGGTGGAGGAGTATAACTCCATTGTCAGAAATAGTGCTTGGGATATTGTTCCAAGGCCGGTGGGAAAATCAGTTGTAGGATCAAGATGGATCTACAAGGTAAAGCAAGCTGTTGATGGGAGCGTTGAGAAGTATTAGGCAAGATTTGTTGTCCGGGCCTTCTCATAGATTGAGGGGATTGACTATGAAGAAACCTTTGCACCTGTCGCATGGTATTCTTCCATACGGACCATCCTTTCTCTCTCAGCGCAGATGGGTTGGCACATTCATCAGATGCTACATCGGCAGAGGTAGTGGATGCCACTGTTTATCGAGAGTTGGTGGGTTCACTTATGTATTTAGTCAATAAAAGACCGGACATATGCTATGCAGTGAACCAACTTTCACAAGCGATGGTTAAGCCTACCAAGCTCTTTTGGAAGGCAGGAAAGCATCTATTGAGATATCTCAGGGGCACATCTGAGTATGGTTTATGGTACAGACAAATGGATGAGGTGAAGTTGCATGGCTTCATGGATGCAGATGGAAAGGAAGTCCAACAGACAAAAAGAGCACATCAGAAGGGATTTTCAGTATCGGATCTACAACATTTTCTTGGTACAACAGGAACCAAAGATCTATGGCACTCAGTTCAGAGGAAGTAGAATACACGGTAGCAAGTTTAGCTGCATGTGAGGCTATCTGGATGAGGAAGATTTTGGCTGGTTTGTTTGGTTCACATTTAGATCCCACGGTGATTCATTGTGATAATCAAATTTGCATTGAACTCTCGATTAATCATGTGTTTCATGATAGATATAAACATATTGACATCTGGTATCATCATGTTGGCGAGGAAATAGGTCTCGCGGGAAAGACCCAGGTTCAAGGATTGGGCCAACAAGGAGTTCGTTGTAGTCTAGCACCACGCTAGCATTTTCACCCTACTTCGAAGAGCAGAGCATCTCACCCGAGGCATGCCACGACCACATGAAGGAGGGGAACAGATTGGTATCAGCAGATGGATCCGCGACTTGAAGCTAACATAGAATCATACACATGCACAACATCATACGTATAAGATATCTTCAAAACATCGTGCAGATACTAAGCAAATAAAATTTTAAAGTACCACAGACATCATGTAATACATTTGACTCATACGATAAGACAAAAACCTTCAGATATATTAACAACCATTCAGCAGGATCCAGAGTTACATTGCTCGACATAAAGAGCTTTCCACTTCTATTACAGAGGTCCCGCAGGACAGAGAGAGAAATAGTACAAAAATAACAGAATGATCAACACACAAGAAATGCAAGGACGTTGTGCTTAGAATAGAGCTCTCCTGTGGCATATTCTCTAATCGCTCTGCTCTCTCTGTATCTACGCATGTCTCTTTCTGTTGGGTGATGGCCTATTTATTCACCCGCTAGCGCAACTGCTAGTTTCTCTTGTGTTCTTCCTCAGTTGCTTTTGGCTTATTTCTGTTGCACTTGAGTTCCACTATCTGTTCTTTTCCACATCTTCCCTTTTTCTGCACTTGTCTGTGCCTTGCTCGTTGTCTATCTCCTGCTCCTATGCAACCTCGGCAGCTCCGCTACCTACTATCGTTGCGGCTGCCACTTGTCAATCCGCAACCAAAAATCTGTCTTCATGTAAAATTCAAAACAAGGGCCCCAACAGGCCCCGACCACAGTCTCTTGACTCATCCCGAGTAAATCGCAAATCACTGTCTCCACCTCCATAGCTCAGCCTGACCTTGTACCCTGTTCCTACTGCACACCTTCTCCTTGCTGTCCAAACAAAGGCCCCAACTCCAGGACCTTGTTCAAAGCTGAAGACTTGAGATCATGGAAGGTTTCCATAGCCTGTTGCCACCCCTATAATAATGCGTTCATCTCCGTCATGATCTTGGTGACATCTTCTTCCCCGATTTTCGCCAGCACAGCGCCGAATACTGTGCTGATTTAGGTGTTGGCCTTGGTGTCTAATTGCTGCATCGTCCGGGCGTTGATCTGTAGGGGCTGGCGAAGCTCCCGAATTTCTTACTTGGTCACTTCTAAGCTGGCCTCCGTCTGCTGGATCTGGACCTCTAGCGCATATGCCTGAGCATACAGTTGGTCCAGCTTCGAGGGGTCTGTGGTGTCTTGTATTTCCTTGGACATTTGTTGCAGCTGAGCCGAAATTGGCTGTGTCTTCCTATAAGGGCCATTGAGCATTCCTATAGACCTTTTAGGAGGTCGTAGGCATCTCATGTTGCAGTATTGAGAGCTTCCTACATCTTGGTTACCTGGCCCTGTCTCTCTGAAATCTGTGCTGTGTAGACTGCTGCTGGGTCGGGCAACACTGGTCGTGCTGCCAATGTCGTGCAGAGCTTTATGTTCTCCTGGTGTAGGTTGGAATATGCCACCCGAAGGTGGATTTATTGCTCTACTACATTCATGTCTGTACATCCTCTGGCACCTGATTATAGTGGATTGGCACTGCAGGCCACACCTCCTTGAAAACCCTAGCCACTTCATCCATCTGGCTCTGTAGCTGCCCATTTGCCATGGTGAGTTGCTCACGTTGTTCATTAAGCACGAGTATCTGTTGTTGTTGTTGCTCACACCTCTGTTGTAGGTTAGAGTGGAGTCATTCTGCTTGCTGGGCTGCCCTCTGGATGAAGTGGTACAGCTAATCCGTGCCCCACGTCTCCATGCTTTCAGCTCCTGAAGTACCTTGATCCGGCTGTCGCTCCTGAAGTGGTTTCCCACTGGCAACCGATCTTGTTGACTGATCTTGAGGGGATGGTGGCGGAGTTTGATGGGGTGCAGAGTCCGCCATTTTTAGGTCCGGTTTCTCCCCCTGTTCTGCTTAGATGGGCTGCTGGCATGGACTAGACTCAGGGATTGGCCCATCTGTGTCTATAACTATTTGTGCCATCTATGTGGTTAAATCAGTAAAGGTGGTCTGGGTGTCCACAGCGGGGTTGACCGGTGGTACCACTGCTGCACCCGAGTCAACCTCGGTCTTGTGGTCCCCATTGAGTAGATTCTGGATTACTGGATCTGATACAATGGTGGATGAGTTGGATGGTGTGGATGAAGTGGTAGGTGGGAGTGGTTCGGTGCGAGATGGTGAAATACGAACGTTTATGAAGTCAAAGGGGTTAATAGGAGGTTGAGGTGGAATCCCACCTACTTCCCATTCCTCGATGAGTGGTTCTTCCTGGATGGGTACCCCTGTGCTCAGTGGCTGGGGTGGATCCTCCTTAGTGAGGTCGACCACCGGACTTGACTCTATATTTTTGACCCTCTTGGCCTTGGGAGCCACTAAGGGGTTTGTGGACTTACTCTTTTCCCTAGCGGGGTGTCACTGGACTTGGTGAATGAAACAAAACATTTGGAATGGGGGTGGTGATGGAGGTCATGCTCAGAAGTGGGGTGGACTGAGAAATCTGAAATTTAGAAAAAACTGGGAAAGGGGTGGCAGTGCTTGATATCACTTGGACCACCTCATTGAGGCTTTGTAACTATGTGTTTAGTTGGCAAATGATCGGGAGGAGCTGCAGGTTGGAGACCCTGTTTTCTGCCTCCATCGCCGATTCGCTGGGCAATTGATGCGGTAGCATCCTGTTGAAATTATATGTGTATACCCCACTTCGGACTTCCATCGCGACACCCGGCCACGAACAAAATTCTTTGTGGAAGGCTGCTTCATCGAGTTGGAAATTCAACGGCCTCATCTGGAATGTCTCCTCCAGCATGCAAGTAGGTCGGAGGAATGTGTGCTTATGGGTGACCCCAAACCAGACTTGCTCACTGTAACCATCCAGCAGAGTTCTGGGGATCCTCTGCTGGCTCATCACCACATCATTCATTAAGCCATACCAACTCCGGAAGGCCTCCGCGTTAACCTCTTTGGTGCTAGGGTCTCCCGACACCTTCCATGGGTTGAATTTCATGGCTAGTGGCTGACCCTCCACTATTTCTGTCGGCATCCTGATGAGGGGGGCATGCCACTTCCACATGGCCAACGCGACTATCAGATATCCATAAATGAATCTCGTTGCCCTCTTGTAATTATCCTCGCATGCATCAAACATCTCCTTCAGCAGGAAGGAGCGCCAGTTTATCTTGGTCCCCTGGACGCAGTCCTCCGCAATAGAAATGGTGTCCAAGGTGCACTCCCCCTTGGTGTAATGCCTCATTGTCTTACTGGCAATGAGGTAGCACGCGAACCTGATTTCGGGCTTTTTGATGAGTTCAATTTTCACTCCCTTTCCTCCCCATCGAGTACCATATTTTTCATAATAATCGGTATCTGCTGACCTCTTCGCTCTTTTGGAGGTGGTATGGAACGCTGAAGAAACGTCCCGGCCTTCCTGGGAGAGCCTTGTCAGTCTGTGAATGTCCTTGGCATGTATTGGAATTTCTTTTCCCAACCATAAGGAACCGTTCTGAATTCTTCTCATCAAGAACTTGGTACATTTCATGGCCACTCCTGTCATCCCGAATACTGGCAGGTTCCTCAAATTCAATATGGAGGACTGCTGGATGCTGCAAAACGCAAGCAAAATTCTTGTTGCTGCTCGACCTGCTTCTATGGTGTAGGCCTCCATGTACACTTGTCGTTTGAGTGCTAGAAACTCAAAAGAATCCGTGAGGTCTGCATCTATGAGGGCTGCACTGTCATACTTTCCTACGAGGGGCTCCATTTTGTGAATCCGACTGTCCAACCCTTGTTCTACTACTGCTGGATTGGCTCTTGTCATCTTTGTTCGCCGTTGATACACCTTCAGAGTAGTTCTCGGCCCCTTCGCTTGGATATTTTCTTCAGGACACCTCTGTTGTTCCGGCTCTGCTCCAATTTCCTTTGCTTCTTTAGAAATTTCTAACTCTAACTCGGATCTCTCTAGCATTCTCGCGCTTTTCTTCATGCAGGCTATGTAATTAATCGGCACGAGTGAGGTTGATGAGACCCCATAATGAATTAATTCTTGCTGGCATCTTCTGCGGCGATAATCATGTGATCAGTCGCCTGCTGAGGTGTGGTCTGACATATGCTGATGGTGGTATGGGGAAATAGGCGGACGCAACGGCTGAGGTTATTTCTAATTATGGAAAAATGATTAATGCAAGGTTACTTCTAATTATGGCAATTTATGGTGCAAATCCTCGCGATCCTACAGACTGACACAAGTACTAAATGAAATGATGGGGACTGACACTTGACACATTTTCTTATCCTACGGGGATGGCATGCTTGACTCGCCCCTCCTTGACCACAATCAGTTGTGTTGCGGTCCCCTTAACCCAGCTTCTATTGGCGACTTACGCATGGAAAAATGACTCTACCTACGCTCATCTCGGGTGCGAGAGAGTTATTCAACTACGCTACTCTACTAACTACTCTCAGGTGCGAGAGTTATTAACAAAAAACGAAAGAAACTTAGTCATGGTAGGGCTTCAGGCGTGCGCCATTCACCCAGCCAGGTAAAACAGTACCGTCCGGTTGAGCCAACCGAACTACTCCAGAATCCTTAATTTCGACGATGAAGTAGGGTCCCAACCAGTGCATTTGTAGTTTCCCGGGGAATTTTTGGAACCTACTATCATATAGCAGAACCTTGCCGCCAACCTGGAACGTTTTTCTCTTAATGTGGTGATCATGCCACCCCTTCTGCCAATCTTTCTGAACCTTTTGATGAAACTCGGCAAGGAACCTTGCCTCGTCAAGTTCCTGTAATTTGTGCAAGCATTCCTAGAGTGATTCCTCCTCCGAGAACTTTAGGGAGGTGGCAATAAAAAGGATCGATATGTTGAATTCAGCGAGAATCACAACTTCACGACCATACACTAGCTAGAAAGGTGTTTTCTTCGTCAAGCGCTTCACTATTGTTCGGTAGGCCCACAGTGCTACTGGGAGGCATTCATCCCAATCATCCCGTTTTGCATTGCAGATCTTTGTCAAGCCTTTTTCCAGGATTTTTTTAAACGCTTCAATAGTGCCATTGGCTTGTGGGTGGTACGGGCTACTTTTGTGATGTTGTATCATGAAGGTTTCCAGCAGCGATTTGATGGTGTCATTAAGGAAATGTGTACCTTGATCACTGGTTAAGCTCCTTGGGCAGCCAAATCTACTGATGATGTTCTCAAAAATAAACCGGGCTTCCGTCTCTGCCGTACAATCCCTTACCGCTACTGCTTCGGCCCATCTGGTTAAATATTTCATGGCAGTGATGATGTACCAGGCCTTTGAATGCCTGGCCACCGGTGCTAGGGGGCCTACAAAGTCGATAGCCCACTTCTCGAACGGTTGCAATTCGTTCACCAGGTGTAGTGGGAGCTCATCTTTGTGAGAGGGCCTCCCTTTCTGCTGACAAACATCGCATTTCTGGACAAAATATTTACTATCGGCATGGACCGTTGGCCACCATAGTCCAGCTTGTAGCACTTTCCTAGTTGTGGGTTTTTCCCCCACATGTCCTCCCGCGATTCCGCTATGGAATTCCCATAGAACGACTTCACGTTCATGGTCGAGGACACACCTCTACAGAATCTCTTCAAGCCCCAATTTATACAATTGCCCCACAATCAGTTGGTAGTTAGTGGCATGGACAACCAAGTGGTCTTTCTGGATCGGGGTATAGTGCGGATGACACTGCCCCGTGGTGAGGTATGTTGTGATGTCAGCCAAATAATCTGGTATGGCTTCTACTCGGAAAAGATCGGCATCAGGAAACCAATTATCTAGAGAACCCTCATTTTCACCAGTCACCAACCTGGATAAGTGATTGGGCCCGACATTCAGCCTACCGGGCTTGACAATCACTTCGAAGGTGAATTCTTGAAAGAGTAGGATCCATTGGCATATCCGTCCTTCCAAAACTGGCTTGTTGACCAGGTATTTCAATGCAGAGTGATCAGTGAAGAATTTGAACTTACCTCCTAGGAGATAGTGGCGGAACTTCTGGAGCGATTACACCATGGCTAGTGCCTCCCTCTCTGTGGTGGTGTAATTCTACTCCGCATTAGACAGCGTGCGACTAGAAAAGTACACTGGGTGGTCAACTTTCGTCTCCCCTGGTTGCGCTAGGACAGCCCCAAGTGCAATTCCGGAAGCATTGATATGCACATGGAACTGCTTTTCCCAATCTGGGTGGACTAGAATGGGCATAGTTTCTAGCTTCTCCTTTAAAGTTTCGAGGGCTAATCTGCAGTCATCCGTCCACTGGAACACCTCGGACTTCTGCAGTAGCTTTTCCAAAGGAGTACTGATCTTCGCATAGTTCCTGATGAACCACGTGTAATAGCCCATGTGCCCTAGCAGTGATCTCAACTTCTTCACCGTCTTTGGGGCTTCCATGTGCACAATCACTGCCACTTTGGTGGGGTCGACATAGACTCCTTGTCTGCACACCACATGTCCTAAGAGTGTTCCGAATGGAACCGCAAAGATGCATTTCTTTAGGTTCAATGAAATTTGCAATTGCCGACATCGGTTGAACATTATGCGTAGCAGGGTGGCATGATCCTTCAACAAGATGTAGACTGTCTAGTCATCTATGTAGACCTCCAGGAACTTATGAATATATTCCTGGAAAGCGGCTATGACAATCCTAGAAAACATGGCAAGTGCGTTCTTCAACCCGGACGACATCACGTGGTATGCAAAAGAACCCCACTCTTTGGTGAATGTCATTTTCCTCTTGTCCTCTTCCGTGATGCGCACCTGATGATATCCTGAAAATCCATCGGTGAAGGAGTACGCCTCATTCCCCGCAATGTTGTCTAGTACTTCATCATTGAATGGGGTGGGGAATGGGTTGTGGATGCAGGCATTGTTCAAACTTCGGTAGTCCACACAGACGCGGATTTCTGATTTGTCTTTCTTATTTTGAATGACAATGGGACTTACCCACTCAGCCTCTTCCACAGGGAAGATTAGGCCTACCTTCAACATTTTTTCGATCTCTATTTTGACTTTCTCCTTTATCCGCGGGTTTAGCCAGTAAGGGCGATGCTTTACTGGTTTGGAATATGGCTTTAATATAATCCTCATCTCTCCGAGATCCCCTTTGATCCCTTTCAAATCCACAACTGATGAAGGGAATAGGTCTTCTTATTCCTGGAGGAGACCAAAAATTTCCTTTGTCGTCTCCTAATCCCAGTAGTCCCCAACTGTAGCCAGCTTGGGTTTTTCCTCCGTGCCGATATTGAGCTTTTTAGTCTTCAACAGAAGGAGATGGATTCCTTCGGTAATAGTCTCTTCTTTGATGTTACGCTCGCCCTCGGTCTCCTCAAAGTACAAGTGCCTTAGGTCCTCCAAATTTTCATCTTCTGGCTCACTATCAATCCTTTGGCAAGCCAACCTGAGCCTGATTTCGGGTTTCAACCCTAGTAGTCCCCTGTAGGCACTCTGATCGGGGAAAAATAGTATTCATTTTATGGCCTGTAATGCTTGGGATATCAGGTTTGTCTTCCCCTTGAAGGAAAATCACTGAATAAATTTGTCTACAACCTCCTGCCAAGAACTGGTCCCCCTCTTTCTCTCTTCTTCTAAGTACCAAGCCTGCGGAATGGTACCCAAGTAGTGGACAAACTGATGTACCCACATCTCCTCTAGGTAGCCCACACTTCACCATTGCTCCTGACAGACTTCTAGATGGTCGCTTAGATTGGAGTTTCCTTGGTACATTTTCTTGATTCGAGGTCCTGTGTCTTCTTTAAACCTCGCCCTTAAAGCCATCACAACACAACTCCATCGCGACAGGGAGTTGCGGTGATTTTTCCACCACCTGGCTGAGGTGGACTGTAATGCAATGTCCAGGAGTGGTACTCTTTTTCCCTCTGGCACCTTGTCTTCTACCTTCGCGATGAAGGTATTCACTGCTTTAATATTGGACAAGGTGGGGTACTCCCTTATCTCAGCCCCAATCCAGTGGATTCTTTCAATACTAGAGCATCTCCTTGTGCTGTTCTCATACCCATCTTGCTGCCAGTCCTCCCAAGCTAGTTCTGAGCCCAACTCTGAGCTCTGGACACTTCGCCAGCTGACAGAACCTGTCGCTATTGGGTTAATGTAATCCTCCCTCTTCCCTGCTGTTATCTGATAGAGGTTGTCCAATAGCTGAGTGTCTTCCCTGTTATCGACTGTTTCTGTATATCGTGGACCTTGATAGGGGTCGAGAGGCTGAGTGACCCTAACCTCCCCATCTTCAAAAATCATTAACTCCTTCTTGAGATCAATGATGACATAGTTTTCAAAAGCCTATTTGATTCCTAGAAATGCAGGGCATGGATCCTTGTCTCCCATAATATCTATTACTTCGAAGTTCGTGTAGGTCTTTACCCTTGCGACGTCCACCTCGACGTCTTCGATTCTGTCAATCGGCACAATGTAGTACTGGTTTGCCATCCTGAGCTAGATCGGCGAATAAGTCAGCCGTGGTCGTCCTAGAGCTTCCCAAGTCTTCCGAGGTAGGATGTTGACGTCGGACCCCAAATCCAGCATGGTGTCCCTGATCTGAAATCCCGCAACCTGCTTGTCTAACCAGAACTCTTTTCCCATTCTTCGTTTGTTCCGTTTTACCCATTATGCATATTGAGGTGCTGGTTCCGGGGATTCCCTCACTCCTGCATTCCCCTACAACACATCCTCCAGGGTATGCTTAAGTTGTTCCCTCATTGAAGCATTGTCAAGAATCTTGAGGAATAGGTGGAGCCATTCTTCGATCAGAGTCCCTGTCTCGCTCTGTTCTCTGGTATCTTTCTTCGCATGTAATTCAATACCTTTGTCTCCCCCCAGTTAGGCAAAGGTTTTGGTAGCCTCCTGGAAATATTTCTTCTGCATTTCTGGCCTAACCAGTTGTTTCGGGGATGTAGGCCTGATCACCCGCACCGGCTCCTTCTCACGA
Organism: Pinus albicaulis; assembly: GCA_034641835.2. Taxonomy (NCBI): domain Eukaryota; kingdom Viridiplantae; phylum Streptophyta; class Pinopsida; order Pinales; family Pinaceae; genus Pinus; species Pinus albicaulis. The sequence continues at coordinate 1,585,150,770 of CM076581.1, forward strand.
GCATCCTCCCTCATTTTCTTCCCCCCTCATGTTACTATGGCTACATTCGGCATGGCCGAAGTCTCTGTCCCTCAAGGTTATGCATTCACCAGATTCAGGCCTCTCTGTCATGCTCGTTCCTGCCACTTCTTGATAAGTTCCAGACAATCCTTTGTCGCGTGGGCATTCATGCGGCACTAGGAACACCATGGCCTTCTAGGTATGGGGCACTCTCGGACCACATGACCCTCTTGATCACAGTTGTAGCATCTCAGTGGACCTCTTCCTCCTGTACGGCCTCCCCTCATACTGCCTCCTCACCCTCTAGGAGCCTCATTCACTCTGTAATAGGGCCGGTCTAATCGATCTACTAGTGCGTCTAGAGTTCTGCACTGTTCGGTGCTATGAGTTGTTGAAGCACAGAACTCACAGTACATGTTGTTCGAAACATTGGATTACTTCTATAAGATCGAACACATCTGAGGTTGATGACCCACTGTTCGACATATTTCACAATACTCTGCTGCAGCTTGGGCCGATTGACTTGGGAACCCAGCATACGGTTGTTGCGGCGGATAGACCCCATGCGCGTTTATCTGCGCAACTCCTCCTATAGGTGGAGCCCCCTGCACTGCTACTGCTGGGGTCCCCACTCCCTTTCTTCGCAACCAAGGACACTTGGTCGCCACGTGTCCTTCTACCAGGAAATGTGTGCACCAAACATTGGGCCTGGCTAGTCTTATAGATTGCATCTCCTTAAGTTTTTTAGTTAGATTGGCAATCTGATGTTGCAGTCCCAGTAGGGATGGTTCTTGCGGGGCCACCCCTCCCCTATATTCCTGAGGGTAGCCCGTCATTACCTCTATCTTCATAGCCTGTTCCAATGCATCTTGAAAATTGTTAATCTTTTGTTGAGTGACGGGGGTTCGCATCAAGGGAAGCAAAGCCTTGATGAACCAGTCCCTCTGATGATTCAGGTCAATCATATAGCTGAGTTTTCCGATCGCATATTTGAACATGAACATCAGCTCCCACGCAGTCTCTCCTTCTCTTTTCTTGATCTCCCACAGTTCGGACAGACCTTTCTGGTCCGTTTGGGGTAGCTTGAACTCTCTGACAAAGTCCCGCTTGACGTCCGCAATCGTTGGGTTTTAGTGGGCCTCTGACCACTTTATGAACCAGCACAATGCCCTTTCTCTCAGCATGGTTTGGAATTCGATCAACTTTCCTGCATCTGGCGTCTGCCTTGCTCTCCATATGGCTTCGCAGAGGTACTAGTGTTGTTCCACATCGTCGTTACCCCACCCAGAAAATTCTGGGTACCGGGTGAATGATCTCGCCATATTCACTTGCGGAGGTGTAACTAGGATGAACCCTCCGGGTCATGGTTATGTAATTATACCACTATTAATGCTACTATGAGCATGTGTTGCTGCTGTCAACTGACTGCTATTCAATCGACTCAACGCTTTTAACTTAACAAGAATATCACTTAAGGGTTTATAGAGTACCAGGGGAAGGTAGGGATCCGTTCTATTTGAATTTTGGGGAGTCGAAATACCTGGAGATATGAATGTCGTCCTTTCTTGGAATAACTGCTGCATCACGATGTACCACTCGACATCGGAGTCTTATTCTGGGTGCATGTCTGCATCTTCTTTGTCAGACATCGTCTCTCTCATCCTCCTGGCTGGGCTCCCATGTACCCGCCGCACTCCTTTATTGTTCCCTCCCATCTCCTGGGGACCCACTTGGCCTTCCATGTCCACTATCTCCTGAGGCACCTCCCTTTTCTCCTTCCGACTATTCCCCTGTTGTTTCAACTCCCTCATCACCCTTTCTCACCACCTTTCAGTGAGCTACACCCTCCGATGTGCACGTCACTCCCTCAACCTCCTTGTGGTTTCAGCATCCATTCCCCTACTCCCCTATCTCACCTTTCTCGTAGCATTTGTCTCTCAGGCCCTTCCCCCAGCACTGGAGGTTTACACTTCCATGCTTGATTTTTGGAATTCCATCAGCCCTTCATCCACCATCAAAGCCTTAATCCACAACGGAATTTCCTTCAGTAGCTTCCCTCAAAGTTTGGATCGGAATATATCTTCGGCTCTAGAGAACGACTGGTAGCACGCCACTGCAAACTCCAAAATATATCCGTCCAAGGTAGATTCTACCCAGAAATATATAGCTCGGGTCATCTCAGTATCCAACCAATGAAGGGCCACTAGATCTCCATTCACCCACTTGCGGTTGATCTTCCGTGATTTATCTTTAGTCACTTTGGTCTACAGCCTCCTCAACTAGTTATAGAGTTCGCTGGGGAACTTTCCCCAGAGGATCTCGTAGGTATCGCTAGCAGAATCCGAGAAAAGGACTAGATCTCCGATTGCCTTCTCTTTTTGGCTTCTCAAGTCAGCTTGATGAGTTATAAACTGGTCTAGGTGGTTATCCCACCATCTTCATATTTCTCCTTCGAAGATCCATGATACCATGAACTAGTTCCCCTAATGAAGTTTAGGGTCCCGGCAACGGAACCATTTGTTGGCGAGGAAACAGGTCTCGTGGGCAAGACCCAAGTTCAGGGATTGGGCCAACAAGGAGTCCGCTGTAGTCTAGCACCATGCCGGCATTTTCACCCTACTCCAAAGAGCAGAGCGTCTCACCCGAGGTGTGCCACGACCACATGAAGGAGGGGAAAAGATTGGTATCGACAGATGGATCCGCAACTTGAAGCTAACATAGAATCATACGCATGCACAACATCATATGTATAAGATATCTTCAGAACATCGTGCAGATACTAAGCAAATAAAATTTTAAAGTACCACAGACATCATGTAATACATTTGAATCATACGATAAGACAACAATCTTCAGATATATTAATAACCATTCAGTAGGATCGAGAGTTACATTGATCAACATAAAGAGCTTTCCACTTCTATTACAGAGGTCCCGCGGGACAGAGAGAGAAATAGTATAGCAATAACAGAATGATCAAGACACAAGAAATGCAAGGACGTCATGCTCAAAATAGAGCTCTCATGTGGTGTCTACTCTAATCGCTTCGCTCTCTGTGTATCTGTGCATGTCTCTTTTTGCTGGGTGATGGCCTATTTATTCACACGTAGCGTACTCTTTATTCATTCCTATATGCTCTTCCTCGGTACGCGCTCATCTTCTTTACACATTTGCACATGAGTTCCACTATCTGTTCTTTGTTGCATCTTCCCTTTTTCTGCACTTGTCTACGCCTTTCTCGTCGTCTATCTCCCGCTCCTCCGCAACCTCGGCAACTCCGCTGCCTACTGTCGTTGCGGCTGCCACGTGTCGATCCACAACCCAAAATCTGTCTTCATGAAAAATTCAAAACAAGGGCCCCAACACATCATATCAGAGATTGTGCGCATCGGAAGATCAAGTTGCTTCAGTACATTCCCACGAAAGATCAGGATGCAGATATTCTGACGAAGGTGCTCACCAGGAGCAAATTCGAATACCATAGAGGCAGGATCGGGGTGAAGGATAATCCCTATCTTGTTGAGAGGGAGTGTTGATATTCAACAAGATGATGAGCTTAGTGAAAAGAGTCGCCTTCACTAAGTGGGCCCGCAGGCTATTTTTGGCGCAAGTCTATTTTTAGACATGGTGATCATATTTCAGAAGTTGCAGGATGCTATTTGTGGATGGTTGATCAAGTTGGAAAAATAGATGAAATTCTATTTTTATAATATTGGGTGAAGTCTATTTATAGATCGTCAATCTAAAAATAGATGCATGTCGATTATTATTAGCTCTTAATAATAATCAGACTCTAAACAACAACTTATTCTCTTGGAGCACTTCAGTTCAGTGCACAGATGTGGCACATCAGTGGACTGAGGGAATTACGCAATTCCCAAGGGTTTATTGGAGCTAATGCATGGAGGACTCAGTTAGAACTCAAGTGGCAGAGTTATGACACAGTTGGAAGAAGTAGTTATGGAGTTGTATTCAGTTTAACTCGGTTAGACTCAGTTGAGCTAGTTGTATCTAGTCTAACTGATTGATACACTAGTGAGAGTGGAGTGAATTAATTAGTTAATTAATTCACAAATAATAACTCATTAATCAACTAAAAAATACAACAGTTAACTACAGTGCACGGCAGTTTCAATGGAGACTAGTGGAGAGATAGGTGAAAGGGCAAGATAGACTATCTGTTGTGACTATAGTGATGCATTTATTGCATCCAACACTCAGTGGAGATGCCAATGAGGATTGCGTAGTCAATCCAAGAGTAATTTGAATTCATTCAGAGCTATTATTCATCAGAGATTGCGCAGTGGAGGCAGGCTAGCAAGTGGCAAATATCGGTGCATGGATTTGCAAGATTGGGCTTGATTAGTGTATGACAATTGTACTGTACTGAGAGCTTGTGATAAGCTTTGTATGTTTGTATGAGATTTTCATATGATATCCATGTTACATAATATATATTTGGGGTTTTCAGCTTCAGGCTTTCCGGGTTAAAAACTGTGTTATGTGCGATTGAATATTTTTTGTTTATGCTTCACATGTGTGTGCAATTAATTTTTTTGCAAAAGATTAACAAGTGGAATAGATTCAGTATCTTGCATAAAGTTAAATAGTGTGAGATTAGGTGGATCTTGGACATATGCATGCTTAGTGCATATAATTTCTACAAATTATGCAAAATTTTAAAAAATATACACATTTTTCTTAATTTTTAGGAGCTAGATATTGAAACTATTGTATCTATGTAATTTGAGATCTCCAATGATCCGGATCTTGGGGAGAGGCCCCCAAGATCTAAGAAAATTGAAATGGATCTAACAAGATCTGCAAAATTAGAATGCCAGAAAAAAGAGAGAACACAAAGAAAATAAAACCACAAAGAAACTTATTTTATTAAAACAGAGAATAACAGTAGAAGCTACATTGTGGAAGACAATCTATCCTTTTACAAAGTGAGGCTTGTTATTTATAGCCTTTTTTTGAGTCACAATACCATGGGTAGATACTGCTTACAATACCATGGTTAAATTCCATGTGTAGATGAATACCATGGGTGGATACATACCATGGGTGAATGAATATCATGGATAGATGTCACTTACAATACCATAGGTGAATAAATACCATGGTTCGATTCCATTTACAATACCATGGGTAAATTCCATGGGTGGATGGATAACATGGGTGGATGAACACCATGGGTAGATGTCGTTTTCCATTCAGATCATTCCTCCCTCCTTAAGAAGAAATGGTCCCCATTGCGTGAAGTTCCCTCCTAAGAAGCCTTTCTTGAATATGAAGAGCCACTGAAGATAAACCCATTACCATGATGAACGAAGATCCGAGGATAGAGATACCCTGTAATGCTTGTGACCAACTGTGATATTGACAGTGTGCGGTATAGAAAATGGACTTCGATGAAGTATGGGTTTGTGGATGAACCAAAACCATTACAAATGAAGATCCGAGGATAGAGATACCCTATAATTCTTGTGACCAACTGTGTGACTAACAGTGTGCGGCCTAGCAAATGGACTTCGATGAAAAGGATTTTGTGTGGTTGACCCATAACTGTGATGCTGATTGTTGATGAAGTAGAAGGTGCCTACATAGCTTAGGTTGGGAGGGCACATCTCCAAATAACCCAAGCCGAACACTGCTATGCTGAAATTGATGAATGTGAAGCAGGTGCCTACTAAAGCAGGTGGGAGGTTATGTCTCTAAAGGGAACCCACTCCGAATGTTGTTCCAGATTTAAAATGAGCATAACTTGGTAAATATAACTCATAATATTTATTATAACCTATTTTTGGAAATGGAATGATCATTCTGCATCTTCTCGTGTGTTTGAAACCACTATCTGGAGACTCTAGACTCTTAGATTCGCGCTGGAACTGTCTCGCCGTCACAAAATTTCTGAAAAAAATAGTTGATTTTAAATCAACGATAACTCCCACATTCGGAATCTGATTCGACCGTTTTTTTTTTTGAACTTGGGTGATTTTTCAAGAGGAGCTCAGATCTATATCCATTATTCTGAAATTTTGCACTAAAAATTTCAAAAAAATGACAGTAGAGCCGCTGTCCATGAATTGTCGTCAGAAAAATTGCTTCAACATTGCTGATTTTGAATCAACGATATCTCCCTCATCCGAACTCCAATTTGGCCGATTGTTTTTTCTAATTTGAGTATTTTTTCACAAAGAATCTAGATATGGTCTTTTTTTTTGTAAAATTTTCACCAAAATTTTCAAATCTGATCTGAAAATGCGCCACCCTAAAAAATTCATGGATTTTACTAAAGATTGCTGCAAAACATTGAAACTGAAATATGTTTCAAACCCTCATTCCCATGGAGGCGTAACCTGAATCTGATACCACTGATCCAGATCTTGGAGAGAGGTCCCCAAGATCTAAGAAAATTGAAATGGATCTGACAAGATCTGCAAAATTAGAATGCCAGAAAAAAGAGAGAACACAAAGAAAATAAAACCACAAAGAAACTTGTTTTATTAAAACAGAGAATAATTGTAGAAGCTACATTGTGGCAGACAATTTGTCCTTTTACAAAGTGAGGCTTTTTATTTATAGCCTTTTTTTTAGTTACAATACCATGGGTAGATACCATGGGTCAATACCATGGGTAGATACCACTTACAATACCATGGGTAAATTCCATGTGTAGATGAATACCATGGGTGAATGAATATCTTGGATAGATGTCACTTATAATACCATAGGTGAATAAATACCATGGTTTGATTCCATTTACAATACCATGGGTAAATTCCATGGGTGGATGGATAACATGGGTGGATGAACACCATGGGTAGATGTCGTTTTCCATTCAAATCATCCAAGAGCTTAAATTCCATATTGTGGTATCCCTCTGAGTCTTCTTTCTGACCTCACAAGTCAGAATGATATTGGATTCTTCAAGAAAGAGTTATTTCCAATATCGCAGGATGATCTGATTATGGACTAGTTCAGTAGAGAGAACTTGTACAGAGTGTCACGTGTCATTTTCTCGACCTTCGACCCTGAAAATGATAACCACGAAACTAAATTCCATCCTATTTCCTTCATTTTTTACTAAATTTAAATTCTATACTCGCAGATAAATTTATGGCAATTATCCCTAGGTCACTTGCTTGAGATGGAATTATGAAGCTTGCGAAAACCCTAACTACCTCGGATCATATATCCGAAAAGATAGTAAACCAAGATTTGAAATTTGTACAAGAGGTTCACCAAAATTTCAACTCCACGTAGTTACAATTTCATCTTCTAAATATTTGTAGAAAAAAATTATAGCGAAAATTCTAAGATGACCTATTTGAAGAAGAGAAACCCTAGAATCCAAAGCTCTGATACCAAATGTTATGCAACTAGCTCAAAGAACAAAAAAAAGATAGATCAATGACTTAAAATTGTCTTCTTCTAGGGGGGGACCTCCTTTACATTAATAAATGAAAATTTTTTGGTTGATACAAATGAAAATACCTCCTTTCTATATAGAGTCTAAGGGGTCACAATATAATCAGAGCGTACATAACAATAGTAATGTAAGGGCACAATAATAACAATAGTGGGCTTCTATTGGGAACACCAATAATAATGAGGGGGCTACATTATTAATAATAATAATGGGAATACACTATTATTATAGGGACCTAACATTGTGACTAAGGAAACAACAATTGTGAATATAGTGTTGTGACTAAAGAAACAACAACTATGTAACAATGTTGTGACTAAGGAAACAATAACTGTGAAAACAATGTTCTGACTAAGGAAACAACAAATGTGGAAATGTTGTTGTGACTAAGGAAAAATAATCTATGAAAATGGTGATATGACTAAGGAAATAGAAACTATGAAAATAAAGGTGTGACTAAGGAAAAAATGATTGCAACAAAATCGTAACAGTAGTGTTTTAAAAAATGATCATGATTTTTTCTAAAATAAAGAAAATATACACACCATAAGAAAATAAAAATTGTTTACATTATGTACATGGTAATGAAGGTTTTCGAAGAAGATTTACCTGATCGTCGTTGTGGGCACATGCCCCTGCTCTGATGCAACTAACAATTTTGAATCATTATTGATTTCATGAAGAAAGGACTCTTTTGTAAGTGGTTTATAGTACAGGCAAAGTCAGTAACCATTAACGAGAAAATAAATATTGGAATTGTCAATCATAGTAAGGCATATTGTCCCATTATCATAAACTTCACTAACTTCGTAAGGACCCAACCACCTCATTTGAATCTTACTTGGGAAGTCCTGAAATATGGAATCATATAATAGCACCCAATCACACTTTTGAAAATTCTTCCTTTTAATCAAACAATCGTGCCACTTAGATATTTGTTGTTGAATTATAGTTGTATGTTGGAGAGAGGCAACGCACATTTCATCCATTTCATTGAGCTATTTAAGCCATTTTTTTTTTTTTTTATTCTGAAAGATCCATACCAAATTCCTGAGGATTTATAAGAGTCTTAACTTCAAATTTAACCAAAAAAATAGGATCTTTACCAAAAGCAAGATGATAATATGAAATCATGATAGTATTGCACCAGGTTTTCCAATAAGCCCACAAGGCTTTATAGAGTTTAGAGGCCCAATCCCAATGATTTGTAGATATTGTCTTAGTTAGGATCCCTTCCAAGACTTTATTTGTTCTTTCCTCTTGATTATTTTCTTGTCGATGGTAGGGGAAGTAATTCTATGCTTGATGTGATACTTTTGTAGGGTTTTAGAGATTTTATGGGCCATAAAATATGATCATCCTTCGATTAAGAGCTCTTGAGGTAAACCATATTGGGAAAGCAATTCAAATAGAAATTTGATGAATACCTCTTTTGTGGCTCTTGAGATAGCTACCACCTCAACCCATTTTGTTACATAGTATGTACAAACTAAAATGTATGATTTTTTTTTGAAGATGGGCTGATGGGACCTATGAATTACACCACCCATCTATTGAATGGCTCTAATACAATTTGTGGATGGATAGGAATTTCATCATACTGAATGGGATTTCTCCTATCATCGTGTCAGATGCATCTAAAGATATGTGGAATGGCAGGCTCCAATATGTTCCCTGCAGCACATGTGTTGTTCACATATTCATTGACTCTGCAAAATAAATATCACACTTCTCAATCCATTCGAACTCCATAGGTTCAATAAATGCAAATAACATTGTTGCAATTTTCGAAAAATGTGTTATAAAACGATTATAGTATCCAACATAACCAAGGAAGTTGCATAACTCTGTTTTTGTACGAGGAACAAAAAGTTTAAGGATTGCCTAAATTTTAGCTAGATATACTTGAATAATTGCAACAAAAATAAAATTTCCCAGAAATATGCCTTATGTCATTATCATATGGCATTTCTCATTACTGAGGCATAGTCTAGTAGTTGTACATCTTACAAGAACCTTTTCCCAATTATCCAAAGCTTCACCAAATTCATTACCATAAGGAGTAAAACCATCCACATAAATCTCAATTCCATCATTAATTAGATCAAAAAATATATGAAAAATTGCACTTTGAAAATTAGTTGGTGCATTACAAAGCCCAGATGGTAAGACTCGATATGAAAACATTCCCCATGGACAGGTGAACTTAGTTTTGTCTTGATCCTATGGATCAATCTGAATTTGATATTATCCACTAAATCCATCAAGAAGGAGAAGTATTTCTTCCCAACAATTATATCAAGGACTTGATATACAAATGGAAGAGGAAAATGGTATTTTTGTGAGACCTTATTTAATTCCCTATAATCTACAAAAATCCTCCACTTTTCATTCTTTTTAGGGATTACAACCAATGGTGAAACCCATTGGTTGTCATATATAGGGTATATAAATTTTACATCAAGTAGTTTCTAGAGTTCTTGTTTGAAAATGTCCCTAAGATGTGGATTCAATCTCCTTAGTTGTTGATGAATAGAAAAAGCATTTTTTCAATGTAAATTTGGTGCGTACATAATTTTAGATCAATGCATCTCATGTCTACATAATCCCAGGGAAAATCCTATTTTTCAATGTAAATCTGGTGTGTACATAACTATGGATCGATGCCTTTCATGTCTACATAATCCTAGGAAAATGTTTATTTGTGTTTTTGAAGGATTTGTATTAGTTTCTCATGTTGCATGTTATCAAGACTAGCATTGTTCAACATTTTGTCTGGTTCAATATCAACAGGAATATTGTTATGGACTACTATTGTGGGTATGTGATCATTGTTTGGCTCTTCCACCGAATTAACTTAGGCTTCATTATTGAGTATGGATTTCAACATTTGACATGTTGGATGTTCTACAATGGAGGGTTTACTGATAAAACTATTGATTGTGTCATCCTCAGTATATCTCTTGAAAATAATAGCCTTTCCAATATTAATAGGAAAACTTATTCTTCCTTCTTCGTACTCAGGATGAAGCCACTTAAGATTGTCAAATGATATGTTGGGTTTAGCCAGTGGATGTAGAATAAGGTTATTAATGGTGGTTCCTTTAGCAATAGTCATGTTGTCAGTCTAAAACCCAATGTATGCATCATCAATGGCGAGCCATGGTCTTCCCAATATAATAGGATCTTCTAGCATATTTCTAGGATTAAGGACCTGAAAATCTACAGGATACTCCAAGTAATCTACTGAAACAGTGATATAATCGAGGGTTCCTTTTGGCTTTATCACGGATATGTTGGTTAATTCCAACATAGTTGGAATTGGCCTTAATGCGCTGATTCCAAGGAGGGAATATGTTTCAATTATTACGATGTTTATAGTAGCCCTAAGTCCACTAGAGTATTTGGAAAGCTAAGGCCTTGAATCTAGATGGTGACAATGGGGTTTTCGAGTTCATCCTACTTAATAGGCATATGTATTCCTAGATAAGAAAATTTTCCGATGGCATAGACTATAGGAGGGTCTTTTGGTTTTATTTCAAGTTTCTTAACACATAAATAATTGATAGTTTTAGTGTAAATAGGTATGTATCTAATAGCCAAGAGGAGAGGAATTTTAATACACAGGTTTTTTAATTCCCCTACAAGATTGAATTCAAGATAAGTATATGTTATTGTTATGTTCAATATCTCTAGGAAAGAAGGAGCAACATCTGTAACTTTATTGGGTTCATGAATTTTAGTAACATTACCAAGTGATTCTAGTTCAGTGATAGTCATGGCCGAAGGGGATTTTTCAAACTAATATTGCTCTTTGGCACATTTTTCATCTTCTAATTTTTCTAAGTTCCTTGGGGAGTCGTATGGAAACATGATCTACGCATATCTTAAGTAGATATCATTACATTCTAAGGAGGGAGGATAGCAGTCAGAAGTTTCTAGGATTTATAGAAGCTACACAGATCTATTATTTGGATTTTTATTTTTTTGTGTAGGTAGTTGAGGGCGTAAAGGAGAGGCGCCTTTAGAGATAATTGAAGTGGTGATTTTAAAGGTTGTAGTGATGATTGTGATTGAGGTAGTGTAACCAATGATTGATTGATAGGTGGAGTGTCACTACCAGTCTTGGGACCACATTGGTCCTTGAGTAGGTTGGTTTGACCATTTTGAGGGATATGAATTAATTTACGAATTCTACCATGGTGGTGCAAAATATTGTTGATTCAACTAAGAACGTCCAAGAAACAACTAATTTAACCATGGTGATGAGGGATGTGGCTGATTTTTACAAGTTTTATTGGAATTTTGTCAACCCTTCCAAGTTAGTCCAAAAATTTTTTGTTGACTATATTATCTAGGAAAACACATGGAAGGGTCCTGAAATGTACATGTAGGATGGGCTTTCCATTGTCATTATTGTGTTGAAAAATAGGCAGGTTCTAGATCTTCTTCAACTTCCTTAAATACAACCTTCAATCTAGGAAGAGAGGGACAATGATAATTTGAGTGTTCTATAGTAAAAATAGTGTAGATCTCAACTGTATCAAGTGGGCATTCCTTATGACCATGCTTCCATTGGTAATGAAGGAAGAAAATTTATAATGCTTGTTCTGCTTCAGCCTGATTTTTCTTCACCTGAAATATGTCCAATTGTGTATTCAATGTGCTTAATATATCAATTTTAAAATCTTCTAATAGATTACTAATTTTTGCATGTGTGACTCCTCTCCCTATAGTTATACTGGTTTTGCTAAGTGGATCACGACTTCCAAGCTTAATCCTTGTGCTCCCACACGAACACCAGATACACAATTTCATAATATCATCATAATCTTACTTAGAAATATATCCCTACCCCATTAGGTTAAGTGTTTCTATCCATTCATCCTTCATTCCTCTAATTAAGGCATTTTTCAGTACTTCTTTAGGTAGAGTGGTGTATGGCAAACTTTGCAAGTTATACTCGAATCTCTCTATATATTCTTCTAAGGTCTCATCTTCCTTGAATGTATTTTTAAATATGTATTCATTTAAATATATTGATTGACATTAATCCTTATATTTGGTAAGAAAGGCTTGTTTCATCTGATCCCATGAGTTAATGATACCGCCCCCTAATCCCATGAACCAACATAGTGTTTCTTATAGTAGAAGGAAACATATTTTGTTTTTTGGGATCAGTGGTGTAGTCATATCCCACACCAAATGTAAATTCAAACAACAATGTGTCCGAGTATATGGAGGCCATCCCATGAAAGTTTGGAAGGTTTTGAAGTGGAATACCCTTCATGGGTGCATTGGCTTGTGGATCAATGAAAGCATACTCTATGGTCGAATTTTGTGTTCTTGATATATGCCCCACCATTTTAAAAAAATATTCCAGTATCCCTTAGGAATCCAAAAATTAGAAGGTATTACTGAAAAAGGTTAGTATGATGGCGAGACTCAGAACCCTTTCTAGATCTTACAACACTAATCGAATCAGGAATTAAAATTCCCTCTTTCACAATAGGTATCGGAAGAGGCTCATGCTCAGGAGGTTGAGGGTGTATATCACTTGTTTCATCTCTTCCTTCCTTTAAATTACAAGAGTGCCCCTCAATCTTGATAAAAGGATCAATATGAATGCTTGATAAGTCTTGAAACCTCTACTTAGATACCACATTTCTATCATGACTCTTAGCTTCAGCCGCAGCAGAATATTCAGCTTCTAGAGAGGAAATAACCGTGGAGCCCTTCCCGGATATCATTCAGGGGCCTACCGAGGCTTGAGGTTCTTCTCTTCAGATGATTTAATCTATAAATTTAATTCGCCCAAGGCCATCTTGACCCTATATTCTGGTAATTTTTTAAGCATATTTTTGATCTATTTCTATTTGATTCCTACCTCTAATTTTCTTCCTATTCATGCATACTAAATAATATTAATATGTCAAACGAGGGAAGATGCCACCACAATTTTCTTTTACTAGGGTATGTGCATAGGTTCTTACCTTTCGTCTTCAATATCCAACCCTCAAGGATTCAGGTATGCAACTAAATACAATATCACTCTCTTTTTACAACCTCACCGACAATGGCTCAAAAATTTTGGGTTAATTAATTTCTCTAAAGAATCAATTAACTAGCATGCATTGAATTGCCAAACTGAGGATTCATCTGGATATTTCAAGGTTGTCTGCAAATTATATGCAAGATATGGTTTTAAAACTAATTATAACTAATTATTTAACAACAAACAAATTAACTAGAATGGAAGAATCAATTCATAAATTAAAGCATGCATTCAAAAAATCTATCCTTCAAGCAAATTGTATTATCTAAAAACCACTCAAAGGCATTGAATTCTAATCACTCCTAAACATGAAATAGCAAGAATATTTGTAAAATGTTAAGTTTCAACTTATTAAATAAAAATTGTAAAATTAAAGAAACATCGCTAGAAAACCATACTCATGAAACAAGAAAGAAGAAATAGCAAGATGAAAAGAAAAACTAGTATTAAAGCACCAACAATTAAGAGATAAAATCTACGAAACAAAATTAAAGAAACAACAATTACAAATCAGGTTCCAAAGTAACAATATCTGCAAATCAAGATTACGACTATCAATATTATCTTTTCTCAAAGGAAACACACGATTTACAACTAATATAGTAGATGAATGATTAATGAAAGAAGATAAAATTCAAGCTTAATAAAACAAATGAAGACAACGACTCATCCAAGTGTGGGCCTGAACTACTGGAGTTAGAATTCCTTGTAGAAAATATCATAATAGCGAATTAATTCTAAAAAATGAAAATTTTGAATTATATTATGAAAACATTTAGAGCCAACACTTTTTAGCAAGTCTATCAAATAGATGGAAAAGTTACAAAAACCTCTTTTTCGAGACACAAGCCCTCTATCTTTATACTACAATCGAGGGGGATAAAATAATAAATATTTTAACAAAGATCAACCTTTAGAATCCAAGGATTCTTATGATTCTCATTTTTAGTTACAAAAAGTCTTAATATCACCCAAACAAGAAAATCGAGGGCCTTGTCACTAAAAAAATTTCTTAAATAAGAGTCAGCCTCACTTGATTTTCCACAGTTCATTGGAAACAAAATCACATTATCCTAATTTTACCATGGACAATCTGGAAACAACATCAAGTATCTGCTTCCCTTTATATGTTGCAAAATTCCTGTTCATAATGAAGTTTCAACCATGAGTAATTACTTTTATAATCGAAATAACACATCTAGAAGGAAAGATAATAAAAGTGAACTAATTCCTCGTAAGTCCTATGTTATACCAATTAATATAGCATAAATATGATAAATAGACATAGACAAGAAAAATAAATAAAACTAAGGAATAGGATATTGAAATCATGACGATTGTGAGGCCCAACACAATCTTCTTCCATTATCTTTTCATAACCTGAAGAAGAGAATGCACATGTGATGTCCAACATCACTCCCTCTCAACCATAATGGACATCCCTATTCTCCCATTTGATTAGAGAATATATCCTTTCTCCTATTCAACAATAAAGGGAAAATACCCTCTAGTGGAGGTTATAAAGAAGGTTTTTAGTGTTATAAAATTGGCCAAAATTGTCAAAAAAAATTTGCTACAATATTCGTTTCTGGTAACGGAGGTTTTGACGGAGCTTCTAACGAAAATTCAACACAACTAAAAAAAACTGGCCAGCTGGAGGTTTTTATGGATGTTTTTCTAATCGGCGTGCACATCATTTGTGAACACACCGACATGTTTTACCATGTACGCACTAGTACTGTAAATACAACAAGCACCAGGATGGAAAAAAAAATTGGAAGCCCTAGGGCGTTTAACAACGTCCTGAAGTGTGTCACCCACAAAGATGCACCGAGCCGATAGAAGGTGCATGCACCAGCATCGTTAAGGTATAAAACTACACCGGGCCATTTAGGTGTTAAAACGTATCGAGTCATTAAGCTATAAAAATGCACCAACACATTAAAGGAAAACCATACCGGTGCATGCAACGCCTATCCGCCCTCCCAGGTGGTAATCGTCGATAAAGCACACCAAGCATTCTAATTGGTATTGGTATTTGGTGCGGTGCACATAGGTCATAGAAACGCACCAGTGCGCAGTATCATACAAATGCACCAGTGCAGAGTAACTAACATGCATTGGTGTTCATTTTCTATTTTTTAGAAACATTGACCTGTGACAGTGCAATTATTATGATTTTTTAAAATTCATTATTCATAAAAAGTCGACACATATCTTATAACAATATTCATATCAATTAAATTTTTATTAGTGCATTTGAATGTGATGTTTGGAAGAATTTGTTATATCATATCATCAAATTTCGCATCTCTTCATTAAGATATTTAATCATCCATATATTTAATCAGTGGAGAAACATTTCACAACAAAAATGGAGAACACAATAAAATAAATTAAAATATATTTTATTATATATATATATAAGCCACTCTTTTTCATACAAAATGGGACAGTTATTGGTATCCCTTTGTCTTTCAATTGGGACACTATGTCCATTACATTAAACAAAATTTATGATTTCACGGACAAATATTTCAAAAAATACAATGTCTTGCTTTGATATCCAAACATATTGATCATCATTATTCACTGGAACTGTTGTCACTGCTCGAGCTACTTCCATGACTAGGGTTATTTGGAGGAATTTTTTGTTCATTGTGTTGATTTTTTTCTTCTTCTTCAAGTTCCATCTACAAACATAAAAATAAAATGTAATAAGTGTATATACATTGGTGAAAATAATGAAAATTGTAGTATTAAATAATATACATCAATGCACATCGTAAAGAAATGTACCATAGCAATAATTGACTCATGAACTATACATATTCTTTCAAAACCAAATTTCATGCCATCCTTCAACAATTCATTTGTTTGCGCAGTTCCATACTTTGTTTCCTGCAAGTTTTATACCCCATAACAAATCATAGATTTAATATAAAAGACTTTTTTGTTCTATTAATTATAGATGGAGCCAATTAAAACAAGATAGATGCTTACAAATTCCACAATTAATTTCTGATGTGCCAACATATACTGGAAACCCATATTTAACCCAATGTCAATAAATTCTTCTAATGGTTTTTCTTTGTATGTTAGCACCTATTTGAAGAAATTCAATGATGATTGTTGTAAAATAACTTAAAATATACAAAAATGAAATCTATTTAAGTTATTATAAGGAAGTAACAATTACTCACAAACATAGATATCAACCCTTTTCTTCCTTGTCGTCATGTTTTATGTGATGAATGGGTTCCATTTTTTCTTTTCTTTTCTCCAAGAAAATACTTGAAAATTAATATTTAATGCTAAATTATTTATTAATTGTACCTAATCAAAAAATTCAATGATTACATATTACATTTGAAGCATGTTGTTGTTGAGATGGCTCCTCGTGTGATGAAATTATGTCCATTTCTTTGACCTTCTCCTTGTACACCTTTTTGGACATTCCTACTGACATATTTCTAATATCAGCTCCTTCATCCTCTGATATTTTCATGATATTCCTGAAAATGTAACATGACAATAAATTATTTAATTTTTATGTTGATATATGAAAAGTAAATATAACAAAAGTGATATTTGTAAATGATTGCTTTGTAATAATATATATACATATAATTCTAAAAAAACATTTAAAGGGATATTATCTTTTCAATCCTTTTTTTTTTGTTGTTGTATGTTTTTTCTTTTAAAATTATGACATGTATCATTGACCAATTCTCTGGAAACTCGTCCCGTAGTTTATATAAAATTTGGTTCTTGGAATGATTGGATTGCTTTTTGTATTGTAAGTGGAAATAACGTCTATACATTCATTCCACTAGATCCCTCAAAGTTTTGTAAAAAATTTTGCCCCTTTCGTTAACCTCCAACACCACTCCAGATGAGCTAAGGAGTAATTCATTTTTATTTTCATGTTCTATTTTTTTTCTTTTCTTAGAACAACATTCATTTTCTTCGTTGTTGGTCCTTGTAGAAAATTAAACATATATGAATTAATAGATTGTTTGAAACATGTTATCTAATATTTTTAAGTATATTATCAATTAAAATTTAAAAAATAAACTCATATTGGATTGACAATATTTTTTCATTCACCTGATTCATCCTTTTGCAATTTTTCCATCAAGCTTTTACACTCTTCTGGTCTTAGATCAGAAATAATCTTATCGAGCTTCATCATTTTTTGGCTTTGCATGATACACACTAGGAAATACATATTAGTTAAACTCACATGTAGTTCAAAAATAATAATTTTTGTAAATAATTTACAAAGAACTTTCCTCTTTTGATCTTCTAGATTTGTTATCAGTATTTTTGTTACTTGAACATTTGCCAACCATTTCTTTATTAATATGAAACCTGAACCATTCATTAATATATTTTATAAATAAATCACATACTTTTCAAGTAAAAAAAACAAGAAAATGGTGTACCTTTCTCAACTTATTCACCAAACACGGTGCGGTAGGTTCTTATAAACGCACCACCAATATAGTAGAAACACGGTACGATGATATTTGTCAACAAGGAGACCTGATGTGTTATATTTATACTGAAGCACCGATTAACATAAACATAAATTAATTAAAAAAAATATTTTTATCGAACAATGTTTTTTGTCAGTACGCGCCAGGTGCACTATACTACAATTGTGCATCAGTGCACTATTTTAAACAATGCACATCGATTAATAAAAGTTGTTTTAAAAAAAATTGTGCAAGGGCCAACAAGGATTGGGATCTGAATCTGCAAGCAGTCCCACGGGTTATATTTCATACGCCTATATATATAGTAATACAAACCCTATAAATCTAAAATGAAAAGCTCTAATTTTGAAGTCACATAAACAAGAAGGATCAAGTGTTTAACGTAAGAAGGGATTTTTTTGTTTTTTTTTCTGCATTTTAATTAAATGTAAATAGGAATAGAGATTTTAAATGATTTTATTAGTAAAATGCAGAGTAAAATCTAAAATTTTTACTATGCATGTATTAAACCTGATAAAAATTGTAAAAAAAACAATTATTATAGTAAAATTGTTAAATTTTACTATACTACAGGGTTTCTGTGTCAATCACCAGATGTTTCAAATTCTAATTCTCTGAATAGTGTTTTTGTTCGAAAGTATTTTGCTACTCCACAGTGCTCTCGTGCTCTCTTGCTCCAGGTATGTCTCTCGTGCAAATCCCTCCTTGAAATTTTTTTGCAAAAATAATGAAATAATGAATAGCTTTTACTATTTAAAGAAATTTTTTATGAAATTAAATTTCAGAAAATCATTTGCCGCCCATTTTTCAATTTATTTCTTTTTTCACTTCAAAAAAATAAAGTTTCATTTTTTTTCCCCAATATTTGGTGTGTTTTTTAACTAACAACATAGATGATTCCGTTAATAAAACTACACTAGTGTGGTTAACAATACATTAGCACCGATAACAATAAGTCCTTTTTTAAGGCACCAAAATTAATTTTAGGTATGTACACCAAAATTTATTATTGATTTAGCTCAAATGCAGGGAGA
This sequence comes from Pinus albicaulis, assembly GCA_034641835.2. Classification (NCBI taxonomy): domain Eukaryota; kingdom Viridiplantae; phylum Streptophyta; class Pinopsida; order Pinales; family Pinaceae; genus Pinus; species Pinus albicaulis. Next base: position 1,585,169,796 of record CM076581.1, read on the forward strand.
AAATCTCATAATTATATCAAATGGGAAATTCTTCAAAATCCAGCTCATTCCATAATATTTCTCAAATTCCATCGCGGATTTCTCCCTATCCATCTGCAGACGTAATTACTTCATATTTTATTTATATTTTCATTATTTAATTGATTTGTTTTAATCCATGTCAATCTGCTGAATAAGATTAATGTATACAAATTTTCAGGTTCACACAGATTCAGAATCGAGTTCAAATGCACAAAATATTCAAATAGTTTCAAAACGTCGGAAGATCTTATCAGGAGCAGCATACCACAAAGCGCGGTTGGTAGATCAAATGGATGGTCGCTTCACCCTGCCAATTGTAACATGCTATATTCTAGCCACAATCATGCGAAAATGATGGTAATGATAATTGTTTGGTATAATGTAATTATTTCAACGTCAAACCAATTAATCGTGCATTGAAATGCTTCCTAATTGATATCATCGATTTTGTACTAATCATGTTCAAATAATGTTTTGAAATTATTAGGATTCTAGTGATGATGACCGACCTACCCACCATCTTCTGTTGCACCCCATGACAATGTCAAATCAAGAGAAGGCTGAATTAAGAGAAAATATCAGAGAGGACCGATACCAAGAATGGTTGAATCAACCACCTATTAAATTCCCACTACGTCTAGATTCACCAATTCAAAATTACTACAACAATAGTATTTCTTCACAAGATGGAAATGGAGGCAATCAAATAGAGGTTGGTATGGATGATTACTTAAGGGATATGACTGCCATGGAGAAAATGTTGTTAGATGCATTCTAGAATGATGATCAACTAGGGGATGATTCTCATATTGATGATACCTTTTTCGAAAGCCTTATATTTTCTTCCACCACCCCTCTCTTTGGACCTAGCAGTTAGTCAAAGTTTACCCATTTGGGGACAACGATGTTACTTTAAAACTAGTAAGAAAATTTTGGCTTGTCGAATGCATGTTTCTTGGAAATTTTGAGGTAATTTACCATCAAGTCCCTTATATTTTGAGAAATTTTATTACATAATCAAAATTACAAATTGTCAATTTTATGAACGTTAATAATTATCAGCAGTAATGTATAATTAATATGTCCATGACCAACTATAGGTTATTCTAAGATAAGGTTCTTTTGAGTGATAATGGCTTGCCCAGTAGCTACGAAGAGGCAAAGAAATTGTTGAAAATGTTGGGTGTTGAGTACATATCATATCATGCATGTCCAAATGATTATATTCTATATAGAGGAGAATATGCAGACAAAGAGATATGTCTGAAATGTGGGCATGCTAGGTATGATAAATTGAAAAAGAAGGGTAAATCACGTGGTCCTCCTTTTAAGATATTTAGGTGCATGCCTATAATCCCAAGGATTCAAAGGCTATTTTGTTGCAAATAATTAGCTATGTTGCAGGGATGGCATGCCTCACACAAAAGTGAGTTGGGAGTTATGCGAATCCCAACAGATTTAATAGCCATGAAGTACGAAGTTTACAACTCAGCATAGCCATGGATGGCGTCAACCCATATTCCCTCCATAACACCAACTATTCTGTTTGTCCTGTAGTAGTGATCAATAGCAATATCCCCCCATGGTTTTCCATGAATAATGAACATCTTATGTTGTCTCTCATAGTCCCTAGTAGAATAAAAGTGAAGAATATGCATGTCTACTTACAACCACTAGTAGATGAATTGAACGAATTATGGGATGGGATAAATGTATAAGATGTATCAAGATCCATTGCAGTAGACAGGAGTTTTACGTTGTATGGCGTATGTTCTTACATGATACATGATTATCCAGGTTTAGGATTTTAATCTGGTAAATTACATGTTTATTGATTTGTTTATATATGTAACAATATTCTTTCACAAATTAATTATTTAATTCATTGTAATTGTTCTGATATTCATGATATTATTTAACATGCCATGCATATTGTATAAAATAATTTCGTAGGTCTTGTAAAAAAATGGTATTATGGATTTAAATGTTGTGAACCTTCTCTGAAATCTAGATGGTCCAACGACCTACGAAAGGCAGTGTATGATTGCTTCGGGTTATTCCTCCCAGAAGAACACCCTTACAAAACAGAAACATCCACTTTCATTGGTAAACGAGAGAGATCCCAAATTCCTGTAATAATGACACCATCTGAATGGCTTAGAGAATATGAGAGAGAGAAGGATAAGGAGTATATAGAAATGTTTGATTCAAATGGGGAGCCTATGTTCAATGATCCAAAATTCTTCGACACCTGTGTTGAGAAAATTCCCATTGGGATGAAAAGGAAATCTATATTTTATAACCTCCCATATTGGGAGCATATTAATATTACCCACTTATTAGATCTCATGCATATATTTAAAAAAAATTCATCTTCTTTATAGAGGCACATAAAATTGAAACAAAGTGACACATTGGTTGTTAGGAAAGATATTATTACTTCAAAAACTAAAAAGAAACATTTGCCAAGACGATTAGAAAGTACAGGATCAGAGGTTGGTCCCTCTAATTGGTATTTCAAAGAAGGTGATGTCCCATGGATTTTAAACAAATATGATCTTTCTTTAACAAAGGAATTTATAGAGGGTGTGAGGGTGTCATCTTCATATGGGTCTTCACTATGGCGCTACTTCATCGTGGAAGACCATTTTTCACAGTTGAAATCACATGACCATTTGAATCTTATAAGAGTACGTATAATGTCAAAAGCATGATTTTATTATTTTTTATATTAATAAATTTTATCACATGCAGGGATCATAAAAAATAACTAATTTTTTACATTATTTCATGTGTTTATAACTTTGCAGTGTCATTATCCTTTATTCTTGTGTGGGTATGTGAAACATGACTTCCCCCAAAACCTAGGACGTGCCATATCTTAATTATCTTCATTTGTACGTTGGATCACGTTAAAGGATATTCATGTGGCTAGCATTCCACAGTGGCGTGAAGAGATAGTTGAGATTGTTTGTACGTTTGAGAAGGAACTGCCGACAAGTTTCATGGACTTGTAGGTTCATATTCTAATCCACCTACTAGATGAGGTTGAATTAGTTAGGGTGGTTTCTTGTCATTGGATGTTCTTCTTAGAGAGGCACATGAATACATTGAAAGGTTTTGTTTGACAAAGGGGAACACTGAGGGGTCTATGGAAGAGGGGTACATATCATATGAGTTTTTATATTATTCCAGTGATTACATCAAGTAGATCAACAATAGACCAGGTGTTGTGATTTGGGATGATGAAAGGGATGAAGACAAAAGAGAAAGGGAGCTTCTCAAAACTTATGGAAAAAGGTGCTTGATAAAGAGTAAGAGACTTATAATTTTTCAAATTTACACAAAGTAAATATTCACATTGAACTTCGATATAATGTATATTTTTATCTCATATTTACTATATGTTCATTTTATTTCATCAACGAATGCAAAAATTGAAGCAATCAATTAATTCGTTCTTTACAATTCGGAAGTGACACAATCGTGGGTCGCATTGTACAAAAAAAATAGGATGAAATGAGATAGTGATAGGAAATATTTTAGATGGTTGAATGGTATAAGTGTGCCTTATCCTGGTCATTTGAAAGAAAATATGTCAATTATATGCCCCAATAGTTGGGTTGTTGACCAAGTCAAAGAGAAATACGGTGCAACCGGTCGTTACCTATGTGCCGAAGAGGATACACTAAACGTAGGGATTTGGTGCAACAACTCAGTAATAATATATTTATGTATATTTTAAACTTAATAATTCACCTTTGAAATGTAACATCAATATTTAATATTTTAACAATTGGGTTATTAGACACATGACACTATGATCTTTTAACCTTTTTATAGGTGCATTTGTTCCCATATAGGTGGGCATATGGAAACCATTTTCACATAGAGAATGACGATGATGGAAACATGACACAAGAATGTGGAGTGGAATTCAATTTCGATCAATCTAGTCGAGCTAGACACCGTGATCAAAACCTAGTACAAGGGAAGTTAGGTTACGTCGGAAAGATACAAGAGATCATTGAAGTGGACTTCTCTTCTTTCCAATGTGTTATTTTTAGGTGCAAGTGGTGGGACGCCTTTGATCGGAATAATGTAAAGGAATATCGTGATAGTAAGCTGATATGTATCAACGCTAGAAAGATGTGGGATGAAGCTAAGGAGCTTTATGTTTTCCCCAAACACTGCAACTAGGTTTTTTTACCTAGATGTGTTGGATAGGGATTGGTGGTTCGTATTGAGACATGACCCTAGATCAAAACATATTTTTTAGAAAAATAGTGTTATCATGCCAAGCGAGCTACAAGATAATGAGGGTGATAATGAAAACAAAAAGTGATATAGTACATGTGTTATTTCATCATTTATACTATTTAATATGGGTTTTTATAAAGAAGAGAACTTAACCTTATAACTAAGACTCTCTTTTTTTCGAAATATTATAATATGTATTTTGAAATAATTGGTTTGCATTGTGTTAATGTTAAAATAATTTCACTTGATAATTTGCAAATATGCTGATCTCGAAAACGATGCACTTGTATCAAGTTCTTTTTTTATGTCAATTCCTAAAATAATACAACTTCTTGATTGATTTACATGAGTGTGAATGATATCTTCAAAATTTAAAAAAATGTATTAATGTATACTGTTATTTTTGGTATGTGAGATCATAGTAAAATGATGATAATTCTAAACATGAATTTATTTGCATTAATTTCTAAACTTTATTATGTCACAAAAATTCATATTATTCTAGATTTGTTATTTTACAATTATTTATATTCATACAAATTTGCAATTATGGTAATTTAACAATATATACAATATAAATTTTACTTACAGTAGTTATGGTTCAAAATTGAAAATTAATTTACAATTTTACAATTTTAATAAAATTGAATCATGAGAATACATACAATTACAATTACAATTTCACAATTTCACAATACAATTACAATTATAATTACAAATTTACAAATATTTTACATACAATTACAATTAACATGACAATTACAATTACAATTACAATTCTACATACAATTACAATTAAAATTACAATTACAATCATTTCACAATACAATTACAATTAAAATTACAATTTTACAAATATTTTACATACAATTACAATTACAATTAAAATTATAACTACAATCACGGTGCATACAATTACAATTACAATTACAATTTTACAATTTTAATAAAATTGAATCATGACAATACATACAATTACAATTACAATTTTACAATCTCACAATACAATTACAATTGCAATTTCAATTTTACAAATATTTTACATACAATTATAATTACAATTTTACAATTTTATATACAATTACAATTAAAATTTCAATTATAATTACAATTACAATCACGATACATACAATTAAAATTACAATTACACAATTTCACAATTACCAATACATAATATTAAATAAATATCATGATTTAATATTAAAAATAAACATCATGATCATGATAACCGTCGTACAAACATCATATCCTAAAATAGACATTCAAATTCGCTAACATCATCTAATCATCGTAATCATCATCATCTAACAAAACAAAAGGTATAACATCATCACAACACAAAAAAAAAATATACATCTCCTGTCAAATAACTGCTTTCACATACACATCTATCTGCAAGCACCTTAAATGAACATATCTAACATGACCTAACAATATACACATCATGATGAACACCATCATGTAAATTAAGTACATCAACATGAACATAAAATATTATTATATATATATATATATATATATATATATATATATATATATATATATATATATATATATATATATATATATATATATATATATATATATAATGTCAAAAATATACAACTATAATAGAACTGCATATAAATGTCAAATATCTGGTGGTACTACATCGATACTATAACTAGTACTAGTCGAGGCCTGCTCAGTCAATGGTGCAGCCTCATGCTTAGATGGATGGCATGCCTGCTTCAGAGGTGCTTGCTGATTAGATGGTGCGGTCTGCTCAGGAGGTGCCAGCTCATGAGTCATCGATGGTGCAACTTGCTTAGTGGATGGTGCTTGCTCAAATGGACTTTCCTGCTCAGGATTAGGTACCTGCCCAGTCAATGTTCATGTCTGCTCAGGACTAGGTGCTTGCTGAGATGGTTTATACTTCTTAGAAGATGCATGTTGATTAGGACTCAATGTTGGTTGCTCATCTCCAGTGTGAGTTGAAGGAGGAGGTGGTGGAGTACTAGAATGACTACCATTCCCCTCGTGATCATGATCATCAAATGAGATGCTATGTCATGCATCTCCATGACGCCTATCCCTCCTAGCCACCAGTATTTTGGAAGCTCCAATGATATGATGCATAAGGGGCATCATATCAAATGGCATGTCTCTCCAGAGCTCTGTGAGCCTGTGATCAACCTGGATCTCTCTGATCGTAGCAGGGAGCAATCCCTCATCAACCAGGAGTCGACACAGTCGGTCGCCCAACTCCATCCTGAATCGAATGTCCACCCTACGCCACATCCCTACGGGTATCTACACCCGAGGATCAGGTTTGTGAACCTGATCCGCCACCTCTGCCATCTCCTCGTCATTATCTTCATTCGGATCATCTGGTGGGGGTGGAATCATGTCCCCAACGAATGTGCCAATATCTACAAAATATGTAGTACATAACAATAATTAGACAATTTCATTAAAAAAATTAATAAAACAAGTTAAAGAACGTATTAGAATAAATTTTATTCTAATTAATTAATTAAGGCAATAAAATGAAACGATATTAATTTAAATAAAACAATAATATTACCTATAGCATCTATAGCTCATCCTGCATGAAGAGGATGTTGGCACACCCTCACAAATCCAAACCCGCAAACGGGCACGACACCATCATGAATGAGTGATCATCAACACTCGCTAGCAAATATAGTGCATCACTAGATATCGTGGTCGGATATTTGGACATGGCCCTCTTAGGAATCTTCTGGCCCCACATCTGCATCCATACATGCAACATCGACCTACGAGGCTATCGAACAAAATTAGGCCTCGTCTTCGGAAACCTTGCAAAAAATAAACAAAATAACTCTAGAGAAAAATGGAATTTCAACCTCCCACGTGTCTAATAACGACATCTATCTAATGTTATACAAAACTACAGAAAAAAAAAGATGGTAGACCATCTCAAAAGTCATGGTGTATAGTGTGCAATGGTCATCAGTAGTAGTGAGAGGCACCTCACCTCCTCTGGACCAAATGAAGAAATTCGTAACTAGCCACTGGACACCTAAAAATCTGCAGGAGAAAGTATATCATCTGTGATGTATCTCAAGGAGTACGCCAACTGACTCCCTTCTGCATAACTAACAAGGACATCTGGGAACTGGGGAAAATCGTGCGCTCTCCTAGATAGCCCAGTAATAAAATATTTGTCCACCTCAGTGGGCTCGTACCACTGGCCAGGACCGACCCAAAAAGCTTGTCGATGGGAATCCCACATGTAGATCAGTTGTCCCAATAATCCACTATGCCCCTTCAAGGATGTAGCCTCCTCGTAGAACTTGAGGAGGCCTACCTCCCTTAAGATCAACTCGGTGGGTGACGTAATAGGGTGAGGGTACAAAAGTCTCTCCCTCTCTTGTGCCTCCCACAGGTGAATCATGTTATAACAGTCTGCCATATACTGTTGTTGTTCCCTTTGCTATGTTTGTTGACATCACTGAATGATTCACATATTAAATACATTTTTTTTATTAAATGAGAAATATATATATATATATATATGTCATTTTTATTGAAAAAAAAAACTCTATGCGCCCAAAAAAACAGTAACGCACCGCTGCCAGTGTGTACTTCTTTATCACTCACTATGCACAGTGCGCATGAAAAAAATTCACGCATAGCACAAACAGGAATTTTTTTGTGCGGTGCGTTGACCAAACTATCCACCTCGGGTGGTTATTTTGGTCAATGCAGCGCCTGGCAACAGTACATAATTAACGGTGCAGTCATGTAAACGACCACACCGCCATGTTATTTTTAAAAATGTTATATGCTCGGTGCAGCCGGCAACTTACACACACCACACTATTTTAGTGTTACAACGGTGTGCATTTTCTCGGTACCACACCAGAACCCTATGCGGTTTTTTTTAACACCGTTCGCGCTACATCCTGTAAATTTACAGACATCACAGCGAACGGTGCAAGCTGAACGACTCGAATGCACCGCGCAAATTTTTTAATTTTTTTTTAAATGGTAAATTTTATGTGAATTTGGGAAATTAATCCGCTAAAAGGTTAAGTTATTGAGAAAAAAGTAGATTACCTACACATTTGCGTGTCGAGGAGACATATTTGCTGAGGAATACTAAAAAATAAATTTTTCGACTGTTTTTGAAAATTCGAACTCCACGCAGTGAGCAATGGACGGAAGTAATGCGATAAATGGGAGCACAGATGGCAGGGAACCTCAAAGAAGAGAAAAAATCATCAGTGCTTGAGAGCTCTAGAGCACTAAACAAGTAAAAATGAGGTTTTTTATAGCTGGTAATTGTTTTTAAATTAACCCTTTTTCGGTGCGTCCGATTATGAGGCACACTGGGCAGTTTTATCAATGGCGCACCACACATCGTTACGGTTCATTGGATTACTGATATGCACTAGGTCGGTTTGTACGTACAGCACTAGTGCGTTGGAGTACTGAGATGCATCGGGTCGGTTTTTATAGAGAGCACAGTGTCTTGGTGTGCCAATTGATAATACGCACCAGTGCACTTTTTATAAAATGCATCGGTGCATGTTATGATTAGAAATGCACCGCAAAAAAAAAAATCCACAAAAACCTGCACTCGCCAACCTCCTCTAGTGACCTCCACTACAAATGGATATCTAGGCTATTTTTATAAGGTCGTCCTCAAAAACATCTGCTAGAGGGTCGTTTCCTTGTAGTGAAAGGAGACTGCTTTACTCCCTTTCAAATATGGAGGATATTTCATACTTCCTATCTATTTGGGAAGTCAATACCACAAGCCTTATAGCTTGTCTTCATAAGAGTACCAACTACATGGCCTTCATAGTGTTAGGTCTCTGTAATTTTCAATATTGGAAAATAAAAACTGCAAAGCCTACATATGAACCACTTTGGGATTCTAGGATCTAGCCCTCCTGAATCCAGAGAGGGATCTCTCTATAAGTGCAAAGATTGATTTATCTTTAAGGTCTTGGTATGATATTAGGCTAGTTATTAAGAACAAGGGTTTTGTTTGGTTTTGGTTGGGGAAGGATATGATGAAGGTGAAGGAAGTCTATATGAAGGGTGAAGGTGTGAATGAGTGGGAGAATGGTTGAGCTAATAAGATAGGCAAGAAAGCAGCTTCAATCCATTGGACTATGGAGTCATAGAGGATTTAATTGAAACAACAAGTCTACAAAGGTTACCATGGGGCACGTCATCTACACCTCAGGATCTCTTAGATTAAATGACGGAATGGAACATTAAAGTTTTCTGAAGGTGGAAAAAGCCAACAATTTCAACAAGGATTTGTCAACTTTCCAAACAAGAAAAGCCTTTTTAAGCAACTGTTTAAAACCAGCCAAATGACAGGGCTAACCATAGACTTATTTGGACAAGCTGTATTAAAGCTAACTTATCAGACAAACAATCCAGTAATCCACATGACTACTTTCATAAAGGATGAAAACAAATAAGAAAAACAAAGTGTAGCTTAAGATCAAGTTAGATACATTTAAATCTAGGCCTGCTTTCAGCATACTCTTAGGGAAACTTTCAAAAAAAACTATTGGAGAAGAAACTAGAGGACAGGGCTAACCATAGACTTCCCTAGTTCAATATTTACTTAGTATGAAAATAAAATATCATTCAAGAACAATGCTTAAAGTTTAGGACTGCAAGACATGGGCTCACCAACATTCCTTGACTGTTTAGACTGTATTAAATAATTCTTAAACACACAAAGGAGGAAAACATAGAGATAAAGCTTATCAGTGAGAGTAGGGTACTTGTGAGAGTAAATCCTAGCTCTATATTTGTTTTTCTTTATCAGAGAAAATGAAAAACATGAAAAACATGAAAGAAGACAATTTACAATAATAAAAACATCACCATTAATGTAGACCAGGATCCCATGGAATTTGATTCGTATATTGATGTTCAAACTAGTACAATATTCAAGTCCAAAAGGTCTTGACAACTCATAAAACTTTCTCTTCTCAGCTTATGTATCTTCAATTACAAACAGGGCTTCAGCAGCTTCAGAAAACTATTTACATGCTACAGATATCCAGAGATCAACCCTTGTCTCATCTTTTATAGAAGTATTTATAGAATAAATGAGGAGGTGGGATGAGAGAAAAGATCTCTAGCCTCAATTAATACAAGCTAATGCTTCTCGGCCTTTGAGGGGCTCAATAGAGAAGTTTTCTGATATTTCCTCTGTATTAATTGATTTTCATTAAGTATTAAGCATGCTAGGAAGATTTTTTTGACTTTAAAACTCTTAGGCGGGTTAGCAATAACTCTGGCTGTCTTTAGGCAAAATATCACTGACTGGGGCAATAACTCTTCCTTCTTCTGATTTATTGAAATATGCGGGCAGCACTTTGGTAGCTGGAGAGGATTCAATTAGCCTCTGATGTGGCAGTGGAGGCTTTTTGAAATGATACATCTCTTTGTTTTTCCTAAAACACCTTTGATGTGCTTTTGATATATGTTTTAGGCTTAATTAGGCTTAATCTTTGTCTTCTGGTCTTTGTCTTTAACACTGTGGATTAGGCCTTTGATTCTCGAATTAGTGCTTTAATCCCTTTAAACTCTGTTCAAAATCATTAATCTTCACTTTTTCTCTAATTTTATCCTTTGACACTAATACTCTTTGTTACTTTGATGTTCACTGTGTTTTGATGTGTTACAGGAACGCAGAAGGTTTTTATAACATCACCAATGCTCATGAGGCACGGGAAAATTCATAGTTTTAAACCTTGTAGACTCCTTTTCTTCGTGAATAATGGCCTGGGGGATCGTCATCCTTGGCCTTCATTTTATTTTAAAACTGTGGAGAAACCTTTATATCCTGCAAAAAAACACACAAAAGTTATAAAAAACCTGCGAAGAATAGGTTCAAGGCTGCTTTGGGTGGTTTGGGCACGAGGTTAAATCATGGCTGTCGATCCAGATTAATCGACGATCGAGATTTCTCGATGGGTTCAATTGGAAGGCAGTTGGGTGAATGGTGGCAAGATTAAGTCCAAGCCGTTCAATGAGGACAATGAACGACAGAGATTTCTTGATGAAAGTTTTGGGGAGTAAACCAAATGAAAAGTAAATGGGGGACGGGATTAAAACGAGACTATCAAATTAAAATGATGAACGGTGGAGATCAACCGATGAGTTCTTTCAGAGAATAGATGGAGGGAGATGAATTGGGATTGGTACATAACATGAGCCATCAGATCAAAACAATCGACGGTCAGGATTTAAAAGGTAAAAAGTCAATGCAGTGGAGAAAATGGTTTGGCGGAAAATCGGCAGCGATTTTTGCAAAAAGTTTAGGTGGTAAGTGGTTTGGCTAAAAAAAATGTGATATGGTTCAGTAGCTGACACGTGTCCTTTTCAAAACCACCTATTTTGGACTTTTTTCGGGCGTTAATGTGCTGTCGCATAAATTTTGCAAAACATATTTCTGGCCGTCGAATGAATGGGTGCAGATCCGACGGTGCAGATCGCATGCGACAGGGGAAGTTGCGGGGTGAACGGTGGTTAGATCATGACCGTCGGATCGGTAGGAATGGACGGCGGAGATATGTCGACGGGGGAGAATGAGAAGGGCGAGGTTTGAAAGCGGAAGTGTTTTTGGACTGTTGGATTTGAGGGAATCAACGGCGGAGATCTAATCGCAGGATCGCATCGGCGAGAGGAAAGGGAAAAGTGGCAATGTGATGTGCCGATGCGATTGAGCGCAGGCCGTCCGATCTAAGAGAGATCGATGGTCAGGATTAAATTTGTGGGTTAACGTCAGAAGGAAAATGAGTAGATCGCGATTGAATCTGGGTCGTTGGTTCTTGTGGATTCAACGGTCTAGATTAAATCGGAGGATCGGCATTCGAAAGAGGAAAAGGTAAATAATAAAGGGAATTTTGCGATGCGATGATGTACTGACTGTTGGATCAGAAGGATGATCGATGGCTGAGGTTTGCTCTGAGGGATCGCATCGAAAAATTTGAAAGACATGAAAAAAGGAAGGACCCATGCAGACTTGAATGCGATGAGCCGATGGCCGTTGATCGGTTTAGATCAATGGTCGATATTCGTTGAAAATTTGAGCTGTTGAGTTTTATTAAAATACAAAGGAAAGTTGAGTTTTATGAAAATGCAAAGGAAATTTTTTAAGCCCTTTAAGCGCCCAATTGCAGGGCTTAAGGTCTTATGAAATAGGGGCTAATAGGATATAAGCCCTCGGGGGCTTAAGTCCTATAAAGAGTAAAAAAGGTGATTTTAGGCCTAAAAAACAGGGTTTTTAAGCCAAACTGAGGGTTCCGGTAGAGGAGATAGGAGTTTTTAAACCAAATGAAAGGGGAAAAAATGGTTTAAAAGGGTACTTGGAATGATTTAGAGGTTAGATGAAGGCTTATGGAGGGATTTATGAAGGAAATGAGAATGAAAAATGGGATTGTTTTATGAGTGAAAGGAGGGGTAAAATGAAGGGGTAAATGGGTTTTTAAGTAGTATTTCTCTTGGCAAACAACAGGTTATTTTTAGGAAAAAAGGGAAATAGTAGTGAAGATTAAATTAGAGGGTAAATATCATCACAAGACTTCAAGAAGCCACAATTTTGGACATGAATTGTTTCTTGAAGGCTAAAAAATATTTTAGCCACCATTTGATATGACAAATTTTATAGGTGGCTAACACATAGTTGCATGGATCACTCTCTTCTTTGCATCTCAAGCTTTCTTCCTTTAGTGGTATCATGGTTCCATATTCACTCTTCAATCTTGTGATAGGTTCAAGGTCATTCTTATTTCTCATCACTTCCATCTCTATAATCATAGATGAAGGCATTTGATCCTTTCCAAAAATTCAAGTTGATCATAGCTTTCTCACACTTCTACCTTTTAATCCCAAGATGGATACATCTTGAATTCACAGCTGTAAGGTACCATATGTTGAGATTCTATTAACATTCTTCACACGCTTTCATCCATACAGTTGAACTTGCCTCAACTGTCATCATGTATTCTTGCAACAATCTTCCAAGAAGAAAATAAAATGTTAACCATATAACCAACAATGATGAAAACAAACTTACCTCATCATTATGACCTTCTCATACAATCAACATCCTTATCAACGATCTCCACTTGAAACTTCCTTCATGCATCAAATTTCCCAAGGGCCTAACTTGATTACCAAGTTAAAACTTTCCTTTCAGACACTATACTGGATGTTAATCATTATTTATATATTCTAGAGAAATTCTTAATCTTGTATACATTCTTAAGTAAGTCAAGTTCATCACATTATCATAATAATCATGTTACTAGATCCTATTCAAATTAATTCTATCCAAGGTTCTCTTTCAATGTGCATTCCTATGCTTCTTATCCCATCATCTAGCTATATATATCTCACAAAGAGCCAACATATTGACCCATTGCATTCCTTCATCCCTTTACTAGTATTGATTCCATATTACATGGAATTCATGATAATCTTTTCATAGTGCTTTTCCTAAGAGCATTCCATAATGATGGTTCTTCTAGGATCATGATGATCCAACTAAGCAATATGGCTACCTCTAACATAATCTTAGATAATTCTTGGATGATCAATATGAAAAATGGTCTATATATCTATTCTTAATGACTAGATGACTCATACAAAGAAACTTAATCAATTATAATCTACGTATGAAACTATCACATGCTTCTCTCTGTGATGTTATGAAAAATCAAAAAAATTTCTAAACGATGTAGACTAAATTTATCATGAACCAAACAAGATGCCTTTAATATTAAATATCCTTCACTTCTTCTTTCTTCAGCCTCTTATTAGTTCTTGACTCAGGCTAGAAAGGCTTAATACTGCTCATCTGATCCAATGTCATCCTTGACCTTGATCCTTGATTCTTCCAGGAAATTCATTTAGAACACATATGGTTACTTTTGAATCAGATATTGTTTCCCCAAGTCCTTACATATAGTCTATTATTCGATATACTTTCATGAGAAAGGATGCCACATCCTCATCCTTTTATTTCTTCATTCTATAAAATTTATTTTTTAAAGACATATTTTATCCTGATGTCCTTCCTGAGTGCAAGTTCACTAGATTGGCATACGGAGCCTTGGAAGTCTTCAAGTTTGCAACAAATGGAACAAGAGAATATTTAATGGATTATGATGAAATTGGCAGCAAGAAGAGGCTTCTAAATTATTTTTCCCTTGATTAAATTAAAAGGAAATTGTAATTCCACATCACATGACAACTTGTATGAGTTAACTAATTTTGGAAGACTTGCTTTGAGTTAGGGGTCAAACTGGAGGCATGTAGAGTTCACTCTAGGTTTTAGAGGGTACAATTACAATTTATTTTGAGTTGTAATTATTTAACTTAATTATTTGAGTAAAAATCAGTTTAATTATTTCTAAATAATAGATGAACTTGTGAGAGGTCTATTGAATTAAATATTATTTAATTCACATACATTGATCAATCAGATAACTGATAATTCACTATAAATAGTTGTTGCATGTCAGTTCTAAGGAAGACCGAATTGAGATTGGAGTTAAAGGGGAATAGACTATCAGTTGTACTATTAGAAAGTTGTACAAGTCATGCATAAGGTCAGAAGAATACCTTAGATGAATGTTGCAATCAATTCTTGGGAATTTACTAATTAATAGGGGCTCAATTCCCTCAGGAATGCGTAAGCAAGGCTGAGCAACCCATAGGAGATTTTTTGGTTAAGTATTGGACCAAACTTGTTGGGATCAAAGTGAGACAGTTAGAGATAGTGCATAGAGCTCTCAAGCCTGAGATAAGAATTTTATTGTTTCATATTCTTGAATTTATGCCATATACAGAGAGTAGGATTTTTAGCTGAGGATTTCCCCAGATACATCTTTTTCTTGTGCGATTGATTTTTTTTCTCTTTCTTGTTCATGTGATTGTGTAATCGTAATTGGTTTACGCAATTTGTAGAATAGATTCAGTGTTTTTTTAGCATATTACAAGATCATTTTAATCTATGTGGATTTTCTACATGGTATCAGAGCATGAATCACTATATAAGAGAATAGTATGAGTTTTTTTTAACAGCTCAATCAAATTTGCAAATTTATTCTTCAAGCCCAGCAGCATATCAGAATGTCTTTTTGTGGATTGAGACTCAAATATAACCTTGAGGGTAGTTCAAATTACATAGATTGGAAGGACAAGATGGAGCAAGTGTTGGAGGACAAACAACTAAAGGAATTCATAGACAGTGATATTCCCATGGCCGCAACAGCACGTGCTCAAAATATTAATGCATGGAAGAAGAATGTAGCAAAGGCGAGAAGGATTTTGTTAGAAGGAGTTCAAGATCATATTGTCTCGAACCTCCATGGAAAGGAAACTCCATATGTTGTGTGGAAAGCCTTAACATATCCTTTTCAAAATAGCATTGACCACAGGAAGATGGCGCTGAAGGACAAGCTCAGAAATATCAAGATGGAGAAGGGCGACACGATCCAAAAATACTTGACGAAGTTCACTCAATATCGAGATGAGCTTGGAAGTGTTTTTGTGACAGTTTCCAAGGATGATTTGGTGAGCCTATCACTTCTAGGCCTTCCCAAGAGCTGGCACAACTACCAGGATTTGATGAATGGGAGGGAGAAGCTACTAGAGTGGGTGTGATTTTGGTCTGACTTGGTACAAGAATAGTTTCAGTGGAACTCCAGAGATGGATCCTCATCAAATATTGATGATGAGGATAATTGTGCCTTAGCTAGAAAGGTGAAGAAAGGGAAATGGAAGGCATCCCATACCAATTTGGATTTCCTTCAAGAGAGCAAGAAGCGAGACTTGTCAAAAGTAAAATTCTTTCGTTGTCATGAGCTTGGAAACTATGCTACAAAGTGTCCACACAAGAATACTGGAAGGAGTCCCTCGGGAGGAGTGGAAGGTGAAGCACTTTATTCACAGTTCAAGTTGGATTCTAGCCTCATCGCATGCATGGTGTCATCGGTGATGGGTTTTGATTGGTACTTGGATAGTGGAGCTTCATTCCATATGATATGCAACAAATAATTATTCAGTAAATTGGAGGAGAAGGATCTCTAGATGCACATCGAGATGGGAGATGATGGGAGGTATAGCGCTACCGGCATAGGTACAAATACCTTTAAGAGGGAGTTTGGTACTACTCTCACATTAATATATTTCATGTATTTTCCTGGTTTAAAGAAGAATTTGGTTTATGTTTCTATGTTGGAAGACCATGGCTATGATGTGATATTTAGCAAAGCAAAAACATTCCTTCGTCACAAAGCCATGGGATAAGTGAAGAAGATTTGGGTTCGAGTAAAGAACCTCTACAAACTGGATGTAGAAGAATGTGTTTCCTTGAGCATGAAAGCAAAGAATGTGGAAAGCCAAGACATCAGTGAGTTATTGCACATAATATTGGGCCATCTACACCATGGTTCTATGAATATCATGCAATAGATTTCTATAGGACTTCACAAGGGTGCACTTGAGCAATGAGATACATGCAAAGGGTGTACATTGGGTAAGTACACCAAATCCACCTTTCACAATAAGGAAATCCGAGCAAAGGCGATCCTTGAGAGAGTTCACTTAGATGTGTGTGGACCGTTCTCGACAACCTCCACAACAAAACACAGGTATTATGTGATTTTTGTAGATGATTTTTCACGCAAGTGTTGGATTTTATTTGTGTAAAAGAAATATGAAATGTTCTCAAAGTTTTGTGAGTCCAAAACACTTGTCGAGAAAGATATAGGGCATAAGGAGAAGGATCTCAGAAGCGACAATAGTGGATAATATGTCTCTAAAAAATTTAATAAATTGTGTGCTTCAGAAGGAATTCAAAGGGAATTGATAGCACCTCATAACCAATAATAGAATGGGGTTGAAAAAAGTAAGAACATAACTATTGTGGGAGCAGCACAAGTGATGTTGCATTGATTGGAATCTAGATCAGGGGCAAAAATTTTCTCAAAAATGAAAGTGTTCAGAATTTCACCAAAATAGAATGATAGAAACTGTCTCATCGCCAAGAATCCAACGCAACTTGTTTCATAAAAAACCGAGTTCGTATGAAGAAGTTATAATCTGTTGATCGTCGTTCAGAATAGGCAATTTTTTTATAAAAATTTGCAGAACAAGTACAAGGTGATGACATGGCATCCAGTCAGCATACAGGGAATCTTCTTAAGTTTTTTCCCAATGGGATTGTTACAAGTGTTACTGTTGGATTCGCTAGTTTGGTTTGTGAAGGTGAAATTTGTGCAATGTCCTTCAAGGTTGAATTTGGGTTTATGAATTTTCATGTGTTGGAATTATTTTTATTATTAAAGTTGGATATATATATATATATATTATTTAATCCAAACTTCATTAAAAAAAATTCACAAATTTAATAAAC
This sequence comes from Pinus albicaulis, assembly GCA_034641835.2. NCBI lineage: Eukaryota > Viridiplantae > Streptophyta > Pinopsida > Pinales > Pinaceae > Pinus > Pinus albicaulis. Next base: position 1,585,187,509 of record CM076581.1, read on the forward strand.
CTAAAGTCTGAATTAACCTTTTCAATATTCGCATATGGTGGAGGTTTGATATATTAAACGGTGGCAAAGTTTATTAGTGGAGAACATATATATATATATATATATATATATATATATATATATATATATATATATATATATATATATATATATATATATATATATATATATATATATTCTAATTTAGGCTAATTCTATTAGATCATAATAAACAAGAAGTTACAAGTCGCACCCTATGGAAAGAACGAATTCAATCCATATGGAAAGTACCAAAGAGTTCTGTCAAGTACTGGACTGCCCCTAAAGGGGAAACCGGTCCTTAGAAGTTCAAAAAATATTGTTGCCCATGGCGGGAAACCAACAAAAACAGATAGCAGAGATGTACAAAAAACCTAGGATAAACATGATTGCACAGACTAATGCCGCAATGAGCTAAATAGATAAAACTAAGGGAGTCATGCATGATTTTCACTCGAGGTTGGAGGCTCTTTGAGGATCCTGCACATGTAGCCCATTTCCATCATGCTTGTGTCCAACATGTATTCATCTTGCAGAGGGTGTGGCAATGCGGGGTCCTCAGTAGTCAGAGGAGCTACATGGTGCTGAGGACAGTCGCCAATGTTCAACTCCAAGCTGCTGCCTGTTAGACTCCTATACCAATAGGTGTCATATTTCATGATTGACTTGATGGGCTATGTAATATGTTCATACCTTTTTGTTGCAAAGGTTTTCCATATTATTCAAAAAATCAAAAAATTTAAAAAATGTAAAGAGGGTATACCCTAAAATAAAAATCAAAGGGTGAAAAGAATAAAAATGGCCAAAAAGTAAAAGAAAATGAACCCCACCAAAAGAAAGGCCAAGTGTGCAAGTCTAAATGCCACTGATTTTTGCTCTTATGTAATAAACAAATTGTGTGCAACTTGTATCTTATGCCACAATTTATGAATGGTCAAACAATTTAAGCTTGGCTAGTTCATCTTTCAATTTTTATGTTTTAGAGATAGAGAATAAAATCTGACCAAACTGTTTAATCTTGGCAGATAAGTAGATAGGTAGACTAAATAAAAGAAGCTCAATAGTTTAATCTGATCCCTTGGATGTAATAAGGTTAGAATTAGATAGATTCCCATATGTAAAAGAAAAAGTGTGATAAGGGTTTGCCAATCTAAGTGCACCCTAATAAAGAAGAGAAAATGATAGGGTTAAGTAGGTAGGGTAGGTAGATGTTGTTGCAGAATTACATGTGATGAATGATGGTTCTAAATGTGTTCAATTGTACTTTCATCACAAGTGAAAAGGCAGATACTACATTGGAAAAAATTCACAGCAAGGCAAAGTCAAATTATTAACTTCCCTTCTCATTTTTCCCTAAACATTTCACTAATTTCCCCTAAGTGCTAAGGTATTTGAAAATTAAAGGGGCTCAAGGCAGTTCCTTGACTTTTGGAGGGACTGGACCCTCGGCCCAATAATTGGAAAAAACCTAAGTACTTAAAATCATTCATCATCACACTCATTTACTTCAAAAAATTCTTTCCTAAGTAAAATCCCATTTTACTTAGGAAAATCATGAGATATTTCATAAAAAACCCTCAAAATCACATTTTATCGTAAGTTTAAGTGATGAAGTGATTATAATACAATTTTCTTCTAAAAACTTCACTTTCTTAGTTATATTAATGTATTTTGAAGTTTACCTTGTCCCCTTGTCATATTAACATTGATTTTATTTATTAACTCCTTATAGAAATGACCTTCTCCTATTATATATAATTCCTTTTATATAATATCCCAAAAACCCATGTATTATGATTTTAACCAAAGTATTTATTCCTAACTCGTTCAAATAAAAAACCCACTTTATACCCCCTTTGGTTAAAATATATCATTATATGTTAATCCCGCCCCCTATGGTAATTGGATTAATCTAATTCCATTATCATATAATAAAAATATGAAAAAACTTTAAACATATAATATATGTGTTTTAAACAAAAATAAATCCGAAGTTTAATTCAAACCAAACTTCGAAATAGCCCATCTCTATGTATATTTTCCCCTCGCCCGATCACGTTTCCACTTTTTAAACAAAGGAATTAATTAATCCTCATGATTAATTAAGAACCTAACTCCGCCAATCAAAACGCTCCCGCTGTGATTAATCAATAATAAAACGCGTCAGGCCCGCGCCATTAAAACCTCATCATCTCCCTGTCCCGTCAACCGTTCGATCGACCCGTTCAAGATCAATGGCTGTTGATAATTCCGCTGGCCATCCCCGATCCGAACAATAATGCACGAAATGACAGTTGTTTCCAAATAGTACCATGGCCATGTGTCATTCGTTCTGTGGAATCGCTGCCCATCCGCTCAATACTGCCTTCCCTCAAAAGCGGTGCGGAAAAAACCGTTTACCACCTCCCCCCCCGTGACTCATCTGTCGTACATACTGACGTCATTTATTAAAATAATAAAAAATCCGCCACCATTTGACTTTGCCAATAAAACAATTCTCCCCGCGTCATTTTCATCATTCTGTGAATGACCACGTCCCGTGCAGAGAAATTTCAAAAAAGAAACACCAACTATCAAATGCCCTTAACTATACTTTGTTGAGGACTATTGCATACCAGTAATCCAGAGTTCGTCCGCCTCAACCAGTACCTGTCCAAATTACTGTACATTCCCAAAAACAAGTATTTACCCTAATTTCCACTGAACTCCGTTAGAATCTTGGTTTTTGTTTAAAGAACTCCATACAGAAAACTCAAACAGGATTCTAAATTGGTCTCTCTGAATCCTTAAAACTTGAGATTGTGCCCATTTCTTCAAAACCCTGCAATTCATTTCTGAATCCACAAGAACCAGAGATGGAGATTCCCTTGGCTTTAAATTTCACCCCATTGAACGCCCCTCACAGAGACTTGGATTATTTATCATTAGTTGACAAAGATTTCCAAATTAAAGACCTGGTTTTTAGTGATAGTCCTCTTCGAATTTTTTGTTGCTCAGAGACAATTATTTGAATGGCTTGGATATGATTGGGTTATGGGAATCTAATCTTCCCAGGTACCTCTTTCCCTCTATCCATATTTTCCCTGAGATAATCCATTACTGTCATGCAAACTATGATCCCACTCAACGAGCAGTCTTATCCCCAAGTCAAAATGTCCTTTTTCCCATTACTGCTCAGTCTATCAATGAGATGCTACATTTTCAACCTGATCAAGCCCTCACTCCCCTATCCATGGGAGAATTACTTGAGAAATCCACCAAACTATCCCATGAAGAATTAAGCCACATCTGCCAGACCTTTATGTTACCTGATCATCAGCCTAAAAGCCCTCCCCCTTATGGGTATGCTTTTTTCACTGAGGAGGGTAGACTTGTTTTGGATATGATATCCTTTATAATGGGCTTTAATACCAGTGAATATGTTGACCATATAATTCTAGTATTACTGTATATTTTTACCCCTGGACAGCCTCCTGCTGTCAAGTATGACTTTGCATCCTACATTGCAGACAAAATCCATGATCAATTCATGATATTAGAGAATGAGAAAGTGTTCAAGTATTATTTTTTCATTTACCATCTCATGCTCTATTACTAGTCAGAAAACTTCCCTTTCTATATCAAAAAGCTTGATGCCAAAGGGAATCCTAGGTCTGTTATCTTTTAGTCAGCCAACAAGTCAACCAACAGAGCCATCACAAGTAAAAACTTCTAATTTAAATTCTGAAGAATTAGTAAAGAAAATGAATGACTTGAAACTTCAAGTAACATAACTTCAACTCACAAAGTTACAGCTTATTAATTTGGAACAGAAATATGATGTTTCAAAAATGATTGTTGCTGACAAAACAAGAGAAGTAAAAAATTTGGAAAAATTGGTTAAAGCTTTGGAAAAGGATCTCACATTGGAGAAACCTTTAAGAGAAATAAATGACATTCTTTGGGATAATATTATCCAGTCAATAAAATATATCTGGTCTTCAATTCAGATAATATACGAGCAGAATGATTTGGTCAAAATAGCTCTGGATGAAGTTGAAAATACACGAGAAGAATTAGGAAAAAGGCCTGAAGAAGCCAATCAGCTCATACAATTTTTAAACACCCAAACCAGACAACAACTTGCAGACCTGGGTATTCAGGACAGAACTGGAACAATCTTAGAGATAAAAAGAGTTTTTACTAAAAGAACTCTTATGCAAAATTTAGAACGAAGGTGCTTTGACATGCAAGGAGAAATTATTGCTTTCAGAGAAAGGTTTGATGTTTTATTGAATAAAGGGTTGCCCAGCCCTATGGTTTCAGAAGATAAAATAATGGACCTGGAAAATTATGTTGAGAAATTGGAAAAACATGCCCACAATCAGGCCAGATCCTCAACCATTTCATCAGAAGCAACATTACCTACAGGAAGGAATCTTCATGACAGATTAGAGAATTTGTTTTATCTTGACCATGAAGTAAAACATTTGTTTCCAAATCAGCCTAATTTCTTCAGATATACCGAGGCTGATGAAACATTGAGGAAGCTTCAATGGACTAGAATAGCAGAAGATAAATGGTGGGAAGATCTATTGGAAATTTTGTAAAATTTATCCTTGTATGAAATTTTGCCTATTTACTACAGTATAAAGGATAAATGGATAAAACAAAGGTCAAAGAGTATCGGTTCAGTTAAAAGTGTATCAGTAAGAACAAAGAGTATCAGTGAAGCAAGGAAGTTAGAACAAAATTACTGAAGAGGACAACAATGAGCCAAAATATAGGTCCTGCCTCCAGCACATTCTCAAAAAGAGGAAACAGCACAACATCAGTTGCTTTTTGTCTTATCTACGAGACCATTTGTCTCTATTTTTATTGTAACTTATTCGTGAGTCACCCTAGATTACATCTCTTTTTGTTATGAGATATTTCTGGTAATTTTTTGTATAAATAAGCCCTCAATCGGATTATTGAGGGTGGATTCTTATACTTTGATGTAACATTGAATATTTTGGAATAAAGAGCTTTGGAGAAATTTTTCATGGCAAAACTGGACAAGGAATTGAGGCAGAAGACTTTTCTCAGGATTCATGTGTCAAATGAAAGATCAAGAAGTCATCTCTATCCCATGTTTTGAAGTTTTATATTTGTTTACAATATCATCTATGTTTCATTATCTTAATATTTAACGAAAAGGATTAAATCAGAAAGTACTTAGGTGTAATCTGATTTCAGTCGTTATTATTCTAAATGTTTTCTTCTAAACTGGTTTAAACAACGAATTCTTAATTTCTCTTGTTTGTCTAGTTCATACATCTTTGGTTATTTAGTAAAGAATACTTAACTACTCTTTATTGATAATCAATCTATTTCTCTTCTCTTGAATGTGTTGAAAGATTCTTTATTGCCTTTCATCCGTTTGAATTCCATTCCATTCACTTTAGATCTATAATTGTTTCTAGTTTGATTATCTTGCCCTGATAAACCATCTTTTGTTAAAAAACTTAAGCCAATGCAGCCAATCCTTTGACTCCATTAGCCCAATGGACTGAAACTATTTGATCTTAATCTCAGCTAAAGAATTCCATCAACCCAAATTCAAACAAAACCCCTGAACTTTACAACTAGCCTAATTTCTTCTAAAAACAAAGCTAAATTTTATAGAGAGAGCCCTCTCTAGGTACAGATTGGCTAGATTCTCTACCTGAAGGTTGGTTTGTGGTTACCTCGGACCCCTTTCCTCTTCCAACAACTTCAAGGAAAATATGAGTGATAACACCGCCCACATCCAACTCCAGGTTGCCTTCATTGTTGCCATCAGAATCACTTGAACCATTGCTACCACTAGTAGCACTACGAACCGGAAGAGATTTCAACCTGTGAGGGGTGAAAGCAGGCTTAGGGGATATGGTGGACTTGCGAGCTCATTTTTCGCTGCGAAGGGGAGAGGGAGGTGGAGCCGAAGCAGGGAGCTACTCAGAAGGTTGAGGATTGCCAAAACCATTCCAATCAATGGAGAAGTTCAGGTCACAACAGAGGTAGGGTGAGATGGGAGGGTAGGGAGGGCAGGAAGGCAAGCCACACCCACCAGCTCTTCGACATCGCTGCCTGCGTCTTCGCGGAATGACAGTCCAGGGGGGCGAGTCTTCAGACCATAGGGAGGTGGGAACAGGTTTTCGGGAGGGGAGAAGACCAGAGGGAGCCTCTGTCCTAGAATAAACAGGGCACTGCTCCAGAGCCAGAGAAGCAAAGATGGAGAGCCAAAGGAAGAACGAGTAAGAAGAGCCAAATGCGCAATGGGGAGCCAAGGTGGTGGGTTTAAAGCCCATGATGAGCAACATTCAAAAGACGCAAACCTGGTACGTCGACGGTATGGTGGCGGAGGGTGGAGTAAGGATGCCATCACGCTAAGCTTTAAGATGGTGCCCCTTCCAAGGACGGAGCACATGGAGCAGCCATGTGTCCATCCTCAAGGCGACCCCGTGGCCCTTATTCCCTTTACATGCCACCAGCGTCCAGGAGGGATAGATCCTTGAGAACTAACTGGGAACAATCGTTTTTGAGAATTTCATCATCCAGCAATGATAGAGGACTGAACCAGAGAGGAGCTAAGTGCAAGACTCCCTTGTTGGAAAGAAGGTCTGCCACTTTTTTGGTTGTTCTTCGAACGTTCTTGAAGTTGATCACCTCTAAAGAGTGGGTGAGATGCTTCAAGTGAGTGATACGCGAGGCCAATCTCTAGCTCTTAGCTAGATTCATGATAGATGAGCCAGCCTGGAGACGAGTAGCCATATCAATGAGGATTTGGGAGTCACCCTCAATTTCTAAGGGGTATAAATTATGGTCCTGAGTGAGAAGGAGCCCTTGGATCATGCCCTCAAGCTCAGCAGAATTATTGGTGTCCCAGCCTATATTGCCGTAGTAGACCAACATCACTTCACCATATGAATTCCTGAAGATACCTTCAAATCCCGCCTCACCTGGGTTTCCCTTAGACACCCCATAAAAATTAAGCTTGAAGAACCCTTGAAGCGGTAGGGACCAAAGGCAAGGGGAATCAGATGAGTGGTTTGAAGGGAGCTCAGTGAGGGGGAAGGAGTGGAGCTTAAGGTTCCAATTGATCCAAATGAGCTTCTCCCCTAGATGGGAGGGCAGGTCGGAGTCTTGCCAATGCTGAAGGGATAATGTTTCTTGCATATTGCTACAAATGATATTCCAAAGGATGTCAGGAGTGGCTTTGACATCCTTGAAGATTCTGCGATTTTTCTCCTTCCAAATAGACCAAAGGATGAGTCCAGGAATGATATTCCAAAGATAATTGAGGATGTTACTTTGAAAGGGAGTGGGTGGCCATCTTCTTATAGTGTCAAGAATAGATCCAGAAATCCTATCAGAATGTCTGCTTACCAAAGTAACTTTGTCCCATAGTGCGATTACTAGAGAGCACTTGTTGAACAGGTGTTCGCTAGATTCCTCATTGATTCCGCAGTTGGGGCATTAAGAGGGGCCAACAAAACCCCTTCTTCATATATTGTCCCAGGTCAGAATGCGAATTTTACTAAGGAGCCAAAGAAAAGTGGAGATCTTGGGCCATATCCTGGGATGCCAAATTTGGTCCCAAATATCATCAAGCTGGTCCTAAGGATTGGGGAGAAGCAGGCCATAAGCCTCTTTGGTGGTGAAGGTCCCCAATGAAGAATAACCCCAACGTATGATGTCGTCTCCTTCAAACCTGCGGATAAGATGATTTAGGAGTTCCTGCTTAAGATCATTTGTGAGATGGAGACCAAGTTGACCTTGAAGTTGGTCTGTTATAAGCTAGGGCCTATAATAAGTCTGTTGGGTGTTGTTGTCATGAGTGCTCCATAACTTGTTAATTCGAGGTTGTTGAAGGCATTCCATATTTTCCTTGCAATCTGAGTTGGGGAATAGGGTGGCCATTCTAGGAAATTGCTGCCAGGAATTGATCCAGAAGTGTGCTTGGTTTCCATATCGCACTTCCCAGAAGCTATGGTCTCGGACGAGGGCTCGTTGTTTCACTGCTGCCCTCCAGATGAGGGATCCGTCTTTCTCGGCGTCAAAGAGAACCAAATTATTTAGAGGCCATTTATCAGCATATTTGGCTACCCATAGCTGAGCCTAGGGGGGTTTCTATGTTGTAGATCCACTGCCACCATATTTTTTCTCCCATGACTTCATTGCTGAGATGCGGATCTCTAAGGCCTAGCCCCCCTGATTTTTTTGGAGCGTAGATGTGTTGCCATTTGACTAGTGCCCACTTTCTTTTAGCCTTATCTCCTCCTCAAAGAAAATTACGCTGGAGGGTTCGAATGGCCTTGAGAACCCATTTTGGTGCCACTAGCATGGAGAAGAGACACAAGGGCATGGATTGAAGAACATATTTTACCAAAATGAGATGGTTGGCAAGATTGAGAGCTCGGTGGGTCAAGAGAGAGAGCCGAGTTTCCATTCTGTCCAGCAAGTCTTTCCAAGAGGAATTATTGATAATAGAGTCGGTGAGGGGGGTTCCTAAATACTTGGAAGGTAGAGAGGCAATAAGGAAGCTAAGAATGCGAGGACTGTCTCACTAGGTGATGATAGGGGTGTTAAAGAAGAAGATTTGGGACTTGGAATTGTTGACAGAGGGACCAGCAACAAGGGAGAAGCAATCTAGGATAGACTTGAAAGTGGTAGCCTCCTACACTGAGGGATGACCAAAGAGGATGTTGTCGTCAACAAATTGTTGATGAGTAATGTGGGGATGATGATGAAGACAAAGGCCTCTTAAGCATCTCCCATGTGCATGGGCTTTGATAAGTTTGCTGAGTCCTTCCGCCATAATAACAAAAAGAAAAGGGGAAAGAGGGTCACCTTGACGAATGCCTCTAGAAGGGGAGAAGGGGGGGGGGGGAGGGGAACCATTGAGCAGAATAGAGTAAATCAGAGAGGAGATGAGACTCATTATCCAGTGTTTCCAATTTTTTCTGAACCCATAGGCAGCCAAGATTTTCTAGATGTATTCCCCACATAACTTGTCAAAGGCTTTGGAGAGATCAATTTTGAGAAGCATCCCTATCACTCTGCATGTATTCAAGGAGTGGGCTACTTCATGGGTGAGAATTATACCATCAAGGATGTGGTGACCTTCTACATATCCAGTTTTCTCTTGAGAAATGAGGAGGGGGAGTAAAGGCTTAAGGCGGTTGGCAATCACTTTGGAGACAAGCTTATAGAGCACACTGCAGAGGGAAATGGGTCTGTATTTGTTGGGGGTTATCGACTGCTCTTCTTTGGGAATGAGGGTGATGAAAGTGGAATTGAGAGCGGGGAGCATCCAATGCATAGATCTAGATTCTTCAACCAATGCCCAAATGTCAGTCTTAATGTCTTCCCAAAAGTAATGGAAGAAATTTTGGTGAAGCCATCCGGCCCAGGGGCTTTTCCAACTTTGAGTTGGGCCATTTCTTGGTCTACTTCCTACAACTGGATTGGTTGAAGCAGCATTTGATTGTGATCCTCAGTAATCAAGGCAGGAATGTGTTGAGTGATTTGGTTTATGGCTTCCCGGCGATTTAAGTGCGGTTCCGTCAGCGTGTCCTTGAAATGATTGAGAAGTTTCTATTCGATATCCTCATGAGTTTCCAAATCGATTCCTTGCTCATTCTTGAGAAGGGAGATACGATTGACCATTCTTCTTTGAATGGTGGAGTGGTGGAAAAATTTCATGTTTTTCCCCCTCTTTTAGCCAGTGAACTCTGGATTTTTACTTCCAAAGAATTTCTTCTTGTATAGCGCATTCCTCCATCTGATTTTTGAGTTGTTGCTCCTGCCTACTAAGTTCCTCAGTGCATTCAGAAGTTATGAGCTATTGTTGAAGGGTAGCCATTTTTGCCTCCTCTTTTTTGGGAATGAGGGTGATGAAAGTGGAATTGAGAGCGGGGAGCATCCAATGCATAGATCTATATTCTTCAACCAATGCCCAAATGTCAGTCTTAATGTCTTCCCAAAAGTAATGGAAGAAATTTTGGTGAAGCCATCCGGCCCAGGGGCTTTTCCAGCTTTGAGCTGGGCCATTGCTTGGTCTACTTCCTGCAACTGGATTGGTTAAAGCAGCATTTGATTGTGATCCTTAGTAATCAAGGCAGGAATGTGTTGAGTGATTTGGTTGATGGCTTCCCAGCGATTTAAGTGCGGTTCCGTCAGCGTGTCCTTGAAATGATTGAGAAGTTCCTATTCAATATCCTCATGAGTTTCCAAACTGATTCCTTGCTCATTCTTGAGAAGGGAGATACGATTGACCATTCTTCTTTGAATGGTGGAGCGGTGGAAAAATTTCGTGTTTTTCCCCCTCTTTTAGCCAGCGAACTTTGGATTTTTACTTCCAAAGAATTTCTTCTTGTATAGCGCATTCCTCCATCTTATTTTTGAGTTGTTGCTCCAGCCTACTAAGTTCCTCAGTGCATTCAGAAGTTATGAGCTATTGTTGAAGGGTAGCCATTTTTGCCTCCAACTCTTGCTAACTTTTGAAAATGTTACCAAACATATTATGATTCTAGTGTTTGAGTCTGGCTTTGATAATTTTGAGCTTTGTATGAATCCTTTTGGAACATGGTGGATCCTTCATTGGGTCGTATACTATGCCACCAGTCTACAACCATCTCTCTGAATCTAGGATGAAAAAGCCAAAATTCCTCAAATCGGAAGGGCTTTTGGAGGCCACGGCCTGGTCTGTCCCAGTGGAGTTGAATGGGCCAGTGGTCAGATCCCGCAATGAGGAGAATGGTAGAGAAGATTTCTCCTCTGGCCTGGATGACGATGTTAGAGATCAGAAAATGATCTAGATGGGAGGCAATAAGATGGTTCCCGTTACGGCGATTGCTCCAAGTATGAATCCCGTTGGCAGTTGGGATGTCAATCAGGTGGTTCTGAAGAATAAAGTCCTTGAACCTGAGACTGTCAGAGTCCAATATGGATCGGCCTCCCCTCTTTTTTCTCAGGTTGGTTATCATGTTAAAGTCTCCCCCATTAATCCATAAGGGATAGGGGCTTAAGGAAGAGAGGGAGGCAATATCATCAAGCATCTGGATTCGGTGAGCGGAGGCCTAAGGGAAGTAGACATTGGTGAGGAGACCCTTTAGGTGGGAGCCTATAATTTGAAAGGTGGCCTGGAGGAAATGATGAGAAGCCTGAAAATTGTAAAGAGTGATAATGGAGGGATCCCAAGTGATAGCGAGGCCACCAAAAGCCCCGATCGCATCTACATCCATGGTATTACAGCCAAGCCAGACCCTAGATAAAGTAGAATGAAGGGTGGAACTATTACATTTGGTTTCCTGTATAAAGAAAATGGAGGGTATATGACGTCTTACACAGTTTTTTACCATAAGGAACTTTGAGGGACTATTGATCCCTCAAATATTCCATGATGTGAGCTTCATCGTGTAGAAGATTTATTCAGAGCATTGAAGAACTTTGTCAGCTTGGGTTATCTGCCAAATTCCACCAATTTGTCTCGTAGCATTATCAATATTTGTAGATCCATTGGCCTTCCTCGCTTTCTGGATTATATGATGATGTTGAGTGTTTCCCTAGGAATGATCTCTCCCTGAATCCCTAGTTGTGCACTCCCTTTTATCAACTGAGCTTTGATCAGGGCCTCCTCTAGGCTAGCAATCTGTCTAGGGGGAATAGTGTGGTATTCCTTAGTATTGCAAGCCTTTTTCGAACCTGTAAGATCCAGATCCCCAAAGTCAATGGATTCTGGCTACTCGATCATGTAGGAGATGGACGTCACTGAACTGCCTTTTGGGCCCAGTGGTTGATTGAGGGAGGGTTGAGGATCAACCTCCATGCCAGATCCAGTGATAGGAATGCTCGATTGAGGGTGATAGGTGGTTACTTCAAGGATTTTTATGTGTTTGTCCTTAGGATTAGTGTCATGCGGCTTGTGCTACTCCATAAGCTCAGGCAGAGGGATATCAAGGAGGGGAATGGATTCGAAAGCAGGGGGGGTATCAGAATCCAAGGATGGGGGATCAGAGGGCAGGCTCTTGTTCTCTTCAAGACCAGCAAGGATGTGGAAACTATTGCTGGAGGCGAGCTTGGGATTGGAGCTAGAAGAGGGTTGGGAAGGGCCGGGGTTATGGGAGGATTTCTTGGAGTGCCTCTTGTGAGGGGTAACTTTAGTGAAGCCATCAGGATCTTGGCTATTAGGGTTACCAGAATGATTGGTTTGGGGATTCTAGGGGAAATATCTGAAAATATGCCCATGCATGTGACACTTATGACAACGAAAAGGAACATGCTCATAATAAATAGATTGGATCCATTCATAGTACTCATGCCATAGACTTACCGAATCAGGGAGAGAATTTGCAAGATGCATGTACACACAAATGCATGCGTAGGCAGTGTATCTGTTGTGGTTTTGATGAAGGTGCCTAGGTTGTTGCCGATTTCCTTGAGTGTTATTTTTCCCAATATTCCTGTGGCAAGGAGTAGAAGCGGATCCAAACTGGTGCCCAGTTGAATTCCTCTTTATCAGGATTGAATCGTTCAACCCAATCTCGAAGGTAGAGTCCCGTGGAATTGAAGAAGTAGGGGCCCCCATCCATGATGCGGTTTTTGTCTTCTAGGCAAGTGAAGATGATATTGAAGAAGCCCTTAGGGCCAAGCTACAACGAGATTTGGCCCTTGGGCTTCCATTTGGCATGAATCCATCCATAAAAATCTTTTTCAGTGGGCCAAAGTCTAATGAATTTACTGATTAGAGCATGATCATGCACGTATTGTATTCGGCTATTGATGCATTCTGCGGGGAAATGGATCTCGGGTATTTTTTTCTCTATGGGTATGCAAGTTGAGAATTTCACCGGAGTCACCCCATCGGCTTTATCCCTAGTTTGGGCATCATCTATGTCTTGATGGGCTTCATTGTTAGTTTCATCATTCCACTTCTGAGATGATGCAACGGTAGTAGGATTGTTAGTAGCAGCTGAGACCTTAGGGATTCCGGAGCTAAGGGAGGTTACAAATCCTCCCCCTTTGGCTCCCGTCATGGAGAGAGAGAGCAGTGGATTGCGTATGGAGTGTATGCAAATGACATAGAGGGATCAGGAGCAATGACAGTGCCCACTGCAGGGGCGCAGAGGAAACCCTAGGGTTTCAAGTCATGAATCATCTCAATCAGTGATCACTTCTCCCGTCCAATCCCGATTCTCGGTGGAGAACATATATTACACTATGAAAATGTTTTATTTTAATACATATGCAGTGGTGTATTGAATTTATGCCATGGTTTAATTACGTTGGAGAGCATCATATTAAAGTCTGATGGCGTTTTATATATGGTGCAAAATAATGTATGGAGGGGCAGAGGTCAGGGTTCGAACCCGTGACTTCCCCCCTACTATTACCTCCACTTACCAATGAGCCCAGATTTTTTCCTTGTTAAACAATTACGCACGACTTATACTTGAAGCTTATGTGGATATGGGATGGCAGAACGGAGGGGGCTAGCCCTCCTCCGACAAGACCGTGCCATATGCCCAAGTCAATAGTTCCGAACTAATTGTGCTAAGTGCAAACTTATCACACCCTTAATCTATAGTTAAGGATTAATTAATCCTCAATTAATTAGGAATATTTTTAGTGGATAATTCAGTTTCAGCGGATTTTCCAAGTTTAGCGAAGCAAACTGGGACTTCTCTAGATTTAGAGGGAGAATCTAAGGGAAAATTGAATGAGGCCTATCTTGAGTAATTTTCGACCAATTTTGGCTCACGAATAGTCATTTCTAGCATATTGGAATGCTATGAATCCATTGCAACAACTTGTAGAGGTAGAGAAGCAATTCTACAGGTGTTTTGGGTCACTTGAAGAAATTTGAAGCCTAGGACCACCAGGAGGGAAGGTCATGCCTAGATCAGCTGAAGGCCAAAGCCTACTGAATGAATAGTCTTTTTTAGATGTATTTGATGTTTTGAACATAGTGGTACAGTTTTCAAAGGCATTGAAGCACATTTTAAGGTGCTTTTGTCACTTTGTATATTAAACAAGCCCATGGCCACCTAAATTGGAGGTCAAGCCTAGATCAGTTGGGAACCAAATTCAGAGATTGAATAGTCCTTTTTGGGGTATTAAAGTGTTCTGAAGCCAATGTAAAAGGCTAAAAATCAATTGGAACACTACAGGTGTATGTAACCAGACATTTGAGTCTTAATCCCAAGAGGGTTTATCTAGTTAAAGCAAGTCCATGCAGATGTAGCCCAGGAGGGATGAACTCCATTATCATCCATTGTGTTATGTGATTTCTATGAATTATTTTTCTGCATTTAAGTTGTTGTACATGATTTTTTTAAAATTAATTAACTCATAATTTTATCGTAAAAAACACAAAATTTGACACATAAACCCCTTCACAAGTGGTTAACTTGAGACGATCCTAATCACACATTTTTAACACTAATGAGGGAGTTAGCATAGAAATAAATAGTTTTATCATATTCAGATCATGCATGATCATGGCCTACCGTTGCATCTGTGGGTTGAAGCATGAAACACAACAGTATTTGCGCAGAACGGAAGTCCTTATCAGATACTTGGGATGAGTACACCAGAGGAATATTTTTCAAGTAAGAGACCAAATGTGTTTCATTTTAAAAAATTTGGTTCCTCTATTTATTTCCTTGTAGTCAAATATGCCAGGAAGAAGCTAGAGCCAACAGTTGAGTTGGGGATATTTTTGGGGTACAATGATACACCTCACAACTATCGAGTGTACTTTCCAGCACATAGGATGACAGTGGTCAAAAGAGATGTGAAATTTGATGAAGAGAAGGCCATGAGAATTTCCATTGAGAGGGAGCTTCAATTTCATGCAGTTGAGGAGCTCTTGGCTCCTAAAGAAGAACCTTAAGATGTGGAACAGCCACAAGCATAAGCGTAGAGAGTAGAATCACCCACTAATGTAGAGACATCCTGAGATAGAAGGAAGTGTACCCAAGAGGCTGACATGTTGGTGCTTGATGCTAGAGAGAATGTGGGAGTACCCACATCACAACACAGGAAGAGAAGGTCAATAGAGCAGTACACTAGCTACATGGATCTTATGACCGAAGGTGTAGATATCGAGCCATCCTCTTTTGAGGAAGCAGTGCAATAAACGATTTGGGTTGATGCCATGGTTGAGGAGTATGACTCCATTATCAGAAACAATGCATGGGAAGTTATCCCAAGAACAGGGGGGAAGTCAGTTGTAGGATCTAAGAGGATTTACAAGGTGAAGCATGTAGCATATGGGAGTGTGGAGAAACACAAGGACATATTTGTGGCTAGAGGGTTCTCTCAGGTGGAAGGGATTGATTATGATGATACATTTGCACTAGTTCCAAGGTACTCATCAATAAGATCCATCCTTTCACTTTCAGTGCAAATGGGATGGCAGATAAATCAGATGGATGTAAAGGCAACCTTTCTCATTGGAGTGATTGAGGAGGAGGTGTACATTGAGTAGCTGGAAGGTTTTGAGACCTTCAGTATAGATTCACATGTGTGTAGACTCAAGAGAGAATTGTATGGGTTGAAACAAGCACCTCGTTCTTGGTACACCATGATCGATAACTACTTCACCGAGTTCGGTTTCACCAAGAGTGAAGTATATGTGAACCTTTACCATATTGTGGTAGAATGTAAATTTTTTATCATTGTACTTTATGTTTATGATTGGATACTAACAGGTGATGATCATCTCATCAAGTCTTGCAAAGAGGATATTTCAAGAGAACTTGAGTTGAAGGACATGGGGCTCTTACACTATTTCCTGGGATTGGAAATTTTTTAAAGAGATGGGGAGTTAATTGTATCTCAGGGAAAGTATAATAATGATATTCTCAGGAAGTTCCACATGGAATCATAGCAAACCTATGGAGACTCCTCTAGCAGGAAACTAGAGGAAGGAGGATGCTACTTCAGGTGACGTAGTATATGCTACCATCTACAAGAAGCTTATGGTTTCACTCATGTATTTGGTGAACTCACTACAAAACATATGTTATGTGGTTAACAAGATTATTCAAGCTATGGTTAAGCATACCAAGCTCTTTTGGAAGGTAGGCAAGCATGTGTTGAGATATCTTAGAGGCACTACACAGTTTGGGCTATGGTACAGGAGGACAAAGGGAGTGAAGCTTGAAGGCTTCACAGATGCAGATTGGGCAAGGAGTCTGTTATCAAAAAATTGTACTTGATTGGCTGCTTATCAAACAACTCAGTGTAACTATTTCAAACCAGCTTTTGACTGAAGCTTAGCCTTTTCATTTTGAGAGGGCTCTCTCAAGAGGGTTTTATGATATTGAATAATTATGGTACTTAGATGGCTAAATCTATTGGAAATGTAACTTGTTTTTTTATGTTTGCAAGTGGAAAAGAATGAAAGATTGGTACCATTAGGCTTATGGAGTCAACAACCAGTAATTTAGTGGCAAGGTTTCTTGACATGGAAGCTGAGGCAAGTAGGGGTCTTTAACAAATGAAACTCACACATAAAACATAGGGCAATACAATCATTTCATCACTAAAGGAAGTCAGAGCATAAATTATGAATTCTGAGCAATAGAGATGAAATATACTGCACATAGTAAAAAAATAAATATATAGATCAATAGGACATTAAAAACCCCATGAGAATCTCAAGTCTGTCAAGAAGAAAGTCACTCAGTATTACTGATATAAGTCAAACACATAAAGTAACAATTTAGTGCAAAAAATCTCCAACCCTTGACTACTTCAATTATTTTTCTTTAAATAGACCTTATTTACAATAAGGATGATATGTGTGGTGGCTAGACCATCGACTTCTCTTCTGACACATCACATAACTGAAAAACATGACTTCTAACAGAAAACCGATAGCTGCACCTTAAAAAAGACATATCCTAATAGGACTCTAACTCCTATTTATTACAGAACTCTACCTTATCTTTGAAATAGTTATATGATGTTTACAACATAAATAACACATGCTCGAAAAACACATGACATTTCATCACCACTTTAGATATTAAACAACCCTCCTAGATCTATGGGGCATAACCCTAATTTTTAGGAAAGCATGACCCTTATTCTCAAATCTACTTTGGCTAATGACATGTCTTGATAGAACTTCCTTCAAGTCATAAGTATTTGATTATAAGCTCCCTTGACATGTTGGAGGAGTCCAGCTATTCAAAACAGTCATTAATATGCTCCAAAACCTTTAACAATTGCTCGCTATGAAAACAGGACAGTTTTGTAGCGAGTTTTGGCAGCATTGAAAGAGTGTCTTCTACACCCAATAAGTTCACTCCTTTGTTGTTCCATGGTATCAATCAAGTCATGACACATCACCACCATCAATATCCCTCCTTGAAAATTGTAAAAAGTGACTTTAGAGGCAAAAAGGCTGCTATACATTTTTTCGTAGCGCTTTCCTGGCTTTAAGCCTAGGAAACACTACGAAACTGTGTAAAAGTGCAAAAATTTCACATTTCAAAACTGTCTTCACAAAATTACCTCTGGCTGTAAAATATTGATTTTCTGCATTTAATGAACCCTCTGAAGCATATTCAATCTCAACTTATGGCTCCTGTGGTGTTTCTTCCTCATTTATGGTTAGTTGAGCTATGGGCTCCTCAACCACAGTCATCTTTAAACCTTTCTTTTCCAGCTCTTCATGAATCCGTTCCAATTGTTCTTGAAGGTCTTTGACTTGGTCTTTTGGTGTCCTATTCTTGGACTGTAAGTGTAGGTTTACCTTTTTAATGTGCTTTACCTCTCTTCTTAGTGGTTGAGTCCACTTTATCAGTTTTTCTATGTTGTCCAAGGTCTTTTAGACACTTGTGACTTGATCCTCCCAAATCTTTCTCATTTGTTCAAACTGCACTCTTTCAGCTATATGCTTCTTTCCCTCTTTCCTCAAGACTGATATCTCTTCACTTGCATCTTTCAACTGCTCCTTAAGGGCTTCAAATTTTGTCTTTTCAGTGATTTTCTCTTTGCCCTTATTTTTTTTTATGAACATATCTTCTTTTGCAGGTGAGGATAGGTTTATGATGCTTGGTGGTGGTTGAGTAGTTTCACTAGCCTTCTGAATCTCTTTGATACTTTCCATGACCTTTCTAGCATGTCTTGTCATTGGTTTTCTAGCTTGAAACATGAAACTAGCATCATCACCTACAAATTATAACTTCTTAGTTGTTTTGTCTTTCTTAAGCTTCCTTCCTCCCTCATCTATGTCTTCAGCTTGGACTATGGGAGTTTCTTCAATATCAATGGCATGCAAGATGTCCTCTAAGTTACCCTTAGCCACTGTTTGGCTCCTTGTAACCCTTTTTCTGCCATGTTTGCTCACTATTAACTTTTGTTTTGCAGGTGTAGCTTTGGGTGTATCAAGCTTCTGCAAAGGCTCTGTCTCCATGCTCACTAGCTCAACTTGCTCTGCTACTGTAGGTGATGAAACATCTCTAGGTTTTGAAATTCTTTTAGGAGTGAAAAAATATATTTCAAAACCAATGATGAACAAAAAGGATGTCCAAGATCTGCCTAATCTCTTAACTCCTCTAACACCAACAATTTGATCAAACCATGATGAAAGAGAGAAGTTTCATTTCCTTATTTTTTAACTTGGACCTTATCTAACACTTTAGCTAGACTTCTGTATAAGTAAAAGGGAAAATCAAGATACCTCTTCCCTAAAAAATGCAGTAGAAGCCTAAGGTGGTAGGAATAGACCATGTGAAACCTCCCTTCACAGGTGAAGTACTTCTGAATAATTAGCAGCAACTTTGAGAAGTTGACTTTCATGTAGCTCCTTGGGATAGCATTTGTGAGATCAATTTCACTATGCTCTGGCTTGATAAACTCTTTGCAGTCTTGCATGGTGAACTTAATGCATTTAAACCATTGTTCCCCTCCCCTAGGGATTCATGTTTCTGTTGCAATGGTCTTTAGTGTTACTGTGAGGTTTAACATTCCCACCTTTGAAGTTGTCCCATTGAAACTAATAGCAAACTCCTTAGAAACCTACAAATGGCACCCTTGCAATCTTTGGCAGAACTCTAAACAACATGTTCTTCTGAATATCTCCAAGGCAGTTGGGTCTTCATTTAACAAATTCATGTCCATTGGTTCATATATAAGGTAGTGACCACCTTTTTTAGTCTTCTTTCTTACAGCCATGGTGATTTTATATCTTCTCAAGCTCGCTTGATTAGTGACACCTGCAACTTTTGAAAATGCCAGCAACCAACTTGGCTCGGTGAAGCATCTCTCCAACAACTCAATAACATGCAAGGATAAAACAGAGAATGACAAAAAGACTCAATCGGGTAAATTTTTATGGTTTCGATGACAACTCATTCCCTAATCATGACTAATGCATGCTAAAAACGGTAATGAAGACCTTAGGCATGACCTTTTACCTTTGAAATAACCCTAACTAACTCGAATGACATTCACCCTATCTCCTCTAATCATGAACTGACACCTTTCACCGTATTTGACAAGACAGACATAAATTTTTTTCGTAGCATGGCTAGTTCATTTTCTAATAGTTTCGTAGCGAAAACTTCTGTTTTACAGTGTAAAACACTATGAAAAGAGGAAAAACTAGCTCAAGTGTCCTTTTTGGATTTAAAAACTTGGGAGATGGAATTTGAAACCTAATTATTACTGATGGGACATGATGTGATCTATATGGAGGTGGGTTTGAACCTTAGGATAGGTTTAAAGATGAAAACTTTAAATTTTCCTATACCAATTTGTGACAAATGAACTCTATGACCATGTAAAATAATGTTTCACTTTTTCTGAGTGATAACAGTGGCTCCACTTGGGATGGTGTGCCCCTGTGGTACACCAAAGAACCTGTATTTCCAGTGATATCCATCTTCTTGGAAAAAAATCTGAAATTTTCCAAGCTTCCTTCAAAACCTAATGGCCTTCACCTCAGGCTCAAGCTTGATGATCAGATTTTCTTTATTATCAGAAAAACATAACAAAATGGAATATGTACAATGGAATGAAAGATCAGTAGCAATTAAGAAGAATAGTGCTTCAAAAACCTGCCATTGGCAGGCCCTCCAGCACAAGGTTGTCCATCCATCTCCTGCAGTATGTAAGTGTTGTTGCCATGAATTGTAGCTACTATGAATGGACCTTTCCAAATATTCTCAAACTTACCATGTTTCCCCTTCTCTTCAATTTTTTCCTCCCACTTCAATACAACATCTTGAATCTGAAAATTTTCCTCTTTCACCTTCCTGTCAAATGTCTTCTTAATTCTATTTTGAGATTACGTATTACTGTTGTAGACTTCCTCCCTTTTTTCCTGCAGGGATATCAACTGGTTTATTCTCCTCTGAATTGCATTTGGCTCCTCCTCTAATCTGTTATCTCAAAATCAGACCCTAATAGGCTATTGATCAAGATGAATCTGAGTAAATATTTCAAACCAAAATTTTAGTTGAGGCTTAGCCTCCTCAACCTGAGAGGGCTCTCTCAATAGGTTTATGATTTTCAAATAAGGATTAGATGGCTAACTCTATGAGTAAAATAGATAAAAATGGATAATTGGTTGTAATTCTAATCAAAAAACATCTATTGGGCTTATGGATTCAAGTGTGTTTTCACAAAACATGAGTATCAGCTTCATATGGAAGTCAGGGAAATTCAGGGTTTAAATGCATCAACAGAATAATAGGACAGAAAATAAACACAGTTCATGAACATATGAAGGAAGTTAGAGTACCTTCAGTGAATTCTAAGTAACATACATCCATGCCACTGCAAGTAATTGAAAGAGGAAAACCATGAGAATGTCAAACATCAGTAACCCTTTCTGAATCCTGAGTGATGAAACCAATATCTCTGTATTAATATAAAAAACACAGTTTCTGCTACAAAAAAACAGTATGCTTGTTAATGAAAATTGCAACACTATGCATTTTGAATTCTTGTCTCTTATGAAGTCATCAATACATTCTTGGATTCTCTCCAAACACTTGATAAAAATTCAAATTTGTTATCTTGACACCTATCAACTGCTAAAACAAACCTTTAATTACATCTGACAGTTAAACTGTATGTTCTAGAGTCCTAATACAACTAGGATTAAAATTATTTATTATAACTTAACAACCTTATCTAAACATTAAATCTTCTATCTGAAAGCTTCTCCTCCTAAACTTCGTCCTTGATGATGTCCATCTCCTTGCTATTAGGTTGTATTGATTTGGCTCTTATCTGCCCTGAAAGATAGGAACATGCTCCCTGCAAAATAACTATAGTGCTTCATTTATGTTCCTTCAAACCATTTTCTGACCAACTTGTGCTCAAAAACATGTGGAAATGTCTTATTAAACTCATGTGACTTCGGCCTTCCAACTGTGCCCAAACCAAAATTTTGAAGGAGTGCCAAAACTGTTAACATTGTTGCGCTATGAAACTATTTGTTGTTTTCGTAGCGCAGAACTTTACCTTTGAAAACCTCACTTGGAACTTTCATTTTTCTATGTTTTTCCATTATATCTTCACTTGTGATCTTTATACATTCTTCACCAGCATCAAGGTTTAAAAAACAAGCCTTTTCACCCTTTGAAATCTTGCAAAATTGTTCAAACTGCATCCTACAACAGTTTCGTAGCTGACACCTACAGTAGTTTCGTAGCGTGCTATGAAACAACTGTGTCTATCTTTTCATAGATTTTTCCAAAATTTTAAGTTTCAAACCTTTACTTCCATCCTTCCAGTTATATATAAGCTCTCATAATCAACAAAAATCAACTCTGAACTTCTTTCAAAAATGAAATATATCCACATAACCCCAAAAATGTGTTAGGAGATGTCACTTATTGTTTACACTCATTTTTGCTGTGGTTGATCTTTAGGCTTTGCTAGATGTATTTCAAGATATTCAACCTGCCTTTTAAGCCTTCTATTATTAGCTATTAGTTTGGTATTAACCATCCTTATGAACTTTGCTTCCTTGATTGCAGGGACGGTCCATATGTAGAATTGATCATGACTGCTGATTGACTCAATGTTTGAAACCTTTTCTAGCTCCCATAGACCTTTCAACCTCTCAAATTTTGACCTTTCTACAGCATGCATTCTCACTTCCTTCTTCAATTTATCAATTTCAATGTTTGCAAGTCTCAGTTTGTCTTTAACCTCCTCATAACTACTCTTTTCTCTTTGAGTATTAAAAACTTTGTTTCTGTCTTCTTCAAGCATTGGAGATGATATATTTATAGGTTCTTCAAAAAAATTTGTATCCTCACCTCTTGTTCAGTCTATATCCATGTCTGGCTGCTGCAATTTCTTAGACTGCCTAGTTAAGGGTTTTCTAGGCTTAAAGACAAACTCTGACACTTCATCCTCAAAATCTAAATTTTTGGATGTTTTCAATTTCTTTGATTTTCCACCTGTATCCAATTTGATGAAATCTTCTTGAACCAGGGGAGACTCTTCAATAGCTTGTAATCTATCATTCAGGTCACCTCTTAATTCCAAGTTTTCATCTGTGGCCACAGCCTTACTCTTCTCCTTTGACCTTTGACTCCTAGACAACTTCTTCTGAGCTGTTTTACTAGTTGACTGTTCTTGAATTGTCTCTTTGACATGAGTTCTCTTCTTCTGTGTAGATTGAGGAGTCCTTTGGATATTCTGTGATGTGTTTATCATTGGTTCCTTAACCTATTTCCTGGGCTTAAGCTTGACAAACCTCCTTGATTTTGTTTCTGCAGGTTCAGTAGTCTTTGATGGAGATGTTTCTTTGAATTGAGGGCTAGCACATGTTCCTTCAACCCCTATTCCACTCAAAAAGAGAAATGCAGACCATTCTCTATTCACTTTTTGAAGCTCATGCAAAACTATTAACTTGACTAGACCATGATGAAATAATGAGGTTTCACATTCCTGAGATTTCATCTGTACTTTGTCTGCCATCTTGGCCAAACTTCGAAATACAAAGAAAGGTAATTCTAGAGAGATTATCCCTGTGAAATTCAATAAGAGTTTAAATTGGTAAGTGTACACCTTGTGGTATCTCCCTTCGTAGGTGAAGTACATTTGGATGTTATAGAGCATATTCGAAAATGCATCCTTGACATTAATTCTTGGCACAGCTTTGTTCAAATCAATATCCATAAACTCTAGTTTCAAAAATATTTTTCAGGGTTGCATTTCAAACCTAAAATTCTTGAACCATCTATCTTCTCCCCTTGGAATTTTTGTGACTGCTGATATAACTTCAGGAGAAATTGGTAAATTGAGAAAACCAACCTTTGTGTTTGACCCTGTGAATTTAATAGCAAACTCTTTGGTAACCTGATTATTCCCTCCTTGAAGCTTTTAGCAGAACCTCCAACACCCTACCTTCTTGAAAGCTTCTTCAATAGATTTATCTCTTGTGAGAGCTTCTAAACCTTCAGGTTCTATTCTCAGACAGTGACCATACCTATGATTTCTCTTTTCTTCTATCATCTTCCTCTTGAAAACTCTGTGTCTTCAGCAAACCTGTAATAGACCTCCTTGTTGGATGAACTAGCTCGCTTGAAAATTTGGTTTAGCCTTGCTTGATTAGAAATCCTGCTTCAGCCAACAATTATTTTCAAACTCACTTGATTAGCAAGTATCTAAAATACTGACATAACATTAATTGGGTTCCGCCTCACTTGATTTAAACTCTGACTCTCTTGAAAACATAAGGAGAGCTCTGGTTTCTTATCATGAGCTTCTCTTTCAAACAATAGATATGCATGCAATGTTTTCTTTGCATGAGACAACATCGATGATAACCAACCCTTTTTCAAATTTTAAAAGGAATAATGAAAAATCACCCCTAACGACTCTAATAATGATTTCATAATTTCTTTGGATGTCTGCATGCGTGAGGGAGGATTCATGGACTGACACCTAATCATGAAAATTTAACCAAAATTGATGGATGTGACAGCTAAACTGAAAATTTTCGAATCCCAAATTTTGTAGCGCTAGTAATGTGATTTCAGTATTTTGCGCTATGAAAAGACCAGCATTTTCGTAGCACGGAAGTAGTTTTTTACAGTGAGTGCACTACGTGGTTTCGTGGCTTATTCAAAAAAAAAAATTAAAAAGACTTAAAATATGGTTTTCAAAACGTGGTATGAGACTTCTAAAGAGTAAAGCAAGGTTTATGAACTTTATTTGGTGATGAAATGAGACTTGTAACCTATGGCTTAGACCCTATAAAACATAAAAATGACTCGAACCCTATCTAATACCATGACTTAGGAGCAAGTATAAACTGACCAAGTTTACAAAATTTTAATGGTGATAACATAATACTTGCAGTAGCTTCATGAAAGGCACTCCCAAGGATGTAGGAAAAATGGCTTTAGCCCCATACACCAACTCATAAGGTGAAGTACCAATTGACCTTTTTCTACACACTCTATCAGCCCACAGAGCATACTTAAGCTTCAGATTCCATGACTTATTATTTTCCTGCAGCACCTTCTTAATAATTCTGACAATGCTTTTGTTAGAAGATTTAGCAAGACCATTACCTTATAGATAGTAAGCAGTAGAGTGTCTAAGTGTAATGTGATATTGATGACAAAAACTGATCAGCCTCTTGGATTTGAGTTCATGTGCATTGTCAGAGATGATCTTCATAGGACAACCAAACCTAAACAATATTTTATTCTCTAAGAATGAAATGATAACTGAATCATTTTCTTGCCTAGTTGGTATTGCTTTAATCCACTTGGTGAAATAATCAGTTGTTGTCAGGATCCAGCAATGCTGCCCTGAAGATGATGGATGAATCTCCCCAATAAAATATATCCCCCACTACTATAATGGTGCCTCAACATAGATAGGCATCAAGGGTAAAGGAACAAGCTTTTTATTACCATCAAAAATCCAGCATTCATGGTAGGCATCAATATTTTTGTAGACATCTTTGAGCATAGTAGGCCAGTAGTACCCTGATCTAATAATGTTGTTTGTTGTGGCCTTCCAATAGTGATGACGTCCACAATCTCCTTTATGAAACTCCTCAATCAATTTTTTAGCTTCCTCTTCCCACAAACAATTCAAAAGAATACCACCAGTATCTTTCCAATACATATTTTTATCTATGATGCAGTACCTCAAAGATTTCAGCTTCACAAACCTTGCTTTAGATTTTGTCAATTTAGCAGGAGCTCTGTGATGATGTAATACAAAAACAATGTATTTATACCAGTCAGATAGGATGTAATTCTTTTCAATGGGAATTATCTCTTCATCTTCATCTGATAATTCTGAAATTTCTACAATTAAATTCATATCAAGACAGTCAAAATTGGACTAATCCAATAGATTTTCTAGCCCTTGCCCTTTCACCAATTTTGTAGGTCTAATTTCTATATCATATTCCAACAAGTGTTCTATCTACTTCCCTCTCTTACCATTAGGATCAGCTTGAGTTAAGATGTCTTTCACAACAGCATTAGGACCAAATGATATGACATGAGAATGCATAATATAAGTTCTGAAATCTTTGATGGCTTTGACCAAAGCATATGCCTGTTTCTCTAAGATGTTTTACTTCAGCTCTGAATTAGCAAGGGTCCTGCTAAAAAATGAAATGGGCTGCTCTATACCTTTTTGTCCTCTCTGCAGAAAAACTCTAGAAATTGTGTTTTCTAATGCAAATGTAAAAACCAGAAAATCCTTTGAAAATTATGGGCTAATCAACACCGGTTCTTGAGTGAGTGCCTTAATGATTTCCTCAAATGAGTTCTTTGCTTCAACTATCCATTTAATGTCAGCTCCTTTCTTCAACATCTTGGTTATGTCTTTGAAAATCTCAGCAAAGTTGGGAATAAACCTTCTCACAAAATTCACCCTTCCAAGGAAAGACTGAATTTCCTTCCTGCTTCTAGGTAGATCTACTTTTTGGATGGAATTGACCTTGTTTGGATCAATATTTATCCCATCTTTAGATAGTGCCCAAGTAACTTTCCAGAAGTTAAAGAAAAAATACTCTTAGTGGGATTAAGAGAAATACCAAACCTTCTACACTTCAGCAGAACTTTCTCCAAATGCTTCAAGTGGTCTTCCTCTCTCCTTGAGAATATTGTTATGTCATCTAGATAGACAACCACCTACTTATCCTTCTCCTCGGCAAAGGCAATGTCCATTGCTCTTTGAAAGGTCACTCCGACATTCATCAGACCAAAGGGCATCTTGGTGTACATGAATGTCCCCCATGGTGTTGTAAAGGCGGTTTTCTCCTAATCTTTTGGGTGCACTAGTATCTTATTGTATCCTGAAAAACCATCCAGCATAGACATCCTTTGGGAACCAACAATGTTCTACAGAATTTGGTCCATCTTTGGGAGAGGGTAATTGTCCTTCAGAGAAGCTTTGTTCAAGTTTCTGAAGTCAATGCAGATTCTGATTTCTCCACTCTTTTTTCTTATTGGTACCAAGTTTGCAAGCCATTTTGAGAATATGATTGGGACAATAATTTTGGCATCAAAGAGCTTCTTAATTTCCTTCTCAATCAGAGGCATCAGAAGTGGGTTAATCCTCCTCAGATCCTATCTGAAGGGATTTTGATTTTCTTTAATAGGAATGGTATGCTGAATAATAATAGGATCATATTTCTTCAAATCAGTATAACTCCATGCAAAAAAATCTATGAACCTTTTCATCATCTCAATATATTTATGTTTCATATCTGCACAAAGAAACTTATAAATTTTGATCATTTTTTGCATTGCTATTGTACACAAATCTCTACCTCTTCTTCATCATCTTGTATCCTAGGAGACTTGAACACATCATTTTGGTCAAAACACTTTTCAATTGGGATGAGACCTTTAGGTATATAATTATTCTTCAGCTGCAACACTTCAGAATTACCTTTAGTTTCAGCAAGCATGTTTTTCTTATCTACTTGTGTGCTTTCAAACTCCTCTTTAAATTCTATAAATTTTTTGACTTGTTGGTCATCCTAAAAAAATTGCCAATGAATTATGTTGTCAGGGATAGCAGGCCTGTGACGAACTTCAACCTCATATATTTCAGTGGAATGTGCAGGAATAACAAACAAACTTGCAGAAACAGTTAGGGAGTCAGCTACAAAGTTTTGGTCTAATCTTCACAATAAAGGAATATTCTAGAAAATTCTCTAACATCTCCATGATCAAATTTCTGTATGCTCTCATTCTCACATCCTTGGTTTGATATACACCCTAAACTTGTTTAATAACTAATTCATAATCTCCACAAAAAAATATCTTTTGGGCACCAATCTTTTCAAAAATTCTAAACCCAAAAATATAGATTCATACTCAATCGTATTATTTGTGCAATCAAAGTTTAGCTTGAAAGAATAGAACTTAATTTCATCCTCTAGAGTTGTGATCCAAATTCTTGCTCCAGCCCCCTCTCTTCCCGCTGATCCATAAAAATGTAACAACCACCAACCTTTTTCCTTTTCTTCACTAATTTTCTGATTTTCTACTTGTTGATTTTCAACCTTCTGAATTGCTGCTTTCTTCTCATCTTTTTCTTCATCAGTTAGTTCATTGAAAAGTATAGCAAATCCTAATTTAGTCTCAACATCATAAATTGGGAAATTCTAAGGTTTTTCCTTAATACTTACCATATAATCCATCCTTGTTTCTCTGTATAGTCTTCTTTGCTCACCAAAAATAGGAATGGTGACATAAGTTGGGTCCATCTGCATGGTACCTTTGATCTTTGCTTCCCAAGACCTTGATAGTAGCATGCCAAACTTGGGTGCAATGTCTGCTACCACAATTTCCATTACCACTGTCTTGGCAGGGACTTGTGTAAGACCAAAAACATCACCTTTTATCAAACCAATGCACTAAACTCTTTTTGAATCAAAAGAAAAAAAATCCTTATGTGGCCTAGCAATTTCCAATCTCATCCTTTCCATAATTACTTTAGGCATGAGGTTATGATAGGCCCATGAATCCAACATGGAATTGTGTAATGTCATGTCATGAATACTAAGGGTGACATAGAAAGGAGGCACCTCTTCATTCTGCTCATCTTCCAATATTGGTCCCAAGTAGTTGGATGGTATTTTTGTACATTAAGGATGTCAGCAGCCCCTGGTTGGGAATTCAACATTTTTACAATTTTACTTCTATATTCATTCACCTTAAGAATTTCTCCAAAGGGGACTGGAATCTTGATTTTGGAAATCTCATTCTCCAAACTGAAAACAAAAGTAATTTTCTCAATCTCTTTTAAAGGAGGAGGGGGTGGTGGATCTTTTCTAACCTCGGAAACTTTAGGGGCATCTTTCTTAGGTTTTGTTTTATTTGCAATAATTGGAACATTTCTGTTTCTGAGGTTGTACTGTTTCTGCATCTCAAAGATTGCATGTTGGTAACCTTTAAGGTAATCAGATGCTTCCTCACCCTTGTTTACATCATGATTAGAATCATCATGTTCTTCCTTAGTCAAAAACATCCTTGACATGTTTTCATATAGGAAATGGATGGAGTCTTCTGATATTTCAGATTGATCTTCTTCATCAACTAAATTTTGTTGAAAAGGAGGCCTTACTTGAGGGTCAGGCTAATTTTTGTTTTCCCTGGGTCTCTGTTGATTTTGAGGTCTTATGAACTGAGGATTTCTAAACTATGGTTCATGTTGTGCAGGAGGAGTAGAAGTGTTTCCAAGGGTAAGCCTATCCATCAATTTTTCCATTATTTTCATCATGGAGTCAAATTTTTCATTTGAGGTGGAAGGCTTATCTTCTTCTTTCAATTTTGTCTTTCCCATATCGAACTTTTTAGCTTCTATCATATTGACCTCCACCTTCATAGCATCATTTTTCATTTTTTCTAGTGAAGGGGATTCTCTTTCTCTGAGCAGGATAGAAAATTCATAGTCAAAAGCCTCATCATATCTCAGTTGGGCTGATCCTGGTGGAGGCTTCAGATGTGCAGGGATGGAGTCATAAACTTTGTTAAATCTCTTGGAGAAATTTTGGACAGTTTCATCAACAGCTCTTTTCAAACTATTGTACTCAGTGAGGACTTGCACAAGGTTAGTTCTATTTACCCACTTTCTCAAGAAGTTATCTTAATTCATTCCAATTATGCAAGCTTCCTGGAGCAAGGGCCACTTTCTGACCTCACTAATGAAACTCTGAGCAAAAAGCCTCATTTTGACATTTTCATGGTCAACCTCTTCCCTATCTATGAAATCATTAAACTGGTCTACATGCTCTTCAGCTATAATCTCTTCATCACTTCCCCAAGTTTTAATCCTAGCAGAATATTTGCTTGGAAGGGCATTAAGGACAGCTGGAAGAATAAGAGGGGCATACCTAGAAGGTGGAAGAGGAACATTTCCATCCAAGATGACAGGGAATGTGATATTTTTAGGGACAACAATAGTAGAAGAAGAGGCACTATTATGAGGTGGTGTGGTTGTTCTTTGTAGTCCAGTTACTATTGAACTCCAGTCAGGTAAAGGAAAACCAAATTTACTTCTTAGCAAGATTTCAAATGGGTCTACTTCCTTCAATCTATCTAAATATTCCCTCTCTAAAAATAACTCTGATGTGACTGCCTCCCAGAACTCTTCTTTATATTTTTGGGTCACTAAGGTTGAGGTGTCAATACCTCTTCTTTGTAGGTCTAAAACAATATCAACCAATTATTTTTCATTTTCAGACCTAAAAAAGACTTCCTGAAATTTATCATCAAACTTTTTATCTTAAAGACTTCTTAAAACTTTAGAGGACAAGGCTTTTGTGTGTAATGGAGTACCTTATTGTGCAGAACTACCTTGAATGCCTCTGGAAATTTTGTTTGGATTATCCACAATTGTAGGTGGATCTAGGTCAGTATTACTCCTCATATATCTCCTTTTCGAAGCCATCTTTGAACATGAGAATTTTGAATGGAGTCACCAAGGTAGTTGCAACCTCGAATATATTTTGAGCTCCTGCTACCTTCAAGAGTTCAACTTCAAAATTTCAGGAAAAGTATATCTTCAGGCTCCCGACAAATGCACCAAAATTTTATCACTAAATTGTACTTGCTTGGTTTCTTATCAAACAACTCAGTGTAATTGTTTCAAACCAGCTTTTGACTGAAGCTTAGCCTCTTCAGTTTGAGAGGGATCTCTCAAGAGGGTTTAATGATATTGAATAATGGTGGTACTTAGATGGCTAACTCTATTGGAAATGTAACTTTTTTTATGTTTAGAGGTTGAAAATAATGCAGGCTTGCTACCATTGGGCTTATGGATTCAATAATCAGTAATTTCTGTGGCAAGGTTTCTTGACATGGAAGCCGAGGCAGATAAGGGTCTTTAACATATGCAACTCACACATAAAACATAGGGAAACACAGTCGTTTCATCACTAAAGGAAGTTAAAGCATAAATTATGAATTTTGAGTAATAGAGATGAAATCTACTACAAATGGTAAAAACATAAAGATATAAATCATTAACATATTAAAAACCCCATGAGAATCTCAAGTTTGTCAAGAAGAAAGTCACTTTGTATTACTTATATAAGTCAAATACATAAAGCAGCAGTTTAGTGAAAAAATTCTCCAACCTTTGACTACTACAATGCTTTGTCTTTAAATAGACCTTCTTTACAATAAGGATGATCTGCCTGGTGGCTAGACCATCGAATCCTCTTATGACACATCACATAACTGAA
Source organism: Pinus albicaulis (assembly GCA_034641835.2). Classification (NCBI taxonomy): domain Eukaryota; kingdom Viridiplantae; phylum Streptophyta; class Pinopsida; order Pinales; family Pinaceae; genus Pinus; species Pinus albicaulis. The sequence goes on from CM076581.1 coordinate 1,585,218,248, forward strand.
AAACATGACTTCTAACAAAAAACTGACAGCTACACCTTAAAAAAGACATCTCCTAATACAACTCTAACTCCTATTTATTACATAACTCTACCTTATCTTTGAAATAGTTATATGATAGTTGCAACATAAATATCACATGCTCGAAAGACACATGACATTTCATCACCAACTTACATATTAAACAACCCTCCTAGATCTATGGGGTATAACCCTACTTTTTAGGAAAGTATGACCCTTATCCTCAAATCCTCTTTGGCTAATGACCTGTCTTGATAGTACTTCCTTCGAGTCGTAAGTATTTGATGATAATATCCCTTGACACGTTGGAGGAGTCCAGCTATTCAAAATTTTCATTAAGATGCTCCAAAACCTTTAAAAATTTCTCGCTACGAAAACAAGACAATTTCGTAGAGATTTTTGGTAGTGTTGAAAAAGTGGCTTCTGCACCCAATAACTTCGCTCCTTTTTTGTTCCATGGTGTCAATCAAGTCATGGCACAACACTTCCATCAATCTCCCTCCTTGAAAGATGCAAAAAGTGACTTTAGAGGCAAAAAGGATGCTACAGGTTTTTTCATAGCGTTTTCCTCGCTTTAAGCCTAGGAAATGCTATGAAACTGTGTAAAAGTGCAGAAATTTCACATTTCAAAATTGTCTTCACAAAATGACCTCCTGTTGAAAAATATTGATTTTCTGCATGTATTGAACCCTCTGAAGCATATTAAATCTCAACTTATGGCTCCTGTGGTCTTTCTTCCTCATTTATGATTAGTTGAGTTATGGGCTCCTCAACCACAATCATCTTTAAACCTTTCTTTTCCAGCTCATCATGAATCAGTTCCAATTGTTCTTGAAATTCTGTGACTTGGTCTTTCAATGTCCTATTCTTGGACTGTAAGTGAAAGTTTACCTTCTTAATGTGCTTTACCTCTCTTCTTAGAGGCTAAGTCCACTTTATCAGTTTTTTTGCGTTGTCCAAGGTATTTGAGACACTTGTGACTTGATCCTCCCAAATCTTTCTCATTTGTTCAAACTGCACTCTTTCAGCTCTATGCTTCTTTGTCTCTTTCCTCAAGACTAATATCTCTTCACTTGAATCTTTCAAATTCTCCTTAAGGGATTCAAATTTTATCTTTTCAATGATTTTCTCTTTTCCCTTCTTTTGTTTGATGACCGGATCTTCTTTTGCAAGTGAGGAGAGGTCTATGATGCTTGGTGGTGGGTAAGTAGTTTCACTTGCCTTCTAAATCTCTTTGCTACTTTCCATGACCTTTCTAGCATGTGTTGTCATTCATTTTCTAGCTTGAAAAATGAAACCAGCATCATCACCTGCAAATTCTAACAAATATTTCTTCCTCCCTCATCTATGTCTTTATCTTGGACTATGGGAGTTTCTTCAATATCAATGGCATTCAAGATGTCCTCTAAGTTACGCTTAGCCACTGTTTGGCTCCTTGTAAGCCTCTTGCTGCCATGTTTTCTCACTATTGGCTTTTGTTTTGCAGGTGTATCTTTGAGTGTATCAACCTTCTACAAAGGTTGTGTCTCCATGCGCATTGGCTCAACTTTCTCTACTACTTTAGGTGATGAAACATCTCTAGGTTTGGGAATTATTTAGGAGTGACAGCATCTATTTCAAAACCACTAATAAATAGAAAGGATGTTCAATCTCTACATAATCTCTTTAACTTCTCTAACACCAACAATTTGATTAAACCATGATGAAAGAGAGAAGTTTCATTTCCTTATTTTTTAAAAGGGAAAATCAAGAGACCTATTACCTACAAAATGCAGTAGAAGCATAAGGTGGTAGGAATAGACCATGTTAAACCTCACTTCATAGGTGAATTACTTCTGAATAATTAGCAGCAGCTTTGAGAAGTTGTCTTTCATGTAGCTCCTTGGGATAGCATTTATGAGATCAATTTCACTATGCTCTAGCTTGATAAACTGTTTGAAGTCTTGCATGGTGAACTTGATGCCTTTAAACCATTGTTCCCCTCCCCTAGGGATTATTGTTGTTGCTACAATGGTATCTAGTGTTACTGTGAGGTTTAACATTCCCACCTTTGAAGTTTTCCCATTGAAACTGATAGCAAACTCCTTGGAAACTTGCAAATGACACCCTTGCAATATTTGGCAGAATTGTAAACAAACTGTTCTTTTGAATATATCCAAGGAATTTGGGTCTTCATTTAACAAATTCATGTCCATTGGCTCATATCTAAGGCAGTGACCACCTTTTTTAGTCTTATTTATTTCATCCATGGTGATTTTATATCTTCTCAAGATCGCTTGATTAGTGACACTTGCAACTTTTGAAAATGCCAGCAACCAGCTTGGCTTGGTGAAGCAGCTCTCCAAGAAATGAAAGGATAAAACAAAGAATGACAAAAATACTCAATTGGGTAATTTTTTTATGGTTTTGATGACAACTCATGCCCTAACCATGACTCATGCATGCTAAAAACGGTAATGATAACCTCAAGCATGACCTTGTACCTTTGAAATAACCCTAACTGACTCGAATGACATTCACCCTATCTCCTCTAATCATGAACTGACACCTTTCACTGGATTTTACAGGACATATAGAAAAAAAAAATTCGTAGCATGGTGAGTTTATTTTCTGACAGTTTCACTACGGAACTATTAGGCAGTTTTGTAGCAAAAACTGCCATTTTACAGTGTAAAATGATACGAAAAGAGGAAAAACTGGCTAAAGTGTCCTTTTCGGATTTACACGCTTGGAAGATGGAATCTGACACCTAATTATGACTGATGGGACATGATGTGATCTATATGGAGGTGGGTTTGAACCTTAGGATAGGTTTAAAGTTGAAAAATTTAAATTTTCCTATACCAATTTGTGACAAATGAACACTATGACCATGTCAAATAATGTTTCACTTTTTCTGAGTGATAACAGAGTCCATTGGACAAGAAGAGCACATCATGGGGCATATTTGACATTTTATTTGTAGTAGCTTCCTGGTAAAACAAGAAACATATATCAGATGCACTCATTTTAGCAAAGGTGGAGTACATGGAAGCCAGTCAGGCAACATGTGAGGCCATCTGGATGAGGAAGATATTTGTTAGTTTGTTTGGTGGACAGAGATATCTGACGATGATTTATTATGATAACTGGATTTACATCAAAGTCTCAGTTAATCTAGTTTTTCATGACAAATATAAGCATATTGATATATGGTATCACCATCTTAGAGATTGTGTGCATAGTCGGATTATGTCATTAGAGTACATTACCACAAAGGAGCAAGATGCATACATCTTGATGAAGGAAATATAAAGAGGAAAATTTGAGTTCCACGGAGGCAGGATCGGGGTAGTAGACAATCCATTTCTTTTTTAGAGGGAGTGTTGAAATTGGAAACCATAAGAGGCTTCTAATTTAATTTTCCCTTGATTAAACTAGAAGGAAATTGTAATTCCACATCACTTGACAACTTTTACAAGTTAATTGAGTTGGGAATACTTAGTTAGCTTAGTCAATTTGAGTTAGGGGTCAAATTGGAAGTATGTAGAGTTCACTCTAAGTTTTATAGGGTCCAGTTACAGTATATTTTTTGTTGTAATTGTATACCTTAATTATTTGAGTTAAAATCAGTTTAACTAGTTTTAACTGATAGATGAGCTAGTGAGAGTTTCAAAAAATTAAATATTATTTAATTCACCTGTAGTGATCAATCAGAAAATTGATAATTCACTATAAATAGTTATTGCATGTCATTTCTAAGGAAGGCCCAGTTGAGATTGGAGTTAAAGGGAAGTAGACTATCAGTTGTACTTGTTATCACTCTATAATTTATAAGATTGGCAAGACTAAATTATAAAGAACAACATCAAAACCACCTGAAGCCCAGGATCTAGCCCTCTTAGACTCAGAGATGGATCTCTCTATAAGATTTAGAATTGTTTGAATTTACTAATATTAGGCTAGTTATATAAATTATGAGGGTTGTTTGTTTTCTTGATTGTGTGGTTGGACAGATAGAGCTGTGAAACTAATCCATTGGGCTATGGATTCATAAAGGCTGAAGTGTACATAAAATTTTCAAGGGCATTCACAGGGAAATCTAACTATGCATACTAGATCTTACTGGAAGTGTGAATATGAAATGGACGAAAGTAGTGGGTTTAGAAATAGCTAAAGAGCATGTTGGGTGTGGAGAATGATTGTCTTCTTTATTTTGTATCACAGCATTGGACCCCCTGTTCTTAATGGGGCAGCAACGTCGTCCGTAATTGTACGCTGCCTTGTAAAAGTATAGAAATTTCTAGTCAATATGGGTCATTCATTAGGGGGATGATCTGATGGTAGAAGTTATGTTTGATTTAGGGTTTTTTGCCCTAGAAGGAAACCCCTTGTTTTATATGAGGGTATTGTATTGCAGTTGTGGTTTTGTATGTGTATTCTCATAGCGAGAAACATATTGAGAGATGTGAGAGAGAACAGAGGATATTAAAGCACATTTATTGTAGGTTGTGTCTCTTCATTTTGCTGGAAAATAAAAAGGAAGGACTGGTTGTTCGGGGTGGACGTAGCCCAAACTGGGTGAATCACGTATATCTATGTCTCCCTGGTTTTATGTGTTTTGTGTACTTGTGTTTTTGCATATTTTATGTGTTGTATTTCTCTATAATATATAATTTTATAACAAAGCAGTTAAGAATTATTTAACTACACTTCAGAGGAAAACATTAAGATAAAAAACACAAACATAATTAAGGTGCTCTCTCAGCAAATCTTAATCTAAATTTTTTGTTTTTCAATCAGAGAAATTTATGCACAACATGAAAAGACAAAGGAAAAAAATTAACACAAAGGAAAAACATCACCATTAACATAGCTCAAGAATCATGTGAACGGTCTCTTATTATTGATGCCCAGCTCAAAACAGTTACAGTGCTCCAATACTTCTTACAATGCTAGTTTCAGAAGGGTCCAATTTTCCAACCCCTGATACTGCTAATGCATGCAATATTTATCTAAAGACTAAGTCGGTTGCCCTACCTTACTCGGCAACCTTTCATTTATTACAACTTAGCAGAAAATGGACAAGTGTGGCCATGCAAGGCCTGATCATAAATCTTTGACAAAGACACCCCGTGTAGAATTAATTTTGGGCAGCTCTTCATGGATCCAAATGCTTCGGTGGATCTTCATAAGATCAAACAATGAGCATGGAGGTGCCTGTGATGGTCACGAAGAGGTAACCAAAGGTGGCTCTGACATCTGGCCCTCCTTTTCAAAAAACTGGCATTTGGTAATTAAATCTGGTGTAGTGCTAGCCACTTTTCATTATTTCAGTGATTATGCTAATGTGTTCTGCATTTTCTGTTTTTGTTGCTATACCTTAACAATTCCACTTGAACTTCCTTTTCCCGAATTGAACTCCTTTTTTTTCACTCCTTCTCGGGGCTTATTCCGCCATAATTCCTTCTTCTGTGTTTTAGCCTATTTCTTCACAAAACAACGTATAAACCGTATCGGCTCAGAATTGAATATATTTATGCCTTTTCTCTGAAATACATCGCATCCACGCCAACATCGCATTTCACATTTCGCTGCTTTTCAACTTTTATTTTAAACTTATCTTTTGAAACTTGTGATGCGCGCTATGCAATTGGGCCCCACTGCATCGCATATTGCACTTCGACGAATTTAACATTTACCTTTGCAACTTTTCTTTTAAGATTTGCGATTTGCAATTTCGATCAGGTCCCACCGCATTACACATCACACTTCAACGATTATAACAATTACTTCTGAAGCTATCCTTTAAAACTTGTGATTTGTGATTGCAATCAGATCCCACCCACTTCAAAAATCGCACTTCGGAGCTTTTAACATGATCCCTCTATTTTTAACTCTTAAAACTTGCAATGTTTAGTATGTAGGCCAAGTCCCACCGTCATCGCACATCACACTTCGCATTCCATAGCTTTTTACATTGTAATCTACTTGTCCTCCTCCGATGCAATTTAACAAATAAAAGGATCTACATACGGATTTTAAATCCTTTGGATTTTTCCTTTGAAACTACATCGCATCTAGGCCTCTTTATCACACTTCGCAACCTTTAACTACTAACCATAAACTTATCCTGTATGATCAATGATGTGCAGTATGCAGGCCATCTCCACGTCATTGAGCCACGTCATCTTAAATCAACTGCGATATGTGGGGTCGGGGCCACGCCAGCTTTCCGTGTCATTGCCATGTCGTTGCCAAATCATCGCTCGCACTTCACATTTCGCATTTTCTGTGACTTATCGCAATTGCAACTTAAACAGTTTCACTTGTGATTTCTTAACATATGCGATATGTGATTTAATCATCGTCATTGATCAATGCTTAGATCCAACGGTCCTCAATACTCCCTTGTTGTGGTTTGACGACTTTGTTTCTTTGGTTGTGCCCATTTGTTTCTTTCTAGTTTTGCGTAGAATATGTTATCACTCTAATCATTCCCAAAGCTATAAGATTTTGATTTATAGTTTAAAGAACATTAGAGGTAACCACAAACCCACCTTTAAACTCTAGGATCTAGCCTTCCTAGGGTTCAGAGAGGGCTCTCTCTATAATATTTAACTTTGTTTTAATGTTTGATTTTAGGCTAGTTATAAGGACAATTTGGTTTTAAGATTTGGTTTGGTTGGTGGGAAAAAACACTTAATGAGATGGATAGTAATAGATCTGGTTTTCCATTGGGCAAAAAGAGTCAATATGTCAAGCAGACAGCTCAAGGTCAAGATCAAAAGACAAATATTTTCAGGGCAAGATAGACAAGTCACTAAAGATCTTTGAAGGCTGATTGGTGATGTGGATTATTCGGGATAAAGAGAAATTAAGCATTCTTTGATCCAAATAAGGAAGGATAAGAAAGAGGTCATTCGAAACAAGGATCAATTAAGGGTTCCCTACTCTGGAAATCAGCAAAAAACATATAAATGATAAATAGTTCAAGATAGAGTGCTTTTAACAAATTCTCTAATAATATTCATGATTTATCATTCAAATTTAGAACACATATATGGATGCATGTAAAACATAAGAAGATAAACAATAACAGTAGAAAGTAATTCACTTCAATGGCTCATCACATGAATCCTGAAATATTATGCTTTATGGTTTTGATCCAGTCTGCTACTTAAACTTGCTATAAGAAACCCTTCAGATATAGCGAAAATGACTATAGAAATCTTCAGCAATTTATTCCACAATAATACTTCAAAGTTTGAAGTATTTATAAAAAAACGTTTACAAAATATCATAGAATACTCATAGGATTTTTCTAAGGAAAATAAAAATATCTTTTACAAAAACATAGTGACAGCTGCTTAACAACTAGCAAGTTGTCCTATTTATCCAAATAAAATAGAAATGTTGTTTTGGATTGGGTGCAGTTGGCTGCTTTGTTGTCTCCAAAGCTGGCAAAAGATCTTTTAATCTATTTTGAAAACTCTATCTTCTTATCTGATACTATTTATCTCTGATACTCTTTCATCTGCTTGAGGACTGTTTTAACTATCTTATTGCTGCAAATTATGTTTTTATTGCATAAAAATAGAAATATGTAATTTATCCTCTTCCACTATAGAACTGTTTTTTACAGCAAATCAGTAAGTTTCTGCCAAAATTCTTCATTGGGTAACTTGATCTTGGTGATTTTTCTGTAGTTTTCATCAACCTCTGTGTACCTAACAAATGTTGGTTTGACAACAAAGAGATGTTTTATCTCATGTTGTAGATAAAAAAAATCTCCAGTTCTTCTATGCAAGACCTTTCCTGTAGGTACTCCTTGCCAATATGCCTTATTTACCTGTACTTTGGAAAAATCTCTGATTTTCTTGTTGTAGTCCTCTTACTTCATTAATTTGTCATTTAGAACCAGAATGTTAGGCAGGCCTTTTTGCCTCAATATATCAAATTTTACCATAAATTTAGTTATTGCCAAATCCATGTTTTGGCACTTCTCTTCAAGCTGCTTCATCAAGTTTTTCTTTGTAATTACCTTTCTCCCCTCAAGAATTGTTTCAGTTCTATTAGTTATGCCTATATCATCTAATTCTTTTTTGTTCTTGGTGTTGAGATATTTGATTATTTCTTGGGCCTCTTCAGGTTTGGCACCAAGCTCTTCCTTTGTCTTCACAATTTCTTCTTTGACTTCTTTAACCAAGTCTTTCTGTTCATAAATTACTTGAATGGAAGGCCAAGTATTATTGATTGACTCAATGATCTTGGACCACAACTGATTTTTTATGAAACTCAATGGTTCCGTCAAAGTTAACTCTACTTCAAATTTTTTCGATTGTTCACTTGCCCTTTTGGCTTTCTGCTCCTCATTTTTAGCATTGATTTGGGCTAATTTCTTGGCATCTTCCAAGTTTTTAATTTGTTCTTTTAACCTATTGATCTCATTATTCTGTATAGACATCTCTTCCATAGCTTTAATAATCTTGCTAGCTTCATATTTTTCCTGCATTGCTAATGTAGATGATTCTGTAGCAGAAGGAGTGGAATATGTCACTGGCATAGCTATTGCCAATGGGGCTTTTGGTGCCAATTCCTCTGTTAATGTTGATGGAACTTTTGTAGTTACCATAGGGATGAATTTTGGAGGAGCACTCTGAGTTTTTATTGCTTCTTTATCTTGGACAAGCTTGTCCATTTCTATCTCCATTTCCTTAATCTGTGTTGTCATTTGAAGAATGAGACTCATCACCTCATCTTTCTGATTTGCCTCCTGCAGAATCTATTTAGTATGTGGATGTTCTGTTGGAGGAAGCTTCAATTTTTTTCTAAGTGCTTCTATGTCAGCATTTTTCTTCTTTATCATCTCTTCTGCATCCTTTACATTTGTTGGGTCATACCCTACTTCAATTACCAATTCTTCTAAGGACTTGATCCTAGTGTCCTTGATAAGAGAAGAAGCTTTCTCGGTCCTTATTTGATCTCTCAAATTGGTTATCGTGTTTTGAAGCTTCTGGGCACTCATTTCCTTGGTAGTCATGGTAGAATAGAGCATTTCAGAGCTCTGCTTATGAAACTCAATTTGATCTAAAGGATGAATGCTATCAACTGGTACTTCCAAGTCAACTTTCTTGTAGTCTGCTACTATTGTAGGCTTAGGCACTGTTGGTTGTAGCATTGTCATAAGAAATTTCTTGTTGGTGTAATCAAAAGCTGATAATAATCTATTTTGACTTCCCAAAGTTTTCTTTAGATATTGTGAATAAATCTCATTCTTTAACACTTCATTCTTAGCTTTTATTTCCTTGTATTTTTATTTGATATCCAAACCTGTACTTTCTTCTTGCTGTGATGATGATTCCTCCATTTTTTGTTGTCTTTCAACCATCTGAGTTCCCGGAGTATCCTTTTCCTACTCATTTACAATAACTGTAGCAGCATCTGTGTTCTTTTCTGCGTTTTCTTCATTTAGCACTTAATTTTTTTCTTTTTCCTTGTTCACTGGATTGAGATGAGGATTTTTATTATATCTGAGTTTAAACCTAGTCTCTGTTGTTGTTTCAATAGTGAATGTACCTTCTTCCCTGATTCTCTTAGTAGCTTTATATTCTTGATTTACATTTTTCAAGGTGTGACTAGTATAACCCTGTTTAACTGCTTCTATCAAGGTATTTTCTAGCCACTCTGTTTGATTAGAAAACTGTTCAATATCTGGCCTTTTATCATGGATATAAGGGGTCAATTTGCATTTTACCCTCATTTTTATTAGAATTCCCTGAGGATCATAATTCCATAAGAAACTTTCTTCAAATTTGTATTCCAGTAATTGTTTTTTTGCCTCTGAACCTGCATCCCTGTGATTGCAAATGAAAGGTCCTACTTGGTTCTTCAACTTGAATTGAGTCTTCTTTTTGGCAGCCAGGAAGTTGATAGAATCTGAATTTAGTATTTTCCTGATGTACTCTAAGGCAAAAATTCTCATTGGCAAGTATTTTGGTAGTTTATAGGGTAAAATATTTGACCCAAAAACTTTGATCTTTGAATGATTTTGGTAAAGGTATCAATCTCCAGTTCTACTTTGTTCTGACAACTGTAACACTTTCTTTATCTCATCACTGACTCTTGGTTGTACACTATTTGTCAACATGTTTATCAATGGATGAAAAAAACAATATATAAAATCCACATAAGTGAACTATGTTGATTCTTTTCTGATTAAAGAGGTCCAAAAGATGACTGATAGGGGATTCCCTTCTACATCCAATTTTTGAAGGTTTATAGGGAATTTTTCTACTTGGAAATAAAGGAACATGTGAAAGAGGAAGGATGAATATCTGAAAACTCCTTCAGTGGGAAATTTCACAAGCTGATCATGGATATTATCATCTATGTATTCAGCATAATTTTAAATGACAGAAGAAGGTTGACCAGGGACAAAGGTAGATAGAAAGCCTAGAATAGACTCATATGTATGCTCATCAATAAAATAACTTAGGGTAAAGGATAACATAGAAATGACATGCCTTGACCCTTCAAGAAACTTGGAAGTAGAAAAAGGAGGGTTTATCTTTGGGATTTCAACATATGCAGGCATGAAATTTTGGAAAATCTGAACTCTCTTAGGAAAATCTAACTGAATATAGAGCTTTGTGAGTGCTTCTATGGATAATGGAACTGCATTGGGATCTGGTTTGAGCTGAAGCATTAGGTTAATGGAATCTACAGTTATAGTGAACAATACTTCTTTATTAACATCAACCATAGCTCTTTGGTCAGGCTAATAATATGTTTGACATAGCCTAATGACTTTTGGACATTGATGAGTATGTGGGACTACATATTCAGGTATATTTGACTCCCAAATCTGAACTTCATCTTCCTGATCTAATGATGTTTCTAGACTCTAGCAATGGAGTTCTAAAAGATTGATTTCTATCACTGGATCAGCTATTTTGTAATCAACATTAGCTAGGGGTGTATGCTCCACATCTACAACACAGGGATAATTTTAAGGATGGAAAATTATCTTGAAGTTTAAAAAATTGGCAAATCTCACTAGTCCCTAATATGCAAACTATAAAATGTTTATTGATGTATTTGTAAAATTATTCAAATTTATAATGATATTATATATATTTTATATATAATTTTGGCGATTTTTAAGGTAAAATAATTTTATATTGTAAAATTTGGGTGAATCATTTTTATAAAAAAAATGGAAATTGGCGAATCGTTTTTTGTAAAAACCATGGAAAATTAGCCCTCCTGCGAATATTAGCCCCTAAAATTTTCCATGCTACAACAGGAGGTTATAGGGGATTTATAACAATAGTGGTTTTGGAAGCCATTGATGGGTTTGATTTTGACACTTTAGACCTTCTGGATGCTTAAGACTATGTATTTAGGCTTTTTTGTGCTCTTTTGTAAGCTTAAACTATTTATAGAAGGTATTTTTGACTTGAAAGAGGTCTTTTTAAGTAGCAAAGGGTAAAATCAAGCTTTCTTTTAATTAAAACTTTCAATTTGGTTTCAAACTTGATCTTAAAACTCTTTACATACTCAAAAAATGATATAACAAGGGTTTCGTTGATTTTTTGGATAAACTGGACTTAAAAAAACAGTTTGTTTCAAGTACAGAAGAGGTTCTGATTATTTGCAAAAGGGTTTCTGGATTAATTAGAAGTTCTTTAGGGTCTACAAAGGCTAAAACTTCTTCAATTTCGTTTTAAAACTAGAAATAGTATTTGAACTAAGATTTTATCAGGGTTTCACAGCAAATTCGTTCTTTGAGGGAAAATAAGGCTTTTCCTGTGGACAAAATAGGCTTCAATGGGTTCCAATTGATAGAAATAGCTATTTTTTATGACGAGGAGGTTAATTTTTCATAAAATACCTATTTTTTGCAGGTATATGGTCTTTAAACTAGGTTACCGAGGTGTCGAAAGGCTTTTGGAAGCTGTTGCGGTCCTTGGAAGTATACTGAAGGCTTCAAGTGGTCTTGGCAAAAATTTCTTAATATATATCTGGTTCTTTAGGCATGAAAATGGTGTACAGTGCTTGTTTTTTTAGTCAGAAGGGTTTAATATGCTGAAAAAATTAAAACTGAGCGTATATGTAGTTTTAAAGAGTTTTTAGGTTTAAACATGGTTATGCATTGAATGTGGGTCAAGTCAGAGCAGGGAGTGGTATTGGTGCCAGGAGGAGAAAACCATCAGTGGTTTATCGCATAAGCTCAAAGAGGTAAATGGTTTATTTGTATCGGATGTGATCCAATCATTTAGTGCTGCGTGGAGGGGAGAGAATAGGGTTAAACCACCCATTTCACAAATTTCAAATTGATTAATTTGGGCGCTATTGGATTTGCGATATCGTTGATGGATCATCAAATCTGGGAGAAGGATTGCGAACAGCTGAGATCTGGCGGTGGATTTGCTTGGCATATGGGCGTGGGGCCCGAGATTTTATATGTGGCGGGGTTTAATTTATATGTTTAAAACATATTATTAAACGTATAAACATAGTGTAATAAGCAGATAGGTTAACTGTGGTTTTACACAGTAAATGAGGAATTTACATGTGTATTGCGTAGGCGGGTTTTATTATATGTAACGTGTTTAACCTTTGGGGGACAGGGAGGGTAATATTTAACACATGGGTATTTAGACCATAGGTTAAACATTAAATTAGTGGGTTTGGGATATTTAAAATAAATTAATTAATATATCTACGGGAATGGGTAGTTATAAGGGAATTAGTACATTATATTAGAGTTAATATGAAATAAGTATAATGTGAGTGGAAATACATATAATATCAACTAAGAAAAGTGTAAAATTGGCATTTGAGCACAATAATGGTCCCATTTTAGACATTTACACATACTACTTAGGATAAATTGTATTTTGTGGGTTTTTTGAGTGTTTTTGCATGAAATGAAATTAGTTAAAGGGGATTTTTTACTTTCCCTAAGAAGAAAATGTTTTAACTTAGGAAAAGGGAATAATGTGGAGGTAAAAGGTGATTATGAATGGATTTAAATACTTATTACCAATCAGTTATTAAGCCTTGGGTCTGGTCCTAACAAATGTCAGAAAAATTCTCTGAGCCTTCTTAACTGAAGGTTTTGAGTACTAAATATTTTGATGGGAGAGGAATTAGTAATTGATGCAGGGGCATTAGACACTATCCAACAATGTAGGAGGTTTTTTCCACATGTTGTGGCTAGAAGGGTTCGAAATCATTGAATTGTAATAGCTAGGTGTCAATACCTTAGCTGACTGTTTCATTTAGATTAGTTAGAATTTGTAGAAGTCGAATAGTTAAGTTCATTCCGTCTGTCATGGTTCAGTTGGTTGAATAGTTGTAATTAGGCTTTTGATTTTCTAAATGGTCCTCACAGAGGAACCGAAGAGACACATTGTAATGTATATAAATTGTATTCTGCGGATGTATTTGGAAAGGGGGAGAGATTTCTACAATAAATTCGGTGTGTTACGCAATTGCTTCCGGTTGAATAAATTTCAGTTCCCATTGATTGTCAAATTGTCTCGAGTTGATATTTGTGAGGAAATTTGTTTAATTGTGAAGTGATTGAAGTCTGTGCGTATATAATTACTGAATTGAGCTGTTGTGCAGTCTCTGCATCCCTCTGTTTACTATTTCTCTCAATGTGTCTGAACAAACTCTGTTGAATTAATTCCACTCATAGAAGAGGTCTGCGTACAATTGTGGTCGACTAACTCTATTCTGAGGTAGCGAAGACTCCACCGAAAGAGGAATGGACTATTTGTTTTTAATCAGATCCTGAACCAAGGTCTGACCTGAGTTAGCAAACGAGAGAGCATAGGAAGGAAGGCGTTAACCGGGGTCAATCACTGTTCCAAACCCGTGAGTGGGTTAGCGAAACTGGATTGCCCATATCGCACCACTCTTGCGGAGTAAGCGGTATTCCTAAACTTGAAGCGATCACATTGAACGGTCGACACGCGGCAAGGGTGGGACCCCGAAACCTGCTTTCATTGCGTGCCATTGCACGTTAACGTTCGGCATAGGAGCCCGCGCGATATTGATGCATACCGTCGATCTGGAGGAAGACCAACTGAACAATGATTGCGATCAGAAATAGCATGAGGGATAACCTAAGGTAGGGTGTATGTATTTAATTGAGTTCCACCGATCGTATGTGTGGGTAGAAATATATTAAAGTGTTTCTTTGTAAAGATTGTTGATAAGTTGGAGGGAGCCAAAGGTTCATTATGAGTGGCTTATTTGGATAAAGGCTCGGAAATATATTTAAACTCTCCAAAATCTGCTGAATATAATTATTTGTCAAATTCTTCGAAATTGATAAATAAAATTCCAAGAAAAAAGAAGGAAGACCACGTGGAGGTAAACCAAGTTAATTGATGGAAATGCTGACAGATCGACTATAGTAGACCAGCTCTCCGCAAGAGGCCGACTTTCAGTTTTTTTGTTGTCATTTGTGGTATCAGAGCTGTTTGTTTTAAGTGTTTTTGCAAAGAACTAACATGGCAATCTGATTTGGTAGAGGTGCTGGCAGAAGGAGACCTGTTGCCAACGCAAAGGTTTTGGGGATGTTGCAGAGGTTCGAGGCCAGAGTGGATGCCATGGAGCGAAGACAGCCCAGAGATCCTAAAGACATCAGTGAACCTGAAATAGAAGAAGCTGAAGAAAATGCTGAGATTCCTCCTGACTTGAGGCTCCTCAAAACTGTTCTGGGGTCTGCAGTTAAGCCCAGGATTGAAGTGTCGAATTTTGCAGGAGGACTAAATCCAGAAGAACTAGTGGACTGGATTAATGAAATGAACAAGTGCTTCGATTATGAAGAAATGAGTGAAGATAAGAAGGTCAAGTTTGTAGTAACAATGCTGAAGGGACATGCTGCACTTTGGTGGGATGGAGTGCAGGCAGAAAGGAGGAGAGTTGGCAAGCAGCCTATCAAAAGCTAGACTAGAATGATGGCTAAGTTAAAAGGTAAATTATTTCCTAGTGATTATCAACTGACATTGTTTAGGCAAATGCAGAACATGAGACAGAGGTTGCTAACAATAAAAGAATACACAGAAGAATTCTATAGAGTAAGCATAAGAGCTAGGAAATTTAAAGACACACCAAAGAAGACTGCCAGATATGTGAATGGTCTCAAGTTGGAGATCCAAGATGAGATTGGTCTTCTATCTCCTAAGACAGTGGAAGAGGCCTACCAGATGGCCTTGAAAGTAGAGGAGAAACTCCTGAGGAAGCAGTCTTCCAATAAGAGAGGTACTTTCCGTGGGAATGGAAGTCAGGGTGGTAGAGAAAAGCCTACTACACCCAGGGATGGAGTTAACAGTAGCTCACCTCAGAATGCATCTACAGAGGATGATGCAAGGGGCAGAAGGGGTTCTTACAGAGGAAAAGGAAGAGGAGGCGAAGACAGAGGCAGAGGTAGAGAATTGAGGAGCTATAGATGTCAGAAAGTGGGACATAAGCACTATGAGTGCCCAGAGAATGTGGGTGTTGGTCCAAGAAATGTTAATGTTTCCTAGGCTGGAGAAGAGGCGGAAATTGAAGAAGAAATTCTACCAGAGAGGGGAGAGTCCTTGGTGGTTAATAAGGTCCTGTTGAAGCAAACCAAAGAGGTCACTGAACCTGCACAAAGGAATACTTTGTTTAGGAGCATATGCAAAGTCCAATGGAAATGCTGCCAGTAAGTCATTGATAGTGGCAGCACAGAAAATATGGTTTCCACTGAGGTGATAGAAAAGTTGAGGCTGAAGACAAGGGAGCATCCAACTCCCTACAGGGTGTCCTGGCTGCATAAAGGGAACCAGCTGGTTGTAAAAGAACAGTGTGAGATAGAGCTGCAAATGGGAAAATACAAATATAAGATCCTGTGTGATGTAATGCCCATGGATGTGTGTCACATACTACTGGGTAGACCTTGGCAGTTTGACAGAGCAGCAGTGCATGATGGAAAGAAGAACACTTACAAGTTCTTCAAGGATGGGGTACATCATACATTGATACCCATGGAAGAAGGAGAGCCATCCAGCAAAGTGACTGATCCAAAGAACTTGTTGTTGAGCAGGAAGGAATATCTACAGTAGATAGAAGAAGAAGAGGTAAGTTTTGCTTTAGTTTGCAAACCTAAGGTAGTTCTTACTTCTACAAAGATTTCTGATTTTCCAATAGAAATCCAAGAGATGTTAGACAATTATTGTGACATTGTTGTGGATGATTTACCTGATGAGCTACCACCTGTGAGAAAGAACAGGGATCAGATAGATTTTATCCCTGGTTCAAATCTGCCAAATAAGGTAGCCTACAGAACGACTCCCACGGAAAATGAGGAAATCAGGATACAAGTACAGGAATTGGTGGACAAGGGACTGATCAGAGAAAGTTTAATTCCATGTGCAGTACCCACAGTATTGAGCCCAAAGAAAGATGGAGGTTGGAGGATGTGTACTGATTCCAGAGAAATCAATAAGATAAAAATCAAGTACAGATTCCCTTTGCCCAGAGTTGAGGATTTAATGGACTATTTGGGTGGTGCTAAATATTTTTCAAAGATAGATTTGAAAAGTGGATATCGTCATATTAGAATAAGAGAGGGTGATGAGTGGAAAACTACCTTTAAAACAAATGAAGAACTGTATGAATGGATGGTTATGACTTTTGGGTTGTCAAATTCACCTAGCACTTTTATGAGACTTATGAATGAAGTATTGAAAGAATTCATTGGTAAATTTGTGATAGTGTATCTGGATGATATATTAGTTTTTAGCAGAACTAGAGAAGAACATTTAAGGCATCTTAATCATGTCTTGAAGAAGTTGCACCAAGAGAAACTACTGATAAATTTAAAGAAATGCTCATTCATGAAGGAAGAATTGGTGTATTTGGGCTTTGTTGTTTCCGCAGAAGGATTGAAGATGGACCCAGAAAAGGTTAAGGCAATTGTGGAGTAGCCTTCACCCAGAAATGTTTTTGAGGTAAGAATTTTCCATGGACTTGCCAGTTTTTACAGGAAATTTATAAGAAACTTCAGTAATATTAATGCACCCATCATTGAGATAATAAATAAGAGTAAACAGCCATTTAAGTGGACTGCTGAAGCAGAAAGAAACTTTAAACTTTTGAAGCAAAAGATAACTGAGAAGCATATTTTGATTCTGCCTGATTTTACTAAACCATTTCAAGTGAAGTGTGATGCCAGTGGGGAGGCCATTGGAGCTGTGCTGAGTCAGGATGATAGGCCTATAGCCTATTTTAGTGAAAATATGAATGACACCAGGAGAAAGTATTCCTCTTATGAGAAGGAATTCTATGCAGTTGTTCAGACGTTGAAAAAGTGGAGGTATTATTTGATGTCAAAAGAATTTGTATTATATTCTGATAATCATGCTTTGCAGTATATTGTATAGCAGCCCAATTTGAATCATAAGCATGCCAAATGGGTTGAATATCTCCAAGGTTTTAACTTTGTTTTGAAACACATAAGTGGCGAAGCAAATAAAGTAGTTGATGCTTTGAGTAGGAGGCACATGCTTGTTCAAGAAACCAATTTTAAAGTTGCAGGATTTGATTTTCTCAAGGAATTGTATAAAACAGATTCAGATTTTAAGGAAGCATTTGAGGCATGTTGTAACCCTGTTCTAACAGATAGAAGCTAGTGGCTGGATTATTTCTTGTAGGAAGACTTACTATTCAGAAGGAACCAATTGTGTGTACCAAAATGTTCCATGAGAGAAAATTTGATCAAAGAAAATCATAGTGGTGGACTTGCTGGACACTTTGGTACTAATAAAACTTATGAGCAGCTAAGTCACTTCTATTATTGGCCCAAGATGAGATCAGAAGTGGACAATTTTGTGAAAATTTGAAAAATCTGTCAATATGCCAAAGGAAGGAGCAAGAATGCAGGATTGTACACTCCCTTGCCTATTCCAGACCGGCCTTGGGACATGGTAAGTATGGATTTTGTTCTAGGATTTCCCAAGACTCAGAGAGGGAACGATGCAGTATTTTTTGTAGTGGACAGATTCTCCAAAATGGCACATTTTATTCCATGTTATAAAACTAGTGATGCCACCCATGTTGCTAAATTGTTTTTCAAAGAAGTTGTTAGGTTGCATGGGTTACCCAAGAGTATTGTTTCAAACAGAGACACCAGATTTGTGGGCCATTTTTGGAGGACACTATGGAAGAAAGTTGGTACCAAACTGAGTTTCAGCTCAGCTTATCATCCCCAGACCGATGGACAAACTGAGGTAGTGAATATGAGTTTGGGAAATTTTTTGAGAAGTCTTGCAGGAGAGCATCCCAAGCAATGGGACCATATTTTTCCCCAGGCAGAATATGCATATAATGACTCACCAAGTAGAAGCATAGGGCAGAGTCCATTCCATATTTTTTATGGAATGCACCCTAGAGGAATATCAGAATTAAGAAATCTGGGAAAGGAAGAACTGAGAAGTGCTGATGGTAAGGAATTTGCTTCAGAGATCGAGGCCATACATGAACAAGTGAAACAAAAACTACAAGGCAGTAGCATCAAATACAAAGGAATGGTAGACTTGAGTAGAAAAGAAGTCCATTTTGAAGTAGGAGACCTGGTTTTGGCACACTTGAGAAAGGAGAGATTCCCAAAGAAGCAATATAACAAATTGAAGTTCAAAAAGATTGGGCCATGCAAGATACTTAGAAAGTTTTCTGAAATTTCTTATGAGATTGAATTGCCACCTGATGTTGGAATATCTCCCATTTTTAATGTTGCAGATTTGTACAAGTATGAAGATGATGGTGCAGAAGAAAGATCAGCAGACAAGGAACATATTGAGTGGGAAAAGCAGCTACCTCCAGCACAACCATTGCAACCAGAGAAGATATTGGACAAAAGAGTGTTCAAGAAGACCAGAGGACAAGAGTACTTTCAGTACTTAATCAAATGGAAAGACAAGCCAGAGGAAGATGCCACTTGGATGACTGGAGGAATTTTGCAGAAGATAGGCAGATCAGTGGAAGAGCTCATGGACAGGAGCCCATGAAGAAATTTTCCCTCGGGAGTCTGATGCAGGGGCATTAGACACTAGCCAGTAATGTAGGAGGTTTTTTCCACATGTTGTGGCTAGGAGGGTTCAAAATCATTGAATTGTAACAACTAGGTGTCAATACCTCAGCTGACTATTTCATTTAGATTAGTTAGAATTTGTAGAAGTCGAGTAGTTAAGTTCAGTCCATCTGTCATGGTTCAGTTGGTTGAATAGTTGTAATTAGGCTTTTGATTTTCTAAACGGTCGTCACAGAGGAACCGAAGAGACACATTGTAATGTATATAAATTATATTTTGTGGATGTATTTGGAAAGGGGGAGAGATTTCTGCAATAAATTCTGTGTGTTACGCAATTGCTTCCGGTTGAATAAATTTCAGTTCCCATTGATTTTCAAATTGTCTCGAGTTGATATTTGTGAGGAAATTTGTTTAATTGTGAAGCGATTGAAGTCTATGCATATATAATTACTGAATTGAGCTTTTTTGCAGTCTCTCCATCCCTCTGTTTACTGTTTCTCTCAATGTGTCTGAACAAACTCTGTTGAATTAATTCCACTCATAGAAGAGGTCTGCGTACAATTGTGGTTGACTAACTCTATTCTGAGGTAGCGAAGACTCCGCTGAAAGAGGAATGGAAGGTTTGTTGTTAATCGGATCCTGAACCAAGGTCTGACCTGAGTTAGCAAACGAGAGAGCATAGGAAAAAAGGCGTTAACCGGGGTCAATCACTGTTCCAAACCCGTGAGTGGGTTAGCGAAACCGGATTGCCCATATCGCACCACTCTTGCGAAGTAAGCGGTATTACTAAACTCGGAGCGATCCCATTGAACGGTCGACACGTGGCAAGGGTGGGACCCCAAAACCCACTTTCATCGTGCACCATTGCACGTTAACGTTCGACATTGGAGCCCGTGCGATATTCATGCATACCGTCGATCTGGAGGAAGACCAACTGAATGGTGATTGCGATCAAAAATAGCACGAGGGATAACCTAAGGTAGGGTATATGTATTTAATTGAGTTCCGCCGATCGTATGTGTGGGTCGAAATATATTAAAGTGTTTCTTTGTGAAGATTGTCGATAAGTTGGAGGGAGAAAAAGGTTCGTTATAAGTGGCTTAGTTGGATAAAGGCTCGGAAATATATTTAAACTCTCCAAAAACTGCTGAATATATTTATTTGTCAAATTCTTCAAAATTGATAAATAAAATTCCAGGAAAAAGAAGGAAGACCATGTGGAGGTAAACCAAGTTAATTGAGGGAAATGCTGACAGATCGACTATAGTAGACCAACTCTCCACAAGAGGCCGACTTTAAGTTTTGTTGTTGTCAGTAATTTTGCCAAATGATGTTTGTCCATTCTTTCTGCAACTGATTTCTACCTACCCATCATTATTATAACTTTTTTTCATTATTTGCATGGGTGCATTTGAGCTTGCAACCCTAAATCCATTTTTCTTTCAAAGCATAAACTATCTAAATCTAACCTTCTCTCATCCAAGGGCTCTAATTAAACTGTTGAGCTCCTCATTTATTCTCTACTTATTTACTGATTTTTCAAGTTTAAACTTTTTGACATATCTTTATTCTCTATCTATAAACATGAATGTTGTGAAACCAGCTCTAAAAATATAAGAAAAGAGATATCAACACCTTAGAAATAAGCCACTTCGAGGGGGCAACCTCTAATAGATGACATGAATGAACAATTCTTGGATGCTACAAATTATAAAACCTCATTTCTATGTATAGGAGTCCATGGGGCCACAATGTAATCCTAGCTGACCTAACAATAATAATTTAAGGGCACAATAATAACAATATGGGGTTTACAAGGGTACAATAATAACAATAAGGGGGTTACACTAACAACAACAAGGGACTATACTACTAATATAGGGACCTAACATGCCCCTCTCCTTCAAAAAATTGTTTTCCTCAATGCTTGAGTAGCTTTGGGTGCTTCTGTATAAAATTTTCATCCTCCCATGTAGAATATTCAGTGGGTAAGTTCTTCCACTTGATGAGATACTCTGAAATTGATCGATTCTGTAGCTGTCGAATTATTTTTTCTGTGACCGCTTCAGGTTCCAATATGATTTTTCCTTCCTCATCAAGTTCTGGCAATATTGTTTGAACTGGAAGATTTTCACCTATAACCTTATTTAAGCATGAAACATGGAAAACTGGATGTACTCGCGAAGAAGCAGGAAGCTCCAATTTGTATGCCATAGTACCAATATTTTGCAACACCTTGTAAGGACCATAGTACTTTGGTGATAATTTATTATCCTTCTTAGCTTGCTTGAGGGACATTTGTTTGTATGGTTGTAGCCGTAAAAATACCCAGTCTCCTACATCAAAATTCAAAACCTCTCATTTGCGATTTTGATCTTCTTATTGTTTTATTCAATTTTGTGCCAAATTCGAGTTATCCTTTAAGAGTTGGAGAACTTCTTGTCGATGCTGAGCCATGATCTTCCACTACTTGAACCTTCAAATTTTCTCTTAAAGATGATGCTGAATGGATGGTGGATGATATCCATAAGTGCCATGAATGGGGTCATTTTGTTTTACTTAGGTATGGAAGGAAGTGTTATACCACCATTCAACTAGAGGTAACCACTTGACCCATTGTGTTTTTTTATCAAATACAAAACAACAAATATATCCTTCCAAACATTTATTTACTATCTCAGTTTGACCATCGGATTGAGGATGATAAGATGAGCTATGAGCTAATTAATTACCCAAACAAGAAAATAACTCCGTCCAAAAATTTCCAGTAAAAATGGGATCTTTGTCTCTCACAATAACCATTGGGTTTCCATGTAGCTTTTGAATTGTGTCCATAAATGTAGTATCAACTGTACTTGCTTTAAATGGATGAGATAATGCACAAAAGTGTAAATACTTGGTTAAGTCTATCAACTACCACCATGATAAAACTCTTTCCTTCGGACTTAGGTAAACTTGTGATAAAATACATTAAAATCTCCTCCCAACGTTGGCTTGGAATGGATAAAGGTTGTAGAAGACCCGAGGTCTTATTTGTCTCAACTTTATTCTGCTGGAAAACCAAACATTCTGCCACAAACTTTTGAATATCAGATTTAAGACCATCCCAAAAAAAAATCTTTCTTCACCCTATGGTAATTTAAAAAAAATCCTAAGTGTCCTCCTAAAGGAAAAGTGTGCAATTCCAAAAAAATATTTTGTTTCAGTTGGGAATTCTTACAAATATATAAGGGATCTTTGTACCATAAGGAATTATTTTTCCAACTAAATGTATCAGATTTACTAGGATATTGTTGCAACTTTTGAATGAGTGTCCACACTTCTTCATCCTTCTTCCATTCATCCCTTGCTTTGGTTATCCAATCTGGTTGGATAATAGAAATGGCACAAAGAAATGCTTCCACCTCTTCATTATTTCTTGAGAGTGCATACGCAACAACATTTAACTTCCTTTTTTGTAGATTATTTCAGTGTAACCATCTTTGTGACCCATTTGCTACTCTTATGAAGATGACGTCTTTGTTCCAAAAAGTGTTTAATACTATCATGATCATTTTTTGCCCTTGAAGTGTCTTCCATTAGGTAGAGTTCTCCATTTCTCTAGTGCATGCAATATTGCTAACATTTCCTTCTCATAAATAGGTTTCTGTAAATACTTTCCTTTTATTGGACGACTTTCAAAAGCAATGGGTCTTCCTTCTTGCATTAAAACAACACCAATTCCATTTCATGAGGGATCACATTCCACAATAAAGGTTTTTGTGAAGTCTGGCGTAGCGAAGACTGGTGCTAGGCACATTGCATCTTTAAGATGTTCAAAGGCCTTAGTTGCTTCAGGAGTCCATGAAAATTCATCTTTCTTCAATAATGTTATTAGAGGTTCTGCTATTCTCCCATAATTCTTAACAAAATTTCGATAATACCCTGTTAACTTGAGAAATACTTGCCACTGCTTTATGGTTGTGGGGACTTTCCATTCCTTAATGGCTTTAATTTTGTTAGGGCCTACCTTAACACCCTCGTGAGATACAATATGAACCAAATATTCCACCTCTTGTACTCCAAAGAAACATTTGGATTTTTTTGCATATAATTGTTTCTCTTGCAATAGTTTGAGCACCTTGTCAACATGTTGAACATGATCCTTCCAAGACCTGTTGTAGATTAGTATATCATCAAAATTGCTAGCACAATTTTCTAAGGTAGGGTTTGAAAATGAATTCATTAACCCTTGAAATGTAGAAGGTGCATTGCTAAGGCCAAAGCATGACAAAAATTCATAATGAACCTCATGAGTTTAAAATGTTATTTTTGAATATTTTGAGTCTTCATTCGAATTTGATGATATCACGAGATGAAAGTCAACTTCAGTAAAAATAAATTGCTCTGTAATTCATCCAATAATTCATCAATCATGAGAATGGGGGAAATTTATCTTTAATGGTGAGCTTATTGAGCTCCCTATAATCCGGAAACATGCGCCATGATCCATCCTTCTTGTGTACCAATACTACAGGAGCAGAGAAAGAACTTTGACTAGGTTGAATTACACCCGCCTCTAACATTTCTGCAATCATACTTTCAATTTCGCTCTTTTGGACATAAGGATATATATAAGGCTTGATGTTTGGAGGAACACTTCCTGGAATCAAATGAGTAGCATGATCATGATCACGAATAGGTGGGAGTCCTTTGGGAGTTTCAAAAACCTTGGAATGATTGTCCAATACTTTTTGGAGATATGGAGAAATAGATGATTTTGATGTTGGAACTTCAAGTGAGCATAATTGTGCAATTACACCTCGATGTTATTTCTTCAGAAGATTTGTCATAAAATTAGAGCTTATTATCTTTCTTGGCTTCCCTATGATACCCCATAATTCGACTTCCTTTCCTTACGAAGAAAGTTCAAGAAAATTTCTTGAAAATTAAAAGCTACAATCCCCAAAGATTGTAACCATTTTACTCATAGTACAACGTCAGCACCTCCCATTGGAATGGTAAGCATTGGACTATTCATTACATATTCCCCCATGGTTAGCTTGATATTATGGCATTTTCCAGAGAAATTTATAGTTCCTCCATTTGCAACCATCACTTGACACTCTGGTGTTGGGTATATGAAGCAATTCAATTCCTTGGCTACCTTACAATGAATAAAATTATGGGTACTACTCGAATCAATGAGCACTATTACCTTTTTCTTCTTGATATGTCCTTATATCTTGAGATTTTGAGGAGTAGTAATTCCTTCCAATGCATTATAGGATATGGTCAAATTCATTTCTTCTTCCTCTATGGTTGGTTCCTGGTGTATATCCTCTTCTTTTGAAGTTTCTTGTTCATTTTCCTCCTCCTCTTCACAATATATGTAAAATAATTACTTCTTAGCACACTTATGACCTTTAGTGTATTTGCTATCACAACTATAGCAAATCCCTTTTTCCCTTTTTTCTTCCAATTTTTGTGGTGTCAACCTTGTAGGTTGTGGAAATCTAGGCGTAGCAACACTTCCTTCTTTATAGAAGTGAGTGGTAAGCTTCCTTGTCACCATAATTTTACATTCAATTTTTCTTGCCAACCTAAATGGCTTCTCCAATGAATCAGGTTCCAAAATGCAAACTTCATGTTGGATGTTATCCTTTAAAGTACCTATGAAGAGATCAATCTTGTGTTCCTCTAGAATATTAGTTACCCTTATATTCAATTTTGGAAGTCCTCAATGTGCTCCCCCACTAAACCCTTTTGTTTGAGATTTATCAATTTGCTAAAGAAGGTGTTGCTCTTTGTATCCTCATAATGTGCTATCATTTCCTCCATAAAAATTGACCAAGTGACAATTTTTTTACGGGAGAAAAGCCATCGATACCATACAAATGTATTTTGTTCTAAATGTAAGGTTGCAATGCGTACCTTTTGTGTGTTTTGCACGTTATTGAGATCAAAATATTTCTCCATCTGTAGTATCCATGTTACAAGATCCTTTCCTTCAAACTTCGTCATATCCATTTTTGGAATATGGTGGTTCTTCCCTCCAAGATTAGAGTTTATGAAATCATGATTAAAATTTATTTTGTTCTCATCGTGAATTTCCTCTACTATCTTTTCACCATTAGGAAACATTTCTTGTTTTAAGCTTGTCATCAAGCCTTCCATGTATGCTTTTAGATCATTCTTCATGTTTTCCATGTTGTCTTTCATGTCATCCATCTTAACTTCCATGCCCACTTCCATGCTATCCATCTTAGCTTCCAAACCATTCATCTTAGCTTCCACGCCTTTCTTCAAACCATCCATCTTAGTTTCCACGCCTTTCTTCAAAACTTCCATTTCATTTTTTGTTGTTCTTTGCGAGAGCGAAATTTGTTGCACTTGCTCTTGTAATTTTGATATGTCATGTTGCCATTCTTCGTCTTCATGAGTCATAGTAGAGAATTCTAAAGGCTTAATGGGTGTTGAATTATTTTTAGGGGCCATTTTAGAATCCAATACTGATATCTATTCTACAATATGCCCTTGTAATCAATTCAACTTGATTCTTCAAACAAGACTTATGCAATTCGGAAAAAAAAAATACACACCTTTTACTTGCTTTTGAGGAGCTCGATATTGAAATTCACCTATCTCTATACTTGTAGATCCTCAATGTCTGAAATTCGACCTTGTAGTAATCCTCTGAAGCTTCTTTCAAATGCCATAGGTTTTACTTGATTTGGATTCTTCAAGACAAATTTATGTCAAATCTCCCACAATGACCTAATTATGGACTGGTTCAGTAGAGTGAACTTGTATGACTTGCCACTTCTCACTGTTTGCTCCTTTGGCTCTGAAATTTATAGATAGGAAACTAAATTCTGTGTAATTCCATTCACATTTTACAAAATTCCAATCCGATGCTCAGAGAGAGAGTTATGAAGATGTTCCCACGATCACCTCTTTGAGATGAAATTCGAGAGCCTGAAAACGACCTAACTTCCACAGATCATATCACTGAAAATATTGTGAACCGTTCTCTGAAATTTTGTGACAATGTTCCTCCGGATTTTGGCTTCGCGCTCTGAAAATTTTAGCTTCTAAGACTTCGTAGAAAAAAATTTATAGCGAAAATTTTGCGATGACCTTTCTAAGTGAAATTCGGGAGCACATAATCCTACCTTTCCACAGATCATATCTTCGAAAATGTGGGAACCAATATACGAAATTTTGCGACGATGTTTCTCGAGATTTCGCTTCACACTCTGAAAATTCAGCTTTTAAAACCTCGCAGAAACAAATTTAGCGAAAATGCCACGATGACCTGCTTGGAGCAGCGAAACCCTAGAATCCAAAGCTCTGATACCAAATGTTGTGTAACCAGCTCCAAAAATAGAAGAAAAGAGATGTAAACGCCTTAGAAATGATCCACTTCGAGGGGTAAACCTCCAATACATTACATAAATGAACAATTCTTGGATGATACAATTCACAAAACCTCCTTTCTATGTATAGGAGTCCATGGGGCCATAATGTAATCCTAGTGGGCCACAATGTAATCCTAGCCGACCTAACAATAATAATTTAAGGGCACAATAATAAAAAAATGGGGGTTACAAGGGTACAATAATAACAATAAGGGGGTTACACTAACAAAAATAAAGGACTATACTAGTAATATAGGGACATAAACATGAAATTCAAAGCATGAAAAAGTTAAGATTAAACTATTTAACTCATCATGGGTTATGCAAGTTTGAACAAGCTGCACATTATCATTATTCTTGCAATAAAATTAAAAGTAGTGGAATTTTGACTTGCATCACTTTCATGTCGTATTCTTATATCTTTTTTTTGTCTTTGGGGTCCATTTTTATTCTTTTTGATCTTTTCTTTTCAATTACTTTGATCTTTCTTTTAGGACTTTTACCCTCTTTTAATTTTTTATTATTTTCAAAATATGGGAAAACAACTTGTAGAAAGCAAGGTATGTACATATTTACAAGACTAATCATAGTCAATTCAAAAATTATGAACCTATTATTATAGGACCCTAACAGTGGCTCCACATGGGGATGGAATTTCCTGGTGAAATGTCAAGAACTTTGAGACTAGTAGCCTTTGAATTTTGACTGTGTTGACCTTGTAAATGTTATCTGATCTTTTCAATTATTCATACTTATGATATTTTACCTCTTCAAAGCTTAGGGCCTTCTCTCCGGGCTTCAAATTTGTTAGGAAAACATCCAATCCAATCTAGAATCTACAATGCTATGTACAATGGATAAAGTAAACAAAATTAACTTTTGGTTATTTCTGAAGAGTAGTAGTGCTTCAGCATTCTGCCATTGACAGGTCCACCTAGCAGATTTGATCCATCCATTTCTTTCAAAAAGAAATCATTGTTACCTCTGTAACCATATATAACATAAGGTCCTTTCCATATAAAATCAAACTTCCCATGTTTACCTTTTCCTTCTCTTTTTGAATCCCATTTTAGAACTTTGTCACCAATGTAGAAATCATCTTCTTTACTCTTTTTGTCAAAAAAATTCTTAATCTTATCTTGGATGACTTGAGACTTAAGATAAATGTTAGGTCCCTATATTACTAGTATAGTCCCTTATTATTGTTAGTGTAACCCCCTTATTGTTATTATTTTACCCTTGTAACCCCCATATTGTTATTATTGTGCCCTTAATTTATTATTGTTAAATTTGACTAGGATTACATTGTGGCCCCATGGACTCCTATATATAGAAAGGAGGTTTTGTAATTTGTATCATCCAATAATTGTTCATTAATGTAATGTATTAGAGGTTTCCCCCTCGAAGTGGCTTATTTATAAGGCGTTGATATCTCTTTCCTTCTATTTTTGGAGCTGGTTTCACAACATTTGGTATTAGAGCTTTGGATTCTAGGGTTTTTCTGCTCCAAATAGGTCATCATGGCATTTGCACTATAACCTTTTTTCTACTAGATTTCAGAAGATGAAATTTTTAGGGTGCAAAGCCGAAATCCTGAGGAACATCGTCAAAAAAATTTCGAGTTTCGGATTCGCAATATTTCGAGGAGATATTCTCTATGGAAGTTAGGTCTTTTTTGCGAGGGCTCCTCAATTTCAACTAAACGAGGTCATTGTGGCATTTTCACTATAATTTTTTTTTATACAAAGGTTCAGAATCTGAAATGTTTAGGGTGCGAAGCTGAAATCCTGACGAAACACGTCAAAAAATGTTAGAGCTTGGTTCACAATATTTTCAGAGATATGATCTGTGGAAGGTAGTGCGTTTTCAGGCTCCTGAATTTCATCTCAAAGAGGTGATCGTGGAAAAATATTCATAACTCTCTCTATGAGCATCGGATTGGAGTGCCGTAAAAAGTGGTTGCAAGTACATAGACTGTAGTGTCTTCACTATCAATTTCAGAGCCAAAGGATGAAACAATGATATGTTGAAAGTAGTACAAGTTTTCTCTAATGAACCAATCCAAAATTGGGTCATCGTGGGAGATTGGAAATAACTTTGTCTTGAAGAATCCAAATCATATCAGACCTGTGGCATTGGAAAGAAGCTTTAGAGGGTTACTATAGGGCTGAATTTTAGATATTTAGGCTCCACAATTATAGAGATAATTGAATTTCAATATCAATCTCCTCAAAAGAAAGTAAAAGGTGTGTATTTTTTTCCGAATTGCATAAGTCTTGTTTGAAGAACCAAGTTGAATTGATTGCAAGGGCATATCGTAGAATAGATATCAGTATTGGATTCTAAAATTTCCCCTAAGGTACAAGACCCATTAAGCCTTTATAAATCTCTACTATGACTCATGAAGACGAAGAATGGCAACATGACCCATCAAAATTACAAGAGCAAGTGCAACAAATTCCGCTCTCGCAAAGAGCAATAAAAAATGACATGGATGTTTTGAAGAAAGGCATGGAAACTAAGATGGATGGTTTGAAGAAAGGCGTGGAATATAAGATGGATGGTTTGAAGAATGACATGGGATCTAAGATAGATGGCATGGAAGCTAGCATGGAATCTAATATGGATGACATGGAAACTAAGATCGATGAGAAAATGGAAAACATGAAAAATGATCTAAAAGCAGACATGGAAGGTTTGACAAAGTTGATACAAGAAATTTTTCTTAATGGTGAAAATATAGTAGAGGAAACTCATGATGAGAAAAAAATAAATGTTAATCATGATTTCATAAAATCTAATGTTGGCGGGAAGAACCACCATATTCCAAATATGGATTGGGGAAGTTTGATGGAAAGGATTCCGTAACATGGATACTACAAAAGGAGCAATATTTTGATCTCAATAATGTGAAAAATACACAAAAGGTATGCATTGCAACTTTACATTTATAACAAAATACATTTGTATGGCATCGATGGCTTTGCTCCCATAAAAAAATTGTCACTTGGTCAATTTTTACGGAGGAAATGATAGCACATTATGAGGATACAAAGAGCAACACCTTCTTTAGCCAATTAATAAATCTCAAACAAAAGGGTTTAGTGGGGCAGCACATT
Source organism: Pinus albicaulis (assembly GCA_034641835.2). Classification (NCBI taxonomy): domain Eukaryota; kingdom Viridiplantae; phylum Streptophyta; class Pinopsida; order Pinales; family Pinaceae; genus Pinus; species Pinus albicaulis. The sequence continues at coordinate 1,585,247,842 of CM076581.1, forward strand.
GAGGACTTCCAAAAATTGAATATAAGGGTAACTGATATTCCAGAGGAACACAGGATTGATCTCTTCATAGGCACTTTAAAGGATAACATCCAACATGAAGTTCGCGTTTTGGAACCTGATTCATTGGAGAAGACATTCAGGTTGGCAAGAAAAATTGAATGTAAAATTATGGCGACAAGGAATCCTACCACTCACTTCTATAAAGAAGGAAGTGTTGCTATGCCTAGATTTCCACAACCTACAAGGTTGACACCATAACAATTGGAAGAAAAAAGAGCAAAAGGGCTTTGCTACAGTTGTGATAGCAAATACACTAAAGGTCATAAGTGTGCTGAGAAGAAATTATTTTACATAGATTGTGAAGAGGAAGAGGAAAATGAACAAGAAGAGGATATACACCAGGAACCAGCCCTAGAAGAGGAAGAAATGAATCCGACCATATCGTGTAATGCACTGGCAGGAATTACCACTCCTCAAACTCTCAAGATAGCAGGACAAATCAAGAAGAAAAGGTAATAGTGTTGATTGATTCAGGTAGCACCCATAATTTTATTCATTGTAAGGTAGCCAAGGAATTAAATTGTTTCCTATACCCAGCACCAGAATGTAAAGTGATGGTTGCAAATGGAGGAACTATAAATTGCTCTGGAAAATGCCATAATATCAAGCTAACCATGAGGGAATATGTATTGACTAGTCCAATGCTTTCCATTCCTATGGGAGGTGCTGATGTTGTACTAGGAGTACAATGGTTACAATCTTTGGGGACGGTAGCTTTTAATTTTTCAAGAACTTTTCTTGAAATTTTTTTCAGAAGGAAAGGAAGTCGAATTACGGGGTATTGAAGGGAAGACAGGAAGGATAATAAGCTCTAATTTCATGAAAAAGCTTCTAAAGAAATAACAACGAGGCGTAATTGCACAATTATGCTCACTAGAAGTTCCGACATCAAAATCATCTATTTCTGCAGATCTCCAACAAGTCTTGGACAATCATTCCAAGGTGTTTGAAACTCCCAAAGGACTCCCACCTATTCGTGATCATGATCATACTATTCATTTGATTCCAGGAAGTGTTCCTCCAAACATCAGGCCTTATAGATATCCTTATGTCCAAAAGAGCGAAATTGAACGTATGATTGCAGAAATGTTAGAGGCTGGTATAATTCAACCTAGCCAAAGTTCCTTCTCTGCTCCAGTAGTATTGGTGCACAAGAAGGATGGATCATAGCGCATGTGTCCGGATTATAGGGAGCTCAATAAGCTCACCATTAAAGATAAATTTCCCATTCCTGTGATTGATGAATTATTGGATGAATTACATGGAGACATTTATTTTACCAAGTTGGATCTTCATTTAGGATATCATCAAATTAGAATGAAGACTGAAGATATTCCAAAAACAGCATTTCGAACTCATGAGGGTCATTATGAATTTTTGGTCATGCCTTTTGGCCTTACCAATGCACCTTCTACATTTCAAGGGTTGATGAATTCCATTTTTCAAACCCTTCCTTAGAAAATTTGTGCTAGTATTTTTTTATGATATACTAATCTACAGCAGGTCTTGGAAGGATCATGTTGAACATGTTGACAGGGTGCTCAAACTATTGCAGGAGAAACAATTATATGCAAAAACATCCAAATGTTTCTTTGGAGTACAAAAGGTGGAATATTTGGGTCATATTGTATCTCACAAGGGTGTTAAAGTAGACCCTAACAAAATTAAAGCCATTAAGGAATGGAAAGTCCCCACAACCATAAAGCAGTTGCGAGGATTTCTCGGGTTAACAGGGTATTATCGCAAGTTTGTTAAGAATTATGGGAGAATAGCAGCACCTCTAACAACATTATTGAAGAAAGATGCATTTTCATGAACTCCTGAAGCAACTAAGGCATTTGAACATCTTAAAGAGGCAATGTGCCTAGCACCGGTCTTAGCTATGCCAGACTTCACAAAAACCTTTATTGTGGAATGTGATGCCTCAGGAAATGGAATTGGTGTTGTTTAATGCAAGAAGGAAGACCCATTGCTTTTGAAAGTCGTCCAATCAAAGGAAAGTATTTACAGAAACCTATTTATGAGAAGGAAATGTTAGCAATACTGCATGCACTAAAGAAATGGCGAACTTACCTAATGGGAAGACACTTCAAGGTAAAAACTGATCATGATAGTCTTAAACACATTTTGGAACAAAGACTATCTTCAGAAGAGCAGCAAAAATGGGTCACAAAGATGTTGGGTTATGACTTTGAAATAATCTACAAAAAGGGAAAGCTTAATGTTGTTGCAGATGCACTCTCAAGAAAGAATGAAGAGGTGGAAGCATTGCTTTGTGCCATTTCTATTATCCAATCAGATTGGATAACCAAAGCAAGAGATGAATGGAAGAAGGACAAAGATGTATGGACACTCATTCAAAAGTTGCAGCAAGATCCTAGTACATCTGATACATTTAGTTGGAAAAATGATTCCTTATGGTACAAAGATCGCTTATATCTTTGTAAGAATTCCCAACTAAAACAAAAGATTCTTCTGGAATTGCACACTTCTCCTTTGGGAGGACACTCAGGATTTTTAAAAACTTACCACAGGGTGAAGAAAGAATTTTTTTGGGATGGCCTTAAATCTGATATTCGAAAGTTTGTGGCGGAATGTTTGGTTTGCCAGCAGAATAAAGTGGAAACAATTAAGACCCCAGGACTTCTACAACCTTTATCCATTCCAAGTCAACGTTGGGAGGAGATTTCAATGGATTTTATCACGGGTTTACCTAAGTCCGAAGGAAAGAGTGTCATCATGGTGGTAGTTGATAGACTTACCAAGTATTCACACTTTTGTGCATTATCTCATCCATTTAAAGCAAGTACAGTTGCTACTACATTTATGGACACAATTCAAAAGCTACATGGAAACCCAAGGGTTATTGTGAGCGACAGAGATCCCATTTTTACTCGAAATTTTTGGACAGAGTTATTTTCTTGTTTGGGTACTCAATTAGCTCATAGCTCATCTTATCATCCTCAATCTGATGGTCAAACTGAGATAGTAAATAAATGTTTGGAAGGATATCTTCGTTGTTTTGTATCTGATAAACAAACACAATGGGTCAAGTGGTTACCTCTTGCTGAATGGTGGTATAACACTTCCTTCCATGCTGCAGCAAAAATGACCCCATTTATGGCACTTTATGGATATCATCCACCATCCATCACATCATCTTTAAGGGAAAATTCGAAGGTTCAAGCAGTGGAAGATCACATCGGGCATCAGCAAGAAGTTCTCCAACTCTTAAAGGATAACCTGAATTTGGCACAAAATCGAATGAAACAATAGGAGATTGGGTATTTTTACGGCTACAACCATACAAACAAATGTCCCTCAAGCAAGCAAAGAAGGATAATAAATTATCGCCAAAGTACTATGGTCCTTACAAGTTGTTGCAAAAGATTGGTACTATGGCATACAAATTGGAGCTTCCTGCTTCTTCACGAGTGCATCCAATTTTCCATGTTTCATGCTTAAAGAAGGTTATAGGTGAAAATATTATAGTTCAAACAATATTGCCAGAACTTGATGAGGAAGGAAAATTCATATTGGAACTTGAAGCGGTCACGGAAACAAGAACTCGACAGCTACGAAATCGATCAATTTCAGAGTATCTCATCAAGTGGAAGAACTTACCCACTGAAGATTCTACATGGGAGGATGAGAATTTTATACATAAGCACCCAGAGCTACTCAAGCATTGAGGACAACACTTTTTGAAGGAGAGGGGCATGTTAGGTCCCTATATTACTAGTATAGTCCCTTATTATTGTTAGTGTAACCCCCTTATTGTTATTATTGTACCCCTGTAACCCCCATATTGTTATTATTGTGCCCTTAAATTATTATTGTAAGGTCGGCTAGGATTACATTGTGGCCCCATGGACTCCTATATATAGAAAGGAGGTTTTTTAATTTGAATCATCCAAGAATTGTTCATTCATGTAATGTATTGGAGGTTTCCCCCTCGAAGTGGCTTATTTCTAAGGCGTTGATATCTCTTTCCTTCTATTTTTGGAGTTGGTTTCACAACAATAAACCTCTTCTCTTGTTTGCTGCAAGTGAATGGTTTGATTAATCCTTATTTGAATGTCATTGGTCTCAACTTGTAACTCTTGAATTATCTTCATTACTGGTACTCCTAAGGAAGATGGAAAAACAACATCCATTCCATAAACAAGTTGGTAAGGGGATGTACCAATAGATTTTTTTCGTGGTAAGTTTAACTGCCCATAAGGCATTAACTAACCTCTTGTTCCAAGTCTTCTTGTTATCTTCTAGTAATTTCTTGATGATGTTCACAAGGCTCTTATTGGAAGATTCAACAAAGCCATTACCTTGAGGGTAATATGCAGTAGAATGGCCAAGGGTAATGTGGTATTTATGGAAAAATTCAATCATCTTTTTAGATTTGAATGCAGCTGCATTGTTAGTGATAATATTTCGAGAGCATCCAAATCTTGAAAGTATGTTGCTGTCTAAAAAGGATATAATGACAGTGTCAGTGGCTTGCCTAGAACGTATGGCTTCAATCCACTTAGTAAAATAATCAGTGGCTGTCAAAATCCACTTATGTTGGGTTGATGATGGAGGGTGAATTTCACCAATGAAGTCAAGACCCCATTGTGGAAATGAAATTTTTGTTGAGATGGGTTTTAAGGGCAAGGGTAATAGCTTTTTTCTTTCCCTCAAATATTTGACACTTGTGACAGGAGGTCACATACCTTTTTACATCTGCAAACAAAGTAGGCCAGTAATAACCATCTCTCAAAATGTTGTCTACAGTAGTCTTCCAGTAAAGATTTCCTCCATAGTCACCTACATGAAATTCTTCTAAAAAATTTTCAGCTTCTTCTTTAAGCAAACGATTCAGTAAAATTCCACTATGATCTTTCCAAAAAAGTACATTTTCTAAGATAAAAAACCTTACTTCCTTCAATTTTAAGAATCTGGCTTTTGTTCTTGATAATCCAGGAGGAGCTTGTAAATTTAGTAATACAAACATAATATCTGCATACCATGGTGAGTCTGAAAAGGCTTCACTAATCTTTGGAGTCGCCATCTCTTCCTGATCATCTACTTGGGCAATAAAATTAATGTCTAAAGCATGAAAATTTGATTTAGCCATGAGTTTGGCTAAACCTTGACCTTTTATAAGTTTGGTGGGTTTTATTTCTATGTCATATTCCGAAATTATGGCAATCCACTTGCCTCTTTTACCATCATGCCCATTCGATGTTAGAATGTCCTTTACAACTGAATTTGGAACACAGGAAATGATGTGTGAATAAAGAATGTACAATATAAAGTCTTTAATGGCCTTTACCAAAGCTAGGGCATGTTTCTCCATTATATTGTACTTTAAAGAGGCATCTCTGAATGTTTTTCTAAAGAAAGCAATGGGCTGCTCATAACCCTGGTAATTTTTCTACAGTAAAACTGCAACAATAGTGTATTATGAAGTAAAAGAGAAGATAATAAATCCTTCTTAAAATCAAGACTTATAAGGATTGTTGTTTTGGTTAAAGCTTGTTTAATTTATTCAAAAGATTGTTTAGCTTCGATAGCCCATTTAAGTATTGAGTCATTTTTAAGCATATTGTTAAGCTCTCTGATGATTTCAACATAATTTGAGATGAATCTTCTAAGGAAATTAATTTTACCTAGAAAAGCTTGTAACTCTTTAATGTTCCTAGGAGGACTAATGTTAAGAATTGCCTCTATTCTGGTAGGGTCTATTCTAATTCCTTCTTTAGATATAATGTGTCCAAGTAACTTACCTTCTTCTAATCCAAATAAAGTTTTCTTAGGGTTAAGAGACATGCCAAATTTTCTGCATTTAAGAAAGACTTGTCTGAGATGATCCAAGTGTTCATAATCAATCTTTGAAAAAATAGTAATGTCATCTAAATAAATTACTAAGAATTCATTAATTTCCTTTGAAAAGGCTATATCCATAACTATTTCAAAAGTGGCTCTCGCATTCATTAACCCAAAAGGCATTTTTACATACATAAAGGTGCCCCATGGAGTAGTGAAAGCAGTTTTGGCTAGGTCCTCTGGTTGGACTAAAATTTGGTTGTACCCTAAAAATCCATCTAAAAGTGAAATCCTAGAAGAACAAACTACCCTCTGTAAAATGTGATCCATCTTTGGTAAATGGAAATTTTCTTTTAAGGATACCTTATTCAAATTTCTAAAATCAATACATAATCTAATTTCTCCTATCTTTTTCCTAGTGTGAACTAGATTAGAAACCCAATCAGAATATCTAATTGGTGCAATTATTTGGGAATCATACATTCTTTTTACCTCTTTTTCAATTAAAGGCATCAAAACTAGATTGATCTTTCTTAAATTTTGTTTAAAAGGTTTTTGGTCTTCTTTTATAGGGATTTTATGTTGTATTATACGGGTGTCATAGGATTTTAGGTCCTCATAACTCGAAGCAAAAATATCTTGAAATTCCTTAAAAAGAGCTATGTATTTTTCTTTTTCTTCCTGAGGTAAAGCTTTGGAAAGTTTAATCATCTTAGGTTTTAACTCTGTAACTATGTTACATTCCTCAATATCAGATCTAAGTGGCTCCATTTTGGGTTTTCTTGCAACATCATTAGAGTCAAATAAATCTTCTAAAGGAGTTAAGCCTTTTGGTAAAAAGTTGTATTTTAAGTTCAAAATATCAAATTCATCATCAACTATCTCTTCAATTTATACTTTTTCTAAATTATCTATGTCTGATTGATTGAATTTAGTAGGTTTAGCAAAACTTAAGTTATTTACATCTATGTTACACTAGTACAAAATAGCTAATTAGTTACTAAAAAAATGACTAAAATTTGCATATAAACGACTATTTTTCGGTCAGTGACCAATAGTAGTTAATTTACAGTATCTTATAACGCGACCAACTTTTAGTCGTTTTTAGCTTAGTCATTAATTGGTTATCTCAATTTTGTTGTCTAGTAGTATATTTGGTCATTAATTTAGTCACTGATTTAGTCATTAATTTAGTCACTAATTTAGTCATTAATTTAGTCATTGATTTGGTCATTGTTTTAATCATTCATTTGGTCATTAATTGTGACAATTAATGACCAAATATACAACAAAATATATTACTATATAATCACCTGAGAAAACCAATTAATGACCAAATAAATATGACCAAAATGTTGGTCGTGTTATAAGATACTGTAAATTAGCTACTAATAGTCGTATATATGTGAAATTTAGTCATTATTTGTAATCACAAATTTATCATCTGCAGTGGTCATTTATCATTTTTTAGTAGTTTCATATTCATTATATAAACAACTAATTTAGTAGTTTAAATTCATTTCATTTACTTTCATTAATAATCATTATAAATGACTAATTTAGTCGTATATTTATTTTATTTGTGTTCATCATTAATCAATATAAACTACTAATTTAGTAGTTTTAAATTGATTTTATGTGTTCATTATTAATCAACATAAATTAATTTGTATGATTTAAAAAATATCATACAATGTACATGTTCATCTAATATGAAAACGTAAAGTTGCATATGTTAATTACAATACTAAACAATATCAAATGCAATTATAAATAATTTCAACAACATAAATTATATTATATGAAATGTTAAAGTCTTACAATGAGTTTCCAACTTAATATTGGTTGGACTACAATTTACACATGAAATGATGTTTCATCACTTCAAAACATTATCATTGCGTTGCCAAGGCATTGCACATGAATTCACCAACTCTGAAGACCTGACCATCAATATCTATGTGTGTCTTATGCGGTATATTGGCTCTAAGGGTATCGCCAGACCAGTTCTCTTCTCTCTCTTTTTTTACATTTGTCGCTCCAATGTTATTGCTCTCCTCTTTCTTCAATTTCTACTTCTTACCATCAATACTGAGTTCATTTTCTGAAAACAAAAGAAAATACAATGCAGAGCTGTAAGACATGAACGACAATGAACACTAGAATATGAATTAAATTTGACTATAAATAGTTTATACGACATATACCTCAACATTAGCAATGTCAAAGCCATTTTTCCCCATACAAATAAGAAACTCGAACAAATTTTCTTCAGCTGAGCAATAGTGGCCGCTATAATGTGGCCAGATGACCTGTATAAACAAAGCAAATAAAATGTCACAATATATAGAAAAAAACACCTTAGTAACTTAGTATTCAACCTTCAGGGAAAGCTTAGGAACAATAATGTCAAGTAAATTATATGCTAAAAAACTCAAGTTGTAGATAACTTGTGAAAACAAATAATACGAGGTGTGATGTTTAATCCTTGTCATTTTATTCGCAAAAACATTTCATTTACTAACACTTGAACTTGGTCAAGCATATAAACAACATGTGCTCAAATAACAACATGAAAGTAAACTTTTTTGATATTCATGAAAATATTTTACCACAAAATAGCTATAAGGATTCCAATAAATATCGTGTAATACTAATTTCATCTTCAAGCTTTGGTTGTTGTTTAAATGGACATGATACCAAGTATTTTCAATTTTACAGTTAAACAACAAAACAAAATCAAAAGAAACATCCAAAATAAAATCAAACAATAAAGAGAGGATATCATGGAATGAAAATTGCAATTATAAAAAAATTGTTTACCTGTCCACCGATGTCATGTCTAGCATTCGTAAAACATTTGCTTGCCCAAAATAACCCTGAGGTGAAATAATTAAAACATTAAAAGCCATATGAATTCCTACTAGAAACATTTCCAAAGTTGATGGCGCATGTGCCTAAAGGATCTCTAACAACAAATGAATCATATTCAAGACATGTTATGCATTGTCTCCCCATATTGCAGGTGAATTCACCAACTTTGAAGACTTGACCATCATTCTTTATGTGTGTGTCTTATGCAAGATATTGGCTCAAAGGGTATCACTAGAACCGTCTCTTCTCTCACTCTTTTTGCATTTTTCGTTCCAGTGTTATCGTTCTCCTCTTTCTTCAATTCGTACTTCTTACCATCAATAATGAGTTCCTTTTCTGAAAACAAAAGAAGATACAATGCAGAGTGTAAGACATGAAAGATGATGAACAATATAATATAAATTTAAGTAGACTATAAACTATTCATACGACATATACCTCAACATCAACAATGTCAAAGTCAATTTTCCCCATAAAAGCAAGAAACTCGAACAAGTTTTCTTCAGTTGGGCAATAGTGGCCACTATGTAGCCAAATGACCTATATAAACAAAGAAAATAAAATGTCACCATAAAAAAAACACCTTACTTAGTATTCAACATTCAGGGAAAGCTTAGGCACAGTCATGTGAACTAAGTTACATGCTAAAAAACTCGAGTTGTACATAACTTGTGAAAACAAATAATATGAGATGTGATATCTAATCATTGTCTTTTTATTCACAACAACATTTCATTCTCTAACGCATACACTTGGTCAAGTATATAAAAAACATGTGTTGAAATAACAAGAAGAAAGTAATTTTTTCTAATAGTCATGAAAATATTTTAACACAAAACAACTAAAAAGGTTTCAATCAATATCATGTAATAATAATTTCATCTTTAAGCTTTTGTTGTTTAAATAGAAATGATATCAAGTATTTTCAATTTCATAGTTAAAAGACAAAACAAAATCAAAATAAATGTTCAAAATAAAATCAAACAAAAAAGAGAGAATATCATGGAATGGACATTGCAATTATAAAAAAATACCTTTCCACTAATGTCTTGTCTGGCATTCATAAAAACATTTGTTTGCCCAAACCATGAGGTGAAAGAATCACAACATAAAAAAGCATGGAAACCCCTCCTAGAAACATTTCCAAAGTCAATGGCTTAGGTACCTAAAGGATCTCCAACATCATACGAATCATATCCAAGACATGATTTGCATTGTCTCCCCATCCCTTTTCCAATCACATTTCTTGTAACCTTTCCACAACATAGTCAAGTAACAAATAGAGTTTTCTAAATATTTACACAAGGAGCAAGATGTGCAAGTAGAGTTTCTAAAATATGAAGCAAGGTGCAAGTCTTCAGGAAATTTGACAAATAATTATAAGATTAAAACATTTATATGGTGGATGAAAAGAAATTGGAGGTAAAGAACGTGTTGATGAAAAGTAGTTGGAGGTAAAGAACACATCAAATACAGAGGGCCATTGTTCCATTACGAAAAGATGATAGAATAAGACTATGTCATGTTGATCTTATTGTTGATTTATTTAAAAAGGTGATAAACATATTCTAATGTCTAAGTTTGAGATTTGCAAATATTTCCTTTCCAGATTGAATTACTATGACTTTCCACGATATGAAATCAAGTATAACACCTTCACTGTTTCTCAAAGCCACGAAATATAAAATGAGAATAAGTACAAAAGCAACAAACATACACCAAATAGGTAGTGCCCAATTATAAATTGAAAGTAATATATTGACTCATAACTTGAAACTTATGCTGACAATTTCAACCATGCAGATTACTTTTTCAACAATATGTGGCTTATGTAGAATATAAGTAATAAATATATGTTGAGATATATTCTAAGTAAATATTGTTAGACCATTAAAAAAAAATCTTGTGTCCAAAACAAAGTACCGATAATATTGTAAGCATTTTCCAATTTTCTTAGAGTGGCCTTTCTTATTTAACCATCATGTTCTGTTGTCAGAGTAGCAACACTGTAAATTTTGGTCAACTAGGTCCAAACTCCAGGTTGCACTACTCATATGATGATGATTATATTTTTGTTGGATTCCTCTTTCGTAGAGGTGCAAGATTGATCTAAAGATCATCTTGTTTGGATGAGAACATATATTTTGATTTTATTTTCCACACATGTGCTACGTCGGCTAGATTTATAATGTAGGGTCAGAAGCCAAATAGATGTGTCACACACCCTCACTGACTGATATAAATTGGAGAGATATGATGTCCATTTCATCATCATCTCATCACACACATTCCTCATGATCTGATTGGTTTGTATAGCCTAGAAGTGACTTCTCTCTCTCCCACGTGTGAATATGGATGCCGAAAATATGGATGATGCCGGAAATCTAGATGTCGGAAATGGATGCCATAAATATGGATGAAGCCAGAAATATGGATGCCAGAAATGACGCCAGAAATGGATGCCGAAAATATGAATGATGTCGAAAATCTGGATGAGGGATTCTTTTGTTGACTTGCGTTGACTTTTGGAGCTGTCTTTGAGGGGTGTGTGTGATGCTTGGAAGGTTGGCTAATATGATGTTGAGAAAGACTTTGTTGGATGATGCATCCTGTTGACTGTCGTAATGCACATCACTCTCTATCATTGCTGGACAAGAAGAATTGTAAAATATAATCCACATTATTTGGCTTGTCTTCTGTTGATCTATTATTATGTTCTATCGGCATTTACCTTTAATGTTTATGTGTTGAATTGGGCCTATAAGAAAGATTAAAGTAAAATTGCATTAAGCATATAGAACATACCATGTTTATATAAAATTAACATGGTATCAGAGCTGAGGTGAAGACAAAGTCCAAGATAGTGTGAAAAGAAATCACCGAAGAAGAAGTCTTGTCAAGGACCAACGGTCTGATGATAAGTTGACTGACAAGTCTACTTATCATGCATGGAAGATGTCCTTGGATTTGGTATTAGAAGATCAAGATTTCATGGACTATGTGCGGGGAAAAATTCATGAGCATCCATCATATTTTATGAGGCATATAGAAATCAGGAATGATCTCCTTGCCATAGGAGAAGTAGCTGATCGAGAGCTTGTCCTCATTGCTCTTGGAGGAATTCCTCGAGACTGGTATGTATTTAATACTACGATTCTTAATAATAAGATGATTCCTGATTTTGATGAATTTTTTACTAGATGCACTTAAGAGGAGACAAGAATTATGGAGAGAGATCATCCCTCTAATGGAAATAGAGGTGACCCTACTACCTTCGCCGCTCATGCAAAGAAGAAGAACCATAGTGGCCCGAGAAATCAAAACCATGGTAGAGTGGGGCCCAAATGAAGGAAGGGAATATGTTACACTTGTAAAAAGTCTGGTCACTATGCAAGAGAGTGCCCCAATAGAAGGGACTCTCTCAGGGATGATGACAACGACAACTTCAGGGGGAATGGCAATCAAAGGAACAACAGGTTCAAAGGAAAAATGAAGGCTCCCTCTGATCGTAGTGGAAATGGGAAACCTTTCAATAGGTCAAGAAATTTGAGGTACGGTGAGTCTAATGTTGTTGATAATAAGAAAAATGAATATATTCTTGTATCTGCCCTCTCTATTACATCTCCTCCCGACACCCTAGATGTCTGGCTGATTGATAGTGGTGCTTCAAGGCACCTCACTAGTTATAAAGAAGCCCTCTCTGATTTGATTGAGATGGATACTAATTTAGAAATTATCCTTGGAGATAATGCCACATATCTCAAGAAAGGGATAGGGACTGTGACCCTTCATCTATCTCAAGGTCAGGTCATCTGTTTACAAGATGTGTTGTACGTACCTGATTTGAAGAAGAACCTTATGTCTATTTCGGCAATGGAAGACAAAGGGTTCAAGGTGGCATTCGTTGATGGAAAGGTACACATCTGGAAAAGGAAATTCAAATAAGCTCTTACTATTGGTTTTAGAGTTGATACACTCTACTCCGTTGGAGGAAGTCCATTGGGGGCTATGTGATGTGATACAACTCTTCAAACAGTGTTATGGCATCGGAGGTTTGCACACCTTCATTACAAAGCCCTTCCCAAAGCAAGGAAGGTGGTGATGGGGATGCCCAAATTTAAAGATGATCATGAAGGTATATGTCAGAGTTGTGCCGAAGGGAAGCATACAAGGGGACCATTCCCCTCAAGTGTCATAAAGACAACTAATATCTTGCAGTTGATACATTCTGATCTATCTCGTATGCTGCCCATGACATCCTTGGGAGGATGTTCCTATTACATGACTTTTATAGATGACTTCTCCCGCAAGACCTGGATATATTTCTTGAAGAAGAAGAATTTACAGGACTATGTTTAGTAGTTATAGGATTGTGTGAAGTGCTAAGTATAATAAGTGTGCTCAACGAAGTAATGCAACACAAGTAAGGGTATCATTAGAGTATGAAAATGGTGGACTGTTCATCGAAAGGAAATAAGACGTGTGTGTATGTTGAATACCAGTGAGCAAATTAAAGTGAAGGTGCAAGGTGTGCACAAGATATTTTATAACAAGGTGTTGATATCTCAGTAAGGATCACATACAGTCTGAGAAGGGAAATACAGTTAAACCGAGCTCTCTAGTCCTGGTTTAGAAAAGAGCAGGACGGTGCAGGACAGTGCAGAAAAGAAGGACCAGCTTAAAAATTCAACGAAGAAGCAGTGACAAGGTCTTGGAGGCATACAAGGGTCAAGGGTTTGTGTCATGGTCATGGAACTTGTCATCTAAAAGTCTATAATAAGAATTTCTTGTGGGTTTTCCTCTCCAAGAGGGAGAGGTTTTGGCCCTAGCTCGAAGAGCCTAAATTTGTGTCTCTTGTGTTTTGGTAATTGACTTGATGAAAGACATAATAAGCTAAGAAGAGAAGACATAAGTAAAAGAAGTAAGCTCACAATTAATTATCAAGAAGAGAAATTGAATTAAACCTAGCCCTACCTAATTCTCAACAAAGGCACACACAAACATTAAGGACAGTCACAAATAAAAATTGTTTTTAACACCATAAAGGCATTCTTCCAAATTTGCTCCTATACTATCTTATAGAGTGTATTTTTTCCTTTCCAATGAGCCTTTATTTGTCCCAAAACTCCTAGTAGTTTGTGAGATATTGAATTTTAAAGACTAAGAAAATTACACCTAACAGTGAGCCGACCTACACTTTGGCACACATGTTAGTGTCCTCTTCTAGAAGGAAGTTTCCTTTAAAACATGGTAAAATAGTATAAATATAAACCTTCGCTCCTCAGTTTTTGACAATAAAATTCAGTAGGAAGCTCACACATCCAGACAAAATAAAAAAATTATAAGGGGAATTTTTTGATTCTAACACTGAGAAAAGAAAATTTAAAGCAAAAGCAACATATGACATAGCTACCAAACGGCAAAGGTTATTGGAAGTTGGCACTGCAATAGCGGAAGTTAAGGTATGTACTCTGTGTAATGCAGTTTGTAACAGTCAAATTGTTTTTGACTCGCATCTTTTTGGGAAGAAACATGTTGCTCAGGTGAAAAAATTAGAGGAAGAGGCTAAGTTTGCATCGAAAGGTAAAGATAGAGATAATATCTCCATGATTGATGCTGAACATGAAGTTAAGAACAGGGAATAGAGTAGATTGAGGTAAAAGATGTTTTGTGAGAAAGCACTTTCACATGACCTTGGGCAAGATCAGGAAGCAAAATGGTTACACCCAAAATATATTTAAGCGAGATAAGTTATGAAGCCTCATGGAAATTAATAGTTAAAATGTAGTACTTTGGCATTCCAAAGCACTAAAAGTTGGGACATTTTTCAAGTTTATTGGGCCACTGCATGTTGCTCAAGTTCTTAATGCAGTGCACCCCTGTTGTATATGCCAGATAATTAAATTTGAAGGCAAGGTCTCATACAATGTGGGATTTTTAATGGATTTCAAAAATTTTGTTTTAATTCAGCAACAAATTTTGGCACTTCATTTTTTAAGATTGGGCCATTGCAGTTTGTTTAGTTATTTATATTAGTACTTGTAATATGAATATCAAGCAAGTGCAGATACAGTAATATTATTACTGATCAAATGTTTTCTAGGAAACAAGAAGCATGTATTAATCGATAGATACAAGCAACCATGATGCTATTACTTAACATGCATATACATCATAACAATTCATGCACAGAGGAACCTATACTCGATGGATGGTCTCATGTCATATATTCATTTGTCTAGTTGTTGAAATTTCTATAAATGTGAATTTATTTACTATGTTTTTTCAAAGTTCAGGAACAAGGGGGCAAAGTAGGAAGTCTTTGGACTACTGGAGAAAACTTGTAAATTTAAGGGATATCACAACAACAGTAGATCCAGGAAGGATACAGATCTCAAATGCATCTAGGTGGACCTGAGGATGAGGTGAAAGAAGTAGAGTATAACTGCAGGAGTGACTTGGAAGTTGAGGAATAAAATTTGTTTGGGTCAAAAATCTATGATGGTTATCTATTCCTTCGGACTTGTGATAAGAATTGTGCTAGAAGACAGAATTTCGGATCGCAAACCAAGCTACAACACTAGTATTTTTTGTGGTGAACTTCTTGATCGAACTGTGGAAGATTATAGTGATTCATGCATAGTGACTATAGAAGTTTCAGACTGTGTATAGACTCTTGGCTTAGATTTCTTTGTTGGACAGTCCAGACTTCGCATGTCTCTAAAGCTTTCGGTGGATAAGACAGAAAGATACTCTCTGTATTTTGGACCTATAAAAAAAGGTTCCATACCTTCGGACCTGTAAGAGGAAGCTACAAAACCCTTGGACCAGTGGAAACCAGAGCTGTGGACAAAGCTAAAACACTGTTGTGAATTACAGTCCTCGAACAACTTTTTTCTTGAGGATATTCTATGGAGACTTGAACCTCCAGCAAACAAGCTAATTGGAAGCTTGGTCCTGTGAGGAGGGCTCATCGTATATATTCCTCAGATCTACAACTTGTATCTCAGATTTTCTCAAGAGTTCAGACCTGTGTGTGGAAAAAAGGCTATTCGGACTTGTGGGAAACATTTTGAGCTTAGTGAGAAGGTATATCTCAGCATTTAGACTTGAACCTATTCTTGACCTCTACACGTGAATCTGGTGCTTGATCAATTCTCTGTTGTGACACATTCTAGGCTAGAGCTCTAAATTAAGATTGTGTGTACTTAGTCCAAGCCTCTTGCACACAATTTAGATTCCTTTTGAAGATGATCTTGGAAAACATTTTTTAGAAGGCTTGAAGAAAACTTGTTTTATTTTGAGGAAAATGGTTAGCAGCTTTAGAACAGACTGGGCATTATTTGAAGTGAAATAATAACAGGTCTGAAGGGATTGTTTGGTGAATTTCTTTTAAGGTATTTTTGAAGGCTTATAACTGCTTGTTCTTTGCAATATTGGAGACATTTTAGGAGCAGGATGTTGAAGAAGAGTTAAGGCCTATGGACTTCGAGCACCTTGAAAAGAAGTAGAAGATATCTTGTTGAAGATCTAGTTGGAGCACCTTGACGACATCTTGGAGCATCTTATGAAGACACTTTGAAACTGAACTTGGAGATATTATTATCATGATGCATCGTTGATGACATCATGAGGTGACTTGGAGAATAGAGCTATTACACGTCTAATTGACACAAATATATAGAAATTATGATGGTATTTAAAGTGCCATAGGCTCATATAATATACCAAACTCGCATTCTCCATATAGGAATAAATCAGCAGTCTATCATTCCCATACTTGAAGTATCCTTGCAATGACACTAGATTCTTATGTTGGGCTCTTGATAAAACTTCTACTTCAGCCTTAAATTCATGCTCCATCTGACCACATTCTCCTGTCAATATTTTAATTGCATTTTGTGTGCCATATTCTAGATTGGATCTATATACCAATCCAAAGCCTCCACAGCCAATGATTTTTTCCTGCTAAAAATTACCAGTAGCTTTCAAGAGATCAACAATAGCAAGATCCTTACGACAATGATTCTGGAATAACAACACAATTTATATCCCAAGGTGTCATAAAGCCTGTGAGGCATGTCAAAATCCATCTCGTCTGAAACTCCCTGCTCTGTTACCTGACTTCTTGATTGATTCCAAAGAATTGCAGCCAGAAGAAAAGCAATCCCAACACCAACACTCATGGGTATGCCAAGAATGGTATTTCTGTCCAGCCTATTGATTTTGTGTACAGCAATAGGTACCCTCGGTATTGACACAGGTGGACTGCAGGTGGCAGTAAGAGGCTGGCCACAGAGACCAAGGTTTCCTTCAAAACTAGACTTGTTAAAGGTATCAAGTTGATGTCCAGAAGGTATTAACCAATGAAAGTGATTATTAGAGACATTGAACCTTACTAGGAATGTGAGATCCTTCAGGGATGGTGGTATGATTCCAAAAAAAATATTATTTGACAAATCTAAGGTCTCCAAATTTGTCAATTTAGATAGTGTGTCTGAGATTATCCCCGAGAAAGTATTATGACTCAAATATAGAATATGAAGCATTTTCATCTGGCCAATCTCAAGGCTTAGAGTGCCACTGAGATTGTTTCTGGCCAAGTATAGCGAAGGGGGAAGATTAAACAACTGATTGTAATGCAGCCCAAAATAATTTTGATTTTTCTTTACATATAAGGGGGGCTCAAAGGGAGTTTGAGCTGATACAGGGGTATTTGTATTGACTTAAAACTAGGTAACTCCATAAGCTGCTTTGGAATTGGTCTTGAAAGAGAATTATTTGTCATGTCCAAATAAAAAAGATATTGAAGAGTGTTTAAACAAATAGGAATAACTCCATTGAGATTACTCCAGGAAAGATCCAAGACCTATAAATTTGGACATTTCAGGAGCCAAACTAGAACTTGCCCGGAAAGAGCACAATTTCCAAGATTTAATGTCCAGAGCATGGGAAATCCATGTGTATCAGCTGGAATCATATCCCCATTAAAATTATTTGACAGAACCAATGTGGTAAGGTTATGATAGTCCTGCAGAGCTGTTAGGGCACTTGTAATATTGATAAAACTGTTGTTTGAGATGGAGAAAAAAGAGAGAACCTGAAGGGATGCCATACCAGGAGGAATTTCACCACTTAATTTGTTTATTGCCAGGCTCACAGATTGGATATTTTTGCAGGTCCACAAGCTAGGCGGAATACTGCCAGACAAATTGTTGCTAGCTAAATCTAGATAAATTAGTTCAGGCAAGCTTGTAAAATGCAGTTCAATAACTCCCGTGAGAGAGTTGTTTTTCCAATTCAAAACTTTCAACTTCTTGAATTGGGACAGACGAGAAGGTACCTGGAGAATGACTTCTAGAGTAGGTTTCTGGTGGAGCTGGAATGTTGTTCTCCCTTGTAGATGTCATTTATCAGCTAGCTTGCTGCCAATTCGGTTGATGCCTTGGCTAGGGTGTCAAATTTAGTATTATTCTTTGTGTAGATGTGAGAGAATGATGTATGCTCAAAGAGTGACATTGTTTTTGAGCCAAGTGGAATTCAACCTATCAATAATGATGTTGTCTTCCTTATCAAATAAAACACTGCTAAAATACCTGCACCTGATACAATGGGGTTGAATGCCTCAAATGTTAAAAAATGGGTGCATAATGACCCCTTTGTCTCAAATGCCATAGATAAAGAAGATAGTGAAATTAAAATCAGGACATATGATGGTGTCATTGGTGCCCCTGAAGATAGTTCAGATTGCCAAAATTATGAAAGGGCATATGATCTTTAGGAATCCAAATTTGAGCAGTATTTTGAGTTTGAAGACCCACCTTAGGAGCCCTTGGAAACTGTAAATGACTACAAAATTGATCGTCGACTCCATGAGGGTATGTTTGTTTTCCTGGATGCTGGTGGAAGTGATAAACATACCTCTGATACTAACAGACATAGTTATCTGTTGCTGCAAGTTGGATGAAGCAGTCATAAAATGGTAATGTTTAAGACCCTTCCTATTTGTGGTACTTATGACAAGTTGGATAAAGAAGGGTTTGAGAATTTAGTGGAGTTACCCTTCATTATGGTGAATTTTCTGAAGATGCCCATACAAAAAATTTTAAGTTTGGTGAACTTGTAAATCTCAATTTCTATGGGAATGCTTCAACTCATCTTTATGGAAATACTCATGTGCGTCGTTAGTGTCATGAAGCTACAGGTACAATGAAATTTATCCTATCAACCTTAGATTATTGCATGATGTCTCAAAGAAAACGTGCATCCAAAATTGCTGAATGGGTTTCTGTGAATTCAGAGTAAGGTTCATCTCTAACAAAAGCTTTGCATTGGTGATATGCCACATAAATCCATTCAAATATTTGAGGTATTGGAAGTAGAATCTTTGATATATAAGTTTGTTTCAAGTACATCTCTCCAATATTGTAGGCCAACATAGTTATCTACAGTAGAGTGCCAGCATAAAGTGTTTGCAAGCATAATATGCTCTTCTATGAGGAAAAAAAAAACCAATTTCAGAAGGGAGGGATTGTGCAATAGCTATGATCACTATATGTTGAATATCCTTATACTGTATTTTGAACCAGCTGAGATATCAACATGCAAATTTTGGCATATATTTGCTTTGAATATTGTTGAGGCATGGACAAAAGGAACACTGTACAGACAAAAAGAGAGAACCTGAAGGGATGTCATGCTAGGAGGGATTTCGCCACTTAATTTGTTTCTTTCCAGGCTCACAGAATGGATATTTTTGCAGGTCCACAAGCTAGGCATAATACTACCATAAAAATTGTTGCTAGCTAAATCCAAATAAATTAGGCCAGACAGGCTTGTAAAATTCAGTTCAATAACTCCCGTGAGAGAGTTGTTTTTCAAATTCAAAACTTTCAACTTCTTTCATTGGGAAAGACGAGAAGGTACCTGAAAGGAGAAAGCTCGTCACGGGTAACTGGAGAATGAATTCTAGTGTAATTTTCTGGTGGAGTTGGAATGTTGTTCCCCCTTGTACATGTCAATTATCAGCTAGCTTGCTGCCGATTTGGCTGATGCCTTGGCTAGGGTGTTAACTTCAATATTATTCTCTGTGTAGATGTGGGAGAATGATTTATGCTCAAAGAGTGCCATTGTTTTTGAGCCAAGCAGAGATCAACCTATCAATAATGATGTTTTCTACCTTATCAAAGAAAACACTGCTAAAAGACCTGCACCTGATACAATGGGGTTGAATGGCTCAAAAGTTGAAAAATGGGTGCATAATAACCCCTTTGTGTCAAATTTCATAGATAAAGAATACAATAAAATTAAAATCAGGACATATGATGGTGTCATTGGTGCCCCTGAAGACAGTTCAGATTGCCAAAATTCCAAAAGGGAATATGATCTTCAGGAATCCAAATTCGAGCAGTATTTTGAGTTTTAAGACCCACCTTAGGAGCCCTTCGAAATTGGAAATGACTACAAAATTGATCGCAGACCTTACATTTATCTGATATCTTTTTCTAAATCCTGGCATACTTCATTTTTACTTGTAACTTATCCAGCTTTCCATGCCATTTATTTTTTATAGTCATTTACTAAGCCTCTTACTACATAAGTTTCATTTAGATCCCCTAATGATGGGTGCATAAGGTTCAATTGGATCCCCTGATGATGGGCATAGTGTCCACTTGAAATGTTGGGACATTTCTACATTCTAACACAGTTCATATGCAGAAAGTATGGCACAATTATGGCTAGCAATGAAAATATTCATACTAAAATCATACTAATTTTTCACTGGATTTGACAACTGATCAGATTTTCATTTTGCTGTTCTGCTTTTCTCTAAATGAATTTGATCATTTAACACAAATTTAAAGAAAAGCATCAACCATATATATGCTTGAAACATATGGTAAAAGTAGATAGTGAAAATGGGAGAAATTAAGCTCCAAAATGTCATATGCACATCCTTGAATGTCTCATAACTTCCTTTGTGAGCCTTAATCCTAGTAATCCATAAAGTCCATAAAGAAAAATTGAAAAATATGATATAATTTCATCACAACAGTAGCTTGTTTGATAATCCAAATTCTCAAAAGTCACAGGTTAGATTCATCTTATTGCTCAACAAAAGAGATTAACAAATTATTGGGGAAGGTGACTTAGCATCCTTTAAAAACAAAATTCAATAGTAAACATCATTCATGTTGGAATGCTCCATGCAAAAACAATGATTGTAAAAAAGATATATCTAAAATAAAAGTTGGCTATTTACTCATCCAACTATATGACTGGCAAACTAAATGTTTCATATTTTCCCCCTCTTCTAATGTTCATAGATATAAAACTACTTAGTGTATTTTGCCATTTCCACAACAAAAAGATAATCAATGCATTACCTTCATTACGAGGATTTTACAACTCAGTTTTACCTAAATATTCATGTTCTTATCCTTTTCTTCCTTGAACTAGTTTCCTAGTTGTTACGGCCTGTTCTCAGATATTAGATCTTTTCTTATTTTATATTTACGACAACTTAGATATTGGATCTATTTTTTGTTGATTTTTTATGTAGCTTGGGAGGTACTCCAAACCCTGGTGATCAAGGGTTGGAGGCCAAAGCGCCACAAATGGGATTGTGGGCTTGAGATCCAAGCTTGGGGGTTTCTCACCCATCATGTTTGGGCCAAAACCATGACGAGAAATCGACATGTGATGGATGAGGATGATAGTGCTCGATGATACGATTCCAACTCATCGAGAATCGTTCTGATCCGAGTTGTTGTTAGAGAGAAATGAATTTTTGAAGTTGACTAGGTAATTATTGGTTGCCAAGTCATGTAGGCGTGGTGTAAAAGGGTTCCAATAGATGGGTCTCTTCAAGAAAATTCATGGAGGCTTAAAAGGCTATAAATAAGAGGTGTGTGATCCTCATTTTAGCATCCATCCTTGTGCAACAGAACACAAAAATAAGCGTTGAAGGGAAAATACATATCTCTGATCTGGCCGTAGTGAGAAGAGGGCATACGAGCATGGGAACAAGTCTATTTTAGGGCCGCAAGAAGGTGACCGAGTAGCTCGAGAAGGGTCCAAGCTGAGTGAAGGACCGAAGTGTTGTTCTTGAAGGCTAAAGTAAGATAGGGATATTTTGAGGTGAAAGGAAGGTGGGAAGACTCTTAGAAGGGATTTCGTAGCCCTACACAGCCTTGTTGTAGGGTGCCGCAACAATTTGAAGGGAGGTCGAAGAGCTGGTGGAGGCTATAACATCCCATCGTCATCAACGAGGGTCATATCCTTTCATAGAAGGGTGTTTGTGCCTCCTTAAGGCATAAATTAGATGACTGTTAGGGACTGGTTTATATGCCCCAACCAGGCCTAGATTGAAAAAGTGGAGCTATAGCAAAACAGTCAACAAGGCACATAAACCATAGAAATTAGATGACTATTAGGGATTGGTTTATATGCCCCAACTAGGCCTAGATTGTAAAAGTGGAGCTACAGCAAAACAGTCAACAAGGTATGTGTCTTTGATGAAGTGTTTGTAGGTGTTGGATCCTAGATAGGACCAATTTTGGATCAGTTTGATAAGGAGCCTATGGAAGTCAAAGAGGAGGGGCAGACCTTGTGGTTAGAGACCCTAGACCAGTGACATTTTCCACAGTGAATGAGCAGCATACTTGCAGTAGAAGATCGTTATGCATTGGGTCAGAGTGTTGAAAAAATAGCCAATATTGAAAAAATACAATTTCTTGCCACCTTTAAAGGGTTTATGGAAAATATATCACATACTCTATTCACATTGCAATTGAAAAGAACTCTGAGAAATAATTTGGATTTTTTAGAGGTAATATGGCTTGCCATCCATTGAAAGAAAACACTCTCAAAATGATTCACTATAGGTTTTTTAACAGATGACACTCACACATCATCTAGAATAAATAACCTAGGCACCTTCAAAGAAATTATTCTTGCAACTTTTGAGATGGCAGGTTGATAATTAGTTTTGCAATATTCTTTCACTAAATCCACTGTTTTTCAACCAGTCAAAAGTTTACTCCCATTAATTTGTTGTTCAACCTATTTTATGCTCTTAATAGGACTAGGACTAGAGCCTTCAGTGAGATTTTATGGTTGAGCAGATCAAATCAAAGGAAGAATCTCATTTTCTCCCTCACTTGTCAAGATATTTTGAACATCTAAAAATCAATAATTTGCAACTGTTGTATTCAAATAAGCCACACATTGATTTTTTTAGACTTCCCAATAAGGATATGAAACATTGTCTATAGTTGTGGACAACAAATCACATTTCCCAGGCATGGTACTAGTGAGATCCAACACTTAACTACCATTCCACTTACTATATATGTTTCTGCTTAAAAAAAATTGAAAGCACAGAACCTTGATAAGATAGGGACAGTTGAATTTCTAAAGAAATGGTGTAAGAGAGAAGGAGAAAGCAACAGATTCAATGAATCAGGAGAAACACTAGGGGAAGAAGGCACAAGAAGAAGATTTATTTATGCTTCCTTTTGGATTGCATCTGGATCAATTGAAAATTGAAATGGGTGGTTTTGTATCTCTGGCATTTGGTTTTGCCTTTGATTTTGGCATTGATGGTAATCTTACCAAACAATGGAATGCATCTCATTTATGTTAGAGGCAAGTGCATATCTGTGGAGCAATCATCCCCAGTTGTAGCTCTAGGTTCTTCCGTTGTTTATGCTTGAGCTGTTGGGTAAAATTACAATTAGTTTGATAACCAATGGGACTTGGAGGGCAATATGGGTGGTGGTCCATGGAGGTATGCTTGATCAGGGCACTTATTTTATGCTGAAGGATCTAAGGATGTATCTAAATATTTATCATATTGTATGTATTTACCACTTCATAGTTGCATTCACCATAATAGTCTTCATGTTGATAGGTATTCTACTGAAAATACTGATCTTGAACAGTTTGTAAAAATGTCTTTTGTTTCCAATGAGGAGATGACAAAGTGGAAAATGTTGGCACTGAATCTTGAGTTTTATAAGTCAATTATATGTCTCAAATTAGTGATACATTCTCATTTGAAATTGAAACAAAGAATGTTCCCATTGGAGAGGGTATTTATGGCTTAGTCGATTTCACCCAATATGGTGAGAGAGACAAAAAGGTTGGATGCTCGAAAACATTTCAGACTAGCCAATCAAGTGAAGTGATTTAGAGAAAGGCTTCTAAAATATGCCAAATTCTTTCCGCCCATATATTATTTACAAAAATATTAGTAAAGATCGTATTATGTTTCTTATCATCTATGCTAAGATGAACTGCCAAAATAATTACAGGTCCTCTACTTGAGTAAATAAGAATAGAAAGAACTTTTCTTTATCTCTATACCTCTCAGGGTGCCTCAAATGTTTTAGAAACAAGTTTTTGGTGTAACCTGTCAAGAAAATCTCATTAACTCACAACGTTTGACCAATCAAAACCTCTTAACTGTGGCCAATACTTCCTAAACGTAGTAACTTTAACAAAATGAATTTCTTATTGTATCATGATTCATATCCTCCTCACTCACATAGATGATAGAACACCACTCTTTGGATGAATGCCCTCAAAAGTACCAAGAAATGGTTGAAAGTGAAATTTAGAAAGAAGCTATAAATGCATCATTCATTGCCAATCAAAATCAATTTCCGACCAACACAACACATTCAAAAGAAGAATTCAACTTATAGAATAAGATTACATAAAGGGCTCAAAACCATTATTTTTGTTTTTCTTCAATGAAGCAAAAAGGAGAAGAGAAGAAATTTACTCTGTATTCGAGCTAGAACCTTCAACAGATTTATGATTCAAGAGTAACTTCCATGATCATCATTCAAACAAGTCTCAGCCATAATTTCATTGGGATGAGTTTTCCACCGCTGCCTATTATGACCAACTAGGCATCTTCAACAACTTCTTTTCTCCTCATCAAACTCTAGAAGAAGATGAAACCTGCTCCAATGACCATAAACAATGCATGTTGTTAAACAAGTAACTTTGATGCAAAATTAAGTTGGTCTTTACATAGTATCATTTACATTATAAAAGAGTTATTTATTTCTATCTTATTTATGTAGATTCTCATGTTATTTATTCAAAACAACTAACATGTGGTGGTTGATAATATCTTCAGAAAGAGATCCAAAAACTAAACCATTAACACTTCCATAGGGATGTTGGTTTGCAAGGATTCAGAATATTGTCAAACATAGCCCTCAAGGTTGCTGACTGGTATTGTCATGAAAGAGAAAGGCATTTAAAAATGATATAAGAAAAAATAGAAATTTAGAATTTGCAAAGTTGTTGGGACAAACTCATTCCATCAATCCAAGGGGAAAAGCACTTCATTGCTACCTCTAAAATCTGTGCTTCAAAATATAGATTCAATTATCAACTACAAACCCCAAAGTTACTTGAGGACATCACCCATTGTCACCTTGGTGATCATCCTTCTCACATAAGGCTAGCTCTCCTCCAACATAAGGGAGAAATCCATGATAATCCTACAGATCTGTCCTTCAAATGCTAAAAAAACAGATTTGCAAAATGATATTGTTTATGTCTTTTAAGATTTAAAATGGAAAGCTAGGCAAGGCCTAGTTCCTAGTCCCTGGGCTATAGACTCTAGGCAACAAACAAAACTTTAAAAGTGATGAAAAATATGTGAGTCATGACAAAAAAACCACACATCAAGTGTTATCAGTCAATAATATATCCAATAAATATGTAACAGTGCTATCTCCTAATAGATGGAACATTTGAAGACAATGTTCTTCCCCAACCTGATCTCTTGTAAGTCACATAGCTGAAAATTCCCTTTGAGGTGTGTGATGCAGTGAGCTATCTCAAACCAAAGCTAGTGGGAGCCCACTCTGAATGAACCAAGGGGAATACTAAGGTTGTGCATCCAATGTCTAATAGTATAGATAGGCCTAACAATAATATTCACTTAGCTACATAAAGCACTCAAAATAATAAAATGACTTATCAAAGCAAATGCCCTCAAGGAGGGAAATCCAAGTGATTTTTATGTAGTTTGTAGATATCCTCTCTAATCTTCGAGGTTAAGTCACATTTAGATGGTAGGAGCTGACCTAGAGTGTCCAAATATTACCTAAAAAGGGCAAGTTGATTGATAGAAACGTCCACTAACTGAAGCAATTAAGAAGAACCCACAACAATTACACCAAGGAGGGGTCTATTGAAGCAATACCCTGAACTCTACCTAGATGATAGATTGAGGAATTGCATGTTAGAAACAGATGAAGCATCATAATATAAGGGTTTAGAATCTCTCTATCCTATCCCAATCAACCCAAAGCAAGCCAGGTCCCCAGACCTTGAAGCCATAATGGGTCATGGCTCTAATGATCATGTCCAAAGAAGTGCATCTTGAAAGAGATGTCCTAGAGCACTATCTCTTTAGTCAAGCAAACCATATTCCTTATTAAGTTGGAGCTAGAAAGCATGCCTCAAGCTAAGCTAGACCCCTAAGATCTGACCCCCAAGTATGTGTAGGTTGTAGTAATATGAATCCCATCCCCTCCAATGTAAAAATGGTAGTCAAGGAGAGCATGCTGAGACATGTGAAGATCGTAATCTTAGTCTTACTAAGTTCAAATTTCAACTATAAAATATCACAAGAGTTGGATAAGGCCTCAATTTGTCTCTACAACCCCTTAGGTGAGGTGCCAAGAGGATCATGTTTTTGAAAACTAAAAGCAAGGAGATCAAGACATCGGGTAGAAGACAAGAAGCACCATCCTATATGTGCTCCTAAGAAAGGAGTCCATCTCATCGATATAGAACCCAAAGAGATTTAGTGAGAGAGGGAATTCCCATTTGACCTCTATAGTACTCCTAAAGTAGTCTAAGAAGATGTCGACAGTGCAGAAATGACCAAGCACTAACTAATATAGTCTCATGATAGAAGCCAATGTCGTATCACCTCTAAAACAATGCCTCTCATGACAGAGTCAAATGCCTTACAAAAGTCAACAAATCAACAAAATATTTTCAAAGAGAAATGATGGGCCTCTCTAATAATGGTACAAAGAGTGAAATATGTGGTCAGTAGTTTGGTCAGTAGATGATGGGCCTCTCTAATTAAGGATTCATCTTGACAAAGACAAGAGGAGTGTAAATTTGTAAGCCTATACAGGGAGGTCTATCTCGAATGCAATCATTACAGTCCCATTCTATTTCAATGACACTCGGCATCAAGAAACTAAAACTCCCAAACACATGATCACTAGAGTTCAAATAATTTGGGAAGAAAACTAACATGATGGCTACAGGTGCATCTTTTGGAACGCTTTCAGCTACAGAAGTAGAGGTTGAGAAGAGACCTTGAGCATGGCATGCAAATGTAAATAGGACACCACAGAAATTATGCTTGCAATCATAAACCAAGTCCTGAACTAACTTGGAACTTGAAGGGAGGAAAAGAATACAGATAACCATGCCTAATTTCATAGCAGAAGTTGCCCAAGAGAATTAATTGGTGTAAGGTATCTCTCCTCTGTATAATATATATAGGTATGTGCACTGGAATTAAAAAAGAAAATTAAAGGAGGGGGGGAGGACAACCTAAATTTGGGCCAAAATCAAATTTTGTTGTTGGAACCAACATTTATTTAAGGTGATTTGTACACATGTGAAATGAAATTTATGATGGGCTTACGTGTGCGTGTAAAGTCTTGTGACCATTGCTAGGAGTAATTTTTTCATCCTATGGGGGATTTCCTATTGAAGAGCCCATTTATTTGCACAACAAACGCATGGAAGAAATGGGGTGCTCAACCCAGCTTATGAGGACCCAGAGGATGAGTTTTCCCACCTTTAAAGGAGCCAGATGAGTTCACTTTGAAGCACTCTACACTTGGAGGAATCTTGGAGGCGTAGTTTTCCCTTTGGTCATTCCTTTGCCTTGCTTTGTGAGCCATGTGCCCACTTCATAACAATTTTGTAACCCTTATAATAAATATTTTGAAGGTCTATACACCCTTTGAAGGGTCATTTATTGGAGGTACATGAGCCTATATCATAGAAAAAGGGTTTATTGCCCACTTTGAAAGACATTTGGAGGTGGAACTCCCTTGTTTAGTGGAGGATTTGTTACAGATGTGGAGGAACTTGAAGGTCCCCCTCTCCCACTTAGTCAATAGCATTGGGAGCCCTTGTACCCACCTTGGAGGAGAATATTTGGGGTTGTCTGCCCAATTTAGAGGCTTTTGGTGGGCAGATTTAAAGACTTCTTAGATAAGCTATGTTGTTGATGGGCCTTGGGAGGCTGGATGCCATGCCAACAAGCCCTTCATCCCCTTCATTTATGGAGATGGGCACTTTGTGAGGGCTCATTCCCCTTCATCATTGTACATGTGGCATGAATTCCCCTAAATTCATATAATTTTCATTAATTAATTATACAAGAGGGCCTTTGCACCTCCTTAAGCTAGAATTGGGGTTTTAGCTTAGAAAAATAATATTTCACTACGAGGAAAATTGAGCACCTCCTCTATAAATATAGGTGTTGGGGGAGAAATCTCTTAGAAGGTCTAAAATTTTTGTGATTTTTCTCTCTTACAATTTGGCTATGGATGGAAGAGTTGAGTGACTTTTCTTTCTTGGGTGCAATTGGAAATTGTGTGGTCTCTTTTCATGGATGCTTATGGTATATCTTGGATTATGCTTGGTGAAGTAAGTTGATTTATTTACTTTGTCCTAGTATATTGGAATGTGTGTGATTAGGAAAGGCAACTAAAACACTATATGCAACATCTGGCTAGGGTTAAACTCAGAATTTCTCAACAAAGACACAATCACACAAAAGACACAGTTATTTTTTTTCAAGAAACCCAACAGGGAAAATCTTCCTCCTTGATGTGGCTATTTTATTGATTTTTCTTGAGCACTTAGATCTATTACAAAGAAATCTGTCTCTCTTGAGAAAGTGTTCTTCTTCTCACAAAAATCTCAGCTAATATAATTGATCTTGGCCTTCCTTGATCACAACTTGATCTCGGTTCCTGCACACAATTTATCCTCTGTTGCCGCCTTGACTTGCTCTGCAAACCCTGCTCTCTTCTCCTTAATATTGCACACTTGTGACTTACTACTGCTTAGGACACAAGCTCTGCACACAATCAATCTCTTATTCCCTAGCGCTCTTGTTCCCCCTATTTCTTAGGACACAATTCCTACACTCTCCACAATCAAGGCTCCTCTCACAAACTCGTGAGATGTATCGTCACACAAACCTTTGTGCATGAAACAATTGTCCTTTCCTTGTGTATTTTTCCTCTCTTTATAAATTCGATCCATGCTAAATAGTAAATTTGGCTATTTCAAATTTATAACTCTAGTTTTTAATTAACGAGTTAACTGAGAGAGTCACTCTTTCTCCCTCCAATCAACACTGGAGTTCTTAACTCGTTCGTCCTTCAATCAAGACTGAGGCTCGAACATGTTCTAACTGAACTCATAACTGCCACCCAATCATGTAGTTAAACTGACGAAAACTCCTCTTATAACTGAAGCTCAAACTCCATGCATGCTAAATTGACGATTATTCTAGTAAACTAGAAATAAATCATCCTAACTGAAGTCTAACTCATGAGGACAATTCGAGGTCTTCACTGGCTAAGGCACAAGCCAAAATACCTTGCTAGCTACATTTTCAACAGTAAATCATTTATTCAAGTTGTTTAATTGAAAAAATCCTCGGTGCAGCTTACCTATAGCACTCTCTTCTTGAGTTCTTATGTTTGGATGGTGATCTTTTCTCTTATGTTGGATTTCTTTCTCAAGCTGATGCTATGGGTTCATCTGTAGTGTGATCATTTTTTTTTTGAATAAGACTAATTTCTATGATATAGTACAAAAAAGTATTGTCATGTTGCCCCTTGTGGGGAAACCAGCTCACAGAGATAGTTCAAAAAATCAGAAATGGAGCTGCCCCAGGGGAAAAACCAACTAAAAGAGAGTACCATAAAACATAGGAGGAGCTTCCCCAGATGAGGAAACCAGTTGTTGACAGAGTAGTCATAAAACTACGATTACTGTGCATAAGAAAAGTAAGCAAAGAAACTATAGCAAGGCCTAAAAATACTAGAGACAAAGGGGAAATGGCACTAACGAAGTTGGTCCTTTGTGTCTTGTTGTTGCATATGTAGAGGTTCTTCCACAATGTAGCACCCATCATCAGAGAGAGCTTCCTCCTTCTTGGAGAGAAGAGGAGCCAGCTCTGGCATGGAGGTGGAGCGAGTGCCTGTCTTCCGCATTGTCAGGTTGCCTGACGCCTTCAGTAAAGCTGCTGCCCATGCTGTAAGAGGTTTCCTCCAAGGTTTTGACAGGTAGGGCCACCATTTTTCTAGGCATTGGGGAAGAAGAGAGAGAGAGTGAATTTTCTCGACCTCTTCCTAGAACCAACACTGGAATTGTCTTGTTGAATTTTTGGAATTCAAATTGAGAGATGGGCTTAAAGAATCTAGGGGTCAAAAACCTTCAGTGCATCCAAGGCCACTGAGAAAGCCACAATGCGCTTTGCCAAGAGCGGAATTGGAGGGCAAGAGGGACCACCATGACGACCACCACTGCGGAAACGCATACGATGGTGGCGAGGCATGATTTCTGTGGAGTTCTAGGAATGAAAGGGAGGGACACAGTGAGTAGAAAGACACTGATGAGCAAGGGACGGATGTGCAGCTACATGAAACAGATGAGCAGAGGGCTGATGGACGACAGCGTGAGCAGCAGATGCAGAGTGGGGACAAGCATAACAGAGTACAAGAAATTTCAAAGCAAGCTTGAGAGAGAAACAAATGGAGGTGCGTGAAGAATGCAGGGGGAGATGGC
Source organism: Pinus albicaulis (assembly GCA_034641835.2). NCBI lineage: Eukaryota > Viridiplantae > Streptophyta > Pinopsida > Pinales > Pinaceae > Pinus > Pinus albicaulis. The sequence continues at coordinate 1,585,278,460 of CM076581.1, forward strand.
ACCATTTCCCATAAAAGGCCAGTGAATGTAGCGAAGCGGTCGAGGCAGAATTGAATTCTCAATACACCAGAGTGAATGCCTAGAAATGAATGAGGCCGTCAACTAGCTGAGCTTATTTAAGGCTCTCGTGCCTGAAGCAAGTGTCGCCTTGTGGTGAGGCCAGCTACATGACAGTGGAGAGGCTATGTGGCCTTCCAGCAAGGCCTGTCTATTCACCCGCATCTGGGGATCTGTAGTGTGATCATTATTAAAGTGTTATTTTTTTTTGTTTGGCTGAATTAGGATTTTTTGAAGTGTAAACTGTAAATCTTAAAAATCCTTATGATCTTCTTAAGCACTTGTGGTTGTACAGTGAACTTTTCAATCTTATGTTGAATTTATTTTTAAGTTTTTCAAGCTCATGGGATAGGTTCATCTCTAGTGTGATCATTATTAAATTGTTGTCAAGCTTTTTGTTTGGCTAGATTAGGGTTTGTTGAAGCGTTTGCCATAGATCTAAAAACTCCTTGAGATCTCAACAGCCATTTATTAAATTTGCCCTATCTCCACACAGAAAATGATAAATAAACCTTAATTCCACAAGTAACCATAGAAGTAGAACCAAAAAATCCAAAAACTAGGAAAGAGATTGTTAAATTTTTTTTTTTTAAATTGCATAATCTTAAAAGAAAAAAAGAACATAATAGAAAGGAAAAGATATAAAAAGACATACCTCCTACCAATACAAAGATATATTTTCCAACAATGTAATTAAATTTCAATGCGTGCTATGCCATTTGTGTGGTAGCAAACCAGCATAAATGTAAAATAATCCAAAAATAAACCATCGAAAGGAACATCAACATGCATCCACAAATCAATTTATGAAATGAAATTTTCAACAACCGACTAAACTTCATAACCCTACATAAACAATAGAGGAGAACAGAGTGGATTACCTGTGTCTAGTATGTAAAGGCCGTTGTAATATATCTCTTCAGATTCATCTTGAGCTTTTCGAAAACCTCCAAATATAAATAGATGGTGATCAATGAGTGCAGCGTTGTGCCCCTCACGAGCTGCTAGTCCTTCGCCACTTACGTTAGGTTGCACTCATGTATTTACAGTGGTGCCCAGTTCTCTGGACTAGTACTCTACTTCCTTTTGCTGTAAATTTTCCATTTCCTCCGGTGTGATTCAACATCTTGCTCTTTATTTTGTTATTTTTGGGGTTTTCATCGTTGTTTACCCTAGATAATTGAAGAGGTCGAATGGAGCGGACAACACTATTTTTTTGAAATGGTCGAATGGGGCGGAGAACTCTGTTTTTATGAAATGGTCAAATGGGGCGGACACCACTATTTTTCTGAAATGGTCGAATGCGGCGGAGAACTCTGTTTTTCTGAAATGGTCGAATGGGGCGGATAACACTATTTTTCTGAAATGGTCGAATGGGGCGGAGAACTCTGTTTTTCTGAAAAGGTCGAATGGGGCGGAGAACGTTGTTTTTCTGAAATGATATTCACTATGGCGCCTTTTTTATTTTCATATAGTCACACAATTGAAAGGATAATCATTATGGTGCCCTTTTTATTTTCTGATAGTTACACATTTGAATATTTATTATTAGTTAAAAATATTTTAAATTAATAATATTCAATAAGGAAAATTTAATCCTATATAGATTGAAGGCTAATTTTATTTTCAGTTAATTACCAAATTGAATATTTATGATTATTTACATATATTTTATTTTAAATTAATAATATTTAATTGAAAAATAGAATCTTATATAGATTAAACTGAAAATATTTAATTGGAAAATAGAATTTTATATTGATTGGCAGGTTAATTTTTTTTAGATAGTTATAAAATTGGATAGTTAAGAAATTGAATGTTTATAATTATTTACATATATTTTAAATTAATAACACTCAATAGTAAAATAAAATTGTATATAGATATGTTTAAAATTCTATATAGATGTTTTTTTGAAATTTAAAAAAAAAATATGAGAAGTGAAGTGGACAAATTATTTACTTGGTGGGTAGTAACTACTAATAAAACTACACATTTATAGTTTTACTTTTACATAAGTGTTAAGGAACACATAAATAATTATGGAAGTAACCCTCCTTAGGTATTCATATCCATTTTTTATGCAAATATTTACTCAAATTATACTAGAAATTAAATTATGGTAAATATGTTATTAACTAGAGTATAAGCTATCTTCAAAGATTTTATTTTTAGATAATTTTCCTACAAATCCTAAGAATAAAAGATCAGTGAAAATATATTTTGAAATCATGCATGAATATTGCAACTATATCCATGAATTATATATATATATATAGAGAGAGAGAGAGTATTAATAATAAAAAGTTTCTTATAGTTAAAATATGTGGGTTTGTGAACATGGGCTATGGAAATGACTAGGAATTGGGGTTGGTCCATGCTCCTTTACTCAGTCCGCCTCTGCGACAGGTCCTGTGGGTGTGATACGAATAGGGGTCAAGGCTCACCGCTCGACCCCTCCTCCCAACGCGCCCATACATGTCGTTCAAATATAAGTGACAGAAATTATGGTTGAGAACCACCTATAGGTGAGATAGTAAGGCTTTGGAGTTTGTTATGGCAGGTCATTGGTTTGATTCCTGCGAAGGCCTTTCGACCTTTAACAATTTTTTAGCCAATGTGGAGGCGTCACGTGGTGGCCTCTAGTTGGGCCACGTGGAAGCTTCCCATTGGGCCATCAAAATACACTGCAACGAATAAAATTCGGCCAAATCACACTTCAGTATCAAAATTGCAATTTTTCATTTCTAGAGTGACACAATTAACAATTACTAACATAAATGACTAATTCATATACTTGTTGTACTTATTATTTGGTCATATATTTTAGTCCTAGATTAAATTAGTCATTTTAGTTAGTCGTTTTTAGTTTGGTCACTTATTATCTAGTCATATATTTTATTCTTGGACTAAATTAGTCATTTTAGTTAGTCGCTTTTAGTTTGGTCACTTATTATATAGTCATATATTTTATCCCTAAACTAAATTAGTCATTTTTAGTTCGGTCACTTAAAATTTCTCAAATTTAGTAGTAATTCACTTGATATAATTGTGGTGACTAACTTTTTTAGTCACCTAGTCACTAATTTCATCATTTTTTACTAGTGTTATTCAAATTAATTTCACTATCTAAATTTTGGTCTAATGTACAATCTGTGTCTATTTTACAATTCTAGAATTCACCTTCATTGTTCATAAAATGGTAAATCTATTGATCTTGTGAGAAAATTTTCCAATATTTAAGGTTATCTGGAATTATTGGTATGTGTTTTACTTCTGCAGTATACCTATGATTTGGCTGAAATGGCAGATTACAGGTACTAGCAAAAGTGGCTAGGGAGTGAGCATGTATGTTCTGTTTTCTTGGTATCGCAGAAAAATTACATTCCAATAGTTCATCTATCAAATCTAACATGGTTTCTCTATATCGGCTTAATCTTGGATTATAAACAGAATATTCTCCATTTATTTGTTTTAAAATAAACTCTGAGTCTCCCATAATTGATACTCTCTTACCTCCTAAATTTCTAATAATCTGCAGTCCTAAAATGAGAGCTTCATATTAATCCATGTTATTGGTACATTTGAAATTCAGTCTGAAAGCATGGCCTTTTGCATGATTATTTTCCGTATTAGTTATCCAAACTCCTGCTCCTAATTTATTGACTGAACCATCAAAATCTAAATGCCATAATGATTCATGAAAGACATTTTCACTGTCTAGCGTTTTTTTTTTGTCTTTTAGTTCAATTTTGATTTCATTATCAGTTTTAGAGTTGCATAAGATGAATGAATCTAGGTTAGTAGGTGTAATATAAATTGGGTAATTTCTTGGTCTTTCTACACTACTCACCATGTATTTCATCAATGTTTCTCTATATAGTTTCTTTGGCTAGCCAAAAACTGAGATTGTTGCATATGACATGTCCAGTTGTAGAGATCCCTGTAATCTGGTTCCCCATAAGCGAGATAAGAGAATTCCATACTTAGGTGGGATATTAGCTACTACAATGTCCATGAGTATTACCAGGATATTGAACTAATGTGACACACAAATCTTTAATTAAACCTAAACATTTCACTTTTCTTAAATCAAATGAAAAGAGATCTTTTTAAGGCCTAGTGATATCTAAATTCAGGGTTTCCATCTTGGTGTTTTCCATTAACATCAGGACCAAAAATCAACTCTGGTTGATCATCACTTAAATTTACTGAGTCTTCTCCATCATTCATGTTTAAGGTTTCAATGATATTTGTTTTGTACAAATCATGGTTTACCAATTCTGTTAAGGGAATTGGTATTTTTAACTTTGCAATTTCAGCTTGAATATTAAATGAAGGTTGTGATTTAATAAGCTGAATTATTTCTTCTTTAGTAACTGTAGTTTGAGTAGTTTTATATTCTTTTCCTACAACTGTTTTCTCATTTTCAGTTTTGTTTTCTTGTGTCTTACTGCTCTTATTTTTCTTTTCAAGAATGGTTTGAGTGGTAGTAGATGTTTTTGCAGATTTTGAATTATTAGAAGTTGTTTTGGCAGTGGCAGCTTTTGGATCAGTTGATTTTTTATCATCAGTGAGTGCTTTGGAATCTAAAATTTTTGTTTTAGCAGAATTATTTGTTTTGACAGCAACATATTTTTGTGAATTTTTTTTTTTTTGCACAGCCTCTTCTGTTTTATCAACAATCTTAGGACTAGGTGAAATTTTAGGGTTGGAAATTTTCTGGGATGAGTTAGATTTTTGCTTGTTTTCCCTAGGGAGAATTTGCAAAACTTTGGTAGTGGGAGCTTCTACTGTTTTCTTAGTTGTGTTTGTGTATTTTTCTTAGTAGAAAGCTCAGTATTTTTCTTGCTTCTAAGGTTATATTGCTTATGTACTTCATTTATAGCAAAATAATAACCTTGTTTGTAGTCAAATGATTCACCTGAATCTAATTGAAGTTGTTGCATTTCAAATAACTCTTGATCTTCTTGTGTGAGAAAGATAGTGTTATCATCATTTATACCCATTAGATTTATGGTGTCTTCATCATTTTCATCTTGATGATCACTTTCAACATAGTTCTCTTGAAATAGAGGTCTTATTGTCTGATCAGGAACTGATCCTTTAGATTTTCCTGTATTTGTATTTTTTCTGAAGTTGGGATTTATAATTTGCTGTTGATTATCCCATTTGGTATTATTTATATATTGTCTAATATATCCATCATTATCTCTAAATTTTTAGCTAATTGATCTATTTTTCCATCTAAACTAGATGTCTCTTATTTTATGCTTACTCTCCTCTCATTCCTTAATCCAGCTTTTCTAGCCAAAATATTTACTTCTACACTAGAAGCATCTCTTTTCATTCTTTATAAAGTATCAAAATTTCTCTCTCTTAATTGATAGGCCATGTCTGTATCAAATCCATCAGGGAATTTGAGTAGGACAGAGTCTAGAGTGGGTTTGAGATTAGCAGGGATTGAATTATAAACACTGTTGTATCTAGTGCAGTAATCTTGGACGGTTTCATTAGGAGCTCTTTTCATTGCATCAATTTCAGATAATATTTGAAGTAGATTTTTCTTCTTTTCCCATTTATTCAAAAATAATCTATGAAAGACTGCTAAATCAGCTATACTACCAAGATTAAGACTTTTAAACCATTTTTTAACTTCCCTTGTTAATGTTTGAGCAAAGAGTCTCATTTGTACATCAGAATCATCTATTTCATGAAGCTCAAAATAATCTATCATCTTATTAATGTATTTTTGGGCAGTGTAATGAGTGGTAGCATCAAATTGAGGTATTTTACTCTGGTAATCCTGAGGCATATCATGTAACTGTCCTGGAAGGACCAAGGGAGCATACCTAGCAGCCATGACTTGAATTATATCTTGGCTAGGAGGTAAGTGGGAAGTACTTGGGGCAGAAATAGAAGTACTAGCTGATGCAGTTAAAGAAGTGGCTGATGAGATTGGAATGTAATATGATCTACTATAAAATGTGGTTAAATAACTAAAAGGTGAAGTTGGGATGGAAAAATATGAAACTGGGATATATGAAGTGCTTGGGAATGAGAATTATTTGCTGGAAGATGTAGAAGGAAAGATACTGGGTGGTGTTGAGGTGGGGGAAGATGGAAATAATACTCTAGGTTGGAATGGTTGCTTTGGGATAAAGGGATCTTTGGAATGGAGTGTGGTGGAAATTATGGATGATGTAGTGGTAAAAAGAGATGAACCTACATATTCTACAAGGTTGTGTTGTAGCCGCTACAACACCACCCGAAATTTTGGGTATATTCAAAATTTCGGGTCCCCTTATGCTCACTCAACCATTAGGGTTTTGACCCCGCCTTTAGTTAGTGACATTCCCGTGACCTTTTTCCCCGCAAAACCTTGTTCCCGCACCCACTGGTCACAATGTCTCATCAATACGCTAAGACCTGGGGTTTGCTTCTTATAGTAACATTGAGAGTTCCCCATCGAATCCAGAGGTATGTTTCCCCAGGTTGTCATGATATTGGCCTCAGTTGTACTCAACCTATTCCCAGCCCCTCATAAACCTTCTCATCATCATGACAAGATACTTTTGCCGCAATCATGCCATGTGTGGGGGGTATCATCATGCATGTAATTGAATGGAAATTTTTTTCGGTGTTAAGTACTTGACACACTTTCATTAGAAGCACTTCCACCATGGATCATTTAGGCATTCTATTTGGATATTCCGCAAAGCTCATGGTCCCATGTAGAACACTTTCAAATTTGGAGACATCATTCTCTAAGGGTGACCATGCACTAATTAATATAATAATACTTCATGCAAGTTGAACCCATGAAGGATATACCTGATAATATCACCACCACATTGAAGATTCGAGAAGGTGGGATTACATCTCTGGATCAGGATCGTTGTTCAATTCCCAAATAGTGTTTAACTTGGACACATTGACAGAAGAAACAAGGGGGTTTCATGAAGATGATATACTTTGAGAAGGAGGTTTGGGTGTCATATACAAAGGTATAACTTCCAATGGCGCAGAAATAGCAGTAAGAAATCTATCCTCCAAGTTTGCCCAAGGAATAAGGGGATCTATGAATGAAGTGAAACTTGTATCCAAAAGTGTAGTACAACTACTTGGCTATTGCATGGACAGATCAGAAAGGTCGCTTGTCATCAGTACCTGCCCACTAAAAGCTTCGACGCCTTTCTCTTCAACCCAGAAAAGGGTGTAGAGTTCTTGGTTGGAAAGATGTTATAACTTCAAATGAGAATATTGCGCGATGTTCTCTATCTTCACGAGGATTCACAACCGCATTATTCATCGAAATGATAAAGTTAACAACACTCTATTGAATGAGGGATTGAATCCGAGGATGGAAGACGTTGGATTGGCAGACCTTTTTCTGAATGATGAGTTGCTGGTACATACGATTATATGGCTCCAACGTATGTGATGCTCAGGCCGCTACCTGTAAACTCATATTTTTACAGCCTCGATGTCGTTTTCTTGAGGTTGTGAGTGGGAGGAGACACAAAGATATCCTCCTTCCTCAGGAAATACAAAATCCCTTGGAACAGAGACTGTTGGCTCGAGGGGTCCTGACCCAGGTTCGGAACTCAAGGTTTGCCAACAAACCCTTATACTACTGGCCCTTTCAGCAATGACTCGCTTTCGCAGGTAAAAGTCTCACCCGAGTAGTATGGGTGGGTGCTGGAACCAGGTTTCCGCACCCTGAGAAAGGATAGGTAAGGCAAGCAGAGCTGCTTTAGACCCTGTGATTCCCATATTACCTCGTTTTGCGTAGCGTCACTTAGGTCTCAATTTGCATCCACGTGCACTAGATCTATAATTATATGTTTTTACGATAGTAGCACAGTATTTCATAACAGAACAAAACATATCTAGATACAGAAAACACACTTACACAGATATTCACAGCTCAAATACAGAAAATACACAATGCAGCAATTACCAATGATTCACACAAATAGTACTTACAATTCAGTTCTCTATCAACCTTTCTTATTCGTTCATTCATTAATTCCTCCTTACAATTCCCTTCCCAGCCTGCGCACATAGCAACAGGGTCCACACACAGCTGGACTTGGATCTTCGTGCACACAGCCAGCTGGAGTCCTTTCCCCAAAACCCAAACAGATAGCTTAAACCACAATTCACATCAATAGCTCATCATTCCTACATTACAATACAAAAATGTTCCTCTATTTATAATAATCTAGCCTAGACGTTCCTATGGTTTGCAAACCATGGTTTTCGGACCCCTGGTTTACCCTTTTACCCATTACAACACTTTCAGGGCTTTGACCCACCCCAAAACCCCTACACTAGATTAAATCTAATCAAAAGTATTCAAAATAGACTAGTTTTGTAGCCTGTGGGGGACCCTGTTCCAACCAGTCCCCCAACACAATCTTGTGACTCGTCCCGAGTCACTGTGGTGGTACGGCCTCGATCTGTGCACGCAAGGTATCAAGAGCACAGGAAAGCGAAGGGAGCACTTCCTGACTCTGGACAGCAGCTCGCTGTGCAATTTTGACAAGGGTCAGGGAGGCAGGGCCATCTGGAGCCGCGGTAACCTGTTTTATCATCCGGTGGAGGTGCGCAACGGTGGTATGAGCATCCTGGGAGATTTGGAGGGCAGTATCGCACCATGGTTTTAACCGTTTCCTGATGACATGCTTGGCGCGACGAAGATTCTCAATCGTTTCCATGATGTCTAGACGTTGAGCAGAACCACTAGAGGACAAGGGAGCTCTGATCTAATCGAGAGTAGATTCCGCCTGCCGTAAGTCATCCTGTATACACTGAAGCATAGGATGGTACCAGACCGTTGTCCAGAGCTGCATAGCTGCGTCAACCAATTGCATGCCCTACATAAGCTACTCCTAAATAATATTTGTTGCTTCTGTGACCAATGTGACCTGCTGTGCCTAAACTTTCAGAGATATTTCATACTGTTGTCGCGCTGTCTAGTCACAGTGGCGAATCTCTTGCAACACCGTGTTGTATAATCCTTGTAGCGCATCGCGGGATAGCTGCACCAAATCTATTTGTATGTTCATCGCGTTTAGAGCATGATCATGAACTAGGGCAGTGCGAGGGAGCGAGAAAATATGGCTTCTACTGGTCGGTAATCTGGGGCTGTGGAGCAGTCGTAGCATATCCCTGTATCTCAGCGTTCCTTCCTGGTGCAGGATTAGGCATGACCTAATTGTGACACTGTGGGGGGGGGGGGATCGTGATTATAGCGTGTCCTCCTCTACTGTATCAGACGAGGCCATCCGGATGGGTCTCGCGGTCATCCATGAGGTGCGAAGGTCGGGTACTCCTATCGTGCAGCCATGGTGCCTCTTTGTTCATGGTTCATAGGCAATTCCCTCTACAGAAGACCAACACCCAACCATTTGAGCTAACTCAGCATTCCCATGCCCCGTCAATCTGATGTTTGTGGGTGCTGAATAGCTAGAGACCGAAACATTCGGCAGGTTAGGATCTTCCATAACAATAGAAAAACCTGCATTCCAAGAAATGTCAATGATCCCAATAAACCAGTCGTCAGATAACAGGGGCATGGTGTAGAGACAATATGTAGCCTATTGCGAAGTTATCCTGCTATCTTCACCTTGTCTGAAGCTATTTAATGGCGGAGTAGCCCGTACGCGAAACATACCATCATTTGTTCAAATCCAACTTACCATAAATGGCTGCATTGATGGGCTACCGCCCCTTTTGCATGACTGCAAGGCTCCTTTCCTATCAACGTGGGGCGAGCTGACAGTTGTTAACCATACCTAAGGACTCTCCCACAAGTTGGAAAACCTTGGATGATGCCTACGTGCTGTTCGCGTACCCCAAATTAGGGCCAGTGCCAGGTGTTTCATAACACGGTTCAGGTACCAGCTTAGTAACTTGGCCACCAAACTTCTCGATTGGAGCGCCTCTCCCTTGGATGGGACGTTCCTATATGGAAAGGCTACATCAAGCGTCCACGTGCGATCCTTCATTTGAAGTGTTCACCAATTCTTCCAGATGTGCATGGGTTTGTGTACCTCCATAGTTGAACGCAGTCCTAGGTCATTGATAACCAGGGGAGCCTGTTCGTGCGGGGTCCTATCGCACCCTTGAGTGTCATATGCTAGCAAGTAGCCACATGATTCTACTGACCTCGAGGCCCGTCTGTCAGCTAGGGTCCTTAAGTGCAGGATCATCCTACTCTGGTACTTCTCTTGCGTACCCCACCAATCCGTAGGTGCTTCGCACAAGGTTAGCGGCAGTGCCCCTAGCCTGCGTTCCTTGTGAATTTGGGTTTCAACCAAAATCATGGTATTACCTGCATTATCATGGTAGGGTAGGAATCTTACCTTGGTAGAGATGCTGCGGAAATTCCTGGTGGTCCGAAGACATTGCAGCGTTGACACCTCGTGCAATCGTCCTTGCCAATTTTCCAGTTCCTCAACAAAGTCGGAGAAACACTCATTATCCTTTTCCCAGCAGAGTACTCCTTCGACCGTGGGGTTAACCTGATCTTCATCCTGCATAGTCAATTTTTAAATGTGATCTATTTCCTCCTCCACGTAGGCTGGCTCGGCATACCGCGCACCTTCTGTTGGATCTAGTGGTACTATTACGCGCGTACTGTTGTTCTCAAACACCATGCTGCACTTTTTGAGATTGATGACACCCCCCATGTCTATATCCCAGTCCAATCCTAGAAGTACAGGGTACGGATCCGCATCCTCCACAATTTCTATGACTTTGAAGTCAGCTAGGACTTTTACTCTTGCAATATCTACCATGACTTTTGGCAACCTTCCTAGAGGGATGATCTTCTGTTGAATCACCATATGCAGTTAGATGGTGGACCATTCCAATTTAGTCTCTCCCATTCATTGCCATGTTTGTTTTGGTAACACGTTCACATCTGACCCTAGATCGAGAATAACTTGATCCATCTCATAGTCATCAATCTGCGCAGTCAACCGCATTTCTCTTCCAGTGCATTTTTTATAACTTTACAGTTTGTGTACATCATTGGTCCCGGGAATCAAACTTGTCCGAGATTTGCAGGAATTCATTAATGCTTGGAGGTTCTCTATGGCCTGCGGATTTCATAGCAGCTTCAGACATAGCTGCAAGAAGGGCTCAAACCCCTCCCCTATCTTGTTCGGAAACTGCGTGTTGGATACTAGTGATTCCTGTTCGTTGAAGTTCACTCCTTCCCGAGAGGCAAGCTCCTCCTTTTCTCCCTGGGTGATCATCCTGCTGCGCGTCATGAATTTTACACTTGGATTTGTATTTCTTAGCTTGGTTTTAACTCTTTGCACATTCTACATAGGAGTGGGTTGTTTTTCCTGCATTTTGGCTATTAAAATCCAGAAATCCTCCACCACATGGTCTAGCTATCTACAATACTTGCATGATGGCCGGGTGGGATTTGGACATTCTCTAACGAAATGTCCTATCTCTCCACAGTTATAAAAAACTAGCTGCCCACATCCTCATCCTGCGCTTCCTCCCCGACCTCCTCTGCCTTGGGCTGGGGATCCTCCCAGGTGCGCAGATGGTCTTAGCGACGCAGGGTTTAATTGTACCCTATATAAGTTCCCACGGTCTATCATCAAATCATAAGTATGACATTTCTGCTCATCGTGTCCTACCGACCGACAGAACCTGCACCATTGTTGCTTCAGCTCTGGGACATATGCACCTAGCCGAGGGTAATGGTTATTATCATGCAATCCAGCTACACGACAGTTGTCACACCACAGCGTAGGTCTTCTCGAGCCTAATCGTGCTAGGATGGGTTCCCCACTTTCTCTTGGGCGCACCGGACTAGGTCCTCCTAACTACATGTAATCTGCTAGTAGAGGACATTAATCCTTCGTGTGGCCAGATACCCGACATCGTATGCACCATAGATCTGCGCGACCATCCTTTCCTCGCTCCTTTCGTAGGTTCTGAATTTCCATATGCATAGCCCCAAGTTGTTCCTGAATTTATTGTACCCCTACCGACGTATCCTCTCTGGGTGCAGCTTCTAGTTTCATAGCGACTTCCACAGATTTTTCCTGCAATTCAAAGGTTTGGTGACTCATTGGCATGCGCAGGTGAGGTAACAACATAGTGATGAACCACTCTATGTGTTGCCTATCATCATACTCGAATCCTCCTTCCCTGATTTCTCTCTTCAACCACTGATCGGCCTCCCATACCGACTCAGGCACACCTTGTTTGAAGTCTTTTACTTCTGCTACTAGCTGGGAATAAGAATTTGGCTTTCGGAACTGTTGTCTCAAACTGTATTTGATATCTTGAATAGATGCACCCCCATTCTGGGCAATGTATCTCATATACCAGTCCAGTGCCCTATCCTCAAATGCCAGGGATAGCTACGCCCTTTTTATCGTATCGGTTACCACATTCTGCGTAGTCCAGACGGAGTCTGCAACAAACCAAAAGCAGTCCATATCTTCATCCCCTACCCCTTTGAAATTAGGTAATTTCAGGTGCGCAGCCATATCGCTGCCCGGCGGGGTTGGTGGTATGGGAGAGTTCTTACCTTTGTGTTGCCTAGGTGGCAGTGTAGTCGGGGGATCTTGCTCCTCTGGTTCTTGCAATGGATTATAGGTGGATTTCCCCCCGTCAAGGTTGGTACGATAGTATTTACCACTGCGCATAGCGCTTCCGTCTAGATCCGGGGTCATTCAGTCGGTATGACTACACATAATGCTCTTTTCACACAGTAATATCTTAATTAGCAACGGTAATGTCATCAAAAATTTACCTCGGAACCCTTTAAAGAATCGTTGTTCAGCCTCGGAGTACGAGACAAACTAATCAATGGAAAATTCTATCACAAATCCTCCTAGCACAATGTCCACCCAGTGATCAACCGTGCGTGTGATAGTATTATCAATCCTCTCCAGCTGCTGAATCAGCTCCGGGGTCCACTGATTGACTCGCTCATCCTTCCAGCACTTCTGAAACTCTACGAGTCTGGCCAGCCACTCTCGAAGCTCGAACACAAATGTCACAAAGAATATTTTGTAGTTTTTTGTAAGAATGTACCTATTTTTCCACCTTTCCGCTGTTAAATTTTTTGCTATGATTTTCTTTTACCGCAAATTCTTGGATCTTCTTTTCAAACCAGTCTTTGATTTCCTTTCTTTCAGGCTTCCAATATTCTCTTGTCATTACCTGATCCCTATGGTCCTTATGACCCGAGGGCAGCGCAACGCCGAAACCTCGTGTAACCGGTTTTTGCAAATCTCCAGTTCCTCATCAACGTCGGAAAAGAATTTACTGCCTCTCCTCCCCCAGAATATCCCGTCTGTTGTGGGGTTAATCCTATCTTCGTCCTGCATAGTCAATCTGTAAATGTGATCTAGTTCCTCCTTCTCATAGGCTGGCTTTGTATACCGCGCACCTTCTACTGGATCTAGCGGTACTATTACATGTGTACCGTTGTTCTCAAACACCACGCTGCGCTTTTTGAGATTGATGACACCCCCCATGTCTATAGCCTAGTCCAGTTTGAGGAATGTAGGGTACAGATCTGTATCTTCCACAATTTATATGACTTCAAAGATAGCTAGGAATTTACTCCTGCGATATCTACCATGACTTTTGGCAACCGTCCCAGTGGGATGACTTTTTGCTAATTCGCCATGCGCAGCTGGATGGTGGACCATTCCAACTTAGGTTCTCCCAATCGTTGCCATGTTTTCTTTGGTAATACGTTCGCATCCGACCCCAGATTGAGAATAACTTGATCCATCTCGTAGTCACCAATCTACGCAGTCAACCGCATTTCTCTTCCAGTGAGTTTCTTATAGATATATAGCTTGTGTACATCCCTGGTCTCAAGAATCATGTTGGGCCGGGCTGTGCAGCTATGCAGTAATACTTGAAGATTTTCTACAGCTAGTAGGTTACGTAGTAGTTTCAAAAATGCCTTCAGAAAGGGCTCCACCCCTTCCTCTCTCTTGAGGTGTGCCGGCAACTGCGCAAGGGCTGCCAGTGGTTCCTGTTTTTTGAAACTCACTTCTTCCCGAGAGGCAAGCTCCTCCTTTGCTCCCTGGGTGACCATCCCACTGCATGTCATGACTTTTCCACTCGGATCTGCATTCCTTAGCTCGATTTTAACTCTTTTCACGTTCTGTGTAGGGGTGGGTTGTTTTTCATGCATTTTGGCTATCAAGATCGGGCAGTCTTCAATCTCATGGTCTAGCTGCCAGCAATATTTGCAGGATTTCCTGGTGGGATTTGGGCAGTCCCTTGCGAAGTGCCCTACCTCCCCAAAGTAATAGCAGATCAGCTGCCCCCGCCCCTGTCCTGTGCTTCCTCCCTTACCTCCCCTATCCCTTGCTGGGGAGCCACCAAAGTTCGCGGGGGATCTTGGCGATGCAGGGTCTGAGTTTACCCTATAGAGGTTCCCTCGATCCACAATCAAGTCATATGTGCAATAGTTCTACTCATCGTGTTCTACCGATCAGTAGAATCTATACCATTGTTGCTTTAGTTCGCCTATACTTAGTCGAGGGCACTGGGTTGTATCATGTAGTCCCGCTACCCAGCAATCATCACACCATAGCGCAGATCTGCAGGAGCCGGGGCATAGTGGACTACATCCGCCTGCCTGCATGTAATCTGTCAATATAGGACACTGGTCCTTTGTATGGCCAGACACCTGACATCGTATGCACCAGAGGTCCGTGCTAGCTCCTTTTCCCTGTTCCGTCCGTAAGCTCTGAATTTCCATGTGCATGACTCTGAGCTACTCTTGAATTTGTTGTAATCCCCCCAGCGCGTCATCCTTGGGTGCGGCTTCAAGTTTCATGGCAGCTTCCAATGCTTTTTCCTGTCACTCGAAGGTCTGGTGGCCTAGTGGTACATGTAGGTGAGGTAGCAACATAGCGATGAACCATTCCATGTGTTGTCTATCCTCGTACTTGAACCCTCCTTCCTTGATCGCTTTCTTCAATCGCTGATCGGCCTCCCATACCGACTCCGACATACCTTGCTTGAAGTCTTGAAGAGATGCACTCCCGTTTTGAGATATGTACCGCATATACCAATCCAGCGCTCAGTATTCGAAGGCCAGGGACAATTTTTCTCTCTTCATATTATCGCTCACCACCCCCTACGAAGTCCATACTTAGTCGGCCACAAACCAAAAATGATCCATGTCCTCATCGGTCTCTCCTTTAAAGGTAGGTAATTTCAAGTGTACTGCCATGTCTCTTTCTAGCAACGTTTCGGTTGAGGGCTTACTCTCCCATGAGTCTGACATGGGGGTAACTAGCAAACGTTAAGTCTTTGCTCCTCTCAGCAGGCTACCGGTAGAGTGATCCTTTTCTTGATCAGCTCGATATTACTTACCGCTCTGTGTTGTACTTCCCTCCAAAGTAGCACTCATTCACCTCCATGTTAGACCTTCAATATTTTCTTGTCAGTACCCAATCACTTCCTAAAAATGCTACCATCCTGGCAACGGAACCATTTGTTGGCTCGAGGGGTCCTGACCTAGGTTCGGAGCTCAAGGTTTGCCAACAAACCCCTATACTACTGGCCCTTTTGGCAGTGACCTGCTTTCGCAGGTCAAAGTCTCACCAAAAGTAGTATGGGTGGGTGCTATAACCAAGTTTCCACACCCTAATAAAGGATAGGTAAGGCAAGCAAAGTTGTGTTAGACCCTGTGATTCCCATATTACCTCGTTCTGCATAGGGTCACTTAGGTCTCGATTCGCAGCCACATGCTCTAGATATATAATTATATGTTTTTACAACAGTAGCACAGTATTTTATAACAGAACATAACAGATCCAAATACAGAAAACACACTTACACAAATCTTTGCAGCTCAAATACAGAAAATACATAATGCAGTAATTAACAACGATTCACACAAAGAGTACTCACAGATTCAGTTCTCTATCAACCTTTATTATTCATTCATTCATCAATTCCTCCTTATAATTCCCTTCCCAGCCTGTGCACACAGCAACAGGGTCCGCACACAGTTGGACTTGGATCTCTGCGCACATAGCCAATAGGAGTCCTTTCCCCAAAACCCAAACAAATAGCTTAAACCACAATTCTCATCAATAGCTCATCATTCCTACCTTACAATACAAAAATGTTCCTCTATTTATAATAATCTATCCTAAACGTTCCTATGGTTCGCAAACTGTGGTTTTCAGACCCCTGGTTTACCCTTTTACCCATTACAATGATTTCGGGGCTTTGACCCGCCCCAAAACCCCTGCGCTAGATTAAATCTAATCAAAATTATTAACAATGGACCAGTTTCGCAACTTGTGGGAGACCCTTTTCCAACAGAGACAGATATTGCGCAATGAGAGAAATAGGTTGAATATAATTGACCCAATAATAATTGAAGGTTATCTGCAGAAATAAGCATTGAGATGCACTCGTGTGGGTTTTCCATGTGTACAGGTTGATGCACCAAGCCATCCAATAGTGTCTAATGTTCGAATCTGACGAAGAATGCTCTTGTTAGTCTTAGCATTGACGACGATGCACATGCAAGAAATGGAGTTGTCGCCACATCATCTTCATCTCCACAAATGTAGCTATCATGTTCTAATTTATCTAGAGGCCCTTCTTCACTGATTATTACTTCGGAAGATGCGGGTAGTGGCTAAATGCTACCGATTGAGGGTTGCAACAGGCTCATCAAATGCCAGAGAAAAGAAGTGATGAAGGTCGCTAAATTGAAGCTGAAGATGTATATGTCTTCTACCAGCAGAAACTTGGGTTGGAGGGAAAATGCCTCCCAAGAAGAAATGTAGCCAAGTCTATAGTGCGACCTTTGACCAGTCGCTAAGTCAGAAGCCTAAGGCATGAACAAAGGGTGTGACCTATTGAGAACTACGACTATGCAACTTCCATAGTCGTCAAGTCGCAGGGTCACACCCGAGAGGATCCACAACCCGATGCGACTCTCCGACTATACGACCCCATGCGAAATCCATGCCTATCAATGAGTGGATGTGTTATGATTTACACCCCTAAGAAGATGGATGATTGCGAGAACTCGTTGAGCCTCGTTGTGAGGACGTTTCTTTGTGATTGGACGGAATTAGACGACTTCCTTTAGTTTGAAACAAATTGTTTTGGAATGTTTTGGAAGGACATTTAGCTATAGTGTGCCAGATACATTACAAAATACGTAGCATGATCCCCAACATAATGCCTTATTCATTTATGGGTAAAGAGGCCAGACCCATGAAGGTGTTGCAGGATTTTTTCTCATTACAACTTTTAGGAAAATAAAATTGAAAGGAAGCGTTGCTTTGGGGAAAACCATATAAATGAATGGCTAGTTCATGGGCTACATAGAGGTCTCTGTGTTTGGTCGAACTTGCCGCTGGAAATGAATTTGCATAATACCCAGTAGGAGCCTCGCCGAGAAATAAGGAAGTACATGGTGGTGAAGAAAGGGGTGGAGTTCAGTGGAGGTACGGGCAGATTTAGGAACGCATCGAGAACCATCAAAGTTTAATCATGTAATGCGGGAGGCAGTCATAAACTGAAGAAAGCACCTAAATAACGAGCATCAATGTTTGTCTTCGAAGATCTTCTGAGAAGGATTTGGACTAATGATACCATTTACAAGCTGTACACACAACATTTCAGCGTGCAAAACAAGACCACACAGGGGTCTAGATTTACTATTTGTTAAAACCACTTTTGGCTAATTACATGTGTTTCCAACATAAATCTTATGTTAAGTAAATGTGACCCGTGTTATTTGTTTACAGGTAGAAACCAGTGACTTGCATGGAAAATCTGGGGTTTTCTCCGGTGAGGAAGGTGGATCCTTACAAAATTCCCAAAAACCTCACTTTAAGCTCAAAGGCACCAAGTCACATGCACATGAATAATATGCATGAAAAGGCATCTTGCTATGAAATCCATAGATCATCAAAAGAAGAATGCAGGAGGGACAAAACTCCAAGTCACAGGTCGCAGGTCGCAGATTTCTCAAGATCACAGGCCGCAGATTGTTGATGGTCGCAGGTCGCAGAATGCTCAAGATCGCAAGTTGCAGATTGATCAAGGTCATAGGTCGCAGATGACCTCAGGTCGCAGGTCGCATATTTCTCAAGGTCGTAGGTCGTAGATTGATCAGGGTCGCAGGTCACAGGTCACAGATTAATCAAGGTCGCAGGTCGCAGAATGCTCAAGGTCGCAAGTTGCAAAATGCTCAAGGTCGCTGGTCACAAAATGCTCAAGGTTGCTGGTTGCATACAACCCTGGGTCGCAGGTCACAAATGGCCCAAGTCGTAAGCTAGCCCAATAGTCGGGAAGACCAAGAGTCAAGGGCAACTCAAGAGTCATCTCAGCCTATATGTATGACTTCGAGAAAGCACATAAAGGATTTTTAGCTCAACAATAAAAGTGGTATGATAGAGGAATTGTTGCTAGAGAGCTAAAGGCACTCAAATCTTGGTATCAAGTAGAGAGAGAGGTAGTGAGGCTAGGGTTTTGTATCATGCATTTAGATGAATAGCCCATGTTCCACTATTGGGTTTTGACGAGTTGTAAACATGTATTTGACATTGCAGCAACATTAATAATATATTCTCCTTTCCGGCACTGATTCACGTGCTTGTTTGTGGTGATAGTACTAGTTGTCTAATACTTCATTATGTTGTACGTCTGCTTTCATGCATTCCATCAGTTATGAACTATTTCTCAGTGTTTGCATCTATGTTTGCTTTTGGATTAGTGTTTATTTTTCCTTGCCACGATGATGATCTATTGTGAACTACTTTGCAGTTAACTTCCGGCGTGTTTTCTTTCATGTATGTTTGACTGGTTTTCAGCTGACTGATCCCAGTCACGGCATACCCCCCTTTTTTATTTTGCTGCTTATACTTACTTGTATCTTTTTTTATGGTCCGTTAATCTTGGGCTGATTTTTCTTCACTGATTTTTCATTTCATCTTCGCCTCTACTCCATCATCTTCTCATCCGACAAACAAGAGTGGAAAATTTTATGGCGGCAACCGGGCCCACATACTAGGTGGGGCTCCTATCCCAAATGGTCTGAGGTCTGATTGGGACCTTTCACCGTGGAGATCCCCCATGTTGTCGGAAGTACAATTTTTCCCATCAACAGGTTGGTATCTAACTGAGAAGTAGAGGGCTAAGGTGTATATGCTGATAAGCAACTAATTCGACTGAATGCTGAAAAAGAGCTTCATTTATTTCCTTAAGTACATTAGCATTTAATTCATCAATTTTATCATAAATCTCAAAAAAAAATTATTCAGAATCCACTGAAACAGTTTCCTTTTTAATTTCAAGATATGAAATAAAATTAGGATCTATAACAGTGCTATTTAAATCACTCTCTGATTTTTTTCTGAATAAAGAATGTTCAAAAATTCAAAATCATTGTCTTATATAGTTGCTAACTATTTTGGAAGGGAATTTTCTCTAACTAAGGAAACTTTATTAGCTAAATCTTCTACTTGTTTATTCTTTTTTTTCAATTCTGTCTGGATTGTCTACTATAGCAGCAGGTTTAGGATATCGATTTGACCTCGTATAGTAGATTTTTCTAGAAGCCAGAATTACAATTTTTGATAAAAATTATACTCACAACTTATAAAATAGTCTTAAAGTGAAAGGATAATGAAAAATATTTCCTTTAAGACCTATTTAAAACTGAGGATTGGTTAGTTTCCCAGTGGAGTCACCAGTATTTTATCACTCTAATAATTCCCAAAGTTGTGAGATTTTGATTTATAGTTTTAAGAACATTAGAGGTAACCACAAACCTACTTTTAAACTCTAGGATCTAGCCTTCCTAGGGTTCAGAGAGGGCTCTCTCTATAATATTTAACTTTGTTTTAATGTTTTCTTTTAGGATAGTTATAAGGACACATTGGTTTTAAGATTTGGTTTGGTTGGTGGGAAAAATCAATTAATGAGATAAATAGTAATGAGATTGGGAAAAAGGAGTCAATATGTCAAGCAGACAGCTCAAGATTAAGATCAAAAGACAAATATTTTCAGGGCAAGATAGGCAAGTCACTAAAGATATTTCAAGGCTGATTGGTGAAGTGGATTAATCGGAATAAAGAGGAATTAAGGATTCTTTGATCCGGATAAGGAAGGAGAAGAAAGAGGTAATTTGAAAGAGGGAGCAATTAAGGGTTCCCTACTCTGAAAATGAGCAAAAAACATATAAATGATAAATATTTCAAGACAGAGTGCTTTTAACAAATTCTGTAATAATATTCCTGATTTATCATTCAAATTTAGAACACATATATGGATGCATGTAAAACATAAGAAGATAAACAATAACAGTAGAAAGTACTTGACTTCAATGGCTCATCACATGAATCCTGAAATATTATGCTTTGTGGTTTTGATCCAGTCTGCTACTTGAACTTGCTACAAGAAACCCTTCAGATACAACAAAAATGACTATAGAAATCTTCAGCGATTTATTCCACAGTAATACTTCAAAGTTTGAATTATTTATACAAAAATGTTTACAAAATATCCTAGAATACTCATAGGATTTTTCTAAGGAAAATAAAAATATCTTTTACAAAAATATAGTGACAGTTGCTTAACAACTAGAAATTTGTCCTATATATCCAAATAAAATAGAAATGTTGTTTTGGATTGGGTGTAGCTAGTTGCTTTGTTGTCTCCAAAGCTAGAAAAAGATCTTTTAATCTGTTTTGAAAACTCTATCTTCTTATATGATACTCTTTCATCTTATACTCTTTATCTCTGATACTCTTTCATCTGCTTGAGGATTGTTTTAACTGTCTCATTGCTGTAAATTCTGTTGTTACCGTGTAAAAATAGAAATATGTAATTTATCCTTTTCCACTGTAAAACTATCTTTTACAGCAAATCAGTGAGTTTCTTCCAAAATTCTTCATTGGGTAACTTGATCTTGGTGATTTTTCTGTAGTTTTCATCAGCCTCTGTGTACCTAACAAATGTTGGTTTGACCACAAAGAGATGTTTTATCTCATGTTGTAGATAAAACAAATCTTCCATTCTTTTGTGCAAGACCTTTCCTGTAGATACTCCTTGCCAATCTGCCTTATTTACCTGTTTTGGAAAAATATATGATTTTTTTGTTCTAGTCCTCTTGCTTCATTAATTTTTCATTTAGAACTAGAATGTTTGGCAAGCCTTTTTGCCTCAATATATCAAATTTTACCATAAATTTAGTTATTTCCAAATCCATGTTTTGGCACTTCTCTTCAAGTTGCTTCATCAAGTTTTTCTTTGTAATAACCTTTCTCACCTCAAGAATTGTGTCAGTTCTATCAGTTATGCCTATCTCATCCAATTCTTGTTTGTTCTTGGTGTTGAGAAATTTGATTATTTCTTGGGCCTCTTCAGGTTTGGCACCAAGCTCTTCCTTTGTCTTCACAATTTCTTCTTTGGCTGCTTTAACCAAGTCTTTCTATTCATAAATGAATTGAATGGAAGGCCAAGTATCATTGATTTACTCAATGATCTTGGACCACAACTAATTTTTATGAAACTCATTGGTTCCTTCAAATTTAACTCTGCTTCAACTTTTTTCAACTGTTCACTTGCCCTTTTGGCTTTCTGCTCCTCATTTTTAGCATTGATTTGGGCTAATTTCTTGGCATATTCCAAGTTTTTAATTTTTTCTTTTAACCTATTGATCTCATTACTCTGTATAGACACATCTTCCATAGATTTAATAAGCTTGCTAGCTTCATCTGTTTGCTGCACTAATGATGTAGATGATTCTATAGCAGAAGTAGTGGAATATGTCACTAGAACAACTGTTTCCAATGGGAATTTTGGTGCCAATTCCTTTGCTAAGGTTGATGGAACTGTTGTAGTTACCATAGGGAT
Organism: Pinus albicaulis; assembly: GCA_034641835.2. Classification (NCBI taxonomy): domain Eukaryota; kingdom Viridiplantae; phylum Streptophyta; class Pinopsida; order Pinales; family Pinaceae; genus Pinus; species Pinus albicaulis. Next base: position 1,585,300,429 of record CM076581.1, read on the forward strand.
GACTGTGGGAGGAGCACTCTGATTTTTTATTGCTTCTTTCTCTTGGAAAAGCTTGTCCATTTCTATCTCCATTTACTTAATTTGTGCTATCATATGAAGAATGAGACTCATCATCTCATCTTTCTGATTTGCCTCCTACAGAATCTCTTTAGTCTGTGGATGTTCTGTTGGAGGAAGCTTCAATTTTTTTCTAAGTGCTGCTATGTCAGCATTTTTCTTCTTTATCATCTCTTCTGCAGCCTTTACATTTTCTGGGTCATACCCTACTTCAATTACCAATTCTTCTAAGGACTTGATTCTAGTGTCCTTGATAAGTGAAGAAGCTTTCTCAATCCTGATTTGATCTCTCAAATTGGTTATAGTGTTATGAAGCTTCTGCGCACTCATTTCCTTGGTAGTCATAGTAGAATAGAGCATTTCAGAGCTCTACTTATGAGACTCAATTTGATCTAAAGGATGAATGCTATCAACTGGTACTTCCAAGTCAACTTTCTTGTAGTCTGCTACTGTTGTAGGCTTAGGCACTGTTGGTTGTAGCATTTTCATAAGAAATTTCTTGTTGGTGTAATAAAAATTTGATAATAATCTGTTTTGACTTCCTGGAGTTTGCTTTAGATATTTTGAATAAATCTCATTCTTTAACTCTTCATTCTTAGCTTTGATTTCCTTGTATTTTTCTTTGATATCCAAACCTGTACTTTCTGCTTGTTGTGATGATGATGCGTCCATGCTTTGATGTCTTTCAGCCATCTGAGTGTCTGGAGTATCCTTTTCCTCCTCATTTACAATAACTGTAGCAGCATATGTGTTCTTTTCTATGTTTCTTCATCTAGCACTTCGATTGTTTCTTTTTCCTTGTTTGCTGGATTGAGCTTAGGATTTTTACTATATTTGAGTTTAAACCAAGTCTCTGTTGTTGTTTTAGCAGTGTAGGAACCTTCTTCCCTGATTCTCTTAGTAGCTTTATCTTCTTAATTTACATTTTTCAAGGTGTGACTAGTATCACCCTGTTTAACTGCTTCTATCAAGGTATTTTCTAGCCACTCTGTTTGATTAGAAAATTGTTCAATCTCTGGCCTTTTATCATGGATATAAGGGGTCAATTTTCATTTTACCCTCATTTTACTTAGAATTCCCCGAGGATCATAATTCCATAAGAAAAATTCTTCAAATTTGTATTCCAATAACTGTTTGTTGCCTCTATACCTTCATCTCTGTGATTTCAAATGAAAAGTCCTACTTGTTTCTTCAACTTGAATTAAGTCTTCTTTTTGGTAGCCAAGAAGTTGATAGAATCTGAATTTAGTATTTTCCTAATGTACTCTAAGGAAAAAACTCTCATTGGCAAGTATTTGGTAGTTTATACGGTAAAATATTTGACCCAAAAACTTTGATCTCTGTATGATTTTGGTAAAGGTACCAATCTCCAGTTCTACTTTGTTCTGATAGTTGTAACACTTTCTTTATCTCATCACTGACTCTTGGTTGTACACTGTTTGTCAACATGGTTATCAATTGATGAACAAAACAAAATATAAAATCCCCATAAGTGAATTCTATTGATTCTTTTATGATTAAATAGGTCCAAAAGATGACTGATAGGGGATTCCCTTCTACATCCAATTTTTGAAGGTTTATAGGGTATTTTATGCTTGGAAATAAAGGAACATGTGAAAGAGGAAGGATGAATATCTGAAAACTCCTTCAGTGGGAAATTTTACAAGCTGATCGTGGATATTATCAGCTATGTATTCAACATAATTGTAAATGACAGAAGGAGGTTGACCAGGCACAAAGGTAGATAGAAAGCCTATAATAGACTCATCTGTATGCTCATCAGTAAAATAACCTAGGATAAAGGATAACATAGAAATGACATGCCTTGGCCCTTCAAGAAATTTGTAAGTAGAATAAGGAGGTTTTATCTTTGGGATTTCAACATATGCAGGCATGAAATTTTGGAAAATGTGAAATCTCTTAGGAAAATCTAACAGAATATAGAGCTTTGTGAGTGCTTCTATGGATAATGGAACTCCATTGGGATCTGGTTTGAGCTGAAGCATTAGGTTAATAGACTCTGTAGTTATAGTGAACAATACTTCTTTATTAGCATCAACCATAGCTCTTTGTTCAGGTGAATAATAGGTTTGGCATAGCCTAATGACTTCTGGACATTGATGAGTATGTGGGACTACATACTTTGGTAGATTTGACTCCCAAATCTGAACTTCATCTCCCTGATCTAATGATTTTTCTAGACTCCAACAGTGGAGTTCTAAAAGTTTTAATTCTATCATTGGATCAGCTATTTTGTAATCAACATCAGCTAAGGGTGTATGCTCCACATCTACAATAGGAGGTTGTAGCAGATTTATAACAATAGTGGTTTTGGAAGCCATTATTGTGTTTGATTTTGACACTTTAGACCTTCTGGATGCTTAAAACTTTGTATTTAGGCTTTTTTGTACTCTTTTGTAAGCTTAAACTATTTACAGAAGGTATTTTTGACTTAAAAGAGGTCTTTTTAAAAAACAAAGGGTATAATCAAGCTTTATTTTGATTAAAACTTTCAATTTGGTTACAAACTTGATCTTCAAACTCTTTACATACTCCAAAAATGAAATAACAAGGGTTTCTCTGCTTTTTTGGATAAACTGGACTTAAAAAAACAATTTGTTTCATGTACAGAAGAGGTTCTGATTATTTGCAAAAGGATTTTGTTGTGTAACCAGCTTCAAAAATAGAAGAAAAGAGATATCAACGCCTTAGAAATTAGCCACTTCGAGGGGGCAACCTCCAATACATTACATAAATGAACAATTCACAAAACCTCCTTTATATATATAGGAGTCCATGGGGCCATAATGTAATCCTAGTGGGCCACAATGTAATCCTAGCCGACCTAACAATAATAATTTAAGGGCACAATAATAACAAAATGGGGGTTACAAGGGTACAATAATAACAATAAGGGTTTACACTAACAATAATAAGGGGCTATACTAGTGATATAGGGACCTAACATGCCCCTCTCCTTCAAAAAAGTGTTGTCCTCAACACTTGAGTAGCTCCGGGTGCTTCTGTATAAAATTCTCATTCTCCCATGTAGAATCTTCAGTGGGTAAGTTCTTCCACTTGATGAGATACTCTGAAATTGATCGATTCCGTAGCTGTCGAGTTCTTGTTTCCATGACCGCTTTAGGTTCCAATATGATTTTTCCTTCCTCATCAAGTTCTGGCAATATTGTTTGAACTGGAAGATTTTCACCTATAACCTCTTTTAAGCATGAAACATGGAAAATTGGATGTACTCGCGAAGAAGCAGGAAGCTCCAATTTGTATGCCATAGAACCAATCTTTTGCAACACCTTGTAAGGACCATAGTACTTTGGTGATAATTTATTATCCTTCGTAGCTTGCTTGAGGGACATTTTTTTGTATGGTTGTAGCCGTAAAAATACCCAATCTCCTACATCAAAACTTCTCTCGCTGCGATGTTGATCTGCCTGTTGTTTCATTCGATTTTTTGCCAAATTCAGGTTATCCTTTAAGAGTTGGAGAACTTCTTGCTGATGCTCGATGTGATCTTCCACTGCTTGAACCTTCGAATTTTCCCTTAAAGATGATGTGATGGATGGTGGATGATATCCATAAAGTGCCATAAATGGGGTCATTTTTGCTGCAGTATGGAAGGAAGTGTTATACCTCCATTCAGCAAGAGGTAACCACTTGACCCATTGTGTTTGTTTATCAGATACAAAACAACGAAGATATCCTTCCAAACATTTATTTACTATCTCAGTTTGACCATTCGATTGAGGATGATAAGATGAGCTATGAGCTAATTGAGTACCCAAACAAGAAAATAACTCCGTCCAAAAATTTCCAGTAAAAATGGGATCTCTGTCGCTCACAATAACCCTTTGGCTTCCATGTAGCTTTTGAATTCTGTCCATAAATGTAGTAGCAACTGTACTTGCTTTAAATGGATGAGATAAAGCACAAAAGTGTGCATACTTGGTAAGTCTATCAACTACCACCATGATGACACTCTTTCCTTCGGACTTAGGTAAACCTGTTATAAAATCCATTGAAATCTCTTCCAAACGTTGACTTGGAATGGATAAAGGTTGTAGAAGTCCTGGGGTCTTAATTGTTTCCACTTTATTCTGCTGGCAAACCAAACATTCCGCCACAAACTTTCGAATATCAGATTTAAGGCCATCCCAAAAAATTTCTTTCTTCACCCTGTGGTAAGTTTTTAAAAATCCCGAGTGTCCTCCTAAAGGAGAAGTGTGCAATTCCAGAAGAATCTTTTGTTTTAGTTGGGAATTCTTACAAAGATATAAGCGATCTTTGTACCATAAGGAATCATTTTTCCAACTAAATGTATCAGATGTACTAGGATCTTGCTGTAACTTTTGAATGAGTATCCATACATCTTTGTCCTTCTTCCATTCATCTCTTGCTTCAGTTATCCAATCTGGTTGGATAATAGAAATGGCACAAAGCAATGCTTCCACCTCTTCATTCTTTCTTGAGAGTGCATCCGCAACAACATTCAGCTTTCCTTTTTTGTAGATTATTTCAAAGTCATAACCCAACATCTTTGTGACCCATTTTTGTTGTTCTTCTGACGATAGTCTTTGTTCCAAAAAGTGTTTAAGACTATCATGATCAGTTTTTACCTTGAAGTGTCTTCCCATTAGTTAAGTTCGCCATTTCTTTAGTGCATGTAGTATTGCTAACATTTCCTTCTCATAAATAGGTTTCTGTAAATACTTTCCTTTGATTGGACGACCTTCAAAAGCAATGGGTCTTCCTTCCTGCATTAAAACTGCACCAATTCCATTTCCTGAGGCATCACATTCCACAATAAAGGTTTTTGTGAAGTCCGGTGTAGCTAAGACCGGTGCTAGGCACATTGCCTCTTTAAGACGTTCAAAGGCCTTAGTTGCTTCAGGAGTCCATGAAAATGCATCTTTCTTCAATAATGTTGTTAGAGGTGCTGCTATTCTCCCATAATTATTAACAAACTTGCGATAATACCTCGTTAACCCGAGAAATCCTCGCAACTTCTTTATGGTTGTGGGGAATTTCCATTCCTTGTTGGCTTTAATTTTGTTAGGGTCTACTTTAACACCCTCGTGAGATACAATATGACCCAGATATTCCACCTCTTGTACTCCAAAGAAACATTTGGATTTTTTTTCATATAATTGTTTCTCCCGCAATAGTTTGAGCACCCTATCAACATGTTCAACATGATCCTTCCAAGACCTATTGTAGATTAGTATATCATCAAAAAATACTAGCACAAATTTTCTAAGGAAGGGTTTGAAAATGGAATTCATCAACCCTTGAAATGTAGAAGGTGCATTCGTAAGGCCAAAAGGCATGACCAAAAATTCATAATGACCCTCATGAGTTTGAAATGTTGTTTTTGGAATATCTTCAGTCTTCATTCTAATTTGATGATATCCCGAACGAAGATCCAACTTGGTAAAATAAATTGCTCCATGTAATTCATCCAATAATTCATCAATCACAGGAATTGGAAATTTGTCTTTAATGGTGAGCTTATTGAGCTCCCTATAATCCGGACACATTCGCCATGATCCATCCTTCTTGTGTACCAATACTACAGGAGCAAAGAAAGAACTTTGACTGGGTTGAATTATACCCGCCTCTAACATTTCTGCAATCATACGTTCAATTTCGCTCTTTTGGAAGTAAGGATATCTATAAGGCCGGATGTTTGGAGGAACACTTCCTGGAATCAAATGAATAGCATGATCATGATTACGAATAGGTGGGAGTCCTTTGGGAGTTTCAAACAACTTGGAATGATTGTCCAAGACTTGTTGGAGATCTGCAGAAATAGATGATTTTGATGTTGGAACTTCTAGTGAGCATAATTGTGCAATTACGCCTCGCTGTTCTTTCTTTAGAAGCTTTTTCATGACATTAGAGCTTATTATCCTTCCTGGCTTCCCCGCAATACCCCGTAATTCGACTTCCTTTCCTTCTGAAAAAAATTTCAAAAAAAGTTCTTGAAAATTAGAAGCTACCGTCCCCAAAGATTGTAACCATTGTACTCCTAGTACAACGTCAGCACCTCCCATAGGAATGGCAAGCATTGGACTAGTCAATACATATTCCCCCATGGTTAGCTTGATATTATGGCATTTTCCAGAGCAATTTATAGTTCCTCCATTTGCAACCATCACTTGACATTCTCGTGCTGGGTATAGGAAACAATTTAATTCCTTGGCTACCTTATAATGAATAAAATTATGGGTGCTACCTGAATCAATCAACACTATTACCCTTTTCTTTTTTATATGTCCTTCTATCTTGAGAGTTTGAGGAGTGGTAATTCCTGCCAGTGCATTACACGATATGGTCGGATTCATTTCTTCCTCTTCTAGGGGTGGTTCCCGGTGTATATCCTCTTCTTGTTCATTTTCTTCTTCTTCTTCACAATCTATGTAAAATAATTTCTTCTCAGCACACTTATGACCTTTAGTGTATTTGCTATCACAACTGTAGCAAAGCCCTTTGCTCTTTTTTCTTCCAATTGTTGTGGTGTCAACCTTGTAGGTTGTGGAAATCTAGGCGTAGCAACACTTCCTTCTTTATAGAATTGAGTGGTAGGCTTCCTTGTCGCCATTATTTTACATTCAACTTTTCTTGCTAACCTGAATGCCTTCTCCAATGAATCCAGTTCCAAAACGTGAACTTCATGTTGGATGTTATCCTTTAAAGTGCCTATGAAGAGATCGATCCTGTGTTCCTCTGGAATATCAGTTACCCTTATATTCAATTTTTGGAAGTCCTCAATGTGCTGCCCCCACTAAACCCTTTTGTTTGAGATTTATCAATTGGCTAAAGAAGGTGTTGCTCTTTGTATCCTCATAATGTGCTATCATTTCCTCCGTAAAATTGACCAAGTGACAATTTTTTTACGGGAGCAAAGCCATCGATACCATACAAATGTATTTTGTTCTAAATGTAAAGTTGCAATGCGTACCTTTTGTGTGTTTTGCACATTATGGAGATCAAAATATTGCTCCATCCGTAGTATCCATGTTACAGGATCCTTTCCATCAAACTTCCTCATATCCATTTTTGGAATATGGTGGTTCTTCCCACCAACATTCGAGTTTATGAAATCACGATTAACATTTATTTTGTTCTCATCATGAGGTTCTTCTCCTATATTTCCACCATTAGGAATCATTTTTGGTTTTAAGCTTGTCATCAAGCCTTCCATGTATGCTTTTAGATCACTCTTCATGTTTTCCATGTTGTCTTTCATGTCATCCATCTTAGCTTCCACGCCATCCATCTTAGCTTCCAAGCCATCCATTTTAGCTTCCATGCCTTTCTTCAAATCGTCCATCTTCACTTCCATGCCTTTCTTCAAAACTTCCATTTCATTTTTTGTTGCTCTTTGCGAGAGTGAAAACTGTTGCATTTGCTCTTGTAATTTTGATAGATCATGTTGCAATTCTTCATCGTCATGAGTCATAGTAGAGCCTTATGAAGGCTTAATGGGTGTTGAATTCTTTTTAGGGGCCATTTTAAAATCCAATATTGATATCTATTCTACAAGTTTCCCTTGGAATCAATTCAACTTGATTCTTCAAACAAGACTTATGTAATTCGGAAAAAAAATACACACCTTTTACTAGCTTTTAGAAGCTCGATATTGAAATTGAATTATCTCTGTAATTGAAAATCTTCGATATCTAAAATTCAGCCCTATAGTAGCCCTCTAAAGCTTCTTTCAAATGCCACAGGTCTGACCTGATTTGGATTCTCCAAGACAAATTTGTGTCCAATCTCCCACAATGACCTAATTTTGGACTGGTTCAGTAGAGCGAACTTGTACGACTTGCCACGTGTCACTGTTTTGTTCTTTGTCTCTGAATTTTATATCCAAGAAACTACAGGCCGTGTGCTTGCAACCACTTTTGACGGCACTCCAATCCAATCTCCAGATAGAGAGTTATTGAACTTTTCCCACGATCACCTCTTTGAGATGAAATTCAGGAGCCTGAAAAAGCACTACCTTCCATAGATCATATCTCCAAAAATATTGCGAACCAAGCTCTGAAATTGTTTGACGAATTTCCTCAGGATTTCAGCTTCACACCATATGAATTTCAGATTCTGAACCTTCGTAGAAAATTTTTTATAGTGAAAATTCCACGATGACCTGTTTAGAAGCTTGAAAAAAGGACTAACTTCCACAGATGATATCTCCGAAAATATTGCGAACCAAGCTCTGAAATTTTTAGACAATCTTCCTCAAGATTTCAGCTTTGCACCCTAAAAATTTCCACTTCTGAAACTTCGTAGAAAAAAAGTTATAGCGAAAATGCCACGATGACCTATTTGGAGCAGCGAAACCCTAGAATCCCAAGCCTCTGATACCAAATGTTGTGTAACCAGCTTCAAAAATAGAAGAAAAGAGATATCAACGCCTTAGAAATTAGCCACTTCGAGGGGGAAACCTCCAATACATTACATAAATGAACAATTCTTGGATGATACAATTTACAAAACCTCCTTTCTATATATAGGAGTCCATGGGGCCATAATGTAATCCTAGTGGGCCACAATGTAATCCTAGCCGACCTAACAATAATAATTTAAGGGCACAATAATAACAAAATGGGGGTTACAAGGGTACAACAATAACAATAAGGGGTTTACACTAACAATAATAAGGGGCTATACTAGTGATATAGGGACCTAACAGATTTCTAGATTAATTAGAAGTTCTTTAAGGTCTCAAAGGCTAAAACTTCTTCAATTTCGTTTTAAAACTAGAGATAGTATTCGAACTAATATTTTATCAGGGTTTCACAACAAATCCATTCTTTGAGGGCAAATAAGGCTTTTTCTATGGACAAAATAGGCTTCTCAAGGTTCCAATTGATATAAATAGCTCTTTTTTATGATGAGGAGGTTACTTTTTCGCAGAATACCTATTTTTTGCAGGTATATGGTCTTTAAACTAGATTGATGAGGCGTCGAAAGGATTTTGGAAGCTGTTGTGGTCCTTATAAGTATACTGAAGGCTTCAAGTGGTTTTGGTAGCAATTTCTAGATATATCTCTGGTTCTTTAGGCGTGAAAATGGTGTACAATGCTTGTTTTTTCAGTTGGAAGGGTTTAATATGCAGAAAAACTCAGAAAAACTTAAAACTGAGTGTATATGCAGTTTTAAAGATTTTTTAGGTTTAAACATGGTTCTGCATTGAATGTTGGTCAAGTTAGAGCGGGGAGTGGTTCTGGCACCAAGAGGACAAAACCATCAGTGGTTTATCGGATAAGCTCAGAGCAGTAAATGGTTTATTTAGATCGAATGTGATCCAATGATTTAGTGCCGCGTGGAGGGGAGAGAATAGGGTTAAACCACCCATTTCGAAAATTTCAAATTGATTAAGTTGGGCACTATTGGATTTGTGATATCGTTGATGTATCGTCGAATCTAGGAGAAGGATTGCAAATGAATAAGATCTGGCGGTGGATTTGCTTGGCATATGGGCATGGGGCCTGAGAGTTTATATGTGGCGGGGTTTAATTTATAAGTTTAAAACATAGTTTTTAACGTATAAACATAATGTAATAAGCAGATAGGTTAACTATGGTTTTACACAGTAAATGAGGAATTTACATGTGTATTTCGAAGGCGGGTTTTATTATATATAACGTGTTTAACCTTTGGGGGATAAGCGGGGTAATATTTAACACATGGGTATTTAGACCATAGGTTAAACATTAAATTAGTGGGTTTGGGATATTTAAAATAAAGGAATTAATATATCTACGGGAATGGGTAGTTATAAGGGAATTAGTACATTATATTAGAGTTAATATGAAATGAGTATGATGTGAGCAGAAATACATATAATATCAACTAATCAAAGTGTAAAATTGGCATTTGAGCACAATAATGATCCCATTTTAAACATTTACACATAATACTTAAGATAAATTGTATTTTGTGGGTTTTTTTAGTGTTTTTGCATGAAATGAAATTAGTTAAAGGGGATTTTTTACTTTCCCTAAGCAAAAAGTGTTTTAACTTAGGAAAAGGGAATAATGTTGAGGAAAAGGGTGATTATGAAGGGATTTCAATACTTATTACAAATCCGTTACTAAGCCTTGGGTCCAGTCCCAACAAAAGTCAGAGAAATGCTTTGAGCATTTTTAACTAAAGGTTTTGAGTACTAAATATTTTGAGGGGAGGGGAATTAGTAATTTTTCCAAATGATGTTTGTCCATTCTTTCTGCAATTGACTACCTACCCATCATTATTCTAACATTTTATCATTATTTTCATGGGTTCATTTGAGCTTGCAACCCTAAATCCATTTTTCTTTCAAAGCATAAACTATCTAAATCTAACCTTATTTCATCTGAGGGCTCTGATTACATTGTTGAGCTCCTCATGCATTCTCTACTTATTTACCAATTTGTCAAGTTTTAAATTTTTGACATACCTTTATTCTCTATCTATAAACATGAAATTCAAAGCATGAAAAAGTTAAGATTAAACTATTTAACTCATTATGGATTATGTCATTTTGAACAAGTTGCACATAATCATTTTATTTTTGCAGTAAAAAGTAAAAAGTAGTGGCATTTTGACTTGCATCACTTTCATCTCTTATTACTATCTCTTTTTTGTTTTTGGGGTACATTTTTTATTCTTTTTTGTCTTTTCTTTTCAATTCCTTTGATCTTTCTTTTAGGACTCTTACCCTCTTTTCATTTTTTATTATTTTCAAAATATGGGAAAACAACTTGCCGAAAGCAAGGTATGTACATATTTACAAGACTAATCAAAGTCAATTAAAAAATTATGAACCCTATTATTATAGAGCCCTAACAGAATACTTGACCCTCTTCGTATTCACGACTCGCCCCAACACATTCACGACTCTACCGTTCTTATTTTTCTGCCTTAACTACTTCTCTACCACCTTTGATTCCTTTGATTCTAATGTTTCTCCTCCCCTCTCTGTTGCTTCTCTACCTCTTTCTTATGCTTTTCTTACTGCATTTTTCATGATCTTCTCATTGTCGGGTTCTACCCGATTCCTCCTGCCATGTGGAAAAATAGCGCAAAAACCCATAAGCTCGGATATGAAGGGATGACGGTGGATGCGGCGCAACAAAAGTGGTAATGGTCAAACGAATGTAGCGGTGGGTTGGAGGACAACAGAAACAACTTTTCGGAGGGGCTCTTAGGTGGTAAGTGGTAATAGAGGAGGGTGTTGCGAAATTTTGAGGGTGTTGTTAGAGTCGGTATCTTTATCCCTCCGTCATAGATCAAAATCTCTTTTGTTGCATTTCATTTTAGTTGTCTCATTCAGTTCAGTCATTTGCATCCCATTAGGAGCATGGATCTTCTGACGGAAGGGTCTTGTCACTCATTTCCCTCATGTCGTGCACCTGATGGTCCATGTCTGTTCATCAAAATCAATTTTAAAGTCATTTACAGTCATGTTTGGCCTCCTGTTCACCAAAGAGTCATTTTAGGGTTTTTTGTCCCATTAGGTCTAGGGTTTCATCTTCAGAATGTCTAACAATGTCGGCACGCACATGAGGGAGGTTCGAAATAAGTTTTCATCGCAAAAATTTCATCGTCATAATACTTGATCATGACTTTTCTTCAAAACTCTGTTTTGAAGAAAAATCGTCAATTTCATCCTTCGTAATAAATGTAATATAATTCTCAAAGTTTTTTAGTTGTAAAATTCTTCAGGCGCAGCCCTGGTCACCTTTGTCGAATGTTAGCCACCTGTAAAATTTGATTATTCCAAAGGTGGCTAAATTTGTTTTGAGCCTTCAAGGAACAATTTTTTCCCTATAAAAAATTGTTGGCTCTTAAAGACTCTTGAAGGCCTCATGCCTCTGTCCAGTTTCCCACACTACTATTTTACATCCTAAAAACCTCAAAAATCCTATAAAAATCCAAAGTCAAATACTGCTGCAAACATCCCTTTCCCCTTCCTTCTCCTCAAAACTAACCTCCTTTTCTATCCCTCCTTTCCCCATGAAAATCCCTCATTTCCCTGTTTCTTCTATTTCCCTTCATCAAAATCCATATTATAAGGTCTAAGACCCCTTCTTAGCCTTATCAAAACCTTCATTTCCTTTGAAAAAACATTAGAAAACCATAGAAGTTATATATTTTCTATGTTCTGGGCTTAAGCCCCCTCGAGCTAAGCCTCTAACCCTTTTTCGTCCATGCGCCCGAGCACCCAAACCAGCTGCTAAACCCGTCGGGCGCTTATCCTTTCAAATTTTTCCTCCGCCCTAAAACATTAAAACCTTTGTAAATTGTGTTTTTTGGGTTTTAATTTATTTTCAAATTTTTTTTCCCGTATGAATTATGGAGCGATCTCAACCGTTGATTTGCCCCGCAGATCGGACGGTGCAGAGCGCGTCTTCCTGTGGTCCCCACACCCCATGCGTTGTTTACCCAAAACCGGCGATATCCTTCGCACCGCCTTCGGGCCAAAAGCTGTTTTCTTTCATTGGCCAGCGATTCCATACGCTGTGTGACACGTGTCCCTTGTACGAGTTGAAAACCGTCGTGCAACCGTCGTCCATCGCGCATTATAGTTCGTACCAGGATGCCCAGCGAAATTGATCTCCGTCGTCCGATCTGGGCCCACTCATCCAACGGTTATCGCTCTTCGAAAGTGTCTGATGATTAACCAAAGCACCCGCGCGATAACCAGGCCATCGTACAGCGGCAATTGCATCTCCGCCGTCGATCTGATCTGCAGATCGACGGTCCAAAATTCATCACCCAGTTTCCCTCTGTTTGACTTTCAACATCCCCTGATTCCATCTTTATCGTCCAACTTGATCCAGATCAACGACACATTTTCACTGCAGGGGCATACCCCCAAGATTTTTCCCCGTAAACCCCAACCCCCCGTAATCATCCCTGACCGTCGATCTCAGCGCGAATTGATGGCTCTGATCTAATCCTCCTTCCCCCATGCTTTTTCGACCATTATGAGATTAAATCCCGACCATTGGATGATGCCATCCAACGACCCTGCTTCCTCCACACATCCTCTGATGCAGATTTACCTATAAACGCAGAATTTTGTAACATTTGTTTGTTTTTGCAGGGTTTAATGTTTTTCCGCTTAAATGAAGAAATTTCGTAGGCCGAGGATGACGATCCTTCGGCCTTCGAATACATCAGAGAAATCGTCCACAGGGTATAGATACACGTTTTTCAACAAGGTTTCATGAGCCTTTGGTGCCGTATGCCCTTGTTAAACCTGAAAAACATCAATGAAGCACAGAGAAAGAGTATCAGTTGCAGAAGACAAAGCGCAGCAGAACGATGACTGAAGACAGTTTTATGGGGATTAAGGCTAAGACTGTTATCAAAAGCCTAATCCCCAATCTAAAACACAGTTTAAAGGAAAACCTAAAGTGTTTTATCAGAAAAACCCTCCACCGCCACGAATGGAGGCAAATTGATTCCTCCCAGCGACTAAAGCGCCACCTGTACCTCAAAGTATGCAATCAGGAACATAATTTATTGAGCAGAATCAGATTTTTTGCCTCAACGCAGCCGAAGAGTTACTTCTTCCAGGAATTTAATGAAATAATATCTACAGAGTAACCTTGGCATCACACAGAGCCTCAAAGGTCAACAAAATCTCCCACCGAGCTTAAATCATGAGTGTAAATCAATTAATACAGTGAAACACCTGTACAGTTTCTTCATTGAGCCCCCCAAAGGCCAAGAAAACATTAACTCTGTATTAATTGTATTTGAGATCTTTTATCAGATCTCACCTCCTCATCTTTCTATAAATACTTCAGTAGAAGATGAGTGAGGGGTTGGTTGTTGTTGTAATTGCTGAAGCATTGTAATGTAATTGAGCGGAAGACTCCTGATTGTAAATAGTGTTTCACTGGCTCTTGGAGCTCTGCTTGTAACAGATAGGTTAGGTTGTGAAAGAAAGATGAATTAACACACTGGACTTGAAGATTGTAACTGGTTTGGAGCATCAATACAAGTTGATTTATGGGATCCTGGTCTATGTTGACGGTGATGTTATTCTCATTGTAACTTGTTATTTATTTTCTGTTTCCATTATGTTTCATATTCTTCTGTAAAGAACAGTTTAAACAGTGTTGGGACCTCCTATATACCAGTAACCTTATATGGCTTAAAAATATTTATTTAAATGTTTTCTTTCAACTGTGTTATTTGAAAATGACTTGATTCAGTTTAAGCATAGGAATGTTGGCGTTCCCTCGTCTTATTGTCTTAGCTGAATATTATTTTTTAAATGTTACTGTCAGTATATGTTGTGTGAAGATGAACTGAGGAAGATATGGTGAGCCCTGGTCCCAGTCTTGTTTGCATAACTGTTTGATTGTTTCCCTTAGAATGTGTTAAAATCTGGATAGTTTCAAAGTACTTACCAGATCTTAGGCCATTCTATGTTATCTCTGTGATTGTCTTGAAAGTAGCCAAGTAAAGAAGAGCTGGGAGAGGATTTGTGGTGAGCCCGGCCCGCTAGCTTCTACTCCAAAATTTGCCTTCAAGTTTCCCTTTGTTTTTTATATTTTTTCTATTGAAAGTATATCAAAAGCTGGCTAGTTTCAAAGTACTTACCAGATCCTAGTTTTCTTTCATGTTTTTCTTAAGTGCCTGGTCAAAGGCTAGCTAGTTTCAAAGTACTTACCAGATCCTGGGCTGCTCTTTGTTCTGCATCTGTTTATTTCCCCTTCTTAATGTATCATTTCATTCCATAAATCAAAATTTAAAGAGATCCTTAGACATAGATGACTTGCCCCATGGACCACTCTTGCCTCTTGTTGTTCCAATTAAATCCTATTATGACTCCATAGCCCAATGGACTGAAAACCTGCCATTATCTTCCATCTTGGCTAAAGCTTATTCTGGTTTCTTGCAACTTCTCACTTTTGAACCTCTTTGCCTTTGGGACTTTTCACCTATAAAAGCAATCATGTTCAACCATCCAAAAACAAACAAAACCCTTGGACTTCATAACTAGCCTAATATCATTACCCCAAACTTCAAAGACAAATCCATATTTGTACTCATTGGAGAGATCCCTCTCTGGATTCAGGAGGGCTAGATCCTTGAATCCCAAAGTTGGTTTAAACGATGTTGATTCTATAATTGGACTCTGCCAATCTTGCTAATAAATTACAGATTCCTAACATTTCTGGTGACTCCACTAGGGATCTAAGTTGAGTTTTCATCTTATTTTCCTTTGATATTCATACAAACTTTTTGAGAGTAAAATGCAGCTTTTTCAAGCACTACCAAGAAATGGTAATCATGATGAAACTTGTTTGAATCAGTGACAATCTAGGTCAACCCTAGGATTCTCATAAGGCTTTATCTAACCTTGAAAAATCAGCTAGCTTAGCCATAAGAGTAGACTGTCTTTGTCTCACAACCATAGCTAAGTTTTGAAACAAGATTAGGACATTCTTAGAACCACACAAATAAAAATAACTCAGAAAATACCAAAAATATTTCAGATTGGTGGTAAAACACTTACTCCTACATTTCACTCTCTTTGTGTTTTACCTTATACTCTTATACAGAGTCTGGAAAGGGCCAGGTAGCCTCCGGATCTCATCCTCTTTTGGAGGTGAAATATCTGGTGAATGCCCTCCCAGTCAATCTATGGTTAGAGTTTGTTGTGTTTCCGGATATCCTTGAAAAAGGATATTTTTCAAGCACTGTGGTGGATAGTGTACCTCTTAGAAAACATTCTAAACTTTCCACCTGGTGACTCCACAATCCTGAGCAGACCTTAAGACTCCACTAGGAAGAACCCTTATCATTATAATATCATTCAAATCCAGTTAGAGGACTGTTGGATTAAAATTGTGAAAACAGATTAGTTAACCTCTTAAATATTGTCATACATGGTTGAACTTTTCTTGTTATTTGGGTCTAAAAACACAGCATAGTGGCTCCTAGAAAGATTCACACTAGAGCCCATCCTGACCCTGATCCACCTGAGATAGTTGATAACCCAGAAAGAATCCTTAGGAAGTCTCCTAAGATAGAATCTTCAACTATTCTCATATCACCCCTAAGAGCTAATTTGTTCCCTGGAAATCTTTTAGCTGTACAACAATCACAAGCTGACTTAGTTAATCCCTTTAGGACTAGGTCCCTTGATGATTTGGATCAGCTAGATTCTGAGTCTTCACTTTCATCTCCTGAAACAAGTGATCATTTTGGTAGAAGCGGAACAACACCTCCTGATTTGCATTTTCTTCTTAACTTAGGTGTCTCTCATCCAAGATCAGCTCAGCAATCTACTGTTGTTCCATCCACTTATGTTCATCCTTCATCTACTGTTCAAACCACTCCATTTCAGCCCACACCTCCTCTTGTCAATCCACCCTTTGTAAACCCAACCCCACCACATATCATGGTAGCATGGTATGCTCCCTTAGTCCTTCCTGTACCATTAGTCAACCTTCCACAGGACTATCAATCCAAAATCCCATTGTATGATGCTAGCAATGAGATAACTGCATCACAACATGTAGATAAGATGAATGACTACTTTGACAGAAATGAAATTGATAATGATTCTGTCAAGATTAGACTATTTGCTCAGAGTCTGGGGGGAGAAGTAAGAAAATGGTTTAAAGGCTTAACCCCCAATAGTATTAATGATCTCCAGGGTTTCCATCAAACATTATTAAACAAATGGGAAGTAAAGAAGAATCCTCTCCAAGTTCTTGTTGACTACAACAATCTCCATAGAAACCCCGGGGAAAGTGTACAAGCCTATTGTACTAGATTTAACAGTGTGTATAATGCACTTTCCCCATAACTAAAACCTCCACAGGGCTCAGCCTTAAACAAATTTCCTGAAGGATTTCATTCTGATATGACCTACTCACTCAGAGAGAGAGATTTTGCAACCCTTGAAGACATGCAAAGAGGTGCTCTTTCTGTGGAAGTCAACCTAATGGAGAAGAGAGCAAGGATGAAAGATGAAAAGAGAGTATATTTTAGAGAGGAATCCACACCTACTACCTCAAACTCAAATATTGAAAGAATGATGGAAGAAATGATGAATAAAATGAGCATTCTTGAGAGAGCACAAGCAAGTCAAAACCAAAATGCTCCTCAAAATAGAAACCAAAACCAGAATCAGAATGTAAGAAGAAACCAGCCTCCAAACAGACCCAGGGAAGATGATCAATAGATCACTCCTCCCTTTCATCAAAACTATGTGAGTGAGGTTGAGGAAACAGATGAAATAACAAAGGATAATGATATAAATATGTTGAAGGTAGATAATGATGACTTTGAGATTCGTTCTGATAAGAAACAAGGTCTATACACACCTTATGATGACAAAAGAGATGATGATGAAAATCATTATCAAGACATGGAAAATATCGTCATAGAGACTCAAAAAGAATCTGACCTTAGAAGCAAGACCAGTCAACAAACCCCCAACACCAAAACCTCTGACAAATCTTCTCAAAACGGCACTACAACCAAGCCTAAAACAATCAAACAAAAGGATAAAATAGTGGCTGTTAATTCTGGTAAAGGTAAAGAGAAAGACACTCAAAATCTTGAAAAACAAAGTGCAAACATTAGTAGTACTAACACTTTAGCTAGTACTCCTATTACAACCGTTGTGTCAAGTGTAGATAAAACAAATCAGCAAGATGTTGTTGCTGATAAAGCGACATCTAATAAGGCTGAAACAAGTGCCTTAAAGAATCAAAATCCTTTCAGCCTAGAACAGGAAATCTCAAAGATCAAAATTTCTGTTCCCTTGACTGAGTTAGTTGCCCATCATGTATATAAAACCCAAATTTTGAAGGCTCTAAACATAGAGGAAAATGAGGACACTCTCAATCTTAATGATGACCAACCAAAGCTCATTTTTGGTCCAAAGATTGAAGGAAGATATCAAGAGGGACTGGTTCCTCCCTTTTATGTGAGTTTAAATGTTCATGACAAGATTCTACACAATTCTATGCATGACTCAGGGGCTTCTCATAATTTAATGCCAAAAGCTGTAATGGAGAGCCTGGGTCTTAAAATCACCAGACCTTATAAAGACCTATACTCCTTTTATTCAAGCAGAGTAAAATGTCTAGGGTTGATCAAAGACCTCTGTGTTAACTTAGCCCAGATTCCAGCCAAGTATTTAGTTATGGATATTGTTGTGGCTGATGTACCCCCAAAGTATGGAATGTTATTATCAAGATCCTGGGGGGCTAAGTTACAGGGGACCATGCAAATGGACATGACCTATGTGACTATCCCTATTTTCAATCAGACTAGAAGACTTTACAAGGAGTCCCATATGAAATACACAGTTACAAGTCAAGACAGACCACAAAACTCTCCTCTGTATTCTGTAAGTACAAGCCTTGATTCTTTTATCATGTTTAATGATGAAACACTTGCTGAACAAATCACTTTAACAAAATTAGTGACCAAAAGGGAGGAAGAGTAACATAATGCTGAAGTGTCTAGGTAGTTTGATGTATTTGAAAACATTAGCAAACCAAATACAGGTCTTGAACTACAAGTCATCAACCCATTAGACTTAAATCTTGATAGTCAAGATAACAATCCTCAACCCGATGAGAAACTTGAGGATTTAAAACAAAAACAACTTAGTGCTGATATTCAAGAAGCATCTGGAAGCACGGTAGTTGATGAGGACGTTCACCAAACAGATAAAACTGATAAAAGTCCTCTTTGGAGCATGTATTTTGATGGGTCGTGCACTAGAACTAATGTTGGTGCAGGCGTTTGGAACTGCAACACTGAAAGCAAACACACAGAATGCATTTCATGCAAGTTAAACTTTCAGTGTTCTAATAACATAGCGGAGTATGAATCCCTGCTCTTAGGCTTACATTTGTTTAAAAAGTTAGGAGCCCAAAGAATCAATGTGTATGGGGATTCTGAATTGATTATTAGGCAAGTCAATGGGGAGTATAATGCAAATCATCCCAGACTTAGGGCCTATTGGAATGATTTCATGGATCTTTTGAAAACATTTGAGGAGTCCAACCTGAGTTTTGTCCCGAGAAAAGGAAATCTTATAGCCCACAATTTAGCCTTTGCAGCTAGGAAATTTCTAACGCCATATGAGACCGAAGATTGCTCAGCTCAGATAAAATTTAGACCAGCTATGCCTGATAATAAAAAATATTGGTAGGTGTTTGATGGAGATAAACAAATAGAAGACTTCATGCAATTCATAAATGAATTTGAACTGCATAGTTTAGATTCAGACTATGATACAGACTGCAGTGAAGAAAATTTTCTTTGTGAAGAAGAACCTTCTCCTGAGCTTGTCAATATTAACCTTTAGACTAGAAAACTTAGAAACAAAACAGAATTGAGTGCAGAATCAGAAACAGAGGAATTAGAAACTCTGCATTCTAAAGATGAAAGTTTGCCAAGTGGTCTAGCACCTTTAGAAGATTTGTTTGATTTTAATGATGTGGCCAAAAAACCTAAACTGGAACCTGTAGAGACTGAAGTGGAAGAGTTCAACATAGGCAGTGAGGAAAAACCGAAAAATGATCAAACTATCCAAAACTTTGCCAGCTCACATTAAACTCAAATACATTTAGCTGTTCAAAGAATTTTCTGATGTTTTTGCATGGAGTTACGAAGATATTAAGTCCTATGACACTAAAATAATACAACACAAAATCCCTCTTAAAGAAAACCAAAAACCATTCAAACAGAAACTGCGCAGAATAAACCCTGTACAACTGCCTTTGGTCAAGAAGGAAATCATGAAGATGAATGATGCTGGTATTATTGTCCCTATTAGATATTCTGAATGGGTATCTAATCTGGTGTCTGTTAGGAAGAAGACTGGAGAAATCAGGATTTGTATAGATTTTAGAGATTTAAACAAAGCTTCATTGAAAGACAACTACCCTTTACCAAAAATGGATCATATTTTACAAAGGGTGGTAGGGTCCAAAAGAATTTCTTTGCTTGATGGCTATTCAGGGTATAATCAGATCTTATTTCACCCTGCCGATCAATTAAAGACAGCTTTTACTACACCATGGGGCACTTTCCTGTATATGAAAATGCCTTTTGGTCTAATGAATGCTGGAGCAACCTTTCAGAGAGCCATGGACATAACATTCTCGGAATAACTCGGCTTCTTCATCATTATCTATCTTGATGATGTAACTGTGTTTTCAAAAATAGATGAAGAACACTTAGAACATTTGAGAACAGTTCTCGAGAAATGCAAAAAGTTTGGAATATCCTTAAACCCTAAGAAGACACTATTTGGTCTCCAAGAAGGTAAACTTCTTGGGCACATTATTTCTGAGGAGGGTATAAAGATAGATCCAAAGAGAATTGAGGCCATATTGCAAATCTCTCATCCTCGAAACATAAAAGAGTTGCAGTCTTTCATTGGAAAGATTAACTTTTTGAGGAGGTTCATCCCCAACTTGGCTGAGCTCCTTAGGAATATCACAAACATGTTGAAGAAGGAGCAAGGGGTAAAATGGACCTTGGAAGCAAAGACATCCTTTGAGCTGGTGAAACAAGCATTAACCAAAACACCGGTTCTGATAAGTCCTGATTTTTCAAAGGATTTTTATATCTTCTCATTCGCATCAGAACATACCATAGCTGTTGTCCTTTTACAGAAAAATCCACAAGGACAAGAGCAGCCTATTGAATTCTTTAGTAAGGCATTGAGGGATGCCCCATTGAAGTATAACATTATGGAAAAGCAAGCTTTTGCCTTGGTTAAAGCTTTAAAAGATTTCAGGGTATACATCCTTCACTCACACATCATTGCCTTTGTCCCAAATTCAGTTGTTAAAGACATTCTAACACAGGACCCAGATGGTAATAGAGGTAAGTGGATTGTTGTTATTCTTGAATATGATTTAGAGATAAAACCCACTAAGCTCATCAAAGGCTAAGGTCTAGCTAGATTAATGGTTGAATCAAATTGTGAAGTTCTTGATATTCATATGATTAATGCTTTAGATGACCAAGAATAATTCTCAAATCCCATTGTTGAAGACCATTTTATGAATTCTCCTTGGTATGCTGATATTTTTTATGTTTTTCTCAATTTAAATACACCTCCTGGTTTGACAAAAACAAAGGCAAGGTTCTTGGAGCTGAAAGCAGTAAACTATTGCATTATAGATAGATGTCTTTATTGGAAGAATGCAAGTGGTATATTGCTTAAATGTTTGCCTGAGTTTGATGCAGAGAAGGTTAAGCAGGAATTCCAAGAAGGAGAGTGTGGGGGTCATTTGTACTAGAATTCAACAGCCAACAAAATTTTGAGGGTTGGTTTCTATTGGCCTACTCTTTTTCCTGATATACACAAGATGATCATTGCCTGTCATAAGTGCCAACTATTTGAAGGAAAAAGAAAACTGCTACCCCTACCTCTGCATCCAATCCCTGTTGAAGCTCCTTTTCAACAGTGGGGACTTGACTTCATAGGAGAAATCCATCCACCATCTTCCGCCCAGCATAGGTGGATTATCACTGCTACAAATTACTTCACCAAGTGGATAGAAGCCATTCCTTGTAGGCAGGAAAATGATTCAGTTATCATAAAAATTATGGAGACTGGCATTCTCTCCAGATTTGGTTGTCCTACCAAAATTATCACTGATAATGCAGTATCATTTGGATCAAAGAGGATGGTTGAGTTCTGTCATAAATACCAAATAACATTGGGGCATTCTAGAGCCTACTACCCTCAAGGTAATGGACTTGCGGAATATTAAAACAAAATCTTAGTGAACATAATCAAGAAAATGTTGGAGGACAACAAAAAGTCTTGGCACACAAAGCTGGTCCATGCACTTTGGGCTGACAGATTAACTTTGAAGAAATCTATTGGAATGTCACCTTTCCAGTTTGTGTATGGTACAGATGCAATTTTTTCTAACAGCCTTGGTGTACCAGTGATGAAGCTCATTCAAGAGTTGCAGACTAAAGAAAATGACATGATCAAAAGAATAAATTAGACCATTCATCTTCAACAGACCAGAGAGGAAGTGTATAACAAAGCATTACAGAAACGGGACAGCATCAAAAGGCTTTTTGACAGAAGAGCAAAGGCCAGCAATTTCAAGATTGGGGACAAAGTTTTAAAGTGGGACTCAAGAAGGGAAGAGAAGGGCAAGCATGGAAAATTTGACAACCTATGGCTTGGCCCTTACTCTATTCATTCAGCTGCTGGTAACAATACATTTTTCTTGCAGGAGTTGAATGGAGCAGAATTGTTTGGGGGTCCTGTCAATGGCAGGATGCTTAAGCATTACTTCTCTTGATGCATATTATGTTTTGAAGCCTTTTTTATCTTTTCCATTATGAATATTTCATCCACCATTGCATTCAAAGTTGTAAAAAGCAAAAAATACAAAAACAAAGAAAAAGAGAAAAGAGGGCAGATTTTGAAAACAAGAAAGGTATATCCCCATACCAAAAAAGAGAGACAAATTTGAAAGTGTGCAAGTTCAAATGCCACTCCTGAAACACACCCTTCTAGTTAGTCAAACTGTTTAAACTTGACTAATTAGCTTTAAATTTTCTGCTGATAGGATAGTGAATTTGATATGCCAAACTGTCTAATCTTGGCTTATCAGTAGATAGTTTAGGATAGAAATGAAAGGTTCAAACATGTCCAAAATCTGAACCTAAGGTTGCAAAGAGAGATGACTCAAACTGTTTTATCTTCTGAGTCAAAAAAGAGAAAAACTGGTTCTAATTTGCCCAAAATCTGAATCAGAGAACAAGGAAGAGACAGCTCAAGCAAAAGCAAAAGTAGAGTTGTAAAGAAAGGAGAAGGCCATGATGAGAAACTTCCAGATCTCAAGCCTTCCATTTTGATTTTTTATTTTCAACAAATAATAATCTATGTGCAGCTTGTCTTTATGCCATAGATCACAGCAAGTCAAACAACTTAATCTTGACTTGACTGTTTTTTTTTATTTTTGTTGTAGAATTTAGAGAATAAAATTCTATTGGACAGTTTAATCCCAATAGACAGTAGATTAGGTAGAGAAATATCTAATCTCAACTGTTTAATCTGAGTTCAGGGAGAAATAAGGAGTAGAATTAGATTAGTTTTATGCTTTCAAAAGAATAAAATGTTGTGAAAAGAGTTTGCCAATCCAAGTGCACTCTGATGAAGAAAAAATGTTAGATCAGTAGGATTGGGTAGGTAGAAAGTTGTATTGATGAAGTCCATTATTTTTTCATAACTGATATTATTTTTCAGAAGCAAAGCAAGATCATCCATCAAAAGAAGAGCAATCCAAAGGATGAGGCACCTGGTCAGCCTCTTAGAGAAATCAAGTCTGAATTCTTGATGCCTTCAAGAAGGCACCATCCCCAAGTGGAGCCACTGTTAGCCACCTGTAAAATTTGATTATTCCAAAGGTGGCTAAATTTTTTTTGAGCCTTCAAGGAACAATTTTTTCCCTATAGAAAATTGTTGGCTCTTAAAGACTCTCGAAGGCCTCATGCCTCTATCCAGTTTCCCACACTGCTATTTTACATCCTAAAAACCTCAGAAATCTTATAAAAATCCAAAGTCAAATACTGCTGCAAACATCCCTTTCCCCTTCCTTCTCCTCAAAACTAACCTCCTTTTCTGTCCCTCCTTTCCTCGTGAAAATCCCTCATTTCCCTGTTTCTACTATTTCCCCTCATAAAAATCCATATTATAAGGTCTAAGACCCCTTCTTAGCCTTATCGGAACCTTCATTTCCTTTGAAAAAACATTAGAAAACCATAGAAGTTATATATTTTCTATGTTCTAGGCTTAAGCCCCCTTGGGCTAAGCCTCTAACCCTTTTTCGTCCATGCGCCCGAGCGCCCGACCCAGCTGCTAAACCCGTCAGGCGCTTATCCTTTCAAATTTTTCCTCCGCCCTAAAACATTAAAATCTTTGTAAATTGTGTTTTATGGGTTTTAATTTATTTTCAAATTTTTTCGCCCGTATGAATTATGGAGCGATCTTGACTGTCGATTTGCCCCGCAGATCGGACGGTGCGGAGCGCGTCTTCCCGTGGTCCCCACCCCCCGTGCGCTGTTTGCGCAAAACCGACGGTATCCTTTACACCGCCTTCGGGCCAAAAGCTGTTTTCTTCCATTGGCCAGTGATTCCATACGCTGTGTGACGCGTGTCCCTTGTACGAGTTGAAAACCGTTGTGCAACCGTCGTCCATCACGCGTTATAGTTCGTACCATGATGCCCAGCGAAATTGATCTCCGCCGTCCGACCTGGGCCCACTCATCCAACGGCTATCGCTCTTCGAAAGTGTCCGATGATTAACCAAAGTGCCCGAGTGATAACCAGGCCATCGTACAGTGGCAATCGCATCTCCGTCGTCGATCTGATCTGCATATCGACGGTCCAAAATTCATCACCCAATTTCCCTCCGTTTGACTTTCAACATCCCCTGATTCCATCTTGACCATCCAACTTGATCTAGATCAACGGCGCAGTTTCACTGCGGGGGCATACCCCCAAGATTTTTCCTCGTACACCCCAACCCCCCGTAATCATCCCTGACCGTCGATCTCGGCGCGAATTGATGGCTCTGATCTAATCATCCTTCCCCCATGCTTTTTCGACCATTCTGAGATTAAATCCCGACCATTGGATGATGCCATCCAACGGCCCTGCTTCCTCCACACATCCTCCGATGCAGATTGACCTATAAACACAGGATTTTGTAACATTTGTTTGTTTTGCAGGGTTTAATTTTTTTCCGCTTAAATGAAGAAATTTCGTAGGCCGAGGATGACGATCCTCTGGCCTTCGAATACATCAGAGAAATCGTCCACAGGGTATAGATACACATTTTTCAACAAGGTTTCATAAGCCTTTGGTGCCGTATGCCCTTGTTAAACCTGAAAAACATCAATGAAGCAATGATAAAGAGTATCAGTTGCAGAAGACAAAGCGTAGCAGAACGATGACTGAAGATAGTTTTATGGGGATTACGGCTAAGACTGTTATCAAAAGCCTAATCCCCAATCTAAAACATAGTTTAAAGGAAAACCTAAAGTTTTTATAGAAAAACCCTCCACCGCCATGAATGGAGGCAAATTGATTCCTCCCAGCGACTAAAGCACCACCTGTACCTCAAAGTATGCAATCAAGAACAAAATTTATTGAGCAGAATCAGATTTTTTGCCTCAACGCAGCCGAAGAGTTACTTCTGCCAGGAATTTAATGAAATAATATCTGCAGAGTAACCCTGGAATCACACAGAGCCTCAAAGGTCAACAAAAGCTCCCACCGAGCTTAAATCATGAGTGTAAATCAATTAATATAGTGAAACACCTGTACAGTTTCTTCATTGAGCCCCCCAAGGGCCAAGAAAACATTAACTATGTATTAATTGTATTTGAGATTTTTTATCAGATCTCACCTCCTCATCTTTCTATAAATACTTCAGTAGAAGATGAGTGAGGGGTTGGTTGTTGATGTAATTGTTGAAGCATTATAATGTAATTGAGCGGAAGACTCCTGATTGTAAATAGTGTTTCACTAGCTCTTGGAGCTCTGCTTGTAACAGATAGGTTAGGTTGTGAAAGAAAGATGAATTAACACACTGGAATTGAAGATTGTAACTGGTTTGGAGCATCAATACAAGTTGATTTATGGGATCCTAGTCTATGTTGACGGTGATGTTATTCTCATTGTAACTTGTTATTTATTTTCTGTTTCCATTATGTTTCATATTCTTCTGTAAAGAACAGTTTAAACAGTGTTGGGACTTCCTGTATACCAGTAACCTTCTCTGGCTGAAAAATCTTTATTTAAATGTTTTCTTTCAACTGTGTTATTTGAAAATGACTTAATTCAGTTTAAGCATAGGAATGCTGGCATTCCCTCGTCTTATTGTCTTAGCTGAATATTATTTTTTAAATGTTACTGTCAATATATGTTGTGTGAAGATGAACTGAGGAAGATATGGTGAGCCCTGGTCCCAGTCTTGTTTGCATAACTGTTTGATTGTTTCCCTTAGAATGTGTTAAAAGCTGGATAGTTTCAAAGTACTTACTAGATCTTAGGCCATTCTGTGTTATCTCTGTGATTGTCTTGAAAGTAGCCAAGTAAAGAAGAGCTGGGAGAGGATTTGTGGTGAGCCCGGCCCGCTAGCTTCTACTCCAAAAGTTGCCTTCAAGTTTCCCTTTGTTTTTTATATGTTTTCTATTGAAATTATATCAAAGGCTGGCTAGTTTCAAAGTACTTACCAGATCCTGGGCTGCTCTTTGTTCTGCATCTGTTTATTTCCCCTTCTTAATGTATCATTTCATTCCATAAATCAAACTTTAAAGAGATCCTTAGACATAGATGACTTGCCCCATGGACCACTCTTGCCTCTTGCTGTTCCAATTAAATCCTATTATGACTCCATAGCCCAATGGACTGAAAACCTGCCATTATCTTCCATCTTGGCTAAAGCTTATTCTGGTTGCTTACAACTTCTCACTTTTGAACCTCTTTACCTTTGGGACTTTTCACCTCTAAAAGAAATCATGTTCAACCATCCAAAAACAAACAAAACCCTTGGACTTCATAACTAGCCTAATATCATTACCCCAAACTTCAAGGACAAATCCATCTTTGTACTCATTGGAGAGATCCTTGAATCCCAAAGTTGGTTGAAACGATGTTGTTTGTGTAATTGGACTCTGCCAATCTTGCTAATAAATTACAGATTCCTAACACCGAAATCCCATGCCAGCTATCCCTAAAAAAAATAGACAAGAGATTCATCATCAGTTCAAAAATCAAAGGAAACAAACAAAAACAGAGTTTATATTAAAAAGTGCAAAGTGCCAAAGTCTGCAACATTAGAAAGTGGGTTTTCTAAATCAAAATCAAAGTCCATGATATATAAGATATTTTGGTGTTTAAACAATCCATTTTCATGCCAAAGACAAGAGTGAAGTCAAGAAAAATCGTGGAGGAAGTGAAACAGTGGTTTGAGGACAGACTATGTGTGAATTTAGTTGTGCGGTGCACTGGGTGAAGGTCGCGGCTCACTTGCTGGTCGCGGCGCATATGGCCGTTTTTCACTGTGTATTTTTGTTCCAGCATGGCACATAAGGAAGGCGCGGCACACAGGGCCGACACCTAAAATTTGGCCATTCCCTCCAACAAATTCCAAATTTCTCGGTCCCATTTGCTCCATGTAAGTTCGACTAATCTTGCAATTTCCATTAAATAATGTTTGGTGTTGTTTGAAGGGAAGAATATAAGAGTTTGAATGCCAAAATTATAAACCCTCTCATTTTGTTAAAAACTGCTCCTTAGGGTTTGAAATTGGTGTTTTAAATTAATTTTGTGCCACATACTTCATTTCCCATCTTGCTTACTCCTCCCTTCACTATCTTATTATCATTATAGTCCATCCCCTATTCCCTTGTATCCCAAGTCATTTCCCATCATTTTCCCCTTCCCATTTAATTTGTAAAAAATTCTCAAAACCCCAAGTTTCCCAAACATTAAGTGGCTGTCCCCTCTCCCAAAGTTTGTCAAATTCTCAAAGGGAAAAATACCACTTGACAAGACTCCATTGTTCCCACTGCCCATATTTCCCATAGTCCCTCTCACACCGCCATATATTTGGCACTAAAACAAAAAACAACCAAATTCTCATTCTTCATCTCATTTAAGCCAATATACACCTTGCATTAACCTTGAGTACTATGGAGACAGACACTGATACATCCTATGACAGAGATAGTGATTCTACCATTGAGCTACATGCATCGAGAAGGCCTCGTAAAGGTGGCAAACATGTCAGAGAAGAGCCCACCTCATTGACCCAATTGCAGGCTTTCCCACTTGCCATGGCGTGTTTTCGAGAGCAGTCATGCTATCAGTATTGTGAGATGATTGCTCGGATTCAGCATCATTAGGAGTTGGCTCGGTTGTTTGTATTACATTTGCGTGATGGTCAGGTAACTCTTGCTAGTGTAAATTTCACCTTGACACCGGAAACCATTTCTCAAGCAATTGGAATACCGAATGTGGGTGAACAGTGGAACAAAAGACAGTAGGTGGATAGAGTGCATTATGAACCATACATCAGGCCTAGCTATGTGAGACAGCTCAGCAGGGTATTTTTCATTCCGGTTCCTAAAGGAATCCTATGCACCTTTGATGAGACTCATTATCAGATACTTCAGTTGTGAGGGTCGGTTCTCACGCCTCTATGCATACCACATCAGGTTATTGATGCATTTCAATAGAGTGAGGATGATGAACATACAGTATTTCATGTGCTGCAACATCGAGCGAATGACCACTCTTGTGCAGAAGAAGACTCCCGAGCAGTAGTACAACAGTATTTATCACTATGCACTCATCAAGATTGTTGTTGTACATCAGCTTGGATTGCAGGGTATTGCATGGGAGGATTTCATTTCCCATGACTTTTTCACAGCTCCTCAGGTTACTCCGAAGGTTTTCCATGATGCAGGTGAACCTTCACATCAACCTAAAAGTCCCGAGATAGAGCCTATCAGTGTGCTAGTGTTTTTTACTTATCAGAGAGGCACGAGAGGGTTATTTGCAGCAGCCCGACGAGTACTATCTCCACCCAGGGTGGAAGGGGTCTCGTTGCCGTAATCAGCAGCATAGGTACAGGTACAGGACAGAGGTAAGAGGTTGATGCAGGATGAGGGCCCTTCAGGAGGCCAGGATACTGATTTCATATTGATTGATGAGGATTTGAGATCTCCAAGCTCAAAGTTGAGAGAGATCATTCAGGAGCAGAAGGCTGAGATCGACACATTGACCGAAAAATTGCAAAGAGCTCAATGGATCATAAAATATCTGGAGAAGCATAAAAAATATTTGGAGGATCAGCAGAAAATCATGGAGTTGCAAAACATCCGTGAGAATCGGCAAGTTGCCCGAAGAAGCCCAACAGAGATGACACCCATTGAGCGGGAGATTGAGGCTGATAGAGAGACTTGGCTTGAGAGGGTCAAAATTCATGTTGAGAAGTTGTTGGTGAAGGAAAAAAAGGAAAATAACATGCTCAGACACATGAAGAAACATTATTGGGCACGACATCATGATTGCAAAGCGAGGATCAAGATCCTGAAGGCAAGGCTAAGGAGGGCACTAAAGCGTCGCAAAAGGCATGATAGACTCCAAATTTTGGCCAAAGCTTCTTTAGCCCAGCATGGTACTTGATGGTGGGCATTCAACCCAAATTTCAAGAAATTTGGGAAAAAAATTGTCAATTTTGAATTTTTGGGCCTAAACACAGATTTTCCTACCTGGCGCGTAGTGCCACTTGGCGCGCGCTTATAATTGGCAGCTCTTCTAGAGGAAAAATTTGCATTTTTGGATTTTTCATCAAAATTTATGCATGCCTATGGATTACCTAAGGATTTCATCAAGTTCTAGGTTGCCTAAAGGGTCAAAAACACCCTAAAAATGGCCTTTCTGCCACTTTTTGCACACATGGGAAGCAGTGTTGGGAGATTGAACTTTTGGAGGGAAAAATGGCAACCAAATCCAGAAATTCCACTTGGGTTGGAAAGTAGACAGGTAGGGATTTCCAATGAGCTATCCTGCACTCAATTTGGACTTCGGGAAGGCCCTCAAAATCAGCCTCAAACTTGTGCTACGCATAGAGATTTCAGGCGCGACGCATAGGGAAATTTGGCCTATTTTTCACTCAACAGCTCAGAATTTCGCCTAATTTTGGCTAGTTTGACTTTTTCATGTAACTCTTGATTTACCTTGATGTAATTTCATTACCATGATGTAATTTTGGCACATTTTTACTCATCTTAGTATATTCATTCACCAAAAAGTGAAAAGTAAGTGAATGAATCAGTTTCCTATCATATAGAGGCAAGTTGTTTGATTGCCTATTTTTCAGTTCTTAGTTTAGATATGGTTGAAACAGCTCCTAGAATGATGATATCAACCCCTAGAGGCATGGGAATGAGTTAGGCTTGTCTATATCATGTAGTTCTTCAGTCATTTTCAGGGTTGGACACTTGGGATTTCTTGGCACTTCATTGTACATTTCATCTCTGCATTTTTGGCAAAGGAATAGACCAGGGTTTGCATCACTCTTTGGAATCCATGTGGCTCTGTGTTTTGATGGTGTTTTTCTCTATGTAATTGTAATTTCACTGATGTTCATGTGTATCATTTCTCTTCTCCTTTCTTCTTAAATTAAACAAATGAGTGATAAAGGTGGAATTCATTAGCTTGCTTTGCTCTGCCTTCAGTTTTGTTTAATTTTCCATGTTTTCATCTGTTTGAAGAGGATTCTTGAAAGCCTCTTACCCTCTTCAGCTCCTCACCGGTCTGAACCATCCATTCATTCAATATAAAGCATCAAAACAATTTCCTTCCTTGCCCCAATCAGAACTCTGCAAAAACTAGGCCTCATCCCCGCACCCAAAACTGCATTTCCCTTTGATCCAAAAAAAACCCCCAAAATAAAAATCAAATCCTTTCACCTATATACCTAGACTAAAATTAGCCTTTATTTCAAGTCATCTCAAGCCCTATTGATTATTTTTTCTCAGATTGACCCGGAGAGAGCCCTCTCCTGTTCTAGTAGGGCTAGCTACCAGACTGAGCGTGGTTTGATGTTACCCTGAACTCTGCCTTCTTTCAGCCTGAGGCAGATTTAGGCTATAACATAGTGGAGACCATACTAGGGAAGAAATGGTTTGCTTGTTAATGTTATTTATTTTCTAAGTTACAGACGGAGCCTGAAGTTATTCCAGGTAGCCTTCGAAACGCTCTTGCTTTGCATTAGCGAAAGTAGATAAACGCTGCTTTAGTCAATCTCCGGTTTAGCTTGTAAATGTGACACTTGACTTGTAAATTTTCCCAGTACATCAGATTGTTCTGGACTATTGGGTGATGAGTCTAGAATTTGATAGGTTGAACAAGTTGGTTTTGTCCCTTTTATTTTTGAAAATAATTCAACACAATGGCTTCCAGAAGACATACTAGAGCAAATCTGGATCCTGATCCACCTCCAGTGTATGAGAATCCCAATATAATTTCAAGAATCCTTTGTCGATAAAGTCCCGTGATTCCTCTATTTAAATCCCATTCATTTCCCGTTGTGTTTGAATTCCTTGAAGATCTTGAGTTTGACGAACAATTTGAGTTGTCGTTGTTTGAGACGAAGTCTGAAAGTGTTATTGGTTCTACTGTCATAAATCTAGAGTTTATCAAGTATATTGAAATTGAACAGGCTAATAGATCCATTGACAGTTATATCTTGAATATTCAAAACTCCATTGTGGCAACAAATATTCCTGAATTCATAGAGTCTGCATCTGAATCTCTTGGGCCATCAGCGGTTACATCTGGTTCACAAGTTCCTACTGAGCCTCTGTTCATTCCTACCATTCCCGTACAACCATCTATTTCATATTAACAATCTGCATTAGTATCGCCTCCATCTTCACCACATACACCTCATACATCTACTGCTCCTACTCCACCTGTTTCTCCAAGACTAGTTATAAATCCACCCAGAGCAATGGCTGCCAGATTCACACCCCTTGTGTTGCCTCAAAACTTGGATGCTATGCCCGCTGATTATCAAAGTAAGATTCCATTGTTTGATGGCACTCCTCAAAGTGTCACTGCTCAGCAACATATTGATATAATGGTAGACTTCTTCGATCTTCATGAAATTGATGCAGAAAATGTGACCATGAGATTGTTTGTGCAAACTTTTGGAGGTGAAGTGAGAAAGTGGTTCAGAGCTTTGCAGCCTAGAAGTATTGCTACATTGGCTGAGCTACAGAGACAATTTTTAGATCGGTGGGAAGTAAAGAAAGATCCTCTTCAGATCACTTCTGAATATACCAAAATCAAGTGCAATGTAGGTGAGTCAGTCCAAGACTATTGTATCAGATTCAATGCGGTTTACAATGCAATTCTTGATGATTTAAGGCCATCTAGGAAGTCAGATTTGCTAAAATTTCTGGATGGTTTTGATCCAGACATGGCCTATCAATTGAGAGAAAGAGATCTAGCCACTTTGGAGGACATGCAGAAAATTGCAGTGAGTGTTTAAGCTAATTTGAATGACAAGAGAGCTAGATTGAGAGCTGAAAAGAAAATCGCAATGAAGGAAGAAGCTTCTACTTCAGATCAGGTGCTTCGCAAGGTGGAAAATATGATTGAAATATTAACACTTGATAAACCTGAACCACAGATCATAAATCCTAATTTTTGTGGCCAGTAACAACCATAGTTCAGGATCAAACAACGAGAGCAGCAAGCACAAGAAACACCAGCACAACAACAGGTAAAGACTCCTTTACAGTAGAATTTTGTTGGTCCAAAATCAGATGATGAAGATAATGTAATAGGAGAAGAAAATCACTTCTTTACACCTGATTATATGCCAACCTTTATCACCGAAGATGAGGAGTATGCAGAAAACTCAGCTGTACAAAAGGATGAGGATTTTATCTTGGCAAATGATGCAGCTCTTGAAGAAGAGTCGGATGAGTATCAGAAAGGTTATATGAATGCTTTGTCTGCCCAGCAGCAACAATACTCACTTAGAAACGGATATGTGCCTATCAACCCAATCCAAAAGAGAAAGGAAGTTTCAGCACCAAAGAATGATGTACCCATTGCATAGAAGAAGGGAAAAGATGTAGCTGATCCTACTACTAGCTAGTCTCCATCAACAAATGAAAGATCTAATCAGCCAATTGTATCGAGGGAAAAAGCTGAAAATAAGGATGTTTCAGCCAAAGAGGTAGAAAAAACTTCAGTCTTTAACTTAGAGAGTGAGATTGCTAAGTTAAAAGTTTCCATTCCTTTGACTGAGTTGATGAGAAATAGCAGCTACAAGGGTCAAGTATCTAAAATTTTGAATTTCGATCCAATGTCTGATATGGTGAATGTGGAAGATGATCAACCTGAGTTGATCTTTGGTCCAGCATTGGATGGTGAGTCTCCTGATAGTGATGTGCCTCCTTTTTATATCAGCCTTAGATTGCATGATTTTGTGTTACATAATGCCATGTTTGATTCTGGAGCTTCTCATAGTCTCATGCCGAGGGCAATCATGGAGAAATTGGGATTGGACATCACTAGGAAGTATCATGATCTTTATTCTTTTGATTCCAGTAGGGTAAGATGCATTGGGCTCATCAAATATTTGGTGGTTAGCTTAGATCAGATTCCAACTAAGAATGTTTTGATGGATGTGGTTGTGGCGGATATTCCTTCTAGATTTGGCATGCTTCTTTCCAAATCTTGGGGAGCGAAATTGAAGGGAACATTTCAGCTTGATTTCTCCTATGCTACCATTCTTGTGTTTGGTCAGATGAGAAGATTATATCGGGAGCAAAAAATGAAGTATATGATCACCAGCAAGGAGAAACCAGTAAAGCATCCGATTAATTATGTACATACAGATTTAGAGTCTTTTTTTTTGTATTCAGATAGTTTTAATGATGTAAATAGTCAGTTATTTGAATCAAAGGACATTCTGGAGATCATAGAAAATTTCAGAGAAGTTTTGAAGAAAGAAAGGCAAGAACTTGAAAGTTCCCCTGACCAATCAGCGTTCCGACAGCAGCAGAAAGTTGATGGACAGCAAGCAGAAATAACAGAGCTAACAAAGTTTTAGCACTTGGAAGAAGATGAAGATGGTTTATGGACCATGGATTTCGATGGTGCAGTAGGAAATGATGGTGCTGGAATTTGCATTTGGGTACGTAGCCCTTTTTTCGCCCCAAACAAGGTACCGAGTAATGTAAGGGTCTGCTCTTATAAATTAGCTTTTGATTGTTCGAATAATGAGGCAGAATATGAATATTTTATTGTTGGTCTGAAAATCCTTAGAAAGTTGAATGCTAAGAGGATTGTAGTGTATGGCGACTCTGAGTTGGTAATTAAGTAAGTGAAGGGTGAATTCCAAGCTAAGCATCCTTGAATGCCGGCTTACCGAAATGCAGTTCTTGATATCTTGAAATTGTTTTCAGACTATACTTTGACTTGTATCCCTTGTATTCAGAATGGTATTGCAGATGCACTTGCAAAGGTAGCAAGTATTTTGAAGATTCATATGAACTCAAGTAACAAGTTTGAAATTCATGTGAAACATCGTCCAACTGTCCCGGGCAATCAAAGGTATTGGTAAGTATTCCAAGATGATGATGAGATTGATGAATTTCTACAAAACGAAGGCAAATTCAAAGAGACTTCAATTGACGTGGAGCACGATGATGGTGAGGCTAATGTGCAAATCAATCAGATGGAAGTATTGCAGCTGAAAGATAATGTCATTCCTAAAGGTTTGATACCTTTAGAAGAGCTTTTTTATCAGGATGACGTAGCTAGAAAACCAACCTTGCGGCCAACCGAAAAGGGAGTTGAAGACGTGAACATTGGATCAGCTGAAAATCAAGATGGTGAAATTGTCCAAAGCATTGCCACCGGAGGTAAAAGTGAAATATGTTAGTTTATTGTCTTCTTTTGCTGATGTATTTGCTTGGGACTATTCAG
This sequence comes from Pinus albicaulis, assembly GCA_034641835.2. NCBI lineage: Eukaryota > Viridiplantae > Streptophyta > Pinopsida > Pinales > Pinaceae > Pinus > Pinus albicaulis. The sequence continues at coordinate 1,585,335,056 of CM076581.1, forward strand.
ATTTGAAGACATATGATACAAACATAATTCAGCACACCATTCCTATCAAGCCAAATCAAAATCCCTTCAGGCAGAAGTTGAGAAGGATAAATCTGAAGTTGCTGCCTTCAATTGAAAAGGAGGTGAATCGATTATACAAGGTTGGTATCATTGTTCCTATAATATTTTTAGATTGGATTTCCAATTTGGTGCCTTTACGCAAGAAGACAGGTGAGATTCATTTGTGCATTGATTTTAGGAATCTGAATAAGGTTTCTTTGAAAGACAATTATCCATTGCCCAAAATGGATCACATACTTCAGCGAGTCGTTGGAGCATCTCGTATGTCACTACTCGATGGTTATTCTGGGTATAACCAAATTCTGGTCCATGAGGATGATAGAGACAAAACCGCGTTCACCACTCCGTGGGGAACTTTCCATTATGCTAAAATGCCTTTCGGTTTGAAGAATGCTGGTGCGACATTTCAGCGCGCAATGGATATGGCATTTGCAAATGAGAAAGATGTTTTCCTAGTTGTGTATCTTGATGATTTGACAGTCTTTTCCAATTCTGATGAAGAGCACCATTACGATTTGAAGATTTTTTTTCAACGATGTAGAAAGTATGGTGTGTCACTTAATCCAAAGAAGAGTTTGTTTGCCATGGATGAGGGCAAACTTCTTGGTCATATTATCTCAAAATATGGCATCTGTATTGACCTAGCTCGAGTTGAAGCTATTCAGCAAATTGATCTTCCCCAGAATAAGAAGGAGATTCAATCTTTTAATGGTAAGATGAATTTCTTACGCCGCTTTGTGCCTAACCTTGCTGAACATCTAAGGGATATTACAAACATGCTTAAGAAAGATAGCGTAGTAAAGTGGACTGAGGAGGCGGTAAATTCTTTCAATCTAGTGAAGTTGGTTCTTTCTTCAGCTCCAGTTTTGATCAGCCCAGATTATACTCAGGATTTTATTTTGTTTTCATTTGCTTCGGAGCATACTATGGCAGCAGTATTAATGCAGAAAAGAGATGGGCATGAAAAACCAATTTCTTTTTTCAGTCGTACCATAAGAGATGCAGCCTTGAAATATAACATAATTGAAAAGCAAGCTCTTGCTCTTGTGAAAGCGTTGAAATATTTTCGCGTATATATTCTGCATTCTCATATTCTTGCTATTGTTCCTAACGCTGCTGTTAAGGATGTTTTAGTTCAAACAGATCCGGAAGGGAGACAGGGCAAATGGATTGTTTCCTTGTTGGAGTATGATGTGGAGATAAAGCCTACAAAGCTTATCAAAGGACAAGGGCTGGCTAAGCTAATGGCGGAATCGAATTTTCATGCCTTGGACATCAATCTCATTGCTGCTATGTCCGAGGAGAATCAGGAAAGTTTATCAGTTCAGGTATCAGAAATCTTTGTGCTTTCTCCTTGGTACTCAGATATTGTATATGTACTCCAAAATTTGTCACCACCGCCCGGCATGGCTAGAAACAAAAGTAGAACTCTGAAATTGAAGGCCGCTAAGTTTTGTATTTTGAATGATTCACTCTATTGGAAAGATCCTGGTGGTGTTTTGTTAAACTGTTTGGTGGAAGAAGAAGCAAAGCAGGTTATGGAGGATTTTCATAAGGGAGATTGTGGAGGTCACCTTTTTTGGAAAACAACGGCCAACAAGATTTTGAGAGCGGGATATTATTGGCCAACACTTTTTTCTGATGTGTATAAGACTGTCAAAAGATGTCATGAATGTCAGATTTTTGAAGGAAGGTAGAAATTGTAGCCTTTGCCACTTAAGCCCATTGAGGTAAGTGCTCCTTTTCAGCAGTGGGGTTTGGATTTCATTGGTGAGATCCATCCTACTTCTTCAGCTCAGCACAAGTGGATCCTCACAGCGACAGATTATTTCACGAAATGGATTGAGGCAATTCCCACCAAGCAAGCTACGAATTCAGTAATAATTTCTTTCCTTGAGAATAACATTTTGTCTCGTTTTGGTTGCCCGAATAAGTTAATCACTGATAACGCAGTAGCTTTCAAATAAAAAAGGATGATTGAGTTTTGTGACAAGTATCATATCATTTTGGGACACTCAACCGCTTATCATCCGCAAGGCAACAGATTGGCGAAGTCTTCCAACAAATCTTTGGTCAACATCATTAAAAAGTTGCTGGAAATAAACAAGAAAAGTTGGCATAAGAAGTTGGTCAATGCACTTTTGGCAGATCGAGTGAGTCAGAAGAAATCCATTGGTATTTCCCCTTTTGAGTTAGTTTATGGAGTTGATACAGTGTTTCCTACCTCTCTCGCAGTTCCAGTGGTCAAACTTCTACAGGAAGCTGGCAGTGAAGATGATCATATGCAAAGAAGAATAAAAAATGATCCATTTGCAGCAGACGAGAGAAGAAGTTTTCCAAAACACATTCAAGTTGCAGGAGAGAATTAAGAAAATCTATGACAGAAAAGAAAAGGCGGACAAATTTCAATTGGAAGAAGTGGTGCTGAAATGGGATGCAAGAAATGAGGAAAAGGGTAAGCACCGTAAGTTCGAAAATCTCTAGAAAGGACCCTTTAAAATTGTTTCATATCGGGGTCAGAAGGCTTTTCTTCTGAAGGAAATGAACGGGGAAGATTGTCCAGGAGGGCCGGTCAATGGTTAGCTGCTCAAGCGGTATCATTTCTGAGATGTTTTTTGTTGTTTACATTGTCACTGTACATACCATTTATTTCAGTTTCATTGCAAATGTGTGCTGTGATCTTTTCTTCAGTTTGGGGCCCGAAGTGAAGGCTATAATTCTGAAGAATGATTTCAAATTTGGTTTGAGTTTGTCAAGTCAGGTTTTCAGTCATTTTAATTTCAAAATTGAGTCTGTTTGAGTCAAATTTTTAGTCAATAAATGAGTCAAGAGTCTTGTGTTAATTTGCTGAAGTTATGGAATCCATAGCCCATGGACGAAGGCACTGCCTCTCTCCCAGAAATCTGTAGTTCTTGGCACCTCCAAGGAGCTACCATCCCCATTGGAGCCAATGTTAGAGTCGGTATCTTTATCCCTCCGTCAGAGATCAAAATCTCTTTTGTTGCATTTCATTTTAGGTGTCTCATTCAGTTCAGTCATTTGCATTCCATTAGGAGCATGGATCTTCTGACGGAAAGGTCTTGTCACTCATGTCCCTCATGTCGTGTACCTTCTGGTCTATGTCTATTCATCAAAATCAATTTTAAAGTCATTTACAGTCATGTTTGGCCTCCTGTTCGCCAAAGAGTCATTTTAGGGTTTTTAGTCCCATTAGGTCTAGGGTTTCTTCTTCAGAATGTCTAATAATGTCAGCAGGCACATGAGGGAGGTTCGAAATAATTTTTCATCGCAAAAATTTCATCGTCATAATACTTGATCATGACTTTTCTTCAAAACTCTGTTTTGAAGAAAAATCGTCAATTTCATCCTTCGTAATAAATGTAATATAATTCTCAAAGTTTTTTAGTTGTAAAATTCTTCAGGTGCAGCCCTGGTCACCTTTACTGAAATCCCATGCCATCTATCCCTGCAAAAAATAGACAAGAGATTCATCATCAGTTCAAAAATCAAAGGAAACAAACAAAAAAAGAGTTTATATTAAAAAGTGCAAAGTGCCAAAGTCTGCAACATTAGAAAGTGGGTTTTCTAAATCAAAATCAAATTCCATGATATATAATATATTTTGGTGTTTAAACAATCCATTTGCATGCTAAATACAAGAGTGAAGTCAAGAAAAATTATGGAGGAAGCGAAATAGTGGTTTGAGGACGGACTATGTGTAAATTTAGTTGTGCGGCGCACTAGGTGAAGGTCGCGGCGCACTTGCTGGTCGCAGCGCATAGGGCCGTTTTTCACTGTGTGTTTTTGTCCCAGCACGGCGCATAAGGAAGGCACGACGCACAGGGCTGACACCTAAAATTTGGTCATTCCCTCCAACAAATTCCAAATTTCTCGGTCCCATTTGCTCCATGTAAGTTCGACTGATCTTGTAATTGCCATTAAATAATGTTTGGTGTTGTTTGAAGGGAAGAATATAAGAGTTTGAATGCCAAAATTATAAACCCTCTCATTTTGTTAAAAACTGCTCCTTAGGGTTTGAAATTTGTGTTTTAAATTAGTTTTGTGCCACATACTTCATTTCCCATCTTGCTTACTCCTCCCTTCACTGTCATATTATCATTATAGTCCCTCCCCTATTCCCTTGTATCCAAAGTCATTTCCCATCATTTTCCCCTTCCCATTTCATTTGTAAAAAATTCCCAAAACCCCAAGTTTCCCAAACATTCAGTGGCTTTCCCCTCTCCGAAAGTTTGTCAAATTCTCAAAGGGAAAACTACTACTTGATTGAGACTCCATTGTTCCCACTGCCCATATTTCCCACAGTCCCTCTCACACCACCATATATTTGGCATTAAAACAAAAAGGCACCAAATTCTCATTTTCATCTCATTCAAGCCAACATACACCTTGCATTAACCTTGAAACACCATGGAGACAGACACTGATACATCATATGACAGAGATAGTGATTCTACCACTGAGCTACATGCACCGAGAAGGCCTCGTAAAGGTGGCAAACATGTGAGAGAAGAGCCCACCTCATTGACCCAATTGCAGGCCTGCCCACTTGCCATGGCATGTTTTCGAGAGCAGTCATGCTATCAGTATTGTGAGATGATTGCTCGGATTCAGCATCATCAGGAGTTGGCTCGGTTGTTTGTGTTACATTTGCATGATGGTCAGGTAACTCTTGCTGGTGTAAATTTCACCTTGACACCGGAAACCATATCTCAAGCAATTGGAATACCGAATGTGGGTGAACAGTGGAACAAGAGACAGTAGGTGGATAGAGTGCATTATGAACCATACATCAGGCCTAGCTATGTGAGACATCTCAGCAGGGTATTCCCATTCCGATTCCTAAAGGAATCCTATGCGCCTTTGATGAGACTCATTATCAGATACTTCAGTTGTGAGGGTCGGTTCTCACGCCTCTATGCCTACCACATCAGGTTATTGATGCATTTCACTAGAGTGAGGATGATGAACATACCTTATTTCATGTGCCGCAACATCGAGCGAATGACCACTCTTGTGCAGAAGAAGACACTCGAGCAACAGTACAACAGTATTTATCACTATGCACTCATCAAGATTGTTGTTGTACATCAGCTTGGATTGCAGGGTATTGCATGGGAGGATTTCATTTCCCATGACTTCTTCACAGCCCCTCAGCCTCCTCCAGAGATTGTCCATGATGCAGGTGAACCTTCACATCAGCCTGAAGGTCACGAGACAGAGCCCATCAGTGTGCCAGTATATGTCACTTATCAGAGAGGCACCAGAGTATTATTTGCAGCAGCCCGACGAGTACTATCTTTGCCTGGGGTGGAAGGGGTCTCGTTACCGTCATCAGCAGCACAGGTACAGGTACAAGATAGAGGTAAGAGGCCTATGCAGGATGAGGGCCCTTCAGGAGGCCAGGATACTGATTTCATACTTATTGATGAGGATTTGAGCTCTCCAAGCTCAAAATTAAGAGAGATCATTCAGGAGCAGAAGGCTGAGATCGACACATTGACCGACAAATTATAAAGAGCTCAATGGATCATAAACTATCTGGAGCAGCGGAACAAACAGTTGGAGGATCAGCAGACGATCATGGAGTTGCAAAACATCCGTGAGAACCGGCAAGCTGCCCGAAGAAGCCCAACAGAGATGACACCCATTGAGCGGGAGATTGAGGCTGATAGAGAGACTTGGCCTTAGAGGGTCAATATTCATCTTGAGAAGCTGTTGGAGAAGTAAAAAAAGGAAAAGAACATGCTCAGACACATGAAGAACCATTATTGGGCGCGACATCATGTTTGCAAAGCGAGGATCAAGATCCTGAAGGCAAAGCTAAGGAGGGCACTAAAGCGTCGCAAAAGGCATGATAGGCTCCAAATTTTGGTTGAAGCTTCTTTGGCCTAGCATAGTGCTTGATGAGGGACCTTCAGCCCAAATTTGAAGAAATTTCAAGAAATTTGGGAAAAATTTTGTCAATTTTGAATTTTTGGGCCTAAACACAGATTTTCTTGCCCAACGCGTAGCGCCACTTGGCGCGCGCTTATAATTGGCAGCTCTTCAAAAGGAAAACTTTGCATTCCTGTATTTTTCATCAAAATTTATGTATTCTTATTCATTAACTAAGGATTTCATCAAGTTCTGGGTTGCCTAAAGCGTCAAAAACACCCTAAAAATGGCCTTCTACCACTTTTTGCACACACAGGAAGCAGTGTTGGGAGATTTGATTTTTGGAGGGGAAAATGGCAACCAAATCTAGAAATTTTACTTGGGTTGGAAAGTAGACAGGCAGAGCTTTCCAACGAGCTCTCCTTCTCTCAATTTGGACTTCGGGAAGGCCCTCAAACTCAACCTCAAACTTGTGCTACGCATAGAGATTTTAGGCGCGGCGCATAGGGAAATTTGGCCTATTTTTCACTCGGCAGCTGAGAATTTCGCTTAGTTTTGGTCAGTTTGAATTTTTCATGTAACTCTTGATGTACCTTGATGTAATTTCATGACCATGATGTAATTTTGGCACATTTTTACTCATCTTAGTAGATTCATTCACCAAAAAGTGAAATGTAAGTGAATGAATCAGTTTCCTATCATATAGAGGCAAGTTGTTTCATTGCCTATTTTCCAGTTCTTAGTTTAGATATGGTTGAAATAGCTCCTAGAATGGTGAGTTCAAACCCTAGAGGCATGGGAATGAGTTAGGCTTGTCTATATCTTTTATTTTCTCAGTCATTTTCAGGGGTTGGACACTTGGATTGCTGGGCACTTCATTGTACATTTCATCTCTGCATTTTTGGCAAAGGAATAGACCAGGGTTTGCAGCACTCTTTGGGATCCATGTGGCTCTGTGTTTTGATGGTGTTTTTCTCTATGTAATTGTAAGTTCACTGATGTTCATGTGTATCATTTCTCTTCTCCTTTCTTCTTAAATGAAACAAATGAGTGATAAAGGTGGAATTCATTAGCTTGCTTTGCTCTGCCTTCAGTTTTGTTTAATTTTCCATGTTTTCATATGTTTGAAGAGGATTCTTGAAAGCCTCTTGCCCTCTTCAGCTCCTCACTGATCTGAACCATCCATTCATTCAATCTAAAGCATCAAAACAATTGCCTTCCTTGCCCCAATCAGAACTCTGCAAAAACTAGGCCTCATCCCCGCACCCAAAACTGCCTTTCCCTTTGATCCAACAAAAACCCCCAAAATAAAAATCAAATCCTTTCGCCTATATACCTAGCCTAAAATTAGCCTTTATTTCAAGTCATCTCACACCCTATTGATTATTTTTGCTGAGATTGACCTGGAGAGAGCCCTCTCCTGTTCTGGTAGGGCTAGCTACCAGACTGAGCATGGTTTGATGTTACCCTGAACTCTGCCTTCTTTCAACCTGAGGTAGATTTAGGCTATAACAGGTGCAACACATTGAGGAGTGGGTGATAATGCATACCGCCCATTTCGGACCCCCCTTCATGGTTAAATTTCGAAGGCTAAGGGGGTTGCAAAATGCATTGAAAATCGTCAAATGTGGAGGTGGGGAACATAGATGGTTAACGCAGATGGGTCAGGGCACGAGAGTCGAGGGGGTAAAATGAAAATTAGGATAAGAGAAATAAGAAAGGGGAGGGGTAAAAGGATATGCAATGTGGTCGGGGACATAGGATAAAAAAATACCATAAGGTCCCAAACTTGACAACAATAATCCCTTTTTAGACCTTTAGAGAAAAAAATTGATCTTTTCAGTTTGATTATAGGAAAAAAATCAAGCAGTTTTTAGGTTGCTTACCTATAGTATGAACTTTTTATTTTCCCTTTTTAAATACCCTCTTTTCTTATTATTTTGTTTCTCTTTATTTTTCTTTGGAAAATAATTTTGAATATTGAAATATATGTACAACATGAAAAAATTGCCAAGAGAAAGTACACAGTCACCTTGTGATACTATAAATTACAGGACTCTAACAGTAGCTCCAGCTATGTATTTCACTTTTGTTTAGGGAAGTGTCAAGAACATTACAGACTAGTGGCCTGATCCATTGGGATGATCCCAACCCTACAACCTGATCTGCTACAAACTCTGTGGTTGAAACCTTCAAGATGAAGTCAATACTCTCTGCAGCTGAAGTCTGGATCATACTTGATCTAAAAGATAGAAAGCAATATTAAACTAAAATTGGAAAAATTCTCAAAGTACTGAGCTTATTTTCACACCTACCTACCCTAATCTAACTTGGATATGATATATACACTAAGTGAACTCCTTTCTCCAATGCAACCAATCAAGTAAATGACTACATGATTGATTCTTGTTCGCTTTTTTTAGTAGGCTGAAAAAACAAAAGAGGCACTCCTTTGAATAGCAGTGCTCCAACTTTTCCTTAAACTCTACAACAAACCATTCCTGGCATAGCATACTCCTTCTTTAGAGAATTCTAAGAAACCAGCAAAATAATATTGGAGCAATACCTAGTCCTGAGGATTTAAATAACAAACTTCATCTAGGGGTGCTCCTTGTTCCACTTTGTCATTCTCAGGGTCCTTCTGAAAGAGAATATATACACATAATTCATGGTAATCTAACATGGCATCCTCATTATATACCATTATGTTGTCCTCAAGAAAACCTGATATGTCTTGACTGAGTTGGCTAAATTCTATTTGAAGGCCATCATTTTGATGAATAGGAGAACTTTCTGGCAATACAACTTCATGAGAAGGTAGACCAGCATCAGTATCAATCTATTATTTTGTTTCTTCATGATGAAATGCTTTAGTACATAAATCAACAGTAGAAAAAATAGAAATAATCTCTTCATTACATAAAAATTTAGAGGTTGGTTGCATTCTTAGAATCTGATTGATTTCTTCTTCAGTTAAAGGAGGACAGAGTCTTTGTTTTCTTTGGATTGAAAAACAATTGTTTTATTTCTCTTGTGAAGACTGATCATGAGGCTGAATGTCTTCTTTAGCCTCACACAAAAGAGCAGATGCATTATCATTTGTCCCCACAGAGAGATCTTGTGGATATTCTTTCATTTCCTGATCACTTTCATTTTCAACTAACTTCTCTTGGTGGTCATGACAGTTAACTTGAGAAAGAAATTCATGAATTGCTTCTAAGAGATCCTCAAGATTCAAATTTCCTAAATATTCATCAATATTTACAAGGTATTTTATGAGATCCTCAGATTGATCACAAAAATTTTCAGCTAATGATAAAGATGGAGAATTTTCTTTATAATGCTCATAAAACACCTTGTGGAAATATCTTAAAGAAACAAACTACTAGGGTTCAGAACTTCATACCATTCCCTTACTTTCCCTTATAATTTTACCATGAACATATTCATGAGGAAATCCTTATGCCATTCGAATTTCAACCTCCATGAGTGTATATGAAATTTAATGAGATGTAACAGAGCATCATCCACCTTCTCATCTTAAAAAATAGGAAGATTTATGTCCCAATTTACCTGAGGCATTTTGTGTGGGAATCAAGGAATGTGATCTCTATTCATTGGAGCATACCTACGTTGTATTCTTGGATTCATCTTGTCAATCAATCAGAGAGTGGGGTCACTGTATATTTGCAACCAATATGGATTCTTCTATCAGTGGCATGTTTAGGTCAACTGAAAATTGTGGAGTCGCTAGGTGGATGATTTCAACTTTCCTATGCCTGGCTGTTGTCCACCATCATCAACCAGATACCATTCTTGGAACATACTTGAATCATACAATATTTTGACTGGGGTTTCTGAGTTCTGATGAAATATTAAGCTTTTTCAATAACTCATTCCCCATTATGGTTGCCATTAAGTCACTGTTAAAGTCCTGTAATTTACAGTATCACAAGGTGACTGTGTACTTTATCTTTAAAAAAATTTCATATTGTACATATATTTCAATATTCAAAAGTATTTTCCAAAGAAAAATAAAGAGAAACAAAAGAAGAAGAAAATAGGGTATTTAAAAAGGAAAAATGCAAAGTTCATACTATAGGTAAGCAGCCTAAAAACTTCTTGATTGTTTTCCTATAATCAAACTAAAAAGGTCAATTTTTTGCTCTAAAGGTCTGAAAAGGGATGATTGTTGTCAATTTTGGGACCTTATGATATGTTTTTATCCTAATTCCCTGACCACGTTGCATATCCTTTTACCCCTCCCCTTTGTTATTTCTCTTATCCTAAGTTTCGTTTTACCCCCTCGACTCTCATGCCCTAACCCATCCGCGTTAACCATCTATGTTCCCCACCTCCAAATTTGATGGTTTTCGATGCATTTAGCACCCCCCTTAGCCTTCAAACATTAACCATGAAGGGGGGTCCGAAATGTTCAATATTCATTACTGCCCACTCCTCCAAGTGTTGCACCATCACAGTTTCACACCCCCCCTCTCTATTACCACTTATCACCTAAGACCCCCTCTGAAAAGTTTTTTCCGCTATCCTCCAAACTGTTGCTGCATTCCTTTAACCATTACCACTATTGCTGCACCACGCCCACCATCATCCCTTCATGTCCGGGCTTATGGGTTTGTGCGTTATTTTTCCACATGGCAGGAGGATTCAGCTAGAACCCAACAAGGAGCAGATCAGGAAATAATGTAGTAAGAAAAGCACAAGAGATAGGTAGAGAAGCAATAGAGAGGCGAGGAGCAACATTCGAATCAAAAGAAGCAAAGGAAATAGAGAAGCAGTTAAGGCAGAAAAACATCAAAGGTAGAGTCGTGAATGTATTAGGTAGAGTCATAAACGTGATCGGGTCAAGTCGTGCATGTTTGGGGCGAGTCGTGAATGCGAAGCGGGTAAAGTATTATATGAAAAAGTAGAAAGAAATGAACGGGCACAACCAAAGAAACAAAGTCGGCAAACCACATCAAGGGAGCAATGAGGACCGTTGGATCTAATCATTGATCAACGACGGATATTAAATTTCATATCGCAGATTAACGAGTTTTACATTTATATGTTAAGAAATCGCAAGTTAAACTGTTTAAGTTGCGATGTGATAAGTCACAGAAAATGAGAAATGTGAAGTGCGGTTAATGACATTGGAGTGACATGGCAGTGACATGGCAGTGATGTAGAAAACTAATGTGGCAGATGACATGGCCACAACCCCACAGATCGCAGTTGATTTAAGATGACGTGACAAGGTGACGTGGACATGGCTCGCATACTGTATATCGCAGATCAAACATGATAAGTTTATGGTTAAATGTTAAAGGTTGCGAAGAGCAATAAAGAGGCCCGGATGCGATGTAGTTTCAAAGGAAAAATCCAAAGGATTTCAAATCCGTATGTAGAGCCTTTTCTGTTTTAAATCGCATCGAAGGAGGACAAGGATATTACAACGTAAAAATATATGGAATGCGAAGTGTGATGTGCGACGACAGTGGGACCTGGCCCGCATACCGCACATCGCAATTTTTAAGAGTTAAAAATAAAGGAATCATGTTAAAAGCTTCGAAGTGTGATTTGCGAAGCAGGTGGGACCCAACTGAAAATCGAAAGTTTTGAAGGATAGTTGCACAGGTAAGCGTTATAATCGTCGAAGTGCGATGTGCGATGCAGTGGGACATAATCGCAATCGCAAATCTTAAAAGATAAGTTTTAAAGGTAAATGTTAAATTCGACGAAGTGCAATGTGCGATGCAGTGGGGCCCAATCGCATAGTGCGCATCACAAGTTTCAAAATATAAGTGTAAAATAAATTTTGAAAAGCAGAAAAATGTGAAATGTGATGTTGGCGCAGATGCAATGTATTTCAGAGCAAAGGCCTAAATATTTTCAAGTCTAGGCGGATGCGGTTTGTACGTTGTTTTGTGAAGAAATAGTCTAAAACGATGCAGAAGGACTTATGGAGGAATAAGCCCTGACAAGGAGTGAAAACAAAGGATGTTGAGTTTGGAAAAGGACGTTCATGAGGAACTGTTATGGTATAATAGTAGAAATGGAAAAGGAAAAACACATCAGCATAATCACCCAAATAATGAAAAGTGGCTAGCACTACACCAGATTTAATTACCAAATGCCATTTTTCTGAAAAGTAGGGCTAGATGTTAGAGCCACCTTTGGTGACCTCTTCGTGACCATCATAGCCACCTCCAAGCTCATTTTTTGATCTTACGAAGAGCCATCAAAGTGTTTGGATCCATGAAGAGCTGCCCAAAATTAATTCTACAGGCGGTGTCTTTGTCAGAGATTTCTAAACAGGACTTACATGGCCACACTTGTCCATTTTCTGCTAAGTTGTAATCAATGAAATTTTGTCGACTAAGGTAGGGCAACTGACTTAGTATTTAGATAAATACTGCATTCCTTAGCAATATCAGGGGTTGGAAAATTGGACCCTGCTAAAACTTACATTGCAATAAGAATTGGAGCATTGTAACTGTTTGAGCTGGGCATCAATAATAAGAGACCATTCACAAGATTCTTGAGATATGTTAATGGTGATTTTTTTCCTCTGTGTTAATGCTTTTCCTCTTTCTTTTCATGATGTGCATCAATTTCTCTGATTGAAAAGCAGAATATTTAGATTAATATTTGCTGAGAGAGCACCTTAATTTTGTCTGTGTTTTTTATCTTAATGTTTTCTTCTGAAGTATAGTTAAAGAATTCTTAACTTCCATTTAGCTATTTCTGAACCCACTACTTTCTCCCATATCATATTCACACTACCAGTAAGATCTAGTCTACATAGTTAACTTTCCCTGTGAATTCCCTTGAAAAGTTGATCCACACTTCAAGATTTATGACTCCATAGCCCAATGGATTAGTTTCACAGGTCTATTTGTCCAACCACACAATCAATCAAAAAAACAACCCTAATCATTTATATAACTAGCTTAATATCAGTAAATTTAAACAAATCTAAATCTTATAGAGAGATCCCTCTCTGAGTCTAGGAGGGCTAGATCCTAGGCTTCAAGCAGTTTTGATGTTGTTCTTTATAATTTAGTCTTGCCAATATTATAAATTATAAAGTGATAACAGTACTATTATAAAATTTTAGAGGTCATGCATAAGATCAGAAGGACGCCTTAGATGAAATGCTCAATCAATTCTTGGGAATTTCCTAACTAATAGGGCTCAATTTCCTCAGGAATACGTAATCAAGGCTGAGAAACCTAGAGGAAATTTTTTTGTTAAGTATAGGACCAAACTTGTTGAGATCAGAGTGAAAAAGTCAAAGATAGTGCAGAGAGATATCAAACCTCAGAGAAGCATTGTATTGTTTCATATGCTTGGCTTTATGTAATATATAGATAGAAAGGTTTTTAGTTAAGGCTTTCCTGAGATACATCTTTGTGTTGTGTGACTGAAATTATTTCTCTTTCTTGTTCATTTTATTATGCGATCATAATTGGTTTCCGCAATTTGTAGAATAGATTCAATATTTTCTTTTAGCATATTACAATATCAATTGAATCTATGTGGATTTTCTACAGATTCAACTATGATCCTTTGCTCCATTACTTCCCCTTTCTTGTACTTGGCTAGTTCTTTGCTAGGTTCAGTAATTTCTTCAGTAACAACTCCATTACTTTTTTTCTTTGAGTATCAGGTCAATCCTTTTCTTCCATGCTAGATAATTTGATGCTCCAAAGAGTTTATTTATCTCTTTGTAGAAAGAACCCATATGACCTATAGATTCATACATGATGTAATAATATGATACTTACTTTATAACCAATATTTTCCTTTATGATGTCTCCAGCCATCTTGATTCCTTCAATATCTTTGAAGAGACTTCCTTGAAAATTGTTCCCTGAGACTCTTCCAACAACAACTTCCAACAATGATGAATGATAAGATCCTTTAATGCTTCTTTTAAAGAGGTCTACCAATGAGTCTTCAACTAGATTCCTTCAAGAGACAATCCTTATTTAGGATTTCCTTGAGAGTTTCCTTTTTCCTTCCCCTTGACAAGTAATTCCTTGTAGTGTCCTTCCAGTTGCCTTCCTTTTTCACCTAGCTCTGAAACCATGATGGAAAATGCAAAGTGACAACTATTTAAATTGTCTTTTCCTTTACCTTAATACTTGATTATGAAATTATTTATTTTTATTGTGTTCTTTAATTAGATATTTTCATCAAAAAAATATCAAGAACGAAACAACAACAACAGAGGACACGGAAATTAGGCTCCCATCTAGTGAAAAAACCCTCCAAGGGGAAAACTTGGTAAACTCTTCTCTTCTTAAAGAATATGTTTCAAAATGAGATACAAATACCCATTAGGGGAATTTTGAGGTCTAAAATGGGCCTCCTAAGAAAAATTTACAACCAAGATAAAATTTATAAGAACCAATAGGATTCAATATGATGATGTCAACGATGGGGGATGATTCACCTTTTTTTAAGTAAAAGGGTAAAAAGATTAAAAAATAATAAAACAATAGTGACTACTTTTCAACTCGTATTTTCAACTTATCTCCCCAATTTTTTACTCAAATTTCAAGCGGGATTACTCATTGGATGCAAAATTTAATTCCCCATCTAAGGAGTACCCATGTTGGATACTTTTGATGGATTCTGCTATGTGAAAAATGATAAATACATGAAAAAACGTGATTGCAATCACGTTTTCATGTATTTCTCATTTTCTGTGTAGTAGGGTCCATTGAAAGTATGAAACATGGGTACTCCTTGGATGATGAATTAAATTTTGCATCCAACGAGTACTCTTGCTCGAAATTTGAGTAAAAATTTGGAGATAAGTTGAAAATACGAGTTGAAAAAGAAGTTTTTTCTTTTTTCCCTCTAAAATTTAATGATGTAATCAAATCTTATTTTATTATTTCCACTATTATTTTATAATTTCCTTAGGAGGCCCATTTTAGACCTCAAAATTACCCTAATGCAAACCCTAGACTAAGTCATTCTCCAAGTAACAAGTCATCCCTCCAACATTTTTTTCCCTAATTCTACACCAACCAACTTCAAACTACAACTTCGGCCTGCCAACTTCAATACTGCATCTCATCTTGCAATTTCAACCTTGCAGATTCTCTGGAAACCCTAATTATGCCTCCTCCTAAAACCTTCCTAGAGAAAAACATCTCGTCCTAAGGTCAACGAGGTCAAGGTAGGGTATCCTTCCTTCCAACTAAAACATACTTCTCTTCGTCCTCCTGCAATTCAAACCTGCAACTTTGGCCTCCTTTTGCAGCACCAAAAACCCTAGATCTTCACAAGTGTGAGAGAGATAGAGCCCAAAAACAAGATATTTTATGATTCTAGCTTCTCCTAAACCTTCGCTCTTCTTCTTCTAACTTCCCAACTACAAATAAAACTCTTTCTTTGTAGATCGAACTTGTGGAGTGAGTGTGTGCTAAATGAGGTTGAATTTATCCTTTATATTTCCTTCTCAAGGGTTTGAATTCCCTCATTTAGGATGACTTGTAACTGTTAGGAACGACTTGTAATTTTAGATTTTTCCAGAATTTATAGACTCAAAATAATTATTTTTACATCTACATTTTTCCCGGAAGGGTTTTATAAACATGATTTTGACTCCTTTGACTCATGACAATAAATCCTAAGACCTAACAAACCCTATAAGCATGAAGAACATGCTTTTACCTAGAAGATAATTGATAAAGAGTGTGAAACCCATGCTTTAATAATAATAAATTTTCATTTTCTTCTCTAGTTTGTTACATATGATACATATTGAAATGAGTACAACAATTATGAAGACAAAAACTAGTTACATTTTCAACAATTTCAACTTGAAATCGAACCCCTACCCAATAATTTGTACTATTTGGTTGGCCCTCTACACAAATTTGGAAATTATGTTGCAGAACTCCCTCTAAACCTACAAAAATTTCCTCCTTGCTTCTAAGCTATTGATCATTCTTCAACACCACTGTAGTACCATGTGAAATTTCCATAAATTTCAACAACTGGAAATGTACTCTTATAATTTATTAATTATGAACTAAATTCACTACAATGAACAACCAATAAATCACACTACAATTTTTCACAAATAAAATATGTTTTGGAAATAAATTATAAATTGAGAAAAAGGTAGTGCACATACAATAAAATTGACACCATTATTTTTGGACAAAAGTCTCCAGAAAAACCCAATGTGGTAAAACTGGTGCACTAAATGAGGTTTTTATTATTATTATGCATCTGTGAAATTTTTGAGTACAATATGGATTCCAAACTGGAAATCCTTAGCAAATAATCTGGCTAAAATTATTAAGGGAATTTTCCCCTTCTCCAAAATCAATCCCAACACAACCTCCTTCAAAAAACTATCCCTCTAAGAACTCTTGCATAGGACTCTACCCAGTGCTTGTGCAGACCTTCACATGCATAGCCGAAATATTCCTATGATTAAATCGCCCTACCTGTTGCTACCTCTAGAAGTGATTCTTCAACCCTTTGGAAAATATTCCTAGCCTCTGGCAAATGAATTGACGCCCTGCTCAACCAAATCAAACTTCCTCACTGAAGCTTCCTATGCAGTCATTGTGCAACCACTATTGGAATAACTTGGCCTCTTGATGCTCCCTCTCTAGAACTGGAAATTCCTATGGAATTCACTTTTGTTGTTCCCTATTTGTCTTTGTATCTCTTATGGATTGAACTTCTCTCCCTTTCTCAAACTCTGCAATTGGGTATCTTGATCTTCCAAGGAATTCAGCCTCAAAAATGTATTCTCCATCTACCCATTGGGTTTCTCTTATAATCTCTCGTTGGTGAACCATGGCCATGATTCCAATGAGGGATAATTTTAATTCACCATACTTGAGTATGGAGTACACCAAATGAGCAACATACATCGCATCATTAGTGGTTGAAAATGGAATTGATACATCTGTAGGAATGGGGGGAGTGCTATTAGGGTGTCATAATTAAAAGAAACATATAATTATATATGTAAAGAAAACACACAATAAACTTTATATGTGTGTGTGTGTGTTTTTAATGTAAAGATCGTCAAGATAATAACCTCCTTCATAGAACTCTATTAATTAATACCCTCCATATTTGCATAACAAGTCTTTCCATAGTAGAAATGTATATGAGACTGAAGAGGAATTAAATTTTTCATCCGACAAGTACTCCCACTCGAAATTTGAGTAAACATTTTGGGAGATAAGTTGAAAATATGAGTTGAAAAAGTAGCTTTTTTTTCTTTTTTTCCCTCTAAAATTTAATGATGTAATAAAATATTATTTTATTATTTCCACTATTATTTTATAATTTCCTTAGGAGGCCCATTTTAGACCTCAAAATTCCCCTAATACAAACCCTAGACCAAGTCATTCTCCAAGTACCAAGTCATCCCTTCTTTCCCTGATTTTGCACCAACCAACTTCAAACTGCAACTTCAGCCTGCCAACTTCAATACTGCATCTCATCTTGAAATTTCAACCTTGCAGATTCTTTGGAAACCCTAATTATGCCTCCTCCTAAAACCTTCCTAGAGAAAAACATCTCTTCCTAAGGTCAACTAGGTCAAGGTAGGGTATCCTTCCTTCCAACTAAAACATACTTCTCTCCGTCCTCCTGCAATTCAAACCTGCAACTTTGGCCTCCTTTTGCAGCACAATAAACCCTAAATATTCACATGTGTGAGAGAGATAGATCCCAAAAACAAGATATTTCATAATTATAGCTTCTCTTAGACCTTCGCTCTTCTTCTTCCTACTTCCCAGCTACAAATCGAACTCTTTCTTTGTAGATCAAACTTGTGGAGTGAGTGTGTGCTAAATGAGGTTGAATTTCTCTTTTATATAGCCTTCTCAATGGTTTGAATTCCCTCCTTTAGGATGACTTGTAGCTATTAGGGACAAATTGTACTTTTAAAGTTTTCCAAAATTTATAGACTCAAAATAATTATTTTTACAATTACATTTTTCCTGGAAGGGTTTTATGAAGATGATGTTGACTCCTTTGACTCATGATAATAAATCCTAAGACCTAACTAACCCTATAATCATGAATAACATGCTTTTACCTATAATATCATTAATAAAGAGCATGAAACCCGCGCTTTAATAATAATAAATTTTCCTTTTCTTCTCTAGTTTGTTACATAGGATACATATTGAAATGAGTACAACAATTATGAAGTTCGAAACTAGTTACATTTTCAACACTTGCAACTCGAAATCGAATCCCTACCCAGCAATTTGTTGTGAAAATTCCTGAATACAGTTATCCAGAAACCCTACTGTAGTATCATGGTTTACTTTTCCTCCTTGATTAAGTTATACAAGTTATTTTTCAGAAAACATATTCAAAAAATACCGAAGTAAACACAACTAACAGCCTACACATGCAGATCATTTATTGAATATTACGCTCGTTCAAACAAAGTGACACACTGATTTTTGGACATAAGTCCCCAGAAAAACCCAAAGTGGGAAAACTGGTGCAACAGATATGAGGGTTTATTATTATTAAGTAGATTCTGAGTACAACAAATCTGCGTACCAAATATGGTTAACCCGACAGAGAAAAAGTAGATCTGCAAGTAACATGTTGTTCTAAGACCATGATTCTTACTGATCCACACCCTCAAATGAGATTTACAATACTTAGCCCGATTTTGGCACTAGAAACCCCAGTATTTCCCTTGAAGCCCAAATGTCAGTCTTGATAGGCTCTACGTGCCTTTGCGCTACTCAGAAGGGGACTGCATAACCCCAGATTGGGTGACGTAATCCTTACACTACCTCTAGAGGCCCCTACATAACTCAAGAAGACCTTTGAAGCTACAGCACTGCACCTCCTCGGCCTATGTAGCAGATGAATCTATACTCCATAACTGATGTTGATGTTGCCCTTTCTCCTCTACGTTATTCCTGAAAGATGCTCCTCTACCTCTTACTGACTCTTGCCTCTGGGATCAGATCATCCCCTCAGCCAATACTACCCCTCGCTGCAAAAAAATCCTCTAGAAATTCTTAGGAAACCCTGGCCTACAATTCCAACTTAGTTTCTTAGCTCTACCTCTATGTGCGTGTGTGTGTGTGTGTCCAACTGACCCTCAAGCCTTTCTCTTATAATTTTTTGTTGAACACATCAACCACTGATATTAAAATACTCATCAACGGATGAGATTAAAAAATTTCTTGATCTGTGTCATTTAGAACATTTCAACACATGTGTAAATTAATTCAGTTTAGATATTTAATTTCCCTAAGTTTAGACTTAGGGATTACATTAAAATAATTAATTATTTGAATTAATTTAACACTGGATGAAATTTCTCCAAACGCTTTCTCGGTTTTGGATTTGATGTGTTTGTTATCCCCTCCACAAAGCTTTAGGGATAGAGCACACCTGATGCTACCCCAACTACACAAAATCTCAACACTCCCTCTTAGCACGGAGTGTGCTCTAGAAATACATCCACACCATGTATCACAAGATCTTGGTATTGGTTTTTGTACTGCTAATGCTTGTCTTGCTGCCCTCCATCCACTGCACTACTACTTTCTGTATTGTTGCCCATGTCACTGCCATTGACATTGCCACATCTGTACTGTAGATCCCTCTCAAATTGTTGCATCACGTTTCCCATAGCACTGCCACTGCTAACTGCTGCACTACAACTTAGTTTCCAAGAAGTAAGCAACTGAAGGACTTATGCCCAATCGTTGACATACAAGTCAGGTTGCATCCCATTACTGAAGCTTCCTTGACTTCTAATTTATGATGTCCTCCTGAAGCCACTGTGTTGCTACAACTCTACACTACATGAGCACTACCTCTCTGTGATGTTGCCTCTACGTTGATGTTTCCTCTGCCTTACACTACTCCCTCTTCATCTCTTCAGTATGGCCCTCTGCTTCACTATGACCTTATGCAACCATCTCCTGACTTATCCCGCTACTGGCTTAAGGCTCCCGTAGCTCGTATGTGATCCAAGAGTAGGGTCAATTCAAGGAGCCTGCCATCTTGATCTGTAGCTGCTCTACAAATCCATGTCACCCCAGCTCTTTTCTCAAGACACATGAGAACTCATGGCTGCATCATCATCAAAGCCACCATCCTTTGTTGTTGCAGCCTTGGATTAAGAATATCCTTTATCCTTCTTATTAGGACAAGTGCTAGAGAAGTGTCCAAGTTTTCCACAGTTAAAGCACCAGACCTTGGAAAGATCCCTCTTCTTCTTCTCGTGTTGCTTTCATTCCTTTGATGCAAGGGTTGCATCATCCTCCTCCTCTTTCTTCACTCTGGCTGATCTGCTTGTGCTGCTTTTCCTCTTGGTGAATCTCCTGATTTCCTCCTAACGGAGGATTTCCCACATGTTTGCTCATGATGGTAACAGTGCCCTGCCCAAAATGCTTTGGACAAATGTTTCTCATTCTTCAGAGACTACATTTAGGGTAGTCCTCACTATGACCCCCTCATCCGGATTTGTACCCATGGCAATCAGTTGATCCCGCATAGTCTGAATTTTGAAGAGGAATGGATCTATCTCCACACCCTTCTGCATCTAGAACAACCGCATCTAATTCTTTAGAAGCATCCCTCTTTGGACAAAGCCTCCCTGATACATCGTGTCCAATTCTACCCACATCTTATTTGTCGTATTATTTCCAACAATATGAGGCATGACGCGGTATTTGACTCCATCCATAATCAAATGCTTAGCTCACACTTGATTTTCTTCATGCTTCTTTAGGAGATCTGCATCGATTGACACAACTAGGACTTTCTATGCATGGTACTTGAGGCCATACTCATCCATAAATGACATGATTCTAGCCCTTCAGATAACTAAGTTGGACATGTTGTCCAACCTATCATGATCTCTCTATCGATATCACGCCATCTTCTCAGATCTGTCAGAACAAATACTCTTCTCCCTCTTTTTATTGTAATACTTAACAAAAATGTTGGATCTAGGTTACTTGGTGAATATAAACCCTCTATAGTAGCTACTCCTTTTGACAACTGATTTCCCTCCTAGGAATCTTCAGCCAAACCAATCATTCAGTTCTCTCTGATCACCCTCCTCAGTAAATCTCAGATTTGTTTGGCTCATATCTGCTGAGTGACTTTCTTCCTCCCGCTCTTTGTTGACATATCTAGGCACAATTCTACACCGGAAGAATCTCCACAACACCAACACTGCTAAATATCTGAAGCACTACTTCCGGATCTTGGAAAACTTCTATGCAAATGGAAGAATGAATGGATTGTGTCCCACTGACTGGCCCAACGCAGCCTCAGCATTGTTCAGAAGTGGACTGTGTAACCCCAGAGTGGGTGATGTAGTCCTTATGTTGGCCTGGGAATGCTCTGCATAAGCCTGATAGCCTTTTGTAGTTGCAGTGCTGCCCCTTCCTGGGTCTTTGTCCTCCTGCTTCCAAGCTTCCCCTTCCAGATCTTTGTCGCTTCTATTGTTGTCCTGCAGAAATAATATTCTTCAGTTGATTTGCTGGAGATTCAACTTGATCTGTTATCGCTCTGATACCATGTGAAAATTATTGAATGCATTTATGTAGAAACCCTACTATAGTATCATGGTTTACTTCTCCTAATTTATTAAGTTATACAAGTTATTTTCAGAAAATATCGAAGTAAACACAAATAACATCCTACACATGAAAATCATTTATTGAATATTACGCTCATTCAAACAAAGTGAGAAATTGATTTTTCGACATCAGACCCCTGAAAAACCCAAAATGAGAAAATTGGTGTAGCAGATATGAGGGTTTATTATTATTAAATAGATTCTGAGTACATCAAATATGGGTACCAAATCTGGTTAACCAGACAGAGAAAAATTAGATCTGCAGCTAACCTACTTTTTTTAGACCAAGATTATGGCTGATACACACCCTCAAACAGGAATTACAAGACTCAGCCTGATTCTGGCCCTAGAAACCCCAATGCTGCCCCTGAAGCCCCATCGTTAGCCCTACTACGCTCCGCGCTGCTTAGAATGGGACTATGTAAACCCATAGTGGGTGATGCAATCCTTGAACTGCCTCTGGAGGCCGCTGCGTAACTCTGGAAGGCCTCTGAATGATCCGGATTTATGCAGGAACGCAACAGAATAAAAATATAACCATAAATACAGAGATGCAGCGGAAATAACACTTCATTTCATTAATATCAAAGAACTGAAATTTTCTTACAGACAGAATGGAAATAAAACTAGCTAGGGCGCTGGTAGCTATCTCTGAGAGGAGATGTGGCGGCTACAGTCCTCTGAACTGAGTTACAATGAGGCTCGAGGGCCTATTTATCATTTAGAAACAATGGGAAATCCTAAACAGTCAAAACCCTAACCCTAGGAGATGAAGCGCCAAAACTATGGGCCCCGTTTGGGTAAATTGGTGTTTCAACTTCCCAGGGGCGTAACTTTGGCATACGATCTCCGTTTGACGCGTACCATACCTCGTTAGAAAGATCTATCCAAGGAATACAAATTTGGAATGAGAAACATCAGTCCATGGACCCATGTTGCTCTCCGTTTTCCCAAAAAACGTCGTTTAGGGCCTCAAAACGGCTCCGGAAGTTTAGGACCCGAAAAACTGCTAAAAATAGTAAACTGTGCCGAAACTGAAAAACTGAAATAGACAATGGCGGAGCCCCAAGTGGAATAGGCGGTGACCACCAATATCCACCTGGATCATTCCTCTCCCCTTAGGAAGCAATGGTCCCCATTGCGTTAAGTTCCTCCATGAGATGAGGAAATTTCTGCTGAACTTGGTCCCTGGTGAACCACTTTCCTTGGTGCAGGAGTTGGCCAGCTTTGACAACCTGATATAGTTGGATCTTCTGCTGGCGAGTGTTCTTGATTTGCATGTCCATGACACAATCTGTGGTGGCCTGTTCCATGCAGTCTGGATTTAACTCTGTTGGTGTGAGTTGTTCTGCAATGTCCGAGGTGTCCAGTAGAGGTGGCAAGTAAGGACGAAGGAGATCCACATTGAAGACTGGGTGCAGACCAAGGAATGGTGGAATACTGAGCTCGAAGGCATTGTTCCCTACAGCCTTGGTGATGGTGTACGACCCGTATCGGAGCGGGCGAAGCTTGCGGTGGGGTCCAGTGAGGCGCTCCTTCTACAAATGTAGCCATACTTTGTCGCCCACCTGGAAGTTGTGTGGCACCCGGTGTTGATCATGGCATTGCTTGTACTTGGCATTGGCTCTGTCCAATATATCATGAACCTGTTGGCGGATGTGTTGAATGTGCTCGATGAAGCTACTTGCTTTGTCAACTTCAGACTGGACATGAGCTGAATTGGCCTGAGCAGCTGCAAATGGCATGGCTACGTCAATGGGACATAGTGGCTGGAATCCCAAGCCCACCTGAAAGGGGCTATGGCTAATTGAACTGTGGAGAGCCCTGTTATAACTATGTTGTACATAGGGGAGGCTCTCGTCCCATGTGCGTGGATGCTTTGAATTGTACATGCGCAGAATGTGTACAATCATTCTGTTGACGACCTCTGTCTGGCCATCCGTTTGGGGATGGAAAGCTGTGGACTTGGTGAGCTTGGTATCCAACATCGACCAGAGGCTGGACCAAAATGTGCTGAGGAACCTGCTATCCCGATCTGATATGATAGACTGTGGGATCCCAAAGTGCACCCACACTCGTTCAAAGAAGAGTTTAGCAGTGGCTTCTGCTGTGATATTCTTCTTGCAGGCCGCCATAATAGCCATCTTCGAGAATCTGTCGACGACCACAAAAACACAGTCATTTCCCTGCTTAGTAGAAGGCAGGCCCGACATGTAATCCATGGAGATGGATTCCCAAGGTCGACTAGGGGTAGGTAGAGGAGTATATAGGCCTTGCTTCTTGATGGTCGGTTTGGCAATGGCACAAGCAGTGCAGGATCTGATGTGCTTCTCGACATCCTTTCGAAGGTTCTGCCAATAGAAATACTTCTGCAGGATTGCTACTGTTTTCTCAACCCCGAAATGCCCAGCGACTCGACTGTAGTGTGCTTCCCATATCATCTTGGCATGCTCGCTTGAAGGAACACAAAGGTGTCCCATGTGACATAAAAGTGCATCTTGGAGGTGAAAATTTGGAACTTGCGCACCCCCCAAGAGTGCCTTGTAAGTTTGGCCGAATTCTGGGTCACTCTCATAGAGAAGCGGCCAATCAGAAGTCTCGTGCCCACAAGAGTTGAGCACAGTGGTGAGCGCCACGATCGGTGGTCGGCTGAGGCAGTCTACAACATTATTGGTGCTACCCTTCTTGTACTTGATGTTCAAATGAAACCGTTGCAGATATGTGGACCACTTCTGATGGCGATCATTCTGCAACTTCCCTTGTGTCTGTATGAACTGCAAGGGTCGGTGGTATGTGTGGATGATTGTTTCCTTCCCCAAAATGTAATGCTTCCATTGTCGATAAGATTGCACAATGGACTACATTTCTTTGTCATATGTGGGGTACTTTCGAACTGTGTCAGACAATGTCTCACTGTGAAATGCCACTGGATGTACCTGTTGAGTAAGAACTGCCCCAATAGCATAGTCAGAGGCATCTGTCTCGATCTCAAATGGCTGTTGCAAGTCTGGTAAAGTGAGCACTGGGGCAGAACAGAGGCAGTTTTTCAGTTTTGTGAACGCCTTCTGTTGAGGTTCCGACCAAAAAAATTTTGCTCTCACTCCTCCCTTGGTGACTTGACTCAAGGGCCAAGTGATATGAGAGAATCCCAACACAAACCTCCGATAGAAATTAGCAAGACCCAGAAAGCTACGAAGCTCTGTTATAGTGGTTGGGGCTGGCCAATCCAGAATGACTTGGATCTTGGCTGGATCCACATGCACCCCCCTTTCATCAATAATGTATCCCAGATATTGAACCTGGGTCATGCCAAAAGTGCACTTCTCCAAATTGGCACACAAATTGTGTTGCCGCAGTGTTTGGAGGACTTGTCGGATGTGGTGAAGGTGCTCTTCCCAAGTCTGGCTGAAGATCAGAATGTCATCCAAGTACACCACTACAAATGAGTTGGTGAATGGCCGCAAGATGTCATCCATCATCCCCATGAAGGTGGCGGGAGCATTCGTCAATCCGAAAGGCATGACCAGCCATTCGAAAAGGCCTTCCTTGGCTTTGAAGGCAGTCTTCCACACATCGGAGGGTTCAATTGGTACCTGGTGATACCCAGACTTCAGGTCGATCTTGCTGAAATATTTTACACCTTTGAGTTGGTCCAGAAGGTCATCAATCCGTGGGATTGGGTACCTATTCCGGACAGTGATCTTGTTCAGCGCCCGATAGTCAATACAGAGTCTCCACGTCCCATCCTTCTTCCGTACCAACACGATCGGGCTCCCACAGGGCGATGAACTTGGTCTGATGTGACCTTTCTGCAACAGCTCCTGAATCTGCCTCTTGATTTCATCATTCTCCAGAATAGAGCACCGATAGATCGGTCCATTAGGTAGCGGCGCACCGGGGGTCAGATCAATCGGGTGCTTGACCTGACAGTGCAGAGGAACCCCCGTGGGTGAGGTGAATATGTCCCCGTACTCCTCCACAACCTTATCCATTTGTTGTTGTTGTGCAGAGGAGCCCTGTCTGGAGGTCGTGGCCACAGTCTTCTTCTTGCCCTGGGGGCGGATCATCAGAAAAACGAATTTCCTGGTTTGGGAAATGAGCTTACTGCATTGTTTTGCAGTAACCAAAGAGATAGCGGCAGGAGGTGGTACCTCTGGTATCCTGTACAACTTATTTCCCAAAGTAACAATGACAGCACGAGGTCGAGACTCATACACAGCATGACGCTTCCACAAGTATGGTTGTCCTAATAATACATCAGAAACATCAATAGGAGCAACGTCACATAATACCTCATCCGTGAAGGGCTTGATGCTATAGGGAAGGCGACACTGCTGGCTGACACAGAGATCTCGTCCTTGGTGAAGCCACCCGATGGTGTATGGATGTGGGTGAGCTGTGGTCGGCAAGCCCAACCACTTCACGGCGTCTGCTGAAATGAGGTTCTTCTGGCTCCCATTGTCGACAATGAACTGTACCGGGGAGCCCTTTACCCACATCTGGGAGTGGAAGAGACGTTCCTCCTCCTCTGGATCTTCTGGTTCCTCCTTTTTGATCTTTGTAGTGGCAACAGTGGCGTTGGGCTCCGCATCAATAATCTGTTTCCCTTTTTCATTCGCCTTTTCAGGTTCTGATTCGGAGTCAGAGCATGCATCTGACTTAGAAGCCCTCATCTCGGCCACTAGCGATTGCTTGGCCCGACACTCACTTGTGTTGTGAGTGGAGCTCTTATGGAACTCACACCACTTTCCCATGTCCTTCTTTGGCTTTGCGGTGCTATTCTTTTCTTGTGGATTCGATGAGTTGTCTTTAGCCGCCATGCCTTGGCTCTATCCTTTGTTCTGCGGTTTGGAAGCACCTTTCCCTTGCTTTTGATTCGCAGATCCAAAGTCTCGCTTCTTCTACTTGAATTTCTGCTCAATCTTGGCAGCATACCGGTATGCCGTACCAAGCGAGGAGATGTCGAGGAACTCCATTACCTCCTGAATGTATCTGTGCAGACATCTGTGATACTTTAGCACCAGATGTTTCTCTGAATCTTTGATACCCAACTTTGTGCGCAGGGTATGGAACAGATTCGTCAGCTCATGCACATCTTGATCCCTTTGTTGCCGCAGCGTGGTCCATTGTATGTACTTGTCCTCATAGCTCCCCATGGGATAGTACTGTTCCTTGACGGCATCTCGGAAAGAATTCCAAGTTGGTACGCCGAGACCAGAGAGGGTTCACTGTCCTGGTTACTTTAGGTTTCTTCACCAAATTCCCACATGGGGTCCACGGAGGAGTGCAAGCCCCGTCTGAAAAGTCATGAACCGAGAACATCCTTCTAACATATTCAACCATCTATCTGACAAGACCAAGGCCTATTTGACTCTTCTCAAATATGGGAATGTCAAAATTTACTTGTACCTTAAAGGGAGTCGCAACTCCAGAGTGGCTACTGGATGCAGATGCGCCGCCGGTGGGCAGCCGTTGAAGGATCTGAGCAAAGTTATCCATCATCGCGTTCCTTTGTTTTTCGAGGGCCTCCTCGAGCAATATTTTGATAGGATCTTCTGCTCCCTCATCTTTCTTTCGTCCCCCATGGGCGTCTGTCGAGGTTTGCGAGGCTGATCTTGCAAAGGTTCCACCAGATCAAGCCCTAGCTCCTTATACCCCGACCTCGTTGGGGACATGCAAAGAAGGATCGAGAAAAAAGCTAAAACACTGCTTCCGATACCACTGGCATGGGTGTGTAAGGTGAACGCAATAGATAAACATACAACTAAAAATACGTAGATGCAATGAAATAACACTTCATTTCATTAATATCAAAGAACCGAAATTTGCTTACAGACAAAATGGAAATAAAACTAGCTAGGGCGCTGGTAGCTATCTCTGAGAAGAGATGTGGCGGCTACAGGCCTCTGAACTGAGTTACAATGAGGCTCGAGGGCCTATTTATCATTTAGAAACAATGGGAAATCCTCAACAACCAAAACCCTAACCCTAGGAGATGAAGCGCCAAAACTATGGGCCCCGTTTGGGTAAATTGGTGTTTCAACTTCCCAGGGGCGTAACTTTGGCATACGATCTTCGTTTGACGCATTCCATACCTCGTTAGAAAGATATATCCAAGGACTACAAATTTGGAACGAGCAAAATCGGTCCATGGACCCATGTTGCTCTCCGTTTTCCCAAAAAACGTCGTTTAGGGCCTCAAAACGGCTCTGGAAGTTTAGGACCCGAAAAACTGCTAAAAATAGTAAACTGTGCCGAAACTGAAAAACTGAAATAGACAATGGTGGAGCCCCAAGTGGAATAGGCGGGTGACAACCAATATCCACCTGGATCACTGAAGCTGTAGCGCTTTGTGCAGCTACTACGTAATTGTTGTTGTTGTTGCCCTTGCTCCTCTGCATTGTTCCTGAAAGTTTCTCCTCTGCCTCTTGCTAAATCTTGGCTCTAGGATTAGATCATCCCCTCAACCAATACTACCCCTTGCTGCATAAATCTCCTTCGGAAATTCTTTGCAAACCCTGCCCTAGAATTCTATCTTAGTTTCTTAGCTCTGCCTCTGTGTGTGTGTGTCTCCAACTGAACATCAAGCCTTTATCTTATACTTTTTCGTTGAACACATCAATGAGTGAGATTAAAAGACTTCTTGATTCGCGTCATTTATAACATTTCAACACATGTGTTAATTATTTCACTTTAATTATTTAATTTCCCTTAGTTTAGATTTAGGTATTACATTAAATATTAATAAATTATTTTAATAAATTTAACACCACATGAAATTTCTACAAACGCTCTCTGGGTTTTGGAGTTGATGTGTTTCTTAGATCCTCCACAAAGTTTCAGGGCTAGAGCACACCTAATGCTACCCAAACTACACAAAATCTCAACATTTGTACTATTTGGTTGGCCCTCTACACAGATCTGGAAATTATGTTGCAGAACTCCCTCTGAACCTGCACAAATTTCCTCCTTGCTTCTAAGCTATTGATATTTCTTCAACGTCGCTCTGATACCATGTGAAATTTCGATAAATTGTAGCAACTGGAAATGTATCCTTATAATTTATTAATTATGAATTTTATTTGCAGCAAAGAAAAACCAATAAATCATACTACAATTTTTCACAAATAAAATATGTTTCAGAAATAAACTAGAAATTGAGAAAATGATAGCACACACAATAAAATTGACGTCGTTATTTTTGGACAAATTTCTCCAGAAAAAACCCAATGTGGGAAAACTGGTGCATTAAATGAGGGTTTTATTATTATTATGCAGTAGTGAAATTTCTGAGTAAAATCTGGATGCCAAACTGGAAATCCTTAGCAAATAATCTGTCTAAAATTATTAAGGGAATTTTCCCCTTCTCCAAAAGAAATCCCAACACAACCTGCTTTAGAAAACTAGCCCTCTAAGAACTCTTGTACGGGAATCTGCTTGCATAGACCTTCAAATGCATAGCTTAAATATGCCTATGATTAAGTCGTCCTACCTGTCGCTGCCTCTAGAAGTGATTCTTCGACCCTTTAGAAAATATTCCTAGCCTACAACAACTGAATCGACATCCTGCTCAGCCAAATCGAACTACCTAACTAAAGCTTCCTATGCATTCATTGTGCAACCACTAGTGGAATAACTCGGCCTCTTGATGCTCCCTCTCTGGAATAGGAAATTCCTATGAAACTCACTTTTGTTGCTCCCTCTCTGTCTTTGTATCTCTTATAGCTTGAACTTCTCTCCCTTGCTCGATCTCTGCAACTGGGTATCTTGATCTTCCAAGGAACTCAACCTCAGAAGTGTATTCTCCATCTACCCATCGAATTTCCCTTATAATCTCTCGTTGGCGAACCATGGCCATGATTGCATTGAGGGATGATTTTAATTCACAATACTTGAGTATGAAGTACACCAAATAATCAATGAATTACATCTACTACATGATTAGTGATCGAAAATGGCATTGAAACATCTATAGGAGTGGGGGAGTGCTATCAGGGTGCCATAATTAAAAGAAACATATAATTAGATATGTAAACAAAACACTCAATAAAATTTATATGTTTGTGTGTGTGTGTGTGTTTCTAATGTAAATATCATCAAGATAATAACCTCCTTGATAAAACTTTATTACTTGCTACCCTCCATCTATGCATAACAAGTATTTCCACAATAGATACGTATATGAGACTCATGTGAGTCTGCATGTGGCCACGACTAGTCAAATTGTGCTACATATTTGAATCGTCCAACCCCTCCCACAACATCAACTACTAGTGGCTCTTGCCACGATGATGCTACAAGTTTCCATGTTGCACTAGGGTACAAATCAATGTGGCCATTGCTCTCTAAGTTTCAATAATGGTATCCATAACTAGATGATGTTAGTGAGACAGGGTTAGGATTCGTTTAGGTGAACAAGGACCTAGTGCTAGGTCATTCCTAGAATTTTTCCTATTATGTGCAAACCCACGACCCACCCCCTGGAATTCTCCCATGTCAAAGTATTTGATATGATGTCCTAGTCTAAACGATGCCCATAAATTCCTCAAGATATATAGAGGCGCCTCCCTATTATTACAAGGACTTTTATCAAACAGCATGAACCTTTTGAAGCCTCGGAATTCCGTTGCAACAACAAAGGTGATAACCACCTGGTTCGGACCTTAAAGCAACTCCTTTCCGTTTAGTGTAGTGGCTTCAACTGGGGATAATGGGACTAGTTTCCAAGCAAAGAGATTGATATGGTAATGGTGCATTTTGATACAAGGTGAAATGATGAATATCTTTATACTAATGGAAATAATCTATCTAAGTAACAAAACACATGCATCTACTTAATCTAATTATTTAACTTAATCTATACTTGGGCAGAATTACCATTGATGTGATCTAGAAAGATATCTTATAGTAAAAGGTAATAAAGGTCATTCAATTACTAAAAGAGATGAAAATTATGTAAAATGATTATTTTGACTAAATAGTTAAGCAAAACAATTATGTGAAATATATCACATCTATCAATTGCTTTATGTATTTGGTAAGGAATTATAGCTAAAACATTGTACAAAAGTGCATGAATGATAAACTATAAGTCACTCTGCATACATATCACAATATAAAAAATAAATTACTATGAATTCATAATCAAGACTTAATCATAAAGATAGTAGTACCAAATATGATAAGTTATGTTCATGAAATCCACAACATTGATATGCTTCTCTTCAATCCAAATATACTTCAAGAGTACAGAAGTGCAATTTCAGTAAAGCATATTCAATTTTCCAAAAAGTAGATTATGTTTCATATATTTCATCAAAATAATTCACAAAAGTACAGAAGTACAATCTTTCGCAAATTGTTCTTTGATAAAATTTTGGACCCTTCTCTAAATGCATGAGAGGGGTTAAAATACTAAACTAAATAAGCAAAAAATAGATTATTACATACAAATTTGAGGATGTTTCAAACTCTCATAATAAGTAAATTAAACTACAATCTAGAAATTAAATATAACAAGACTAATTATTTGGTTTGATTTTCTTTCATCACTTGATCTTTGACTTGGCAGATATCCATCATTGGCTTTAACTGAGTCGGTTGATTGATCTGGTATCTGACTTGTCCTTTGAACACGGGATTTAAGAGTGTTGGCAATGCTTTTCTAGTGGAATCAATTAAATATTGTAGAGTCATGTACTGGTCATGTGGTCTGATCAAGAAATTCCAGTAATTTTCTTGATCCAATTTAGTTATCTTCTTAATAGATTATGCTTGTGCTTCAATGATTTATTTCCACTTTGTCTTCAATAGTTTGACCTCTGGAATTGTTTCAGTTGTATATTCATTAATAAGCTTAGCATTCTGAAGTTATCCATTGATAGACTCAATGATTTCATTTGCTAAGTTGGTTGCCTTTGGCGTTGCTTTCTCTACTTGTTTCAACTGCATCTCCCAGTCTTTAAATAAAATATCTTTATGGAACTCGTAAATCTTTGGGAGATCAGCTTCCTTCCCTTTGTCGCATTCTTTCCATAAAATGAATTCAGAAATTTTTTTATGAATATTTTCACATTCAGTTTCTGTTTTCCACTTGTTGGGTCAATATTTTACTTGTTTCACAGTATGAATTGGTAGCAGAGATTTGTTGACAAAAAGTCTCCTACTGTTGTTACAACTTTGAATTCCATTCAAGTGCCTCTTTTATGAACTCTTCTGTTTGAGGTTGGATTTTAAGATTATCCATTACTGCTTCTATTTGTGCATCTTTTTCAGAGATATGCACTTGATGTTGCAACTTCAACCTTTCAAATTTCTTCTGGAACTGTGCCATTTTATTTCAACTTGCTTATTGGCATTATGATTTTCTTGTTCCATTTGTCCTTCCAGCTCTTGAACTCTATATTCTTTTTATCTGAGTAGAATTTTCACTTATGTTTCTTTATAAATCGTGGCATTTGCATATACACCTGCAAACTGTGGCAGTTTGGTAAGATGTTCTGTTCGATTGACAAAAGTGTCTTTTCAGACAATATCTACTGATTTATTATTGAGGTTTGTCATTTTTTCATCAACTCATTTTATTTTCCTCCTATTTACTACAAATTTTTGATTTGGACTGTAGAAAACGTCCAGTGGAGGTATTTCTTCAATATTCAAAATAATTTTTTTGTCAGGTAGGCCAGGATGATTTCCTATTCTTGAACCTCTGGGGTTTGCTGAAGTGCCACTATTATTTCTGATAGTTTCTGAGTTTGCACAGGAGTGTGAAAACTTGTTGATCCTTATGGATTAAGATTAAGTGGTGTCTGAAGTTCTTTAGTAAACTTCTGCCATTCTTTGCCCAAATTCTCTACTTGAGATTTTGTTGTCTGCACATGTGTAGTTTGAACTTGATCAAGTTCTTTTGAAGATTCTTTTAATAATTCAGCTTCACCAGTTCCTTCTTTAGTATGTGTATCAATTACTTTGATTACATCTCCAATTATCTTACCAGGGCTCTCATTTTTACTTTCATATTCATTTTCAGAATTATATGAATCTTGGGATTTATGTTGTGAATGCTCTGAATCCTTAATTGATTTTTCCTGTGATTCATCTTCAGACATGTCTTTTGCTTCATCATATAAAATAATACTAGGAGTTGGCTCTCTGACTTCTTCTATTCGTAACAAGTCCAATGGGATTGTTTCTAATCTCTTATTTCTATATTCATGAAAATATTTGATGCCTGCTACACTAAGCTTATTGGATGCCATATTTAATACATCTGAAAATTTCTCTGTTCCTTCAAACAAATCATCAAAATCATCCTTTTCATGCATGAAAGGTCTAACTTTAAGAGAAATGGTAAAATTTTGGACCACATTATTAGGATCATACTGTCTCCCTGGCATGAAAGCCTGATTCAAAGATCTAATGTTTGGAATTTCCTTTGTTGTATGACCTATATCAAAAAGAGAAAAGGTACCACACTGTAATGGAAATGTAGGCCAAATAGCCTTCTTTGAATCCCTGAGTTGTTTGGTTATACCATTTACATGTGTTTGATATGCAATTTATCTAGCCAAAAGTTTATCTAGGACATAGTAGGGAAAAACATGAGAAGGGGAAAGACTCCCGAAAACTCTGACATTAGTAAAAATATCTTCCCCGAACCATCTGGCCACAGGCATAGTATCTGTACTGACCTCTTTAGAAATTCTAGGGGATTTCTCATTAAAAATGGTTTGATGGATGGGTAACATGACTCCATGACAAATCTTATAAAAAAGAGAACGAAATTCAGACTCCCACAGGGATTTATGATAAATATGAATAGGGCTAGTGTCTTGTCTGGTCCATTTCCAACCCATAACAGGAAAATTCAAGCAAAAACATACGGCATCCATAATATATGCGCTCATATAAAGAGGAGGGATTGTCCTAGTAGAAAATACGCTATTTGTTATGTATTACATAATAGTTTTGGCCAAATTATTGGATAAAATATTGGCCCGATTCATAATAGTAGAATTGATAGAAGCGTAAATTAAGGGAACCCATTCAATGGAAATTTGGTGGTATCAAGTTTAGAAAACAATCTACACCTCATTGTTGCTTCAAAAAAGTAGGGTGATGGAAATTACGCTATTGGGTACATACCTTCATCGCTTTAATTTTCCTTGATCAACCTTCCATTCTTTCACTACCTTCATCGGGTCTTGATTTTCCTTTGTAAACTTTTCCAGGAAAGCTTTATCATAAGATTTCTATGGCATTGGAAAATGGTGCATTACACACAAATCCTCGAGGGTGAATGAGCCCATGTCTTCCTATCTGGAATTCTTCAAAGTCCTGTCTGCTACATTGAGATTATCTATGACCCATCTTACCATGTTAGTATATGGTAAGATATTTGGTCTTGCAGCTATCCTATGCAAGAATGAACATGCAGCTTCGAAATAGGAAGGCTCTCATGAATCAATTTCATTAGTCATTGCTACTTTCTTTAATTCGTTTGGATTCTCTCCTTCAAACAAATTATACATTGCTTCCCATGAAGACATTCCACTGTCCTTATTGCACGTAGTATCTAAAAAGAGTGGAGGCATGTTTGTAACTTTAGAGGGGATGATTGGGCAACTGATTTTATTTTCTTTGTCATTTATGTTGATATCTCTTTCTCGGGTAGTTTCCTGAATTCAAGAAAACAAGGAATTTCAAAGTTGAGATGAAGAGAAAAAAGGAACGGAGAAACATAGCTAAATCACCATAAATAAAAAACCTGGCACTTTTATTTGAAACATGCCTTAGAAATATATCAATCTTTTTTAGCCTGAAACCACTGAATTTCGTTAATATGTATTTAAATGATCATCGAATATTTTACGTATTTTACAATATATGTCCAATCAGAAGATTTAAATCATTAGATATTTTTAATGGGCCAATTGATTAACTATCATTTCAAGCACTTTGGTAATAATTATTATATCACAAAGCGCAGTTTTTACAAACACCTAATTTATGTATCTTGACCACGAGTGGATGCAAAATGCAATGAGCACAAATCACATATCGCACTTTATCAAGGTGGGCATAACTTTCATTCGGGTTGATGCTGCGAGATGTGAATGCGGTAAAACTCAAAGCATTGCACTTTATCGGATTTGTGGATATGTTTCAATGTTCATTTATTATTCTATCGGGTCTGACCTCATTGCATTTTATTTTTGAATGTTATCTCTATTTGCTTATCTTTTAGGGAGATGCGATGTGATTTATAGTTATATGGGTTTTTTCACTTTTTTAATGGGAATTTTCATACAACTCAAAAAGGTCTTAGCGCTTATCACAATTCACAAGTTATATATGTGTTCCAATTTTGTTAACTTGCGAGTTTTGTGATTTGTTCTAAGTGCAATGAAATCAAAGCGAAAAAATTTCATGCCTTTTATTCCTAAATTTTTAAAACTTAAAGCAAAGTGAAGTAATGTTTCCTAAAATCTTTTTTTTTTTTAAAAGGGTCCCCATTTAATTCATAACCTTAATCGATATTCAAATAAATGGGGGGGTTGTTTGATAGCACAACAATTAGCAATTCACTGGGAAAACCAGTTATATATTATAATTTTAAAAATTTTGTCTTTTTCAAAATAAAAATATTTGAAGAAATGTAAATAACATGAAATCTAAAATAATTAATATTTATTTGAGCCATAAAAATAAAATCACTTCATTATTATCCACTTGATATCCTCTTAAAGACAAAAATTATTTTGTTTAAATAAGTATTTACTTGGTTAAAAGATAAAGTAACAGATTCTCTTTGTAGATTAGTTAAAATATCTTCATTTGTCACAGGTAGAGCCTCTTATGCAAGTAGGTATTAATAACTTTTGACAGGGTTACCTTTTAACCAGTCAATGATTCAGTATCCCATCCAAATAATAATTCAGTTGTTAAAGATAAATCCTAGGTCACATATTTATTCTTGTTTCCTCTTTTTATTTTTATTTTTGTTACTTAAAATTCATTGTCTTGGTTTGGTGGCGAAATAATAACAAAGCCATTCATTGGTTGTAACTTAACTGAACAAGTTGGCTCGTGATGAGACCCCTTGTATTTTGATTAAAATAATCTTAAGTCATTACCCTATTTTGGTATGATATTTTGGTAATTTCAGTTAGTTATTCCCATATGAATATGGAAAGCAGGATCATGATGAGACCTCTTATCTTTTAAGCTTTTTTGAAAATTTATTTCATAAGATCAGGCCTTAAAAAGAGAAAAGTTTATTGGATGGGGAGAATCATTGACTCCTTAAGGGTTTCTGGATGACAATCTGAAGAGTTAAAAATGTTTGTATGCAAAGAGTCTTTTACTTGGTTAAAGATACTTTTCTGTACTAATAATAGATCAAAATTATTTTATGAAGTTGGAGGCTTCTCTAAGAAAAAATAACTTTGTGAAAAACAAGAAATTTTTCAGAGATCTAAAACCTTTTTATTTTTCAAATGTTATAAATATTTCTTTAACAATCACTATTTATAAAAGTAGAAATAATAAAATATTCAAAGAAACTTTACCTATGAAGTCAATAGTTATAATATTTAAACTTTATTTTCCTATGAAAATTAAAAGCAATAATGCACAAGGGATAGAAGAGGTTATCTTCTATGAAAAGTATTTCTTCAAAATCTGCCCATTTACAGGCAAGGATTCTCTCCTATCTTATAAATATTGTGATAAAAATTTTGATGGGACGATTAACTCAGCAATTTGAAATGGTCCAAGCCACATTCATTGGAATTTGGTATGCTTACCTTTTTCCGCATGTGCTTTGTCCTACTTCAATACTAGATCTCCTAGTTGAAATGATTTTGGGTTAACAGAATGTGCATCAAATGAAGTCTTAACTAACTGCATATGGTGAACGTGTGTGATTTTGGATTTATTTCTTTCTTCTTCCAATTTGAGAATATGTGCTTGACTTAATTGCAAGGAAGAAGGATTTTCTTCAATAAACTGGACTAGGGCTAGAGAAGGAATTTCTATGTTTGTGGGAAGAACAACTTCTTTCCCATAAACTGGACTAAATGGAGAAGTGCCTATTGAGAATTTTTGTGTAATCTGGTCTACCCAAAGAGAAAATGTCAAAGATTTGTGCCAATTATTCTGAATTTTATCAACAGTTTTCTTTATAATTCTAATGAGATTTTTGTTGGTTGATTCTGCTAGACCATTTCCCTGAGGATAATATTTGTTTGAATATTTAAGTCTGAAAACTCTTTTAAGAGAAAAATATATCATTGCATTGCCTGAGAAATAAGATGCATTATCAAACATTAATGTAGTCGGTAAAGCAAATCTGGTAATAATAAATTGGTCAATGAATTCAATGATGTTCTCAGAATTAGTTACCTTTAGTGGAATTGCTTCCACCCATTTTGTAAAATAGTCTGTTGTTGTAAGAATATATTTGTGTTTCTTTGAAGAGTGAGGAATGATCTCACCTATTATGTCCAGTCCCCATGTTCAAATGGTTGTTCAATGTTGACTGGTTGTAATGGTAGTGTAGGTTTCCTTTGTCTTCCAACAGTAGTTTGACATGTTTTACATCTTCTTACATATTGATTTGCATCCTTAAACAAAGTTGGACAGTAATAGCCAACAGGCATAATTTTTTGGGCAGTTGTATCTCCTCCAAAGTGTCCACCAGCTAAAATTTCATGGTGTTCATGCAAAACCTTTTTTGACTCAGATTTTTCTAGACATATTAATAATATAGAGTCATAGTTTCTTTTCTAAATAAGACATCATTGATGATCTGAAATTGTTTTTCTTTTAATCTCAAGGCTATTTTCTTTTTGTAATTGAGTTTCATAGGAGCATATCCATTTTTGAAGTAAAATATGAGATCAGGATATTGAGATTCTGTATCGTTGAGGCTTACCTCATAAATATGTATATCCTTACCTAGATCTTCTTCTATCGGTGAATCGGATTCTCTATCCAACATTCTGCAAAAACCTTGACCTCTAACAATTTTAGCTGGTATAATTTCTACATCATATTCTTGTAAAGCAGTTACCCAATTATCTCTCTTTGCATCAATAATTGTCTTACTGCTAAAAATGGGACTACGGTTTTGGTGTGAGTTTTCAGGAGAAATGGCCTAAAAAATTTTGCTGCTTTGAAGACAGAAAATTCTTTTTTTCAATAGCGGAATAATTCAATTCAGCACCTTGTAAATTTGAACTCAAGAAAGCAATAGGTGCTTCAATCTGTTCTTTATTAAGCTATGTTAAAACAACTTCTTATTATGTTTCTGAGACAAACGTACATAACACAAAATGTTTTTAAAATTCAGGAGTGACCAAAGAAGGAGCATTAATGATAGCTTGCTTGATTAATTTGAATGATTCCCTTTCAATGCAACCCCATTTAAAAATCGATTTTTTCTTTATCGTGGATTGTAAAGGAAATCTTTATTTGTGAAAAAATAGGAACAAACCTTTTTTAAAAATTTATTTGTTCTAAGAAATACTGCATTGATTTCTTGTTGTGTGGAAAACGGATTTTCTCAATTTCTCTAATCCTTTCTGGATCAATATAAATACCCTTTTTTATACGACAAATCCTAAAAGCGTACCTTCGCTCAAATCAAAATAAGACTTCTTTGGATTTAATGAAATTTCGTACTTCATACATCTTTCAAAGATCTGTTTAAGGCCATTCAAATGGTTGATTCTCTTCTTGGAATAAACAGTGATATCATCCCAAGTAAATTACAACAGATTTTTTTATGAGTCCTTTAAAGGCTATATACATAGCTCTTTGAAATGTGGCACCTGCATTAATCAAACCAAATGGAATTTTTTGATAAGCATATGTTCCCCATTTTTTTCTAAACATAGTCTTTAATCTATCATTTAGATGTAATAGGATTTGGTTATATCCTGAAAATCCATCAAGAAAAGAAATAAGTTCAGAAACAGTTACTGATTGGAGTACTTGTTCCATAGTTGGCAATGGGACATTATCCTTCACACAAGTTTTGTTGAGATTTCTAAAATCTATGCATATGTGAATATCACCACTCTTCTTTCTAATAGGCACTAGATTGGAAAACCATTTTGAATGTCTAACTCGGAAAATGACCTTGGCCTTGAGAAGTTTGTTCAATTCAGATTTTATCTGGCTTTCAAGGTTTGGGTGGATTTTCCTTAGTTTCTGTTGCACTGGTTTCTCATTTGAGATCATAGGTATGGTATGGTGTATGAAAAAAGTATCATAAGTGTTGAGATCAGTATAATCCCAAGCAGATATTCCTTTGTATTTCTTCAACAACTGAATGAATGATGATCTTTCATGAGAAGGTAAACCACGACCTAGGTTGATGTTTTACAGTTTATCATCAATACCGAGAGTTAATAATTCAAAATTCAAAGTTGAACTTGAAATTTTAGCATTTGTTATCTTCTTGAATCTATCTTTGAGATCATGAATATCTTCCAGCTAAAACATAGATTTGGGTATTTGATTTTCTTCAATGTTTTTCTTTAACTAAAGGTCATGTTCATTTTCATCTAAGATTTGATCATCATATAACCCTTCTGATGTCAAGAAATCAACAATTTCATATTCATCATTAAAGACTCGCCAATTAGTGACATTATCAAGAATGGATGGTCTAAAAATAAATTCAATGGAGAATCTATCAGGACTAAAATCTTCAGATGGTATGAGTTTTGATGCAACAATAGCTAATAGATTAGCACTAGAATTTTGCATTCTAGGAATAGGGGAATATTAAAGGCTAAAAAATGATTGGTGATATTTTCAAATAATGTTTGATAGTGTTTAAGATGTCTAGAAAGGAAGTGGATAATGTTTCTTCCCTATTTAATAATGATTTCTGAGTCTCCAAATACCTGCAAATATTTCACATCAATATTAATTGCTTTATACAATCCTTGTGTCAATGCTTCGTATTATGCATTATTATTTGTACACTCGAATTGTAATATACAAGATAACATGATTTTTTCTCCTTATGGGCTAATTATAATACATCCAACTCCTGCACCATCGTTAGATTTGGAACCATCAAAGTACAAAGTCCAAAACAAAGTTTTGACTACTAGTTTATTTACAAAATTTGTACCTTTGGAAAGATCTATTTGTGAGAAAATTTCAATTTGTGAAATGACAGCATTGTCCAAAAAGGGAGATTTTTTAGCATTGAAATTCCCTAAAAATGATTCACTTAAATAATTTCTGATAATATTGTTGGTAAATGCTACTGGCTCATTGTCACCTTCAAATTCAGTTACTGTATGTTTCATATGTTTTTCTCTATGAACTCAAATTTGATTTGGTTTTCCATTATAAGGTACTCAGATGTGAGACCAATATGTATCAAAATATACATGGAGTTTTTCAAACCAATATCTACTTAAAATTAATCCATAGAATTATGGGATATCAGCCACCAAAATATCAATGGTTTGACTGAATTTGGGATTCAAAGAAAGTTGGATACTGGCTGAATTTATTTCCCCTAGGACTTCAAATTTGGTTCTATCAAGTTGTACTATGTGAACAACAGATTTTTGAGGAGTGATATCCAACTTAGCACAAAATTTTATCGGCATTATATTAGAAGAAGCTCCTGAGTTAATCAAACAATTGTGAATATTCTTGTTGTAAATTTCATATGTTAGAAGAAAAGGAGGTGTGTGTGACCTATCACCTATAATAATTGCATCTAAAGGATCAACCTTATTTGAAGAAGTAGGAGGTTTCCTAAACTATTTGCAGCCTGAGATATAACAGCAACAGGTAGTGGTGAATCAGGAACTGCATTTAGTTCTCTTAGAAATATCTTACGCTGTTGTTTCAATTTGGGAAGTTCATGAAGTGAGATGTTTGCCTTTAATTTCTTCATATTATCAACAATATTATATTCCATGGTGTCAGACACTACCAAGGTTTTTGATTTAGATGGAGAAATTGTTGAAGGTTGAGTAGACTATAAAACCTTAGAAGCAGATTCCTTATTAGTTGATTTATCCTTTGAAGCTGATGTTGAATTTTTCTACTTTTGACTTGGTTGGCTTACTTTAGCGGGTCCTTTTCTTATAGTAGTAACAGGAAAAGGTTCTTTTTGTTCTTCATTTGGAAGAATAAAGTCCCACATGCCATTTAGTTCAACTAATTCCTCTTCCTCTGTTTCTAGGTCAGACTCAGCATTAGATATAGTGTTGGGTGGCTGAGAACTAGAAGACTGATTTCACTTTAAATATCTGAAAGTTTTCTTAGCATTGGAATTTTCAAAAACTTTCTTTTTGATGTCTACCATTTCATTTGTCATGGTTTTTAGTACTTTTTGGAGGCCTTCTACATCAAAACGATCTTTTGATGGCTTTTTCTTTGAATCATCTTTGAGAGAAACTTTCTTGGATTTTTTGTCTTCTTGGGAAATTTTCTTTTCGAGAGAAATTATATGTTTCTCTACAGACAAAGCGTCCTTCATGTTTTCTGCTAATGTATATAATTTTTCTCTATCTAAAAAAATGGATATATTAGAGGGAAGAGAAGAGATATACCACTCAATTTGAACTTCAACGCCAAGAATTGATGTAGCAAGGATTTTATTGAGTAATTTATTGAATCTAGAATTGAAGTCTTTGATTTTATCTCCTATTTTAGCCTTGAGATTTGATAAGTCATTGATGAGCAATGCAATGGTTTTTTCATCTCCAAACTTAGCCAAAAATTGTTCTTCAAACATATCCCAACTAGTTATAGAGCGAGTAGGTAATGAAAAATGCCAAGATCCTGCAAGTCCTGTAAAAGTATATGGAAATAATATGACCATACAGTCTTCTTCAGTTACCTCTTTTAAATTGATGGCTAACATATAATTTTTGAGATGTTCTTCTGTTGGTAAACCATCATCAAGATTAAATTTGGGTACCCATATTTCAGGATATTTAGGAAGTGGGTGAAGAGGAGCTGCCATTGCCACATCACATGGATTATTCCATGGTTGTACACGCGGTGGTATTTTTTGTCCCACCATGATTGTAGTAGTTTGGGTGGATGAGGATATGAACGGGATGTGAGTAGAAGAAGAGGCAAGTTGACTACCTGAACTAGAATAACTAGCACCAGTAGTATGAATGAGAGGTGTTGTAATGTGTGGGGGAAGTGAATGGATTTGAGATGATGAATTGGAAAAAATCTCACTAATAGATGTTTATTATTTATATTTCTTTGTATTCTTTCGGAAAGAATTAATGGGGAATTCCAAAGGAGGAACTCCAATTTTCTCACTTAGAGAACGAGTCAAGATTCTTCTAGGTTGTAACACAGATGAAACACTTTCTTCAGATGGTTGTGATATTGCAAGCTTTCTATATGAGATGGAGATTTTTTCTAACTTCTCTATCAAAGTTAAAACTTCTAGTGATTCAGATTTATAGTCTGAAGAAAGCAATTTCTGAGATCTAACAGGGATTTCGGAGAAGATTGTTCAACTTCTGATCTTAAAATATTAATTCCAGATGGGGATCCAGAAGTTGGAGGGGATCTAGATGGAGAATGACTATTAGGATGGCTTCTAGATTTTTTATTGGTTTTCCTTGCCATTCATAATTGACACTCCTTCTATTGCCAAAATGTTGAAGCCCCGAAATTTCGTTGCAACAACATGGGGGATAACCACCCGGTTCGAACCTTAAAGAA
This sequence comes from Pinus albicaulis, assembly GCA_034641835.2. Taxonomy (NCBI): domain Eukaryota; kingdom Viridiplantae; phylum Streptophyta; class Pinopsida; order Pinales; family Pinaceae; genus Pinus; species Pinus albicaulis. The sequence goes on from CM076581.1 coordinate 1,585,377,378, forward strand.
ACTCCTTTTCCATTTGGTGTAGTGGCTCCGACTCGAGATAATAGGACCTGTTTCCCAGCAAAGAGATTGATATGGTAATGGTGGTTTTTGATATAAGGTGAAATGATGAATATATTTAAACTAATGGAAATAATCTATCTAAGTAACAAAACAAATGCATCTACTTAATCTATTATTTAACTTAATCTATAACCCAGGCAGAATTACCATTGATGCGATCTAGAAATATATCTTATAGTAAAAGGAAATAAAGATCATTCAATTACTGAAAGAGAACAAAATTATGTAAAATGATTATTTTGACTATATAGTTAATCAAAACAATTATGTGAAATCTATCACAACTACCAATTTCTTTATGTATTTGGTAAGGAATTATAGATGAAACATTGTACAAAATTGCATGAATGATAAAATGTAAGTCAAACTGCATACATATCACAATATAAAAAAGAAATTACTATGAATTCATAATCAAGACTTAATCATAAAGATAGTAGTACTATATATGATAAGTTTTGCTCATGAAATCCACAATATTGATATGCTTCTCTTCAATCCAAATATACTTTAAGAGTACAAAAGTGCAATTTCAGTAAAGCATATTCAATTTTCTAAAAGGTATATCATGGTCCATATATTTCATCAAAAGAATTCACAAATGTGCAGAAGTGCAATCTTTCACAAATTGTTCTTTGATAAAATTCTGGACCCTTCTCTAAATGCATGAGAGACTAAATAATTCAAAAATAGATTATTACATAAAAATTTGAGGAGGTTTCAAACAACCTTCCTCATAATAATTAAATTAAACTAAAATATAGAAATTAAAGATAACAAGACTGCTTAAGTGGGTTCATTTTCTTTTGTCACTTGATCTTTGAGTTGGAATTAGTTAAATATCGCAGAGTCATGTACTAGTTATGTGGTCTGATCAAGAAATTACAGTAATTGTCTTGATCCAATTTAGTTATCTGATTGATAGATTCTGCCTGTGTTTCAACACTTTCTTTCCACTGTGTCTCCAATAGTTTGACCTCTGGAATTTATTCAGCTGTATATTGATTAATAATCTTAGCATTCTAAATTTTTCCATTGATATACTCAATGATTTCATTTGCTAAGTTGGTTGCCTTTGACGTTGCTTTCCCTGCTTGTTTCAACTGCACCTCCAAGTCTTTAAATAAAATATCTTTATGAAACTTGTCAATCTTTGGGAGATCATCTTTCTTCCCTTTTTCATATTCTTGTGATAAGATGAATTCAGAAATTTTCTTATGAATCTTTTCACATTCCAATTTCTGTTTTCCACTTGTTGCTCGTCAAGATTTTACTTGTTTCACAGTATGAATTGGTAGCAGAGATTTGTTGACAAAAAGTCTCCTGGTGTTGTTTCAACCTTGAATTCCATTCAAGTGCCTCTTTTATGAACTCTTATGTTTTAGGTTGGATTTTAATATTATCCATTATTGTTTCTATCTGTGCATCTTTTTCAAAGATATACACTTGATGTTGCAACTTCAACCTTTCAAATTCCTTATGGAACTATGCCATTTTAATTTCAACTTGCTTATTGGCATTACGATTTTCTTGTTCCATTTGTATCTCCAGCTCTTGAACGCTATCTTCTTTTTGTTTTAGCAGAAGTTGAACTTATGTTGCTTTATCAATCGTGGCATTTTCATATGCACCTGTAAACTATGACAATTTGGTAAGATGTTCTATTGGATTGACAAAAGTGTCTTTCCAGACAATATCTATTGATTCATTATTGAGGGTTTTCATGGTTTCATCAACTCTTCTTCTTTTCCTCCTCTTTACTACAACTTTATGATTTGGACTGTAGAAAACGTCCAGTGGAGGTATTTCTTCAATATTCAAAATAATTTCTTCTGTCCGGTAGGACAGTATGATTTCTTGTTCTTGAACCTCTGGGGTTTGTTGAAGTGCCACTGTTATTTCTGATAGTTTTTTAGTTTTCTTGGGGGTGTTAAAAAGTATTGGTCCTTTTGGATTAAGATTAAGTGGTGTATTAAGTTCTTTACTAAACTTCTACCATTCTTTGCCCAAATTCTCTACTTGAGATTTTGTTGTCTACTCGGGTGTAGTTTGAACTTGATCAAGTTCTTTTGAAGATGCTTTTAATAATTCAGCTTCACTAGTTCCTTCTTCAGTATGTGTATCAATTCCTTTGATTACATCTCCAATTATCTTATCAGGGCTCTCATTTTTACTTTCATATTCATTTTCAAAATGATTTGAATCTTGGGATCTATGTTGTGAATGCTCTGAATCCTAGTTTGATTTTTCCTGTGATTCATCTTCAGACATATATTTTTCTTCAACATCTAAATTGATGCTAGGAGTTGGCTCTCTGACTTATTCTCTTCATAACAAGTCCAATGGGACTGTTTCTAATCTCTTATTTCTATATTCATGAAAAGATTTTATGTCTGCTACACTGAGCATATTGGATGCCATATTTAATACATCTAAAAATTTCTCTGTTCCTTCAAACAAATCATCAAAATCATCCTTTTCATGCATGAAAGGTCTAACTTTAAGAGCGGTGGTAAAATTTGGACCATATTATTAGGATCATACTGTCTCCCTGGCATGAAAGCCGGATTCAAAGAGGTAATGTTTGGAATTTCCTTTTTTGTATGACCTATATCAAAAAAAGTGAAGGTACCACACTGTAATGGAAATGTAGGCCAAATAGCCTTCTTTGAATCCCTGAGCTGCTTGTTTATACCATTTATAAGTGTTTGATATTTAATTTCTTTAGCCAAATGTTTATATAGGACATAGTAGGGAAAAACATGAGGAGGGGCAAGACTCCCAAAAAATCTGACATAAGTAAAACTCTCTTCTTCAAACCATCTGTCCACAGGAATAATATCTGCACTAGCCTCTTTAGAAATTCTAGGGGCTTTCTCATTAAAAATGGTTTGATGGTTGGGTAACATAACTCCATGAAAAAACTTATAAAAATGGGAAGGAAATTCAGACTCCCACAGGGCTTTATAATAAATATGAATAGGGCTAGGGTCTTGTATGGTCCATTTCCAACCCACAATAGGAAAATTCGAGCAGAAACATATGACATCCATAATATATGCGCTCACATAAAAAGGAGGGATTGTCCTAGTAGAAAAGACCCTATTTTTTATGTATTCCATAATATTTTTGCCCAAGTTATTGGATAAAATATTGGCCCAATTCATAATAGTATAATTGACGATAGGGTTAATTAAGGGAACCCATTCAATGGAAAATTTGGTGGTATGAGGTTTAGAAAAAAATCTACACATATTTTCTCCTATAAAACAGTGGGGTGATGGAAATTTCTATATCAAGATTATCTAAAGTTATAAAACTTAAAGTAAAGCAAAGTAATGTTTCCTAAAATCTATTTCAGGAAACTTGCAAGAAACAATCTTAACAATACTCTGGTGTTTTAGAGATGAGATCCTGTATCAATAACCTCAAAGTAGCCAAGAACGCATCAATTTATTCATTTGGATTTCTTTGTTCTTGTTTGGGATTTGGTTGTTCTAAATTTTGGTTTCATGATGGTGTTGGAAATACTAAGAGAGGGTGAATCAGTATTTCTTTTACAATTGTTATTTTTTATGCCAGTTAAGATCGCTTATAACTAGAAATAATTTTATTAAACAATGATGAGGACTCAATTCCTCTTTTAACAATAAATCAAGTACAACAATAGTTTAGGGCTCCAACCCTAGATAAAGACTCCAAACTTCAATCAACCAGGTTCTGACCTACATTGTGCCAAGCTCCAACTCGGAATTCAACAAGGCACCAACTTTCTAGGGATCCAACCCTCTCCACTGGCACATGCTCTAACCTTATATTCTTGAGGACTCCTATCCTCTAGGGCTCCAACCCTTTGCTTCAACTTTTCAAGACAAGTACAATGGTTCTTCAAGTCTTCCTCAATACCTTCTCCAACAAGCATTTACAATCTTCAATTTCGCTCTCAATAAATCTTCAAGAATCTCTTCGCTAATATTTAATAGTGCATGGGTGTATGATCTAAAAATAACTTCAAAATGCTTCAACAATGCATGGTGGTCTGCCCCAATAGTTTCTTCCAAGAAAAGTCGCCAAGAATACTTTCAATCATCAATGACAACTCTAACAATCACAAATAATATGTCTTCAATGCTCTTCATGATATCCAATCTATTTTCTTCAAATTTAATCCATAATGGTTTCAATTATAAATCATGGTCTTCGGGAATGCTTCAAGATCTGATTCTATTATTTTTCCAATTGTCTTCAATAAGTTTCTCCAAATCTTATCTTCAAATTGATTTTCAACAACTTGCCTAAAACTTCTTCGGATCTGTTTCAAAGTCTCTATCAATACAACCTCTACAAGTCTACTGAATGGCCTTCAAATATTTCTCCAATATTAATTAAAAGAATTTCCCTTCAATAATCTTCAAGTGCACTTTAAAAACAACCCCACAATGTCAACAAAGATGCTCCTACCACTTCAACAAGTATCTGCCAAGATGTGTCCTCAAGATGTCTCTTCAATTCAAAGAAGGTTTCCTCTTAATAGGATTCTAAAGAATCACCACAGGTAGGAACGAGAAACTAATATTGTTCAACAGAAAAGAGCATGTGAGTTCGCTACCGATGTTTCCAATGATTTACTAGAAGCTGACTTACAAACTGGTGGAGCCGACCTCCTATTTGACTTACGTCTAGCGTGGTGTTGTTATATATGGGATTCCTTTTTCATGACCCGAATTTTCACGTATAGAGGGAAGTAGAATTTGGTGGAGTTGGCCATAAAATTTGATTATTTTATTATAACATAAAGTTAACATTTTAACTTTAGGTTAAAATTAAGGTTTTATTAAATTGAAAAAATAATGTTATAATGTAAATTTTAATTAAATTATTTAAAGATTTTAATATTAACTTTATAATATGTATTTGATAAATTTGTTATAGGATTTAGGGTTAATATTTAAGGATTTATGAATTAGGGTTAGGGTTTAGGTCTTTAAATTGTTAGGGTTAGGGTATCATGAGGAGAAATATTTTAGGGTTAGGGTTACAGTTAGGGTTTTTAGGGTTTTATAAAATAGGGTTTTTAGGGTTTCATGTATTTAGGATTTAGGGTTTTCTCATCTAGAGTTTTCACAACATCTAGGGTTAGGGTATCATGAATTTGGCACTTAGAGTTAAGACATTATTAGGGTTTTAGGATTTTAGGGCTTAGAGTTTTATTTCAAGGGCTTTTAGGGTTTCCATTATATTGACACATAGAGTAGGTTCCATCACAAACACTTTCATGCACTTAGGGTATAGGGTTATCCAAGGCATGCTCCAATTAGGGTTTGTCATTTAGTCATGCTTAGGGTTTCACACACAGTTAGGTTTTTCACTTATGATCTAATGGTTTCATCAATCATACTTAGGGAATTTTTAGGGCATATTGTAGGCAAGGGTTTCATCATCATATTATGCAACCAATTCTAGATTAAGGCTTTCAGGAAATTAGGGTTAGGACATTATTAGGGTTTTATCCATCTTCAACAATCCCATATTGACATCAATGACAAATTTGATCAACAATCTCCCCCTTTCTCATTGATGGCAATATTCTTCCCCTTTCAACAATATCTCCCCCTTTGACATCAATGGCAAATGGGGTATCTTGAAAATGCCTTTTTCCATCAAGGGCTCGCCCTATCCTGCTTCTTCTTGTCATGTTTCTCCCCCTGTCATCATGTTTTCCTTCTTCTGGCAATGTGGTACAAGAGAAATTTCTTAGTTTGAATTTCTTCATGTGATGAACCAACTCTCCCTAGCTGCAAGAACTCCTCATGCTCTCCTTTTTTCTTATGGAAGATAATACAAGAAATATTGTTGCCTTGTGATCAAGTGGAAGGAATCTTCAACAATGGATGTGTAGTGAAGACACAATATCATGCATTTCTTCAATGTAATTTCTCCCCATAAGATTCGCATGCATGGAAACTAATGAAGTAGACGATGTATGTATGCAAGAGAGACCAATTTTCTAACAAGTTTTTCTTCAAAATTTCTAAGAGATATATCTATGTGTCTCATAGCATGATTGTCCTTGTGTGACACGTCAAGGGTTTACCAAGGCTTATCAAGGAAGCATCTTGTAAGAATAGTCAAATTTTCCCAAGATCCCACTAAAAATATGCATGATATTGGCATAATCTCATCATCAAAACTCGAAATATCATATTTTCCAAATATGTACTCATTAGATCAAAAACATGAATTGATTCTTTGAGTATTAAAGACACATTCCACATGATATCCTAGTGGTTCATCTTGCTTCCTTCTCCAAACTTGTTTAACCTTATTTTCATGTTTGGTTGTAATGTTTTTACCTTTTCTATGGGCCCATTCAAGTTACAATCACAAGCCATATGACCAATATTATGACATTTGTAGCATTAAATTTTGTACATAAATGAGGCATAATTTCTTCCTGCAATATTTCTTTTGGGAGACTAATCGGGACCATTATAATTGTGTTTGTTGTATGCCCTACATTGCTTTTCCATATGCCTAAAATTTGTACAAGAATAGCAATAAGCAAAAAATATACTTTGGTACCTCGATGATGATGTTTGCCTTGATGTACATCTAAAGTCTCTTTTCCTCAAAACTCTTCGATTCTATGCAATGCATCTTGCATCCTTGAAACTTTATGTACTCCTTCCTAGAGTAGGTTTAGAATTGGGGTCATCAACATCTCTTTAAAGCTTTTCAACATCCTTGTTATTTGGTGCATCAGGGTTTGCATTAAGTTTTCTAGAGGGCTCACCTACATAACCAAGACCAGATTTATCAAGGGGGGATCTTTGATGACTTAGGATGTCATCCAAGGTTTTTGAACTCCTTACATTATTATTCCTCTGATCAACTTATTTTCTTAGGGTAATAATTTTTTCATTCATCCTCTCACATTCTTCATCCTTATTTTCTAGCTAGTTCTCCATTTCTTCTATTATTATTGTTGCTTCATGAGTTTTGATTTTTAGAGAGATGATATTTGATTTAAGGAGGAAAATTTCTGCACCCCTTTCTTTTAGTTGACATTGCATAGCCTTTTTATCTTATTTTGCTTCCAAAAACTAAGCTTTTAGGGTGGTAACTTCTCTATATTGACCAATTTTTGTTTCTAATTTACTTAAGCCCCAATGTCTTTGTTCAAGATGGCTTGAAAAAATTTCCTCCCTTTTCTTTGCTTTATCCAATTGATTTGTCATGGATATGAATTCTTCATGATGTTTTTCCTTGTTTTGATGCAATAACTCCTTAAGTTTGTTGAGCTCATTATCTCTTTCTTGTAGCTGAAGCTTGAAAAGTTCAACTTCCTTCCTTGTCTTGTCAAGGTCATGGTCACCATATTGTGCTTGCTTCTCAAGCTCCTCATTTTCCTTTTTCAAATTTCTTATCTCTTCTAGGGCAGCTACAAGCTTTGTCTTAAAATCTACTTCAAGAATTTCTTCATCGTCTTTCTTTATGAAATTGGTGCTCTCATATTTATTTTTAATTATCTTCTTTGGTTCATATTTTTGTTATTTTTCATCATCATATTGATCAAGGATCACGACTAATAATCCTTTAATATCTTGAAGCTTTTCCCAAAGCTCTTTTGTTGATGATAATTTCTCCACTTTGACCTTTATAGGATTTGGAAGCCCACTCAAGATTGTATTTATCGCTCTTGCATTATATTCCTTGGAATCTTCTTCCATCGTGCTTCTAGTATTCATTGATTCTCAAACTTCAAAACCTTGAGCCATCAAAAAGAATTCCATTCTACCCTTCCATACTTCAAAATTTTTTCCATTCAACATAGGGGATTTGTCAACCTGTTTCTCATCTGAATTATTGACTGAGGAAGCGACGTCTTAAGAAGGTTTGGGGCCTTTCTTCCTTGATCTTTCCATTTGTGTTAAGGGTATACCTTCCAGCTATTAGGTTGTGATTGAAGGAGCATGCCTCTGATACCAATTTTTGGAAATACTGACAAGGGGAGTGAATCAATATTTCTTTTACAATTGTTAATTTTTATGCGAGTTAAGATCACTTAGAACTGGAACAAAAAATGAACAATGATATAAATAATTTTATTAATAAATGATGAGGACTCAAATCCTCTTTTTAAAATAAATCAAGTACAACAATAGTTTAGGGCTATAGCCCTAGATGAAGACTCCAATCTTCAATCAATTAGGCTCTAACTTGCACTGTGCCAAGCTCCAACATATACTTCAATGAGGGGCCAACCTCTAGGGCTCCAACCCTTTCCACTGGAAATGGATCCAACCTAATATTCTTGAGGACTCCTATCCTCTAGGGATCCAACCCTATGCTTTAACTCTTCACGACAAGTGATATGGTTCTTCAAGGCTTCCTCAATACCTTCTCCAACAAGCCTTTACAATCTTCAATTTTTCTCTCAATCAATCTTCAAGAATATCTTCACTAATATTTAATAGGGCATGGGTGTATGTTCTAACAAGAACTTCAAAAGGCTTAAACAATGCATTGGGGTATGCTCCAATAGTTTCTTCCAAGAAAATTCTCCACGAATACTTTCAATCGTCAATGAAAACTTTGAAAATCACAAATATTTCTTCAATGCTCTTCATGATACCCAATATGTTTTATTAAAAGATAATCCATGAGTGTTTCAATCATAAATCATGGTATTCGGGAATGCTTAAATATCTTCTTCTATTATGTTTCCAATTGTCTTCAATATGTTGCTCCAAATCTGATCTTCAAATTTATTTTCAAAAACTTCCCTAAAACTTCTTCATATCTATTTCAAAGTCTCTTTCAATACAAATTCTACAAGTCTATTGAATGGACTTCAAATATTTCGTCAATATCAATTCAAAGGATTGATCTTCAAGAATATTCAAGTGCACTTCAAAATCAACCCCACAATGTGAGCAAAGATGCTCTTACCACTTCAACAAGTATCTGCCAACATTTCTCCTCCATATTTCTCTTCAAGTCAAAGAAGCTTTCCTCTTAATATGTTCTAATGAATCGCCACAGGTAGGACCGAGATACTAATATTGTTCAATAAAACAAAGCATTTAATTTCACTATAGATTTTTCCAATGTTCCACTTTAGGACTACAATCCGATCCTAAAATTTTCTCTATCCATAAGTTTGTAGACTGGTTGAAGGTTCTAAAATTATTTTGTGGACTTTCTGAGATGGTTCCACAAGTAGAAATATAGAACATTTTCTCCACAAGTTTACAAGAGATCTTTCAAAAATCTAATACGAACTCACATTAGGCCTGGAAAGCAACCACCGCAAAGCAACCACGGTTAATTGGAAAGCAGAGTATGGGTTAGTTATGGGTGGAACCTGCCTTGGGCGAGGTTCCAGGAACCTAACCCTGAATAAACCATGGCATAAACCATAACCCGTAGTTCTGAAGCGGAGTTTATTTCGATAGGGAATTTTGAACTTAACTCGATGGATTAACCCGAGCATGAACCAACTCCAGTTCACAGGCGAGGTTTAAAAATCCACAAGAATTGGCTTGAACTGTCTGAATCTAGAGGCCTGCAATGTGCCACTTGGACCAATTTTGTTAGTTCACGGGGGTTACTCTACAAATTAATAAAGTGACAATTTTCACCCGAACCGACGCGAATCTCGCCGACATGGGGAAAAATTTTCACCCCACGTGGCTGAAAAAGGTAAAAAATGTAGGATGGATAGCAGGTGGGTGCGATTTTGAGGACATTTACGAGGAAAACTTCTCTGGAGGATAACTCGGTCATTTTTTTACCTTTTTGAGTGCAGAAAGAGCCCAGCTAGGGGTTTTTTATTGTTCTGGAGCCACTGGAGACATTATTTTTTCATTTTGAGCACTAAAAATCTATGTAAACACTTTTTTTTAGCATAATTAAAGAGGCCAAAAATTGGAAGTTGTACGAAGAGATGTGGCCCAGGACGGGTGAAATCCTCCATCATTTGTCTCTATTATTTTCTGCAAAACTGAGATAAAAATCATCTTTTATATGTTAATGTAATTTACATAATTGCAAAAAAACCCTAAACATTTCACTTGCAATTTTCATCAAAAACCTTCAAGTTTATATATACAGATCAGTTTAGTATCATAGCTTTGTTTGTTTAGTTGTTTTGAGGGTTTAATTCTAGTTCAAGTGTTTCTCATTCTTACAAGGTTGAAGCTCAAAAGAGGAGAAGTAAAACTAGTGGGAGCAAGTTCTCAAGCTAGTTCAAGGAAATAACATTTGCCATAATTTCCACCACAAGTTTCACCTCAAATTTCAACAAAAGCCTCACTAGTCATGGCACATCAAGGAGAGCCTGAAAATATGACTGAGGATGAGAAGGATTTTAGGAAAGCATTCTTTGACATGACTAAGATGGTGAAATTTCTCTATGAGGAGAGGAATTCAAGGTTGCAAGGTGAGATCTCAAATCCTCCAAAGGGAAATGGAGGAAATTAAGACAAGCCTCCAAAACGGAATGGAGGTAATGGTGATAAACCACCTCTAACTCCACCTTTCTCTTCACCTCCATATTCACCATCATCATCTTCTACAACAACCCCTTCACAAACACCTCCACATTCTCCAAAGGGACATGGTAAAAGTCCATTTTTTAAACTTGACATAAAGTTTGAATTACATATTTATAATGGAGAGGTAAACGCTCAAAAATTAGATAATTGGGTTGTCATATTTAAGTGTATTGCAAGATATAAAGGATCAAGGATGATGAGACCAAGATTCATCTTGCTTCATTAAGGTTGGAAAGTGCAGCACTTATTTGGTGGGAAGCCAAAACTCAAGAGGACATGAAGAAACATGGTACGGTTTTATCCTCTTGGAATGAATTTGTGGCTACATTAAGAAGATAGTTTTATCCTTTAGCATACATGCAGAAAGTTATCATATATTGGAAAAACTTTCGGCAGTTAAAGGGTCAAAGTTTGCAAAGTTATACCCAAGAGTTTAGAAGGAGAGCATTGATATTGGGTGTAGATTTATCCTCTCAATGTATTTTACTCAAATAAATTGGAGGTTTACATAGCTACTTGAGACAAGCTATTCTCATGTTTAACCCTACAAATTTAGATGAATTTTTTGTACAAGCAACACATCTAGAAGCAAGAGGAAAGAATGTACTTAATGAAACAAGTGATAAATCCTTTGAGTATGGAAACAAAGAAAAGGGGAAGTTCAAAGGAAAAAGGAAGAATAATGTTTCCATCAAGATGGAGAAATAAAAACTCACATGCAAACATTGTTCCAAATAGAGCCATGATGAAGACCATTGCTGGAAGCTTCATCCTAAGATGAGACCAAAAAAGTTTAAAAACAAGGAGAAATAAAAGTTTGTTGCAACTATACAACAATATTTAGGATCAAATTCCAAGGATGAAACAAATATCACAGCCATAGGATTGAAAGATATGGACTTTCAAGTACTAGTTCTTCAAATAGTTTCAATGAAACTCAATATGAAAAAACAAGAATAGAGCTTTTCCACATTAGAGTCATTTCAAAACATACCAAGATAGATACAATGTTTGATAGTGGATCACAAGAAAACCTTATCTCGGAATACATTGCCAAGAAATTGAATTTAGAAACCATTCCTCATCCTAAACCTTATCCTTTAGGTTGGGTATGTGAGAATGCAAAATTGCAAGTGACAAGGAAATGCATATTTATATTTGCCATCACTGCAAACTTCCTTGATGAGGTAGAACTTGATGTTGTTATGCTTGATATATGTGGTATTGTTTTGCGAAGCCCATATCTATATGATAGGAGAGTCATTTTTCATCGCCATGAGAATAAATATCATTTGTTCAAAAATGGGACTCAATACATTGTTAGAGCACATAGCAAGAAATTGAGTTTATCTCTTGTGAATGTTGGACAAATGAAGAGGATTGTTAATGCTAGTCAGAATTTTGCATTGTTAATGGTCAAGCACAAAGATGTTGAGGAAACTAAAGCCTTTCAAGAATATGAATCAATTTTGAAATATGATTTCATTGAGGTTTCTAATCCATGTGATAATATATTTCAGGAGTCTAACATGTTGCCTCCTAAAAGAGGAAAACAAAATGAAGTGTAGTTTCAGCAGAATGCATCATTGTTGGACATTGGTATGAACAAGACATCAGTGTTAAAGAATGAAGGGGTCAAAAATCAAATGCAAAATCTATTTGACAAAGACGACATTGGTTCTAAGACATATTCTTTTGGGTTTCATAATGTTTTGGATTTGAAGAAGGATGGTGCATGGTGATGGTGATCACATTTGGTAAAGAGTCAAGCCAAGTATAAGGCTATACCTGTTAAGCATCGTTATCACTACAGTGTTCAAGGTGAAATGAACTTGAAATTGAATAATTCTCCTTTGATTGAAGATTGAGGAGGGAATGTTAAAATTCCTTCAAGGGAATTTTTCTTTTCTGAATATCTTGGAAAATTGCAACAAGATATCATCTTTGATAGAAAGACAAGGACTTTAAAAAAAGGGAAAGTGAAGTACCTTCATGAAAATATCAAACCGAAAAATCCAAGAAAAGCTAAGCTGATTGAGACTGCAAGGTGAGGGAAATGTACTCTCTTCTGTTTGTTGACTGAAAATGAGATTTTCGAGGTCCAAAAGCTTCCAGTGGGAAAGAATGATCTGGTGGATCAATAAAATTCTCAAAATTCAAAGAGCTCGAAAAGGCTTGAAACCAGTGCCAAAATGAATATGTCGTCGCCCTAAATCCAACGCAACTCGTTTCACTCAAAACTAATATCGTATGCTCTCGATATCACATTGTGTCTGTTTTGCCAAACAACTAAAAATTTCTAATTTGTGTTACAAGTACACCTAGTCAAGATTTGTATGCTAACTGGAAAAGTGATTGGGCATGAATGTGTATTTTTGTGGGCGAGTGATTTCCATACAAGTGTCACCTTTAGGTTGGTCGGAATTTGGTGGTTTTGATTGGCTTATGGGTCATTGTGTTGGTGAAATGAGGGAGAGCCGCGTGGGATAATAGTTGGAAACCACGTGGCCTCCTCTTATTGGTGTAAAAATTTGGTATATGGCCAAATCATGCCTCCATGGGAATCAGACAATAGACCTCCAGGGTGGAAGCGCAATGCTTCACCATTGCGCCACTGGTGTTCCTTGTAAAACATGGGACATGAATCATATTTAAATTTTAGTTGAATCTCCATTGGGGGTCGGGGTCAAGGTTAACCCTTGGCCCCCTGGTCCACCCCATGGCCACAAGACCACAGCTAGAGCAGACAGGAGCGCAGGGTTAACCCCGACCCCAAACCACGTGCCACACTATATTTTTTTGGGGGGTCAACTGAGCCAGAGGTATCAGAACCCGAACCATATGTTAACAATAACCACCATAGTTAATGAAAGTCCAACTCACCGACGGGAACCATAGCATACTACCATAGTTCAAATGGGGGTCGAGTTATGTTATGGCATGATATGTTAACAAAGACACCGCAAAGCAACCACAATTCATTGGAAAGTGGAGTATGGGTTAGTTATGGCGCGGGGAGTGAAACCTACCTTGGGCAGGGTTCCGGAAACCTAACCCCAAATAAACCATGGCATATACCATAACCCGTAGTCCCAGAGCGGATTTTATTTCGACAAGGAATTTTGAACTTAACTCGACGGATTAACCCGACCATGAAGCAACTCCAGTTCACAGGCAAGGTTTAAAAATCAATGGGAATTGGTTCGAACTATCCAGATCTGACTGCTTGCAATCCACCACTTGGCCCAATTTTGTTGATTTGTCGGGGTTATTGTACAAATTAATGAAGCGACAATTTGCACCCAAATTGATGTGAATCTCGCCGGTGCAGGGCAAATTTGTTGCCTCACATGGCCGAAAAAGGCAAAAAATGTAGGATGGATAGCAAGTGGGCACGATTTTGAGGACATTTAGCAAGAAAACTTCTCTAGAGCATAACTCAGTCATTTTTTGACCTTTTTGAGTGCAGAAAGAGCCCAACTATGAGTTTTTGACTGTTCTGGAGCCATTGGAGACATTATTTTTGCATTCTAAGCATTGTAAATCCATGTAAACACTTATTTTTTAGCATAATGAAAGAGGCCCAAAATTGGAAGTTGTACCAGCAGATGTAGCCTAGGAGGGGTGAACTCCTTCATCATTTGTTATCTTGTGTTTGTTGTTATGGTACTGTTGTCTCTATTATTTTGTGCAAAACTGAGATAAAAATTATCTTTTATGTGTTAATGTAATTTACATAATTGCATAAAAACCCTAAACATTTCACTTGCAATTTTCATCAAACACCTTCAAGTCTACATATATAGGTCAGTATACATGTGTTTCTTTTTTTTTCTCCGCCCTATATACTTGTTCTTTTTTGCTCTCTATATACCCATGTCATCTGCGGTGGGATCTCCTCAATCGAATGTCAAACATTTCTTATTTATATGATTTTTGTTGTTAATGAATTGACGTGTCAATTTAGAGGAGAGTGGACTTGAATTTACTAGAAGTCGACTTACAAACTATTGGGGCCAACCTCTTATTTGACTTACGTCTAGCGTGGAGCTGTTATATATGGCATTCCTTTTTCATGACCTGAATTGTCACTTATAGAGGGGAGTCGACTTTGGTGGAGCTGGCCATAAAATAAAATTATTTTATTATAACATAAAGTTAAGATTAATTATTTATTATAACATTAAGTTAAGATTTTAACTTTATATTAAAATTAAGGTTTTATTAAATTGAAAAAAATTGTTATAATGAAAATTTTAATTAAATTATTTTAATATTTTAATATTAACTTTATAATATGTATTGATAAATTTGTTATAGGATTTAGAGTTAGGATTTTAGGATTTATGAATTAGGGATAGGGTGTAGGTCTTTAAATTGTTAGGGTTAGGGTATCATGAGGAGAAATATTTTAGGGTTAGGGTTAGGGTTTTTAGAGTTTTATAAGGTAGGGTTTCAAATGTTTAGGATCTAGGGTTTTCTCACCTAGAGTTTGCATAACATATAGGGTTAGGGTATCATGAATTTGGCACTTAGGTTTAAGAAATTATAAGGGTTTTATGATTTTAGGGCTTAGAGTATTATCTCAAGGGATTCTAGGGTTGTCATTATATTGACACATAGAGTAGGTTCCAACACAAACACTTTCATGCACTTAGGGTCTAGGGTTATCCAAGGCATGCTCCAACTAGGGTTTGGCATTCAGTCATGCTTGGGGTTTCATGCACAATTAGGGTTTTCACTTATGATCTTATGGTTTCATTAATCATACTTATGGCATTTTTAGGGCATCTTGTAGGCAAGTGTTTCTTCATTAGATTATTAAACCATTGTTGGATTAGGGCTTTCACGCAATTAGAATTAGGACATTATTAGGGTTTTAGTCATCTTCAACATTGCCATATTGACATCAATGACAACTTTGAAATTTGGAGTCTTATTAAGTTTCATATAAACCAATTTCCTTGCAATTCAATAGATGATTGTGTTTAGAGTATTATTTAGATTTTTTTTTTAATCCATTAAAATCAACTATTACAATACTCATCTTTTTATTCTTTTAACTTGGCAAAATTATAGTAATTTAAAATTATTAAAATATATAAATTTAAAAAAATAAAAAATAAAAATAAAAATAGTCCTTTATCATTTTTAAGAAGATTTGAATTTCCATCTATTAAGTTTTCACATGGGTTTCAAAGATGCCACTGACTATTTTCTAGAAGCTCTATACCTTTTTAATACAGGTGCGGCATTTATCATTTAAGCACTATTGAACAACTCTCATTTAGTTACACAGGCAAATCTTTTTGATTAATTTTATCTCAGTCCGTTTTTCCATGTTTAATTTTATACCAGTGGGTGATAAGTATGGTGGAAAATTAGCCTCTCGGACGATCTCGAAAAGATTTGTGCATTTGTTAATTTGAATGAAGGAAAAGACTTCTGCATTCGTTAATTTGAATATATTCTGTCAAAGCGTTTTTTTAATTAATTTTATCAAGGTCGGGTATTTATCATTCAAGCACCATTTTCAAGCAATCATTTAGTCAAATGCTCCCAATGCTTTTTTATTAACTTTATGCTACTGGGTTTCTTTTCTGATTAATTTTATGCCGGTTGGCCATATGTATTTTGAAAATTTAGCATCGCAGAAGATCTCGAAAATATTTGTCCATTTGTTAATTTGAATTTCTTCTGTCAGCGCTTTTTTTTATTAATTTCATCCCAGTGCGGTATTTATCACACTATTTGACAAAGTAGGCGGCCAATGCTTTTTGATTGATGTCATCCCAGTGCGTTTGTTTTCTGATTAATTTTATGCCACTGGGTTTCATTTATCTTGGAAAATTAGCCTCCCAAGATTCCTTCATCTGTTAAATTGAACTATTATATAGAGAGACAAGAAACTCTGAGCAATGTGATTTTCTCACCCAATTCTCATTCTTGGACTTCTTCCATAAACCATTATGTTAGAGAAGCAATTCCCATTCTTGTACTTCTTCCATAAACTATTCTGTTAGAGAAGAGATGCAGATCTGTTACTTTCCCCAAGAGGCTATACTTGGATTCATGTCTGCAATTACTTTTTAACTGCAACAATTCAGGCTTGCTTGGAAAACATATCCTCTTTGGACGCCATATACTTGGGTTTCAACTAGCTTCACGGATCCTAGAAGATTGGTGCAGTTAGACAAGAAAGTTGGAATTTTTTCTGTGAGATGGTTATTAACCATAAGGGGGATTTGTCCTATTAAATGGTTATCAACAAAAGTGACTTAGACTAGCCACATTGCCCTATAACTATTTCAAGGGACAAATTCCATCTTTCTTGTCCTACTGCACCAATCTTCTAGTATTGGGTATGTCTATTAACCAGTTCACTGGTCATATTTTTGCAGAGTTGTGTAGCAAGAACACCCAATTGACAAGACTCTCTATTTCATTCTTCGAATTCTTTGAATTTGGGGGATTTCTCTCTCGCATTCAAGCCTGTTATAAACATATGATAGTCATCAGTCATACCATTCATAGTAATTGTTATCACATCATTATTACTTACAGCCTCTCCAATATCGCCAAGCTTGTCTTTAATGTCCTTGATGTGTGAAATGAATGCAACTATTGTCTCATTCTCCTCCATTTTGATGGAGATAATTTTTCTTTTCAGGGACAGTAGACGATTTGTATTTCTGATTTTGTACATATCTTTGAGAGTTGTCCAGATTTCGTTCGCTGACTAACAATTTCTAATGTGAGGAATGATGCAGTCTTTGACTGCCATCTTCAACATCGGTTTTGCCTTGCTCTCCCTCTTCTCCCACATCTGTGCTGTCGCAGTTGTTGCTCCTGCTACAAGTGTAGGTTTCACTTCATTGCCATTCACGATCCCCCATGCATTATGTCCTTCTAGCATTGTCTGTAACTTGAATTTTCACTTAGAATAATTGGAACTGTTGGCCTTATTGCTCTCATTCAAGTATACTTCTATCAGATTATTCATCTTGACACTTTAAAAAAATGACCTCCAACAATTGACAAAAAAACGGATCTACAAACGAATCTACCCCAGATCCACAAAAAACAACAAAATCAAGAAACAGATCTACCTAATCTTCGACCACTCTGGTAGGCTGCTCTGTGCACTGCACAACGTGCTCATAGACTCCTTGCCACAGTCTCTTATGTTGCGAGCTCACAGGCTCCCCTGTCACGTATCACGCTTGAAGCGATCCTCACACTTTACTAGTGATCTGTTACAGTCTTTGCTGCCACGGCTCACTGGCTCCTCTCACATGATCTCACTGGATCTGTAGGCACGAGCTCTTTGTCTCAATAGGCAGAAGCTCTTTGGCTTCAATTGGCAATCCGCATTACGATCTCTCTAGCTCCACGACACTTCACAGCATGAGCTGTCTAGCTCCTTCAACACGATCTCTCTAGCTCAACGGCGCTCCAAAACACAAGCTCTTTGGCTCCTTCAATTTGATCACACTAGCTCTTCTTTCACGAGCTCACTGGCTCAATCAACGCTCATGAATCATCCAGATGGTGCGTTGTTCGCACTGGTCAAGATTCCTGTAAGGAAAACAGAAATCAACGTTGTTTCTCCAACCTTGCCCATGCTGGTTTCAGAGATCAGAGAACAGTGTTGTTCTCTGGCACGAGTCTGCGCTGATCAGTGTGTTTGTGCTTCAGACGAATGCGTTGATCGGCTTTTCCTCCAGGAAAAAAAACAGCCTCACTCAGCCTCACTCAGGCCACCCTCATGTCATCATGGGCTTCTCTTTTATCACTTGGATACTCACATTGATCAAAGCACTCTAGCTTTGATTCAACCCTCAAGCTCTGATACCATGCTAAAAATCGCAGGATTAAATTAATGAAAGTAATATTGGTTACCTCTACTCTGAGAGACTACACCAAGAGGGACTGCGTCCGCAAGTCGCTCTACATTATCATTACAATACAAACAATATATAGCTTACATGTAAATAGGGAAGTTAGAAACAATACTTAAGAAGTAGAAACAAACTCCTAATCCAAGGCTCTAGTGAACCGACCCTCTCTAATTAAGTTTCTCCATTATCTTAAAAAAAAATCAATGAAAACATTTTAATATGTCATAAAAATGTTTAGTGCACAAGATCATAAAACAAAGAAAATGAGAATGTCAATCAGTGAGAAGCAAATGGTTAATGGTTGATATGTGAAGTCAATACATTGAGCATAATCAAAGAGACCCAAAATTGGAAGTTGTACCAAGAGATGTAGTTGAGGAGGGGTGAACTTCTTCATCATTTGTTGTCTTATGTTTGTTGTTATGGTATTATTTTCTCTATTATTTTCTACAAAATTTAAATAAAAAACATATTTATGTGTTAATGTAATTTACATAATTGCATAAAAATCCTAAACATTTCAGTTGCAATTTTCATGAAATTATATGATTTTTGTTGTTAATGAATTGACGTGTCAATTTAGAGAAGAGTGGACTGGAATTTACTAGAAGTCGGCTTACACACTGGTGGAGCCAACCTCTTATTTGACTTACGTCTAGCATGGAGTTGTTATATATGGCATTCGTTTTTCATGACCTAAATTGTCACTTATAAAGGGGAGTCGACTTTGGTGGATGAGCTGGCCATAATATTTAATTATTTTATTATAACATAAAGTTAAGATTTTAACTTTAAAATTAAGGTTTTATTAAATTGAAAAAAAAAATTGTTATAATGTAAATTTTTATTAAATTACTTCAAGATTTTAATATTAACTTTATAATATGTATTGATAAATTTGTTATAGGATTCAGGGTTAAGATTTTAGGATTTATGAATTAGGGTTAGGGTTTAGGTCTTTAAATTGTTAAGGTTAGGTTATCATTGAGGAGAAATATTTTGGGGTTAGGGTTAGGGTTTTTAGGGTTTTATAAGATAGGTTTTTTAGGGTTTTGTGTGTTTAGGATTTAGGGTTTTCTCGCCTAGAGTTTGCTTAACATTTAAGGTTAGGGTATTATGAATTTGGCACTTAGGGTTAAGACATTATTAAGTTTTTCGGATTTTAGGGCTTATAGTATTATTTCTAGGGATTCTAGAGTTGCCATTATATTGACACATAGAACAGTTTTCAACACAAACACTTTCATGCACTTAGAGTCTAGGGTTATCCAAGATATGCTCTAACTAGGGTTTGTCATTCAGTCATGCTTGGGGTTTCACACACAATTAGGGTTTTCACTGATGATCTTATGGTTTCATCAATCATACTTATGGAATTTTTAGGGCATCTTGTAGGCAAGGGTTTCTTCATTAGATTATTCAACCATTGTTGGATTAGGGCTATCGGGCAATTAGAGTTATGACATTATTAGGGTTTTAGCCATCGTCAACGTTGCCATATTGACATCAATGACAACTTTGATCAACAAATGGTGGGTTTGGATTGTGAATAAGTTCCATATAAACCAATTTCCTTACAATTCAGTATAATGATTGCATATAGGGTATTATCTAAGATTTTTATTTTTTTAAATCCGTTAGAATGCTTACTTGTGCGCGTTCTTGAGCCATGTTAAATTGAAAGCCTTATTGACATCTTAGTTGAGAATGTGAGAATAATGCAGAAATAGAATTAGTTTTGAGTGGTTGAACGAGAGTGTTTATTTAGGAATTGGTTGCACATATTTAGGTTTGTTTCCTCTTCTTCAGGAAGATTAGGTGAGTGCAATTTCCTATATAAGAGTGATGTAATCGAGCAATTGAATTCATTGATTTGTGTGAGCTTTGTCTCACGTTTCTGGCTGTGATGTGCATTTGTTGTTAATTTGGTATCAGAGCGAGCTGTGTTTGGGTATTGGATTGAGCTTTGGCTCATCCGCTTTCGAAACCCATCGAAAGGTCTTTTTCGCTGCTAAGTGAATTTGTTGACAGCGTATTGTTGAGCTGAGACAGTCAGCGATCTGCGTAAAGGTTTAACAATTTGTTGACAGTGTATTGTTGAGCTGAGACAGTCACCGATCTGCGTAGAAGTTGAACGTTGTTCAACAATTGGCGAAAAGTCTGAACAGAGACCGTAAGCTTAGTTGGAAAGGCCGTAAGATTTGGAAGGGTCGTAAGTTGGAGGCTCCTGCCGGTTTTTTTTTGTCACGATTGACCAGCGCGTGGAGTGGTAGCTGTGCGTGCCAAGTGTGGAGCAGTCGATCTCTGCTTTGCTGCCAGCGTTGTTTTCGTGCCAGCAGTGGAGGTTCCTGCCAGATCGTGCCAAGCGCGTTGCTGCTAATCTTGCAACTAATCTTATGTGCCTCTAGCACTGTGATCTTTGCCGTGGATTTGACTCATTAACCGCCTGTAATCTGAAGCGTTGTCTATGTATGTGGCGCGGCTGTCTATGCAACAAATCGCTGTCTATGCAACACACCGCCTGCAATAACTTGAAGTGCGCCATGTCACTATCCACCGGTGCAGCAAGGTTATAAGTTTTTTTTTATTACTATTTCAACAAAATTCCATGTTTGTTATGGGAGGTGATTGATATAAGGAGTGATCATTTTGTTATGGGAGGTGATTGATATAAGGAGAGATCAGTTTTTAATACAAAAGTGAAAGCTATTTTAAAAAAAAAAATACCTTTTACAGTTTTTTTCATGGACTTTATTATTTGAAGCTTCATTGATACTCTATTTGAAAGTTGATTTGTCCTAGTGGGCTTTAGGACGAGGGTGTGCATAAAATTCATTGGGTTTTAGAAGCTGGTCATTATCGGTGAAATGGTTAATCCACTTGCTGACTCCTATTTAAATGAATCTACAAAACTTGATGGTGAAAATTATGTAAATTGGAAATTTAAGCTCATAACAGTTCTGGAGGCGTACAATCTCTGGACGATTTTCAAAGGTGACGAGCCCAAGCCTACACCTCCTGCTGCCACTCAAGATTGGGATAAGCGTGAAATGAAAGCAAAGGTGTTGTTACGCATGTCAGTGAAGGACAATATTATTCCTCACATTCGAGATTGTGAAACTTCAAAGGCGACATGGGACACTCTCAAAGATTTGTATGAAACTACTAATGCAAACTGTATTTTATTTTTAAAAACAAAGCTGCTATCTATCAAAATGGAAGCCAATGAAAGCATTAGCAACTTTGTTTCCCGAATTAAAGACTTGAGTGATAAGCTTGGTGATATTGGTGAAAAAGTGTCTAGTACCGACTTGGTAAGTGTTGCGTTGAAGGGGTTAGTCCCAGACTATAAAGTCTTTATTTTAGCACTCTCAGCTAGACCGACACCTCCTACATTTGAAGAATTGGCTGGAATTCTTCTTCAAGAAGAAGAGCGAATGAAAAATTTTGAACTGGAGTCAAATGGTTCTGATTTGGCTTTGACTGCAAGAGGTAAAAGACCATTCCGAGGGAGACCATGGGACAGGAACAGAGGCCGTTTTCAAGCAAAACAGAAAGGTATGACACCTCCTGATTCTTATGTTAAGAGGAACATTGAATGTGATTATTGTGGAAAAACTGGACATCTGGCTAAAGATTGCTATAGAAGAAAGAATAATGAATCAAATAAAAGGCATAGAAGGCATAATGAAAATTTCATAAACAGAGACACCTCAGTGACTGATGGATTTAAAAATCTTAAGTTGTTTCTTTCTGATGCTGCATTGTCTGCTGAAATTGATGATGAGAATGCTTGGTTCATAGATTCTGGTGCATCAGCGCACATGACTTGTAATAAAGAATGGTATGATAAATATTATGAGAAATCGGATGGCACACACATTTACCTAGGAGATGACAGGTCACTTAAAGTTCAAGGCTATGGCATAATAAATGTGTACTTACCTAATGGACAAATGCGCCAGATTCATAATGTGATGTATGTACCTGCTCTCAAAAATAATTTGATATCTGTTTCCACTATCACTGATAATCATTTAAAAGTTGAATTTGGTAAATTGGGGTGTATTGTGAAAGATGTTCAGGACCACTACAAGGTTGTTTCTACAGGTACCAGAGTTGGAGGATTATACAGATTGGATGTGACAGTGAAGCGCCATGTTGCATTGACATCCAAAGAGACATCGACAGCAGAATTATGGCATCACAGGTATGGGCACCTAAATTACAATGATTTATCGTTGTTGCAAAGGAAATTAATGGTTGAAGGTCTTCCTGTTATGAAGTGTGAACATTTACCATGTGAAGCTTGTGCACTTGGTAAGCAGCATAGAGAAGAGTTTCCTGTTCATACCGAGAAACGACAATATGATATACTTGAATTAATTCACACTGATGTATGTGGACCTATGCAAACTAGGTCTCTTGGTGGTGCATCATACTTTGTTATTTTTATTGATGATAGATCTAGGTATACCTGGGTCTATTTCATTCGAAGGAAGAGTGATATATTTGAGTATTTTAAAGAGTTTCAAACTATGGTTGAAAAACAAACAGGTAAGTACATTAAAATACTCAGATCTGATCAAGGGGGTGAATATAAGTCAAATGCATTTAACAACTATTGTAAATCTAATGGGATTAAACAACAGTTCACAGTACCACATACCCCTCAGCAAAATGGTGTTGCTGAGCGATGGAACAGAACCTTGGTGGAATCTGCTCGTAGTATGTTGCAAGGTAAGAACATCTCTAATGGTTTCTGGGCAGAAGCCATTAACACTGCTGTTTATTTGAAGAATCGATGTCCCACTAAGCAATTAGTTTTTCAAACTCCTTTTGAGGTTCTTCATGGTTATAAACCTGATGTGAGTCATTTAAGAGTCTTTGGATGTACTGCTTTTGCTCATATTCCTAAGGCTAACAGAAGAAAACTTGATGCCAAGTCAATCAAGTGTGTTTTCATTGGGTATTGTGCGGATCAGAAAGCCTATAAATTGTTTGATCCAAGTTCCCATAAACTATTTGCAAGTCGTGATGTGTTGTTTCATGAGCAGGCTGATAAAAGTAATACAAAGAATGATGCATGGCATATATCTAATGATGCTCATGTCAAACTTGATACTTTGATTAAGCAGGAGCAGGAACAGGTACAGGTACAGGTACAGGATTAGGATGAGAGCAGTATGAGCACATCCAGCAGCAGTGAGTCATCACGAGGGGGTGATTCACCTCAAAGCCGAAGAATCATGGATGGAACACCCACAGGCATTGAAGCACCAAGAAGGTCAACCCGACAAACTCAGCTTCCTACAAGGTATAGAGATTATGCCTTAATGTCTAATATAATGAATGTTGTTGAACCAATTGATTATGAGCAAGCTAAACAACATGAACAGTGGATAAATGCTATGAATGATGAGTATGCTTCTCTTATGAAAAATCAAACATGGGAATTAGTGGAACTTCCTGAAAATAAAGTTCCAATTGGAAGCAAATGGTTGTACAAATCGAAATTTAAAGAAGATGGTACAATTGATAAATTTAAGGCAAGATTAGTAGCAAAAGGATATGCTCAAAAGGAGGGAATTGATTATGAAGACACTTTTGCACCAGTAGCTAAGTTGAATACAATTAGATTATTGATTGCCTTAGCCACAAAACATAATTGGAATATACATCAATTGGATGTCAAATCTGCTTTTCTAAATGGTGATTTAAAGGAAGAAGTTTATTTGGTTCAACCTGAAGGGTTTGTCAAACAGGGACATGAGCATCTAGTCTGCAGGTTAAGAAAAGCATTATATGGTTTGAAATAGGCGCCGAGATCATGGTATGTAAAGATTGATACCTTCTTTCTTCAGAATGGATTTGTGAAAAGCAAAAATGATCCTAACTTGTATGTTAAGAAAGATGGAAAAGGAAATGTTGCTTTAATATCTTTGTATGTGGATGATCTCATTATCACAGGCAGTGCTCACAAGTTAATTGAAGAAATTAAAGTTCAATTGTCACAGGAATTTGAAATGAAAGATTTGGGTGAATTGCATTACTGTTTAGGAATTGAGGTATGGAGAGAGCCTGGTAAAACTTTGATCACTCAAAGCAAATATACAAAGGAAATTCTTAAAAAGTTCAATATGAGTGATTGCAAAGCTATGTCAACTCCCTTAGAACAGAATACAAAGTTGTACAAAGAAGATGGAACTAAAGAGGCAGATGGAACATTATATTGTCAGTTAGTGGGAAGTTTGAACTATCTCACCACCACCAGACCAGACATTGCATACTCAGTCAGTATCCTTAGTCAATTCATGGCTAAGCCTTCAGGAAATCACTGGAATGCTGCAAAGAAAGTTCTCCGATACTTAAAGGGAATAGTGAATTTAGGTATTATGTATACTGATGAATTTGATGTTGCACTGACAGGTTTTTCTAATTCAGATTGGGCAGGAAATCCAGATGACAGACGATCTACCTTTGGCTATGCATTTCATATTGGATCAGGGGTCGTATCTTCGAGTAGTAAGAAACAGCCAACTTTTTCTTTATCATCAACAGAATCAGAGTACAAAGCTTTGACCAATGCCACCTGTGAAGCTATTTGGTTGCGGAGAATTCTTGCAGATCTTGAAGAGGCGCAAAGTGGTTCAACATGTATCAATTGTGATAATCAGAGTGCTATCAAATTAGCACATAATCCAGCTTACCATGCTAGAACAAAACACGTTAAGTTACAGTACCACTTTGTACGTGAAAAAATTGAGTCGAATGAAATTGACTTAATATTTTGTAATACCAAGGATAATATGGCTGATATATTTACTAAGCCCCTTGGTAAAATCAAATTTAAAGTTTTTAGAAGTCAATTAGGTATTGTAGAAAATCAATTTCTCCATTAAGGGAGGATGTGAGAATAATGCAGAAATAGAATTAGTTTTGAGTGGTTGAACGAGTGTTTATTTAGGAATTGGTTGCACATATTTAGGTTTGTTTCCTCTTCTTCAGGAAGATTAGGTGAGTGTAATTTCCTATATAAGAGTGATGTAATCGAACAATTGAATTCATTGATTTGTGTGAGCTTTGTCTCACGTTTCTGGCTGTGCTGTGCATTTGTTGTTAATTGAGAAAGCATGCCATACCTAACTTGAACACCAAAATATATGTGTTTTTGTGGATACATGTTTTTGATGGTCCATTTACTAATTTTAAAATACTCAATTATTAAAATACTCATCTTTTTATTCTTTTAACTTATCACAATTATAGTAATTTAAAAATATAAAAAAATATAAATAAGAAAATGAAATAATTCCTTTATGAGTTTTAAGAAGATTTGAATTTCCATTTATTAAGTTTGAACATGGGTTTCAAAGATGCCAGTGACTATTTTATAGAAGCTACAGACCTTTTTAATACAAGTGCGGCATTTATCATTTAAGCACTATTGAACAACTAAGTGCGGCAAATCTTTTTGATTAATTTTATCTCAGTGCGTTTTTCCAGGATTAATTTTATGCCAGTGGGTGATAAGTATGGTGGAAAATTAGCCTCTCGGACGATCTCGAAAAGATTTGTGCATTTGTTAATTTGAATAAAGGAAAAGACTTCTGCAATTGTTAATTTGAATATATTCTGTCAAAGCGTTTTTTTAATTCATTTTATCAAGGTCGGGTCTTTATCATTCAAGCACCATTTTCAAACAATCATTTAGTCACATGTTGCCAATGCTTTTTTATCAACTTTATGCAAGTGGGTTTCTTTTCTGATTAATTTTATTCCAGTGGGTCATATGTATTTTGAAAATTTAGCATCGCAGAAGATCTTGAAAATATTTCTCCATTTGTTAATTTGAATTTCTTCTGTCAGCGCTTATTTTTTTATTAACTTTATGCTAGTGGGTTTCATTTATCTTGGAAAATTAGCCCCCCAAGATTCCTTCATCTGTTAAATTGAACTATTATATAGAGAGACCAGGAAACTCTGAGCAATATGATTTTCTCACCCAATTCTCATTCTTCGACTTCTTCCATAAACCATTATGTTAGAGAAGCAATCCCCATTCTTATACTTCTTCCATAAACCATTCTGTTAGAGAAGAGCTGCAGATCTGTTACTTTCCTGAAAATGCTTCTGACCAAGAGGCTCTACTTGGATTCATGTCTGCAATTCCTGTTTAACTGCAACAATCCAGGCCTGCTTGGAAAAACATATCCTCTTTGGACGCCATATAATTGGGTTACAACAAGCTTCACGGGTCCTAGAAGATTGGTGCAGTTAGACAAGAAAGATGGAATTTTTCCTGTGAGATAGTTATTAACCATAAGGGGGATTCGTCCTATCGAATGGTTATCAGCAAAAGTGACTTAGTCTAGCCACGTTGCCCTATAACTATTTCACAGGACAAATTCTATCTTTCTTGTCCTATTGCACCAATCTTCTAGTATTGGGTATCTCTATATAGTATTAACCAGCTCACTGGTCACATTCTTGCAGAGTCGTGTAGCAAGAAGATGCAGAGTTGTGTCAATGTGTAGCAAGAACACCCAATTGTGTAAGCAATAATTTACCATTGTTCAACTTTTTCAAATAATTTATTATATGGTCTCTTATTCTCAGGACTAAGCAGAATGGCTATGCTGATAGAGATTTTTGTAGGTAAGCTATTTGATTACAATCCAAATGCTTTGGGAAGGTACAAAGAAATAGAAAATTGCATTTTCCCTGCAACACACTTGAAGGTATGAACCCAATTTTACTCAGCGAGCTTCAAAGTACACAAGACATCGACTTTTCTTCGAACAATTTGTTAGGTGAGGACCTATTTCATTGAAAAATATTAATATGTTTAAGGACTTGTATTTTTCATTAACAGGTTGTCAGGAAAGTTCATAAAGGTTGCAGTTTCAAAGAGTTTGGTTGAAAATCTTAAGATGCTTTCATTAACAGGTCGCCGGCAAAGTTCATAAAGTTTGTGGTTTTAAAGATTTTCGTAGAAAATCTTAAGATGTTTTCATTAACAGGTTGGCAAGAAAGTTCATAAAGGTTGAGGTTTCAAAGATTTTGGTGGCATTGCATTTATGGAAAATCTATTTTTTAGAGAAGCCAAGGCATTAAAGTGGAGTGTCAAACAATTTTATATGCAGATCTCATCACTGTAACTAATTTAGTGATGCCAACTTGTAAGGAGTTAGTAGCTTTACGAAAGTGAATTATGGCACCATCATTGTTAACAAGTTTCTCAATCTGCAAAATAAAGGGGCTCACAAGAGTTTTCATAGGAAATGCAAAGTCGAGCTATGCATCAAAATTTGACTAGAATCCTAATCTCTTATTCAAACCTCCAAATTAAATATTTGATATTTTATTAATGTCAAATAAAAGCCAAATGCTTATATTGGGATGGTGAAAAACAAGGTGGTTTGAGTTTGATTCAAATGTTGAATATAGCAAAAACATTGCCGAAGGCATGGTATATCTCTATCACCATTGTTTAATGGAAGTTATTTATTGTGATTTGAAACCACTTGCTTCTATGTGAGAATATGACTTCTTATTTAATTAACTTTGGTATTGCTACCCTATGTTTTACAACTTATGAGGATTCAACTTTCACTTCCACACATGCATTCAAATAATCTCCAAGGTACCTAAGCTATGTTAAGAGTTTCTTATTTTTATTAAACATTAAGAACTAGAAACCTTAATATAAGCATCTATGAAATATAGAATATGGAATATGGAGACAAATTATAAGAAAATGTGATATTTAGAGCTATGGAATAATGCTATTAGATATGCTCATTAGAAAGAAGCCCGCCGTAAGGCATAATTGTGGAAAAAATTAAATTTGTGAAAAATGGGTGGATAATGGTTTTCCAAACTAAGTAAAAGAAGTGGATGACATGGTTATATTGAGGAGGACTAGTACATGCACTCAAGAAGATAAGGATCTTAATTGTCTCAGTCAATAAATATGGGATTTTCTTACACAAAATAATCTACTCAAAGATGACCTATTATGATGGACATCTAGGCACATTGAAAAACATAGATACACTTTTTTTAGCCTTGTCACCATTCCAAAATTTCAATCAAATAAACACATGTGTTGGGGTAATACAAGTACTACTCTTGACAACACTAGTGAAAGCCAAATTTCTTCAACATTTGGTCTATTGTAACGAAGTGGTAGTTGTATAACTAAATCATGAAGTAATTTGAGACTTGTCATAAATTCCACCAAGTTTGCATCCTATTTTTCTTTATCTCTAATGTTAACTATAAGTGAGTATGAACAATAAAGTTAGATCTACCATGAATGAAGTTTTGGAAAATTTTCTACTCGACTTTAAATAATAATAATGATGTTCAATACCTTTTTACATTTATATTTAAATGCAATTTTTTACTAAATACATTTAGAGTTATGTTCAAATATTAAAATTGTCCTAACAACCATATAATTGGTATTACGCTTCATTTTAAAGAAAAGTCAATTGACATAATTTAATGTGAATGAAGATGAACTTTAGGTCATTACAACTTACAATTCTATTGTATCCCATCCTATAATACTAATCTTATAACATGTATATGGAAGGTGTATAACATTGTTCTATTACACTTTATATTTTTGAGTTTTGAGTTCTTATAAAATATATATGTAAGGCATATAGTTTTGTTCTATTACATTTTATATTTTTGAGTTCTTATAACATGTGTATAGAAGGCATATGGCTTTGTTTTATTACACTTTATACTCATAGACTTATCCAACATGAATTGCTTCTCCATGATAAGAATTGGTGTTTTCTTCTTTTTCTTTTTTTTTTGCATGTAAATGAGCTTTAATACTTCCCTTATTACAATCCTTACTTCCGCATACTTATAATTTCTATCAATACTGTTAGTCATCAGTAATTTTTATCATTTAGAGATGACTATTTGAGAAACCTAGATTTCTAAAAACAAATTTCATGAAATATTGTGAGTTTTAGAAATCTCACTGCCTTCATTATCCTTGGGATAAAATTTTCACTCTTCTACTACTCTACCATGCCTTGGCCAGCCTACCACTCCTGAAGAGTCCCTCATAAAGCCTAGGTCACTCATCCCCATCCCATTTTTTACACCTATGGTTTGGACACTTCGTTTTGCCTCTGCCTACTTTTCACCATGCTAACCTAATGCCTCAAAGCCTTCAAAAACCCAAATTTTCCTCTGAAAAATCCTTAGGCAAATCAATTTTAGTGGTTTGTGAATCTTCAAAATAATCTAGCTTGTCAAAAAGAACTCAGTTCCCTCCTCTTTCCTAAAAATCCCCAAGTCAAAACTTCAGTCCATGGAAATGTCAAAAAACCCCCTCCACTAGGTCACTAGAGTTTATAGGTGCTAGGGTTGGCCTTTATGTTCAAGAAGAATTATTTTTAGGTAATGAGAAATATGGAATTAGGTCAAAGGAACAAACATATAATTAGTCTAAAACAAAACAGAGAAGCCTCCAACAAGGGTTTCCTTATCAAAAGTATATTCTGCAAAAGATAGTTAGCCATGAGTGACACTTCAGCAGGACTGTCAAAGATGGCTACCTACAAGAAGATTGATAAGATCAAACAAACCTGATTTATCTCATAATGATGGCACATATAAAGACTAAAGGAGTTATTGATACCAACTGCTAGGGTTTTCACTGCTTCAAAGTGAAAACATGAGATAATGTTAGTTGAAAGAAGGTCAAAATTCTTCTCTTCAGTCTCATCCACCAAGCAATCAAGGAATAAAATATGCAGGACTGAATATTCCAAGGTGAAAGTGCCAAAATAATCACAATTTTATTGTTTAAAAGTGTTGAAATTCATGAAAAGGATAAAGTGGAGAAAACCTTCAAAAAATAGCACTAATGTCACTATATGCCTTTTTCCTCAAATATTTGTCAAAATGACCTTTTACTTTTTAAGAACTGGTTCATGTTTCCAAAATGTGGGTAAGAGGAAAATTTAAGCTTGTTAAAAAAATTTTCAATCCAAGGGAAACATCAAGATGCTCCGGCAAAGGCAAAAAACCATTCTTCTCAGAGTTCTGCCACCTACAGGACAAAAAGACCAAAAAGTCAGTGAAAAAGCAAGAAAGGAAATAAACATTAGAAAAGTGGGTTTAATCATGAAATTATTTTTCAAAAAGAGGCATAAAGGCCTTCCTTCCCTCTTCCTAGCTCATTTTTGTTTTTGAAATAAATATAGAGAGTCGTTGAAGCATTTCTAGGCGTTTTCCTGAAAACTGGGCAAAATTTCCGCGATGTCGCACGTAGGCGGTGGCACTGTGCATAGAACCTTTGGCGTTGCGCACAGGGGAGGAAAGACAGTGTTAAATAACATTACGCTGGCACATATGGACCGGCACTAAGCATAGGCACTGGCGCTGTGCACACGCCCAGGTCAAAGCCCGACCTACCCACGAAAATGGGCGTTGCATGTAGGGGAGGACCCGATAGCCTGTGTAGAGGCCTGAGCCACCAACAGTCTTCGAGTGATGTTCATACGCTAGCACTACATGGCCCGACAAGCCCGACAACTCACCCGACCCGCACGAAATCAACGGCGCTGCGCATAGTGCTACGCACAGGCCTGCACGACAGCCCGAATCGCTGGCACTACGCACAAGGGCACCCGACCCGCCTGGTGCTGTGGACAGAGGCGTGCAGAGGGCACGACTGAAACGGCCAGTCGGGTGGCACTGCGCACAGGAGAAGTTTGGCTAGAATTGCCAAAAAATGGTCAAAATCAGTCTTTTCCTCCTCAAATTTTCCCCAAGCTCCTGCACAAGTTGAAAAAGGTTGGTGGTCGCTTTTCTTTGCCCTCCAAGTGTTATTTTTGCATCCATAATCAAAGAAGAGTAACAAAAACCTAAATTGGCTAAAAAACCCTAATATTCATGGAAAACAATCATTTAACCTTCTAGGGCAAAATTTACCAGTTGGAGAGTGGTCATTGGTGTAAATACACTTAGTACAAGCTAGGCATCCTTCAAAAATCTGAAAGCATTTCTAGGCTTACTTCCATTTTGCCCCCATTTGTTAAAATTTGCCCTCACCATCACTCATTTTTCCTCCCTAGACCTAAAGCTCTCACAAGCTAAAAACCAATTTGTTCAAGGACACAATCAGACATTATGTCTGGAGAAGAGATAAGTACCAGTAGTGATGAAGGCCAAGGGCCTATCAGACCAAAACACAAGGGAGGAAGAATTAATAGGTTTGAGCCCTTGGATACAATTCAAATCACCTCTTCTCCCATGATCCTTGCATGTTTTCAAGATGTTGGATGCTATCAGTTCTGTGAGAGGGCTAAACAGGTCCAAAACCACTCAGATTTGACTAGGTTGTTCGTTCTCAGCCTACAAAACAAGCAGGTCAACCTAGCAGGAGTAAATTTTGAGCTATCATCTGGATCCATTGCTAGGGCCACAAGGATACTAGATGTGGGTGAGATATGGTTCAAGAGGGATAAAATTTTCCTGAAGCTACTATGAGCCCTTCCTCAAACCTAGGTATCAACAGGGCTGCAAGAGTTTTTTCCCCTTCTCTCACCTGCTAGAGAGATATGCACCACTGATGAGGGAGATCATCAAGTACTTCACTTGTGAGGGGAGGTACTCTAGGATTTATTCATATCACATAAGGCTGCTAATGCACTTCACCAAGGTTAAATTGTTAAACCTACCATATTATCTCTACCAGAGCATTGACAAAATGGCTTCAGTAGTCAAGAAAAGGAGTTATGCCCACCAAATCAAAAGTTGTTTTCACCACTCTTTGGTTAAAATGATTGTTTTACACCAACTAGAATAGTAAGGAATCCCTTGGGAAGTTTTTATCTCACCTGATATATTTTCAAATCCCCAAGCCTTCATTCAGCAAAATTTGTCTTCCACTTCACACCCACTTACCTCCACTCCTCCATCACCCCCCAGAGATCATGTTCCATCACCTCCACCCATGCCTTCTCCACAAGGAAACTTACCTCTTTCTCCTTCTCCTGAAGCATCAAATGAGGAAAACAGTGATAATGAAACAAATCAAGAGGAGGCAAAGCAAATATAAATGGAGGAAAATGAAGTTACTAATGATGATAATGAGTCTGAGGAGCAAGAAAACAGTGATGCCCTTGACATTTTTGGGCAAGAAAGCAGCCTTGAGGCACAAAGCATGGAAGAGGACAGTGAGGCAGAAAGTAAAGGCATAGAAGAAAGTAAAGAGGATCATAGTCACAATGAGGATGAAATGAAGAATAAAAATGGCAGTGATGTTGACATGGATGCACCGCAAACTGATGACCAAACTAAACAGAAAAACAGAGATATGGAGGTTGATGACACGTCATTAAATGCTAAAGTAAACTTTCCAAGTGACCACGAGGACAAAACAAAGCTCAAAAATGACCTTGACTGTCATGACAACAGTCATGACAGTCAACATGACAGTGGTAAAAATCAGAGTGTTGAAGGCAGCAGTGAGGCTCACAACTCTCCCAATTAATAAGATGAAGATGCACAAAGTGATGGGAGACCTAGCAGTGAGGGTGAGATGAAAGAGGAGGCTATCCATAGCAGTCCAAAAGGTGAAAAAGAAGGCTTTCCAACAGATTACACTAGAAAATTTGGCCCAATTTCCGACGGCCACTTCGTCGCTATTCCGACACATAGTCGTCGCAAGAGCGACAGTCTGAGGCCAGAAAAAATGTGGTTAGCCATTACGTCGCAATTCTGACGATTTGCCAAAGTGTCGCACTATCGACACTTTTTCCAACGTTTTGCAAAGTGTCTCTATTCCGACGTTCTATAAGCGTCGGTCTTCCGACGAAGCAAAATTGTCGGTCTTCCAACACTTGTCATGTTTTCAAACAACCGTCGCAATTCTAACGTTATGGATTCCAACGTTTAATTCCGACGTTTTACAAACCATCGCAATTCTAACGAAATATCATCCGACGTTTAGAACATCATGCGTCTGACGCTTATGTAACGTCGCTTTACTGACGAAAAAGTTAAAAATATTTACAAAAAACGTCGCTCTTCCGACAATCGAGGCGTCGCTCTTCCGACGAAAATGTCAAAATATTAAAAAAATATCGTCGCGCTTCCGACAATTAAAGCATCGGTCTTCCGACGAAAATGTCAAAATATTAAAAAAAAAATTTGTCACTCTTCCGACAATAAAGGTGTCGGTCTTCCGAAGAAAATGTCAAAATATTAAAAAAATACCGTCGCTCTTCCAACAATAAAGGTGTCGCTCTTCCGACGAAAATGTCAAAATATTAAAAAAAAATAACGTTGAGGGCTCTTAGGAATTAAGAGCCCAGGACAGGCATTTGTCAAGACTCGCCAGTTTTAAATAAGCCAGAGGCTGTAAGGCTATT
Source organism: Pinus albicaulis (assembly GCA_034641835.2). NCBI lineage: Eukaryota > Viridiplantae > Streptophyta > Pinopsida > Pinales > Pinaceae > Pinus > Pinus albicaulis. Next base: position 1,585,411,314 of record CM076581.1, read on the forward strand.
GTTACTGACAAAAAATATTTGGTCCAACACTTGGACTACATGGCCACTATTTCTCACAACAATGGAATTGTTAAAATAGGAAGAGTGACAACATCTGGCCAGAAATCTCCCACAGAACATAATGGTTAAGAGGAAGAGAAATCAAAGGTTGCAAGCTATTAGTGTGAGAAACTATTTACTTCGCCCAACAAGGCCATTCAATGCCTAAAATCATAATATTTTAACTCCAGTGATAAACACTGATTCGTCAATTTACACCAACTGTACCATCTTCTGTACCATCCAAATGGCAATTGGATACAAAGAAATATACAACTTTCTCTGTTCTGAATGCTTTTCATTGTTCAAGCATGACATAATAAGAATCTCCAAACAAATTACCCTCTTTACCAAGAAGATATCCAACCGTTCTTAAAGTCATGTAAGTCTTATTCAATAACATTAAGTATGTCATTGATCATTCTTTAGCCCAAAGCTTAGAACAAAGTGAATTTGGAAGCACTTATACCGATCAGGACATGACATAAAAATGCCTTCAACAGAGGCCTCTAGAATTAATAGTAGCATTCTCATGTATGCTCTGAAAATAAAGATACCCTCAAAGGTACGATGCAGCAGCACTCTACCAGCGGTCAACTTAATTTACAACAGAATAACGCAACAAAACTCTACCAGCAATCAACTTAGTTTCCAACAGAACATTGATAAATCATAAGATTGAAGTAATACATTGTACAACCTGAACGCTCTATTCCCCTCCAGATTTCTATATGTAGTACATAACATTCAATCTTGGTTAAAAATATATTTTTAAAAAATTCCTCCAAATGTGCTAGTTTTAAGTAAATAGGTGACTTAGCTAATTCGAAAGTTTTGTCCAAGCATCAGTAAATAGGAGATAATCTGATATTTTAATAGATGTTCACCGCATAAAATATGTCAAAATCAGGTAGCTATATCCCTGGCCTGAGACTGCAATGAAGAGGTCCAAAGTATGGAGACTTCAATAGAACCAAGCCTCAATATAGGGTTGCAGTACGTCCGAGGGTTTAACTGATTCAAGTCTTAATAAAAGGCTACAACACAGAACCAAACTCTTATGGTATATCTCTGTCCTCCAATAATGACAAACATTAAATTCTCTTGAGCATGGTAATAGAACTAAATTTGTTTACAACAGTCCACAAGATATCCATTCATTTCTAGAAATTCTGCAAGAAGAAAATGAAAGTCATGTGTAACAAAGTATTATGAAAAGACTTCAAGAAACCAGAACTTAACCTGAATATCCTAAAACTGAAGTTGGAAACATCGTCTCTCCAAGGTTGTTAATGTTGCAATCCTCTGTTCAACATTGATACAAATGTTGAAAAAAAGTTAAAAGATGAACCAAATAATAGCATTCAAAGGAAAGACTAGGATGTCACCATTTCTACCTGCTATCCTTAAAAAGAAGGAGAGATTACTTACATGCTTTTGTGTTTGCAAGGTGGACTTGAAGACCATGTTCATCCCAGAATGAGCTCAAAATGTACTTTTGTTTTTGGATTCATGAAATAGAAGGACAATGTTGTCAAAAAATAGTGAAATGGAGATTCCATAGAGGGCCTCCACCTTTACCACCCATGGATTTTGAAATGAGAAAATCTCATCCATAAATATGAAGTCCAAAGAATGTGAGGCAGTTGAAACCCTTGCTTGACTACTATGTTAATGTATATAATAGACCCTAGAGATGATCATTTGAATCTCATATAAGGTCATAATTATAGAGATCTCCAAGCATAGGAGAGGTATACCTTCAGCCTCTCAAATAGTAGGTTTCTTCCAACTATCTGAAAGGCTTAACAGGTGTCCATGGATCAAAAATATACTTACTTTTGCTTCCTCAATAGCATTTTGGAGGATTGAAAAATAGTCAAAAGTGCGGTGATTCTAATTGAAATGACTAAACCTTAAACCTGCAATTTCTTCCTCTCTACCCATATGGAGATGAATTTGTCTGCTCTTCTGGCAAAGAGTTTGAACATGGTGTATCCCAGCATGATAATCTCGAAATTAATTGATTCAGAGGTCAGGATGTATGCAGGAGGTGGAGGACTTGAGTGAACTACCATACTTAGGAGGAGAGCATCAGTATTGAAATTGGGTATTGCTTCTCCAGTGAACACTTGATTACTTACTGTAATGGGTTTTACATATTAAATTGTATTCATACTAAGAGAAGCCAAAATAATAGAGATTAAATTTTCTAGATCCAAACACCCAATTTCCATAAAATCAAGAGAAAATTGGGTTAAAACAGTTTAGTAAATTGATATTTCAAAAACTAATGTCAGGAACAAGAACTGTAAGCTACTTAAACCCTAATAAGTACTTTTGAATTGGATGTTCATGGAATGTTGTCCGCCCCACCTTAGTTAGATTGGAATTACACCTTGCAATTTGATAAGAGTTTTTATTGCCTGATGAACAAAATGCAACTTTAATTGCAACCAAAAAAAAGGCAATCCTCTTGCAGAGTCCATAAAGGTGGTAGTTCTATATGGCCAGGCTTCACTTGAAAAAACATGTCTGCCATTACATTTTTAGTCTGCTCTTCCAGACAGAGCTGAGGCAAGGATGAAATGCATCCTCAAGAGTTCAACTTTCAGGGAAAAAACTTGAGAAATTTAAAGAAATTGCACTTAAAATTCTCAGTAACACCTACCTTCATTGGCAATGGCACTTTTGGTACATATAAATAGTAGTAAAAACGAATAGATGAGAAATAAAGGAAGAAAAACTGGACTCAATGCCTGGCTTGGACCTGCAAGATGAGAAATAAAGGCACGTTGATAGGCCATCTCACATAGAACTGTCAAGAAAATGCAATTTTATGGCAAACAGCAGCGCAAGCCACACATCTCAAAACAGAACCCACACATTGCAACATAGCAAGCAAGAATGCTCGTCTTGTACAAGGGTAACCCAATAATCACTAGAATGTTATATCGAAATGTAATAAGTTTTGATGGCTTAGCATTGATGAGAACACCCTAACACGTTTATTCCATTTCCCAAGGGTATTGCTTTTTGAAGGAGTTGGACTAAATTTTTTTTTTTTATCAAATGTGCTTACTCAACTTGTTATCCAGATGCCATAGTTCCAATATTAGTAAAGGAAAAATCCTGCAATATATCTGTATTAAAAAAAATGTATATAAGCTTCTAAAATATAGAAGTGGTTGGAATCCAATCTCCTTTAAGGCTAACAATTTGTATTCTCATTCGAAGGGAAAAAAATATAATGACAGCTTTTGGTGTTCAAGCAGTCACTTAAGATTCTAGAAGTTTGTACTACTAAAGCAAATACATTCTTTCTGCCATAGAGCCTAGGAAAAATTAAAATATTAACACTACAAGCAAGCCTTTCAAACATTTCTCGGCCTACACAAAATCATTCAAAGTCTTCTGGGTTTATTTCAGAGGTCGGGATTTACGCAAGACGCGGAGACACATACAGGGAAAAAGATTCTGCCAATACCTACTTCACTTCAGGAAGCATCAAGCTTATATATGGTAGCATATACTTTGGCTCTGTTACCAAAGAACACATGTTTCCAACAATCTGGGTTGCTTTCTTTTTAGTATCTGCACTTCTTTCCCTAAGACCGCGGTGGACTATAGGCACCAACAATGCTAGTGATGGAGCATCAATAGTATTGAAAAACGTTGTCTACAATGATGGTAAGAGATAAAGGAATACAAGATGTTGGTAATAAATAAACAACATCAAATCTCAAAAAAAATGGTATAGAAGGCCTAACACGAAACTTTAAAAAATACCTGCAGAAGAATGTCAAGGGAATGTTTTGTGTATTCATTGGGATCTGAGATACTCAAAAGTAATGTTGAAACTAGTGCAAATATTTCAGGGTTCTTGATTACAATGCGAACCTGTTGATGCAATTAGCACCAGTCAAATAACAATTATTTGAATAGAAGAATAAGCAATAAATATTGAACAAAATAGAGATGATTGGAATTGACACTCGGATACAAGGCATGTTACCTGCTGTAAATCCATTTGAGCAGCGGATTGAACCTTTGGGTGTGTGTCTATTAAAACCTGCAATGTCCATGAAAAATAATTAGATTACTGAACCAAAAGAATAAGATAATTAGGTAAAACAAAGATTGTGATAGTTTAGAACCCTAAGCAATCTCAAAGTTTACTTCAATATTTCTTCATTGATCCAAACCTCAGTCAGTTTAGGAACAATTTTTGGAAGACATTGTGATAGTTGTTGAGGTGCACAGTAAGCCATTGCTCCCAGTAGTTGGACACTTAACTTATGTAATAGAACAATGATCAAATAATGCAGGTAATACAAGTTCCAGCTAGGGATCAAAATCCAAACCCCTAATTTAGGCAGATTAGCGCATAAGCGCACACAAATAATATTATTCTTCTAGATGTGTATATAAAAATCCCATGAGTTCCATTGGGGAAAATACTTCATTTGAAAACATATTTGCATGTGCTATAGTTAGAAATATGCAGGACTGTACAAGCACACCAAAAATTTATCCATACAGAAAATAAGTGTTTATGCCATAACTATTGTGTTGTTAAAGGATGCCAGTTATATGAAAAAAAACAAGAAAAAAAAATCAATTGTTTCAGTTCCACTACCTATAGTTAAATAATAAAAGTTTCCTACATCTCCACCAGCTGTTGCATAAGAACAACAGTTAAAAAATGCTGCCATGTAAAATAATACAAGATAATTGTATTAATGTCCAACAAATGACCACAAAAGTAGGTAAAAGGGACTAAGATAGAACATCTAGTTCAGGTACAAAGTAGAAGTGTAAAATTATCTCCTCGAAAAATTCTAAAAGCATAAAAATATTAAGGTCTACAGGCAAACAAGAAACTAATTGATAAATGTCTAGTTATGAGAGAGTGTAAGAGAAGAGAATTTGCATGGAAAATAAAGATGATTGAGACTGGAAATCTAAGTGCACAGTAAAATAGAGAGGATGGAGAGGATGTCAAGGCCTGCTATAGGGACAAACAAGGAGGCTCAAATATGGGCTTGCCCTTAGCTTCATCAACCACTGTGAATGGACTGATCCATTGGTGGATGATATCCTACAGGGAGTGACCAATGCTCAAAGGCACCTGCCATATATCATTGGTGGTAACACAAAATGGAGGAATTCCATTTCTTATAACAGTCAAGGCGTGGTCATATGGAGTAAAAAACCTTATGGATATGTATCTATCAAAAAACACTATAAGATCCAACAGTTAGCAAAATTGGTTGAACATCCACCCAAGGCATGGTTCTGATGGGGAAGGCATTGATCATGGGTTCAAATCAAATTAACTGACTCAGAATAGTTGCCCTCTATCCAGATGTGTCGAGGAAGGAGAGGGGATTACACAAGGACTTCCTTTCAAAACAAAAATCCATTGCTACTATAACTATACAGTACCACAATCAACACTTTGCAGCAATTAACCATGTGCTAATCTATAATTCTAAACTCGAACACATATGCATGAAAGAAAATATGAAGTTGTGTCAGATTGCATGAGTGAAATTCAGAGAGTTTGGAAGATTCAAATGGATGACCCTCGCATAAATCTAGCACACCTCAGGACAAAGCCCTAGCATTATCGCTGTAAGAGGAGGATCTTGAAGCGAAACGTAGAGTCTTGAAGGGTACACTGTGGGACAAGCTATGTTGTAGAGGCCAGAGTGAAGTAATCATACCTGCGCTAAACTCAAAGACATGAGTCACCAAGAAGTGCAGCATGCCAATGGATTTTTCCCTAAAGCAGAACTGAATGGTGATCCTGCACAAGATGCCAGCAAGATCTAGAGGATCTGATTTTTAGCATTTTAGAACACAATATGATTTTTAACGTTTTAGATAGTTGTATTATATAGTGTAGCTGAGACATTAAAAGTATCAAATTTCTGTGTGATTATAGACTGCATGATTAATTATATTATCTGGTTGCTCAAACTCAGTTAAGATTGAAACTTTGGGACTAAAATGAATACAATGCTTCAAGGACCAGAAATTAGCCTTATAAATAATTTAGTTACTGCCAAAGGTATATTTTTCCCAAGAACAAAAGAGATTGTAAATATGGTTGTAGAGGGCTTGGTTAGTTTATATGATCAATTTTACTGTATGCATCAGTACTAAGGCCCAAGAGGCAGAGTAGGAGGCTGCCATAGCCCCAATGTCATTGAAATTTCAAGACTAGGCAAGGTCCCGAATTGTTGCGCAACAGAAAATCATCTCTAACCATTCCATTCTACTCACCATGGACTATCATGGCTAGGAGGAGAAGTCCAAGTATAAACCTTATTCCTTGGGGAAAAGTAGGTCCATGTTATGTCCGCACACTTTCATTTACAAATATAAATGCGCTACTGTCCTGTAGCAAGGCCATTAGAGGTACTTACAAGCCACAATAAGGCCACAAATGTCTCCAACAAGAACACATAAAGAAGAAGGCTTACAGGTGGGAGGAGGGGTGGAATTGAGCAAGGATAGGTGCCCTAACCAGGGCCAAGTTCTTCAAAAAGTACAAATCACATTTTAAGGAATTGGAAGAGAAGTTTGTGGAGAACAGATGTAGGATTGGGTTTGAGTCTTGTGATAGCATTATGTGCTTGATGGTGTGAGGGTCATCTTTGTCTAAAATACCAAAAGGGGAGGTTGATACAACAATAGTTAGAGGGATTGTTTGGAGGGTCATTAGGCATAGTGTAGGAGTGTTCCTTAGCAAGTAGCTCCTGGAATTGAATGTGCAGTAGCATAGGGGGTGTCTCCATAAGTAAGGGAAACGTTCATATTGCTGGTTGGTCCATAAGTGCAGTAGGGATAGTTGAGGAGCAACCTCACCCTAGGGTAGTGTTTTCTTCCTTTAAGTGGACAAAAAATAGAAGCAGCCTGTGGGAGAAGTTGATACAATGATGAAGCAATGGGATAAGGGCTAGAAGAGTGCCCTAACTGGTCTTCTAGAAGCGCATAATTCAAGGGCAAGAGGGCAACAACAGAGAGTTGCAGATTTCCTCTTGGATGATGGCTTGAAGGGTGTCCTAGGAGATGACTCCAGGGAAATGGGAAAATCCCCATCTATTGCAAAATGGATTTCCCGTCCTGAAGAAAAAAATTATAATAGAAAAATCATGAAAAGAAAAGGCTCAAATCTCTCTTCCAGACTGGTGACATGGCACAAGGCCACATGGACCACTGTGATTGGTTGACATAACACATTAGAAGCATGATGTTAGGATCTAAAATATCTAGGACATGTGGCACTCCATGATAAAGACACATGGTGTGTGGATTTGAGTTTTTCAAGTGGTCAAGTGGGCCAAAAATAGGTGAAATGTGGCACCACTTAGAGATTGACATGTGCCAATTGGTACAAGTGGTAGACAATTGGCATGCTCAAACAACGAGGTGATGCAGGAATGACATGAGGGAGAAAATATTAGAAAAGCCCCAAATCTGGAGAACTAAAGCTCATCACCAACCCGAGATTGACAACTTTACATGATGTAACCTATGAAATCGTAAATGGAGAAATCATAGTAACAATAAAGTAACCTATGTAACAATAAATTCGGATTCATCCCGGGAGTGGTAATGGGAGAAATCATAGTGAACAACAGGAAACATGCAGAGTTGCTTACAATCAAATAGATGAAAAAACACATACAAAAAACCTAGATAATAATCATGAACAAGCTTAATATTGAATTATGAACTGCAAAGGAACTTACAAAATGTGACATTACGAACCTGGTCAAGCGCACAAGCAAAAATATCCTAGACATGACCCTGGTTGACAAGTTGTATTGCTCATGATGCAAGAGGATTTGTACTTGCACTGCCAAGTCAATCAAAATCCATCATTATCTATACAATAAATACAAGTAATTGATGTAGTATTTTTTACTCTAAGATGCATTCTTATGATAATGCTAGAACATATGTTGAAAATGTCAAAACATACCTGAATAAGCTCCTCTTCGTTTCAAGAACAATTTATTGGAGTCGCATGAACTTGGAACAAGCCTCCCACGATCTAAAAGAGTAGCAACTAAGTCAACAGTGACTTTTTTGTTGCTACGTTGGATCGAGGGAGGTTTGCTCCAAGATTAAATTGCTCCAATAAATTATTCTCTACTAAACAGGGCCAACCACGTGAAGGTGGAAGCTCTTATGGACCCTCCCCCCCCCCTCACATCACTCTCAATTCCCCAATACCCAATCTATATTTCATTTTTTACTTTCATGAGCATAAAAAAAAAAATATTCAATAACTAATAAAAAAACAGTGCAACAAAAAGTACACAAGGAAACATTGAAATTAGTGCTTGACATAAAAATAGTATGATAAATGAGTTTTTTATATAACGCAAAAAATGTTCCAAGTATGGTAACATTTATCTTATAATAATACAATATTTTACATTATCAAATTTTCTTTTTCTTCTTCCTATTTCTAAAGCTCCTAATTACATCATCAATATCATCGTGCTCTGCTCCTATTTCGTACCTTTCCCGCACTGCTGACCTAGTTGTGTACTCATGATGTTTGGTCTCATCCAGTGAAGAGGCATCGCCTACAAAAACATATAATATTAAATTTTAATTGTCATTTTTTAAATATCATTGAACTAGTTCGGTAATATTAATAAAAAAAATTGCAATGAGATTATTTACCTGGTGCATCAGTTTTCGCCATTGGGAGTATTTCCCTGTCTTCCTCTCTGGTGATAAGATCCTCAAGGGAAACATTCTCTGTCATTTAAAAAAAAAACATTATAAGGACAACCATCAAGGTATAATTAGAAAAAATTATAAGTGGAAATTAATTACCGTCACGGCCCTCATTGATAGTAGCATTGTCGGCCTGGCCCCCACTACAATGATCAGGTTGCACGTGAGGAACATCTACATTTGGCTCTACAACTGGGTTATTTGCCTCGTCGGTAGTGCTGCTCCCATGATTTAAACAAATTTGTTAGACATTAAATTTATGGAAGAAAACAAACATATTGAAAGGTTAATGTTTTACCTTATCAGGCATTCTGGATCTTGAGACCTGCCCCAAGCTTCCGCGATGTTCAATTACGGCTTGATAGCCGAAATGGAAAGCGATATTTTTATCTTCCTCTGTAGTTTTTGTTCCTAAGTCATCACCCTATATTACATATGATTGTGTATTTTTTATGTTATTTGATAGGATTACAAAAACGTTGGAAGGTGATACAATTAATTATAAGATGTTTAGCTACTTACAATTCTTGCAACTAATTTCAAGTAGCCACCCTGGCCTAGCTTGGGATGGCCCTTTTTTTCAATCCTAGCTTTGGTTGCCTTCGAGGTGTCAGGAAACCTATCATAAAAATATTGAAGTTAGATATGCGGTAGCACACTTTTATTTTAGACATAGAGAAAATTAAAGCTATTGAATTAAAGTTGTAATTTACCTTGCGGGTCCAGTTGGCATTTTTTCTTCTTTCTTTGCCCTTTTCTCTTTTCCGTCATGGATGAGTGCTCTCCACTCACCCTCTGGAACTGTGAGAGGATGCTCGTATCTAGGGTTAAATTTCAATTGCGTCCTATAGGTGTCCCTGGTATATTTCAAATATTTGCCAGCTACCCGAGCCACTGTTGTTTTGTCAAATGTGCCCACCCCAAAAAGGGCTTCTAGATAATCTAGAAGTTCTTTTTTCAGGTTGGAATTATGGGAATTCCACCTTGTGCGTATGGTTGGGCCAAAAATTACCAATGCATGGCTCTCCAAAAACCTGTAGAACTCATTGTTTCATACACAGAAAAAAAAAAAAAAATATATATATATATATATATATATATATATATATTATCATTAATTTAAAAATAAAAATCATGATAAAATATGTTTTAGATAGAGTACATGAAATAGTTAAAATATTAAAACTTACCTGGGAGTTGTACGTGCTTTATAGGGACACCTTCATCGTTCACCAACAACGTGCCATTAATGGTCCCTGTGGAGCTGACACGTGTAGCTCCAGGAAATGCAATAATGTAGTTGGCCATATCAGCCTCATCATTGCCAACACGTTCAACGGTTGGCTAGGTGTCTGCTTGGGCAGGGTGTGTTTCTTGGCTGGCACCTAAAGGAGTAGAAGGTGTACGAGAGGGTTGCTAGGCAATCTCTTGCCCTTCTGTCCCACTACCACCATCACCGGGTTCAGCAAGTGCCAGAAAATGCTACATACAAAAGAAATTTTTGTTAGTTTAGTCAATGTAAAAATTAAAAATCAAACTATCACAATTCATCTCATGCAGAACAAAAAAAATATCCTTTTGACTTTTTATTATTACCTGATATGTTTCTAGCTGGGTCATAAGTTGTTTTATCCTCTCTTCTGTTTCAGGTGTTTGAGGCGCGTCTATCAAAGTATTAAATTCCGACCTTGCATCTCGTGCCTTTTTTTGCAACAAGAACAATGGAGATAGGGATGAAGAAAGCTCTTCCTCAAAGAGGGAATCATCAGGCGTACCATGGCTAGGTGTCTGCATATTTGAACAAAATTAATATTATTTCAATTATGTAAATAACTAAAATACCTGAAGATAGAGCAATGCTGGCACTTTACATGTTCTTCCGCTGGCCTCTTTCCGCGATCATCCTGTCTCGAGGTTGTTCCTGCACTGCTCTGATCAGTCTGCCACATTGCAATAAAATTATAAATGTAAAACTTGAAAACAATATATAACTTGAAAACACAAAATGAAAACTGAAATAATTTCTAATAAGACACCGGAAGACAGAGTTAGAGTTTCAAATATGCCTTGCATTGAATTCAGTCCTGGAAACATGTCATTGCACATTAAGGCACCCAAACAAGAGACGAGTTGACAATGGGACTAAACTGGGTTATTTGTAGTGAAATTTTAAAATCTCAAAAGGTATATTAATTATTGAAACAAATCAAATTCATAATTTCAGTATTGTTGAGTCTGTTGTGTATAAATCACAAAAAAATTGAAACAAAACACTAGAAAAGAAACAACATAATCACATTCTGCTATAGCAGTGATCTGACCTCTAAAGTAGACTTTCTACTAGTTTCATTAGTACCAAAAAAACAGTGGAAATGAACACAAGATACAACCACAGATGTGTAGTTATTCGCAAAACCATCCGCCCACCAACCTCCTCTAGTAACCTACACTAGAAACAGATGTATGGGATATTTTTATAAGGGGTTCCTCAAAAAAATCTGCTAGAGGTTCTTTTCCTTGTAGTGATTCTAGCCTATCACATCCAACCAATTTAAATTAATTGAAACTTTGAAATTCATAAAATATACTCTCCATTTTCACAACACAAGCATTTTGAAAAAATCCTTTTCAAATTTTACATGTTGACCATGTCATGGGTAGACTTTCCATTTTTTTCATCTCAATAGGATGTGTCAGACCTTGAAGGTCATGGTCTAGGTGTCTACTCTTGCACGATTTCACGAAGTAGCTATTTGCATGAATGCAATGTGTTATGCATGAACCAGAGGTGCGTTAGATATATAGTGGGTGGGCTAGATTTCCTTGGGCATGCAAAAGTGCCAAAGGGATTCACACCAAAATGTATCAAGCATGTTATGCATGATTGGAAGGCTAAATTTTGGTGCAAGAAAGTTTAAGTGGATTTTTGGATAGTGAATTAACATGGCATGATGATGGTAAATGGTGCAAGAGGTAAGCGTGTGACCAAGGAGTTAGCATAGCATAAGATGACATGACATAGTTTGGTGCAATGTGTGTTGGGAAGACACATGGGTTAGCTTGATAAGTTAAGTGGGTAAAACAAGTTGGCATGCATGTTATCTTGATAATTTAAGTGGGTGAAATGAGTCAGCACATGGGTTGGCAAGGCAAGTTATCTAGACCAATGCATGATGGGAATGGGCAAGCTCATTTTATGTGGAACAATGTGATGGACCAGGGAGTGACATGATTGCATATAGGTACTTGTTGTGAGAGACAAAATGAGAGACAAGGATGATGAATACCAAAATGTAAGGCATAACACATGTACAAGATAACAAAAATGTAAGGCATAACACATGTACAAGATAACAAGTGTGAACTCGTGTAAAGTGAATTCAATTATAACAATAGACCTTAGTGAAAGAAGTTTTAGTGGGTTTTGGCAAGCTGAGATCGTAGTTCAATTTGGGTTTAGTGCTATTGGACATATAATTCTACATTTTTTTGTCATTTTAATCATTTCTAAATAATAGGAGAAATATGAATAGATAGGTCAACATGAAAGGTCAATTAACCTCTTGAAAGATGAAATCAAGAGTCATATTACCATATTAAATATGGATTCATGTTAATGGAATATGATCCAAGTTTGGAGTTACACCTTTATATGACATGATATCAAATATTTGGTGGTTCTAATAACTCCATTATTCTCGCTAAGACCTGCCTCTCTTCTTGTTTAACATTATTTTCCCATTAGACCTATCTTAATACGTTTTTTGTTCTCCTGTGTTGTAACTCCATGTAGAGATAATTATTTGGTATCTATTTAGTATTAATTACCTTTGCTCGGGGCTTCTTTAGTGTGCAATGATGCCTAAGGTTCACACAACATTTGAGCTTCAAGAAATAAATGAGATAGAGGTTTGAGCTTGATGTAGTAAAGAATCCTCTTGGAACACCTAGTGGATGTCAACCTCTATATAAATTTTGATACATTAGAGCCACAACATAAAACACATGCAGATTGGGAAGGAGGAAAAACCAAGACCTTATATGAAGAAAACTCTGTATATGACCCTATATTAATCAACCATCATTCTCATGTGCTTCATTTCGGATACAACTGGTCCCTTATATGACTATAGGTGATTAAAACTCTATATTTAACTCTGTATTTGGATGAATGATGTAGTTGTTTGGATCTTGGAAAACCCGTGCCTCTTAGAATATGTTGTTGTAGAAAAATTGAGAGTTAAATCAAATGATTTGTGCTAACTGCTTCACAACAATATCAATCGATCAACGAAATTTTTAGTAACATAGATGTCATGATCTATAATGAGGTGGAGGAGGAAGTGTAGAAGTGAGAGTGTAAATGGCCATGAATAAATGTTAGTGATCCTCAATTTGGATATGGAAAACTTTGTTGTGGTATTCAAGAAAGCAGTGAATGATTGGGAGACTGCTATTAAAGAAATTGTAAAATATACAAGTGTTATAAAGTGGCAAGGTTTCCCTACCCAAGATACTCTGGAAAAATACAAAGGTGATCGAAGCTAAAAAATAGTGTGTCTGGGGCTAAGCACTACATCACCTAACTAGCTTGTTCAAGGCTTCTCCTCCATAAGTCGAATATAACAAGGCTCGTTGGTTTCCCTTCATTCCATGTTTTCAGCTAGAGTCAAGAACTAAACTCTTGAAACCTTGAAACCCTCCTCTTTTCTTAATTTGAATAACTCTTGCTTCAAGAAAAGGGTCCAACTATCCTAGAACTTGGCATTATAAACTTGTATTGTAACTTTGTTGGTTGTAATTGAATCAGCTGATTCAATAGAAAATGGATAGGAATGGGCTAACTACTGTTTGGTAGGGAACTTATACTTGAGAAAGAAAAAATCTCCATTTTAGGAGTTGTATCAGTTGATCTGGATGACTGTGGTGACAATTATATGTATGAAGTCTCTGAAAAAAAGGAAGAGTAGGTTCCACTTAAGTATTTGATGAGAAAAATTAAATATGAGAATAGAATTCGAACTTTGAAGAGAAAAGTGGAATGAATTGTGATTCTGGACCGCCACCTGAAGTCTTAGAATTCTTTGTTGAGGGCTAGAAATGAAGACTTGGTAAAGGAGACATAATATTTAAAATAAAAAGTCAAATGTTATAGGATGCATGTAGCATATATGAAAACTAAAAATAGGAGGGACAAGAGGCAATTGAAGAAGATTAAAGGCACAAGATCGGAAATCAACATCCTAATGAGAAATTGATGGAGTTAGGGCTTCAAAATTTTGGTTTTTTATGGAGTCATTTGGCACACCCCTATTTGCGTGACGACACACAATGAAGTCGGGTTTGGGGGATGTAAATATTATAAAATGTCTCATTTTTTTTATTTAATACCCTGACCACTCCCCTATTTTACCAATTTTGAAGGATATGCCTAGTATTTCCATGCTCTTTTGATGTAATATGGAGGATTTGAGTACAAGTTGCTTATTGTTCGAAATGTGGTAGGTACATATTTAATTTGGATCAAAATGCCTCATTTATTATATTTTTATATTTTAAAACTTTTACAAGTCACTTACCTAAGTAGGTGTAGCTCTTGTACTCATTTTGGTGTTCCTTAACTAGTCATGGGATTGATGCACATGTTACGGGATTCTTGCACCAGTTACAGAGTTTGTGCACCACAGTCAAGGCACAAGACTATTGGTTATTGGAGATATATAAAGGGGATCGTGGCCAACTGGATGATTGAATATTGTGAATATATCTATGAAATGAGATTGAAGGAATGTGTGCACCTAGCCCACCCCTATAGTCAACATAGTAGCCTGAGGAGAAAGTAACTTTTTTCCAAATAAACCCTCACACAATGGACCAAATATTTTTAGTTAGATAATGGTTGTACCAGATTGATCACTAGAGGGACGTTGTTTCCCGTTTTTCTTTATATGTGATTGGCTTCATTTAGGCGAGATTTCTAATGTAATCAAATTTTATAACATGAGTTAAAACTTAGAGATAGGTTAGTGATGTTATGGTATGGTTGAATTGTTAGTTTGAAGTCTGGTATCACTTTTTCTCAGTTGGGTATGAATCACTAAGCTCATCATGTATTGACATACTAAACTTCATTAATACATAAGCTAAATGCTAGGTTCTTCTCTATTATTGTCATTTTTTATGTGATGATCTATTGTGTTCTGTAATCTAATATCGCTTTAAGAGGGTGCAAGATGGCTGGTCAAGGCCCAACAAACCAAGCTTGACATGCCTCCATTAGAATAGTATCATGTGGTTTTTTAATCCCATATCTAGTGTGGTTTTCTTATGGTGTGTTTTATCTACATGCAATCTAGTTTAGTTGTCTTTACGCTCTATATTTTTCTATATATTGCCTTTATACCTTGGTTTTATGTTATTCAACGTTAAGTTCTAAAAGGAGAATCACCATAAGTGAATGAAATAGTTTAGTTTCTTTCATATAAACTAGGTTGCACAAATCAAATCTCTAGCACAGTTATTTCGTATATGGTTAGTGGTAAATATAGGTTAAATCTCAGTTTGTTTTCTGGGTATTTCTAATTATCAAAGTTAAAATAGTTGGCTAATCACATATAAACCCATTTTTTTTAGGCATATAATGAGATCATATGATAGGATATGTGATCCAATCATGCATGAGAGTGAGTCAAGACCTATTGCAGGAGTGGAGCCAGAACCAACTGCCCACATTAGATTACCATAAAACTAGTGTTTTGTCGATAGAAGGATATTCCAACAATATGAGACATGTGAGGAATCCAAAGAAGCATTACACAACCACATAATAAATTCCCTATTTTTCATATTTTTAACACAAATTACTTGCTTCCAAAGTCCTTTGATGGATACTGCTCGCCAGAAATTTTTTGAGAGGAGAGCCATATTAAAAGTCACAGTGTCTTTATTCCCCCAAGCACCAAGGGCAGTAGGAGTATTAATCAAATACATGCTAACCAAATGGATTTTCCTTTATATACTTGTGCCAACCCTAAAAATTTGAGAAATAATGGTTTGCAATATGTTGATCACACCCTTGAGTAACTTGAAGATGCACATCGAGTAGATGGGGATGCTATGAAGGATGGATTTTATCAAAACAAGTCTACCCCCAAGAGATATCCACTTTTTTATCTAGTGTTTGAGCCCCTTCTCAATTTTATAAATGAGCCAACCCTAATCACAGATTTTGTAACCATTCAGTTTCAATATAAAGCGCAGGTATTGAAACCCTCCATCCATATTAACAAGAAAATGAAAATTTTTATAACATTTGGGACATTACAGCTAAAGGATTGGTGTATGCTTACCATTTTGGTGGTCGAACCAACGGGTCCCCTGTTAAACCCCCAAACCTACTAAACCCTCGAACCAACGAACGACTGACCAGTTGAACAAACAGTCGAACTCTCAGCACCGTTGCAGAGATAATGAAATCGATTAGGTGAGAATCGAACTCTCAGCATCGTTGTATAGATAATGAAATCGATTCTATAAGAATTTTTGTAAAAAGGGCACGTGGGTAATGAAATGGATTGGTAAGAATTTTTGGAAAAAGGGCGCGTGGGTAAGGTTATTAGGCTAATTTGTTGGAATTTAAAAAAATAGGCTAAGCTAGGGATCTTTAATCATGTATTAATGCTATCAATTGATTAATTGTGATTAATCATGTATTAATGATATCAATTGATTAATTAGGGGTCTTTAATCATCTATCAATTGATTAATTATGAATTAGTAAATTTAATTAAATTTTACTAATTAGTCTACAAACACATGGTAATAATGGCATTACCCACAAACACATGATACCCTCATAACCTAGTATATCCATACCTTCTCTATCCATAACCTAGTTCTTGTTAAAGATGCCCTTAGTATCCATTCTCAGTGGAGAAAATATGAATGCATGTTCAAAGCATTCATTTCTAAAATAGGAAGACTATATTCATTTCTTTGGACTAGAATGGACAGATGCAAAGATGAAATAGTTTCCCATTTCAGAATGAATCCTTCTATTTTTGTGCCACTCATGGATGACTGAAATTAGAAATCAGTTACCCCAGGAATGTTTCTATTACTTGATCAAGTTTACTGGAGAGATCCAACTAGCTATCGTGATCTGTTAACAAAGGGAGTACTATCTTCTGCTAAGATTCATGTCATTGATCAGATGGGCTTTCAGCCTTGTGCCAGATCTATCCAAATCGTCATAGCTTTTTTGTAAATGAATGATGTGTACAAAAAATCCCTCATTTTGATGGTTATCTTAGGATATTGAAGCACTTGGCAAGTATTGTGTTACCATCAAAAGTGTATGATGAGGTTATGCAAGTATTTTACCTGTGGGTCGAGGATATTGAATCTAAGAGGGTGTACTACAATTTTGTTGTAATATGATATACACACAATGCTTGATTCTGTAGCTTTTTGGTGATTTCATATGCAACACTTGCACTTTTAATTCATCCAATAACATCCCATAATATTGTAAACAAGATACTTTGGACCTTTTGTGTTTATCTTGGAGCAGTTACAGTCAGCCAGTGGGAAAGTTATTTCCAGGAAAAGAAGCTACCCAGGCGGTCGCAACTTAGCAAAACTGACACGGGTGCCCTCGAATGAAACAACCCAAATCGAATGTGCCCAATCGGGCGACCTCACACGATGCGACACGACGCGCTCGATCGAATGAATATGCCACAAGGGAGCAAACAACAAACGAGCTGCCCAAACGTACTGCATAAGGCACCCAATCTGTCACAACTTAGCAAAACTGATACGAGCGCCCTAAAAAAAAACGGCCCTAACTGAACGCGCGCGGTCGAGCGACCTCACATGGCGTGACACCGCGTGCCCACCGAACGATTCCGCAAGGGAGAAAATGGAAAATGGGCTGCCCGAACGTGCACAAGGCACCCGGGCTGTCACAACTTAGCAAAACTGATACGGGTGCCCTCGAACGAAACGGCTCAACCCGAACGCGCCCGGTCGGGCGACCTCGCGCACCCAACCGAATGATGCCACAAGGGAGAAAACGGAAAATGGGCCGCCCGAACGTGCACAAGGAACCTGGGTTGTCACAACTTAGCAAAACTGATACGGGTGCCCTCGAACGAAATGGCCCGACCCGAACGCGTCCGGTCGAGCGACCTCGCACGACGTGACACGGTGCACCCGACCGAATGAATATTCCACAAGGGAGAAAATAGCAAACGGGCCGCCCGAACATGCACAAGGCACCCGGGCAGTCACAACTTAGCAAAACTGATACGAGCACCCTCGAACAAAACATCCCGAACCGAACGTGCCAGGTCAGGCAACCTCACACGGCGCGACACCGCGCGCCCAACCGAATGAATATGCCACAAGGGAGCAAACGGAAAACGGGCCACCTAAACGTACTGTACAAGGCACCCGATCTGTCACAACTTGGAAAAATTGATACGGGCGCCCTCGAACAAAATAGCTCGAATCAAACACACCCAGTCGAGCCACCT
Source organism: Pinus albicaulis (assembly GCA_034641835.2). Classification (NCBI taxonomy): domain Eukaryota; kingdom Viridiplantae; phylum Streptophyta; class Pinopsida; order Pinales; family Pinaceae; genus Pinus; species Pinus albicaulis. The sequence continues at coordinate 1,585,429,658 of CM076581.1, forward strand.
CGCACGGCGCGACACCGCGCACCCAACCGAATTACGATGCCACAAGGGAGAAAACGGAAAATGGGCTACCCAAATGTGCACAAGGCACCCAGGCTTTCAGAACTTAGCAAAACTGATACGGGCACCCTCGAACGAAACGGCCCGACCTGAATGCTCCCGGTCGGGTGACCTCACACGGTGCGACATGACGCGCCTGACTGAACGAATATGCCACAAGGGAGAAAATAGAAAACGGGCCACCCAAACGTGCACAAGGCACCCGGGCAGTCACAACTTAGCAAAACTGATACGGGCACCCTCAAACAAAACGGCTCGAACCGAACACGCTCAAGTATCATATGAGAGAAGGAAGCAATTGGAAAAATTGAGATCAAGAGTAGTGGAATTATAAGCCGAAAAGCAGCTTGCCCCAGAGATGGATAAGATAAAACTTGATAACATATTGGTCACTTTTCTTGACCCTTTATTGGTTGTTCAGAAGGAGTATGAATATTACACCACCATTAATTATATCAAGGTAACCGGCCCCTAGCAGATCAAGGGCTACAAGTTGTAGTTTTCGTCTGAAGATCAACATACCACAACCATGCTTACAACTATAAGCCTTCTCACATTCATGATCTGATTATATAGTGAATTAGAAAAAAGTAAGAAAAAAATTACTTCTTCAAAGCTAATTTGAATTTGGAGGGCTTAGGGGATTGGGGGTTAAGGGTTAGGGGTTTAGAGGTTTAATATGGTTTAGGGGGTTAAATGGGTTAGGGGTTAAGGGGTTATAGGTTTAGGGTTTAGGGGGTTAAATGGGTTAGGGGTTTAGAGGTTTATGGTTTAGGGGGTTAAATGGGTTAGGGGTTAAGGGTTTATAGGTTTAGGGTTTAGGGAGTTAAATGGGTTAGGGGTTTAGGGGGTTAGCCATTGCTTTACATTTATTGATGACCTGATCTATTGCAATCAAATTACCAAAGGTATGTTCAATCTCCAGTTTCAAACTCAACCACAATGTTGTCACACATTTTAAGTCTGGAGAATGGCCATCTGATGAAGTCTTAATAACCAGACTGCACCTCATGACTACTCCAGAAAATCTTAAGTTCGAGTGTCCCACAATCATGAGAAATTTAGCTCTTATACTCTTGCTCCACCTGACTGTGTCCTAGAAATACCCTTGTTTATTGAAAAAACATCGTAATGTTGTCGACCTTGTCCCTTAACATACCAAGGAAACATATGTGACTGAGAGGAATGGAAAGCACTACAAAGTTGAAGAGAGTACAAAAGACTAAGATGGTTTAAAGGATAAGCTTGAATTAGAATGTAGCAGTGTTGAAACAACTAAAAGTTGTCCCAAACAAATAGTTGATAATGCAAAACCTTCTTCTGTACCAGTCAAGCAAGACTACATTCATGTGAGAGAAAGAAGAGGCCAAGAGAATGATAGGCATAGCCTGGAAGAATATAGGGTATGGTTCCCTCTTTTTGATGAAATATTTGATCTACATTTTGTCTATCAAAGATTAACCATTTTAACCTTGCCAATAAGGCGGAATTAACCCAATCGTAGGTCCCAATATGTCATGATATATATTAACTCTAGATATATATGAGAAGGAATAATTATAAAGACATAGATTGATAGATCAGGTGGCGAGACAAGAGGAGTCACAAGGGAGAGATGGAGATAAACTGAAGGAGAGGAGAGAGAAGGAATGGATTAGCTAAGAGAGAGAGAGGGAGAGGAGTGAGAGAGGTAGAGAAGGGTAAGAGAGGGAGATAGTGACAACATAAGCAGCTTACCCTAGAGATGGATAAGATAAAACTTGACAACATATTGGTCAATTTCCTTGACCCTTTATTGGTTATTCAGAAGGAGTATGAATACACCAATATTGTTAATATCAAGGTAACTGGCCCCTAGTAGACCAAGTGGTTAAGGGGTTTAGGGGTTAGATGTTTGGGGTTTAGGGGGTTAATTAATCATGGGTTAGGGTTAATGCATGCACGCACCCAACCGAACGATGCCACAAGGGATAAAACAGTAAACGGGCCACCCGAACGTGCACAAGGCACTCGGGTGGTCACAACTTAGCAAAACTGATATGGGCGCCCTCGAACGAAATGACCCGAACTGAACGCGCTCGGTCGGGCGACCTCACACGGTGCAACATGGCGTGCCTGACCGAATGATGCCACAAGGGAGAAAACGGAAAACGCCCCCCCCAAACATGCACAAGACACCCGAGCAGTCACAACTTAGCAAAACTGATACGGGCACCCTCAAACAAAACGGCCTGAACCGAACGCGCCCATTCGGGCGACCTCGCACGGCGCGACACGACGCGCTCAAACGAACGATGCCACAAGGGAGCAAATGGAAAACAGGCTGTCCAAACTTGCACAAGGCACCCGGGTGATCACAACTTAGAAAAACTGATACGGGCACCCTCGAACAAAATGGCCCGACCCGAACGCGCCCGGCCGAAGGATGCCACAAGGGAGCAAATGGAAAACGAGCCGCCCGAACGTGCACATGGCACTCAGGCGGTCACAACTTAGCAAAACTGATACGGGCACCCTCGAATGAAATGACCTGACCCGAACGCGCCCGGTTGGGCGACCTCGCACGGCGTGACACCATGCGCCCGACCGAACGATGCCACAAGGGAGAAAACAACAAACGAGCCACCCGAATGTGCACAAGGCACTCGGGTGGTCATAACTTAGCAAAATTGATACGGACGCCATCGAACAAAACAGCTCGAACCGAATGCGCCCGGTTGGGCGACCTCGCACGGCGTGACACGGCACGCCCGACCGAACGATGCCACAAGGGAGAAAATGGAAAACGGGCCACCCGAACTTGCACAAGGCACCTGGGCGGTCACAACTTAGCAAAATTGATACAGGCACCCTCGAAAGAAACAACCCGACCCGAACGTGCCCAGTCGGGCGACCTCACATGGTGCGACACGACGCGCTTGACCGAACGAATATGCCACAAGGGAGCAAATAGAAAACAGGTCGCTCGAACGTGCATAAGGCACCCAGGTGGTCACAACTTAGCAAAACTGATACGGGCACCCTCGAACAAAATGGCCTGACCCGAACGCACCCAGTTAGGCCACCTCACATGGCACGACATGGTGCGCCCGACTGAATGATGCCACAAGGGAGAAAACGGAAAATGAGCCACTCGAATTATGTGCACAAGGCACTCGGGTGGTCACAACTTAGCAAAACTGATACGGGCTCCCTCAAACGAAATGGCCAGAAATGAATGCGCTCGGTCGGGCGACCTCACACAGCGCGACACAACGCGCTTGACTGAACAAATATGCCACAAGGGAGCAAACATAAAATGGGCTGCCCGAATGTGCATAAGGCACCCAGGCGGTCACAACTTAGCAAAACTTATACGGGCACCCTCGAACAAAATGGCTCGACTTGAACGCGCCTGGTCGGGCCACCTCACATGGCGCGACATGGCGTGCCTAACCGAATGATGCCACAAGGGAGCAAATGACAAACGGGCCGCCCGAATTACGTGCACAAGGCACTCGGACGGTCACAACTTAGCAAAACTGATACGGGTGCCCTCGAACGAAACGGCCTGAACCGAACGTGTCTAGTCGGGCAACCTCAAACGGCGTGACACGGCACGCCTGACCGAACGATGCCACAAGGGAGAAAATGGAAAACGGGTTGCCCGAACGTGCACAAGGCACCTGGGTGGTCACAAGTTAGCAAAACTGATACGGACGCCCTAAAACAAAACGGCACAACGAGCCGACGCGCCCTGGTAGAAAGGCGACCTGTGCAGTAGCGACCGACCATCGTAGAGATGATGCCACAAGGAGAAAAATGGAAAACGAAGTGCCGAATGTACCTGAGCACACGGCGGTCCCTGGCTGTCGGCGGTACGGTTGCCCCTCGATCAAAATGGCCCGAGCCGACGCGCGCCGGCCGCGCCGGTCGAGGGCGACCTCACATGGCGCGACACGGCGCGCCCCGTGGGATGGCACGGGGAGAAAAATGGCAAGGTGGGTGCTTTGAATGTGCACGTAGCCTTGAACGATCTGACTTCATCCACAAACAAAAGTGGAGGTTGCCCTCGGACAAATGACCGGCCGAGAACGCGCGCGGGTCGAGACACTGCGCGCGGTGCTCGCAGTGCGCCCAGGGCGGAACGATCGCACGGGGAGCAAACAAAAAACAGGCCGCCCGAACATGCACAAGGCACCGTGGCTGTCACAACCTAGAAAAATTGATATGGGCGCCCTTGAAAGAAACAGGCCGAACCGAACGCGCCCGATCGGGCAACTTCACACGGCCCGACACCGCGCACCTGACTGAATGAATATGCCACAAGGGAGAAAACAGAAAATGGGCCGCCCAAACGTGCATAAGGCACCCAGGCAGTCACAATTTAGTAAAATGATACTGGCACACTCGAACAAAATGGCCCGTCCCAAACGCACCCGGTCGGACCACCTCACATGGCGCGACACGGCGCGCCTGACCAAATGATGCCACAAGGGAGCAAACGGCAAAGGGGCCACCCAAACATGCACAAGGCACTCGGGTGGTCACAACTTCACAAAACTGATACGAGCGCCCTCGAACAAAACAACCTGAACTGAACGCGCCCGTTCAAGCGACCTCGCACTGCGCGATATGGTGCGCCCAACCGAACGATGCCACAAGGGATCAAACGACAAACGGGCTACCCGAACATGCACAAGGCACCCAGGCGGTCACAAGTTAGCAAAACTGATACGGGCACCCTCAAACAAAACGGCCCGAACCGAACACGCCCGATTGGGCGACCTTGCACGGCGCGACACGGGGCGCCTGACCGAACGATGCCACAAGGGAGAAAATGGAAAATGGGCCGCCCGAACATGCACAAGGCACCCGGGTGGTCACAACTTAGCAAAACTGATACGAGAGCCCTCGAAAGAAACAGTCGGACCTTAACGCGCTCAGTCGGGCGACCTCACACGGCGCGACATGACGCGCCTAACCAAACAAATATGCCACAAGGGAGAAAACAGCAAATGGGCCACCCGAACATGCACAAGGCACCCGGGCGGTCACAACTTAGCAAAACTGATACAGGTGCCCTAGATCAAAATGGTCCGACCCGAACGCGCCTGGTTGAGCGACCTCACATGGCGTGACACAGCGTGCCTGATCGAACGATGCCACAAGGGATCAAATGGAAAACGAGCCACCCGAACGTGCACACGGCACTCGGGTGGTCACAACTTAGCAAAACTAATATGGGCGCCCTCGAATGAAACGACCTGACCCGAACGCGCCCGGTCGGGCGACCTCGTACGACGCGACATGATGCGCCTAAATGAACGATGCCACAAGGGAGAAAACAACAAACGGGCCGCCCGAACGTGCACAAGGCACCCTGGTGGTCACAACCTAGAAAAACAGATATGGGCACCCTTGAAAGAAACGACCCAAACCGAACGCGTCTGGTCGGGCGACCTCACACGGCGCGACACCGCGCGCCCGATCGAACGATACCACAAGGGAGAAAACGGAAAACGGGCCGCCCAAACGTGCACAAGGCACCCAGGTGGTCACAACTTAGCAAAAATGATATGGGCGCCCTCGAACGAAATGGCCCGACCCGAACACGCCCGGTTGGGCGACCTCACACGGTGCGACACGACGTGCCTGACCGAACGAATATGCCATAAGGGAGAAAATGGAAAACAGGCCTATGGTGTATGATTGCGGGTGAAGCCACTCGACGGTGTATGACTGTGGGTGTTTTGTGGTCAGTAGGGCTAGCTGATTCACAACCTCTGCTGAAATGAGGTTCTTTTGGCTCTTGTTTTCGACAATGAACTGCAGCAAAGAACCCTTCACCGACATCTATGAGTCGAAGAGGCAATTCCCCTCCTCTGGATCTTTGGGCTCATCCTTATGGATCTTGGTGGTGGTAACAGTGGCACTGGGCTCTACATCAATCGTATGATTCCCTTTGTCATTCCCCTTATAGGGTTCTGACTTAGAATCAGAGCATGCATCTTGTTAGCACTCATTTTTTCACCCTCGAAAGTTGTCTTTCATGATCATTTTTTGGCTATGATTCCTTATGCCTTCATTATATTCACCATTTTTCGTCATTATCATATACCTCAATTTTTATAAAAATCCCTAAATTACCCCAATATGGCCATTTTCATGCTAAAATATATGAAATCCTATTTTTCCTAAACTGCCTTAATGATTGTCCTATCTATTTCCCTCTTTTGCCATTTTTGTAAAAAATCTCAAAATGCCCTAATCCTATCGTATTCTAGCTTATTTTATTGGGAAAATAAAAAAGTGTATATCAATTTTATATTTAATATAAAATTGTTCGTATTCTAGCTTATTTTATTGGGAAAATAAAAAAGTGTATATCAATTTTATATTTAATATAAAATTGTTTATATTTTTAATAAAATTGTGGGCTTTTTACTCCGTCGAGCCCCTGGCTCAGCCCAAGCACCTACACTAATCACCACAGGACCGAGGTCGAGAACCATAAGCTAAACCACAACCAAACCCAAGTCATGAGGGGAGGGGCCGAGCGCATGCGCAGAGTCCCAACTGATTGTATGAGTGTGCATAACCTTTGGCTCATAGTCAAAACATGTAAAAACTCAACACGTATATAAAAACCAATATCGCTTATACGCCCGGTGAATGTGGGATTATCCCACCGAACACCTTTGCCACCAACCGTCGCAAGAGTGACACTTTGCCACCAACCGTCACAAGAGCGACACTTTGCCACCAACCGTCGCAAGAGCGACACTTTGCCTCTAAATGTCACAATAGCGACACCTTCCTCTAAACATCGCAATAATGACACCTTGTCTCTGTAATGTCACAAGAGCGACATGTTTCCCCAAACCGTCACAGCAACGACGCCTTCCTCGAAACGTCGCAATTGTGACACCTTGTCTAAGTGTCGCAATAATGACATATTTCAACAATCCGTCACAATTACGACACTTTTTTGAAAACGTCGCAAGACCGAAACTTACCTCTAAGTGTCGTAATATCGACACTTGTCTCCAAACGTCGGTATAGTGACACTTTGTGGCGGGATTTGAAAAATTGATAAAATTTGGGGAAATTTCCTACATTTTTTCAAAAGTGTCAGAACTAAAAGTGTCGGAATTTCCACCAAATTTACTAGTGTGATAACATTCATGACAAGGACCCTAGAGTAGAAATCATTAGACCTTTTGATTTCTCATACCAAAGGGGCAAGAGGGATGTGTTTGCTGCCTCAAAAAGGAAAGGGGCCATCTCTTCTCCAACTATCAAACCATTGGGCAAAGGTCAGGAAAAAATGAATGAAGATGTTGAGGATCAACATGGTGAAGAAAGATAATTTGAAATTATACATGTTGATAGTGAGGAAGAAGAGAAAATCTCCAGTTCGCTCCTCCAAAATAAGAATGCCCAAATAAGAGATCTTCAAGAAGATTTGGAAAGAACCAAGTACAAATATGATGTCTTAGATTGGGAGAACCGGCAAAGGAGTGCACACATGGAAATTTATGAGGTAAGGGCACTCAGGGCCCAGAGACAAGCCATAAGGGCAGAGGTGCAATTAGAAGAGTACAAGAGGACTCATCCAGAGAGTGAAGAAGAAGAAGAAGAATAGCCTAGGAGGAGGCCAAGGACCATTGGGCTGAGAAAAGCCTTGGCCCAAGAGAGGGAGGAAGAATCTGCCCTAGTTGAGAAAATTCCTATCAATGAGCTACTTGACAGAGACATAGAGTTTGATAGGGAGCCTTGGCTTGAGAGGGCCAATATGCATTTAGAAGATAATTTGGAGAAGGCAAACAAGGCCCTTGAGCTCCAAAGGAAGATGGCCAAACAATATGCCCTTAGAAACCAAATTGCTAGGGAAGCTCAAGAAGGTATTGCTTGAACTTAAAACACTAAAGGAGGTAAAAGGCCATGAAAGCCTTGGATTTCTGGCTGAAGCTTCCCTACATGTGTCCAAGACCTCTTAGGGGGCCACTCCACAAATTTTGGGCAAATTTGAACAAGATTTTGTTTTTTTTGAAATTTTGAGGCCTCTATGCGCAGAACCCTTGGCGCTGCGCACACAGCTCATGCATACTTAGCTTGAAAACTTGACATTTATGGATTCCTCTCATCATCAGCGGTCTTCTCACAAAATTGCAGACCATTTGGAGCAGTTTTGACCCCCAGAAAGGTCAAAAACACCTAAATTTTGACCATTCTGCCTCATTTTCAGGCAAGGTGTTGCGCATAGAACAATGTTGGAAGAATGGGTTTTTGGATAGAAAAATGACACTCATTCAGAAAACCAAAGGTATATATGGAAGGCCAACTTTACAAGCTTTCCAACGAGCCATCACGAAGAAAAATATGACACTGGGAAGGAGGTCAAAACAGGATTGCAAGTACACCTATTTTCTGGTATTTTAGCACTGCGCATACAAGACCAAAAGTGGCAAAAGTCAACAAAACACACTCATTTATTGCAAAATGATTTTTTTAGTATTTTTGAGGAAAATCAATCTAGTATTAGGTGTTAGAAGTTATTATGCATTTATTTTTCTTCGATATTTATGCCTTGGGCCTTGCATGGTCACTTGGACATAAATTGTCATTTATGACTATTTTGGATATTTTAAAACCCTTATTAGGGTTTTAGCCCTCCTTTGCTCCATAAATAGAGCATGAGGCTCTCATGTATTTTGTTGGCATTTGGTGACTTATTCTGAAGTAATATGTAGTCTCTTGGAGGTTGAAAGCAATTTGATGTCTTGGAGCTTGTGAATGCCCTGATTTGTTTGTTGATGGAGTAGGATTGGTTGCAGGATCCCTGAGCTTGGTTGATGGTGAAGTGCTTCTATTTTTTTATTGTTATTTCTTGTTTCATTATGTTTCCATCTTTCTATGTTGTAGAATAAAGGATTTAGACTAAGAAATGTTTCTGAAGGCACCTTAGCTCTGTTTGTTCTTCACTACCTTGATATTTTCTTCTGCTAGGACATGTTAGAGAATCCTTCATTGCTCTCTAGACCTCCTAAGCTTGTTTATTTCCTGAATGGTTTAATACAATAGATATCAAGCATGATTCATGGTTAGCCCTGCTTATTTGATGTCACTAAAACACTATTCTTGAAGTCTATCTTTAAAGTACCATTACTTAGGTTTGGCAAAGAAGTTTTGTTTCAATCATACTCTCTGCACTTGCTCAATTAATTGTTTTAAAGATCTTCATAGCTATAATCTTAGATGTTCAGGAGTTCCCTCCTCTCTGATTGTAGTTATTTGTGTATCTTAAATGTCTTCTGTCCTTGATGATGAAATCACTGGAAGTTAAATAAGTTTCTTGCCTTTTATATTTCATTGGAATGTTTGTCTTGAATAATTATCTGCTTTAGTTGAATCAAAGAGTTTAGGGTTTGCTCTGTCTTTGATTTCCTCTCTATGTTTATGATTCTTCTAAGTCCCTTTCGTTTAAAGTATATGATAAAGGATTCTTTATTTCCCTTTGTTCAAAACAATGTTACCGATGAAATAGGTAACCGCAATGTTACCTAATTTTTTTTGGTAGCATAAAAAGCACCCGATTTTGAAAAGTGGTGATGCAGAATCACCATTTTTTTTTTGGGTGCACATTTTTGACACTGTAATATTTTTATTTATGAAGTATGAATATTTGTTTTAAAATGTTAGTGATTTTCATGCTAATTTTGAAATGTCTTGATGCAGCATCAACTTTTTTTTTTTTAAGAGCAGTGAGTTTCATGTTAATTTTGAAACGTATTGATGTTGCATCAACCTTTTTTTTTTAAGAGTGGTGATTTTCATGTTCGTAATAAAACACAAAACTTAGATAAAAAAATATATATAAAAACAATAAAAAAAACCAATAAAAATGTAAAAAAAAACAAAAATAGCTCGTAAAAATAAAAAATTTAAACAAAAATATTTGAAAATTATATCAAAGGAAATGACAAAATTTGAAAAAAAAAACACATAATTTAAAGAAAAAAAAACAAAATTTGACCAAATTTTTTTTAAAAAAAACCATCAAAAACTTTTTTTTCTAACTTATTAAAAAAAACCATATAATAAATATATATATATATATATATATATATATATATATATATATATATATATATATTTAAAAAAAAAATTTAAAAAAATTTAAAAAAATTAAAATTTAGATAAAAAATAAATTAAAAATAATAATAGTAATAATAATAATAATAATAAACTATCATTAAAAAACATAAAAACTGAAAAAAACCACGTGCAAATAATTAAAAAAACATATATACATAAATTTAGTGTTTTTTTTTTTTAATGAAACAATTTATAGATTTTAATCTATAATATTAAATATAAAAAAAAATTAAACAAACTGAATTTAAAATAAAAAAAATTGAATTAAAAAAATAATTTAAAACAAAAATTAAAAACAAAAAAATTAAAAATTATTTCAAAAAAAATAAATAAATTAAATTAAATTAAATTAAAAATTAAAAAAAAATCAATTAAAAAATAATAATAATAAAAAAAAAACGGGGGTTGGTGGTGGTGGGGCGGGCCAAGGCCAGGGGCACCGAGGGGCCGCCCGGCGGCCACCAGCTCCTCACGGCCCCGCCTGGGCCGAGAGGCCGGCAAGCCCCCCGGTGGCACCGCCCGGCCGGCCCCCGTGGCGCAGACCCCGCCCGCTGGGCGCCGCGGGCCGGTCGGGCGGTGCCATGGGGCACCCCACCACCACCACCCGCCCCCGTTTTTTTTTTTTAATTTTTTTTTTCTTTTTTAATTGATTTTTTTTTTTAAATTTAATTTTTTTATTTAAAACAAAAATTGTTTTTAATTTTTTTTTTTTTTAATTTTATTATTTTTTTGTTTTTTGGTTTTTTTTTTTTGTTTTTTTTTTGTTTTTTTTTTGTTTGTTTTTTTTTTATTTTTTTTTATTATTAAGTTTTACGTTTAATTTTTTAGTATAATTTTATAAAATTTAATAAATTTTGTTTTTTTTTTTTTAATTTATTTGGATTTGATATTTTTTTTTAAATGTTTTACTTTTTTATTAAATTTTTTTTTGTTAATTACATAAAATTTTTATATTTTTATATTTCAATTAAAATTGTGTATTTAAAATTAGATTTTTTTTAATTAAACTTAATTTTTTTAAATTAATTTGTTTTTTAAATTTTTTTTTAATTTAATATTTTTTTTCTTTTCCAATTTTCCATTGTTAATTGATTTTTAAAGTTTTTAAAGTTTTTCTTTTAACAATGTTTTTTTTTTTTTTCTTTTATATTTAAAATTTTTTTTTTCTTTCAAAATTTATTTGTTTTTTCATTTATTTATTAAAATTTATTTTTTTTGTTGTTAAATTTAATTTGTTATTTTAATATTAATTTTTTTTTTTTAAATTTAATAAAATCTGATATATATACATATTTTAATTTAAGTTCATATATATATATTTTATTTTTTATAATTTAAATTTAATTTATTTTTTATAGTTTATTTGTTTTTTTAATATATATTGTTTTAAATTTAATATTTTCATTGTATTTTATTTTTAATTAATTTTTCATTTTTTTACTTTTAATTTAAATAATGTTGTTGTTGTTGTTTTTTTTTTAGCTAATTTAATATATTTCCTTAAATTTAATTTTTTGTTTTAATTTTTTTTTTTTAAATTTAATAAGCATTTTCTTTTTCTTTTTTAAATTTAATTTCTATATTTTATTTTTTATAATTTCCTTATTTTTTTAACTTTTTTTCTTTTCTTTTTTTTCTTTTTTTTTTTTAATTTAATATTTTTATTTTGTTTTTATTTTTATTTTTTAATTTCTATATTTTTTAAATTTTAATCTTAAATTTTTGTTTTTTTTAATTTGTTTTTCCCTTAAATTTTAGGGTTTTTTTAATGTTTGAATTAATTTTTATTTTTTTTTTATCTTCATATATTTTTAAATTTTAAGCTTTTAAATGTTTTTATTTTTTAAATTTTTTATTTTATTTTAAATTTTAGGTTTTTTTTTAATGTTTGAATTTTAAAAACTAAAAAATGTTATTTCTATTTTTAAAAATGCCAAAAGTATGACACAATTTTGTTTTTTGTTATTCCAGCATCAACTTGTTTTGTTTTGAGGGTGTTTTTTCAATCCTTTTTTCAAGAAACAATTTTGTTTTTACCATAATTTTATAAAATGTTGAAATTTGACCTTCAAAAAAAACGAAGTGCGTTCTGGAATAGACACTTTTTGTTTTTGGGGTGTTTTTTCATGTTTTTTTAGTCTTTTTGGGCTAGAGTTCCCGATTTGAGGTCAGGTTACCTATTTGATCGGTAACAGTGTTTCAAATTTTTGTTTTGAAATTTTATGTCCATCTCATGATCCTTTAAACCCCGAAAATCCGCCAACCAAGCTAGATTTTCCCTACAATACTCCCTAATCCATTAATGAACATATCATGACTTTATTAGACTCCATTGCCCAATAACTTGAAGATTCCCTTTTTCTATCTATTCTATCTAATCATCATACCCAACCAAAACAAACAAAAAACCCTAATACTTCATAACTAGCCTAAAATTAACCTTAAAAAGCAAGCAAGTTCACATCACTTGCACAAATTAGACAGAGCCTTCTCTGAATCCAGGAAGGCTAGTTCCTTGGATTCCAAAATCTAGTTTGATGTTACCCTTGTCCATTTGTATCTCAATCAATATAGAAAATTACAGGGAGCTAACATAATGGCGATCACGGTGGGACCTTCTGAGTACATAGTTGCCTGAATACATCTTAAGACTCATTTGACCCTCAGTTAGACTTAGAAAATCCAGTGAATCTGCCACCTCATCGCCACACTAAAATAATGGCGATCACGGTGGGACCTTTTGAGTTAGTGACAATCTAAGTACTCGTTAGGACTTCAGAAACCCTTATCAGTTACATTTAGAAAATTCAAGTGTTAGCCAAGAGTACAAACTAGTTTCCTCACCATCCTAGCAAGATGATGACTCAACTAGAGGATACTCATTGAAACCTTAAGGTTGCATAAGGAACCTCAGAAAACCCAAAACAGTCCCTAGATTGATTTTTGTCAAAATTTGGTGGTGGACCATCATATACATACCCTCAAAACTACAAAAAAATCCACCTGGCGACACCACTAGCCTCCAGTAGGCCTTTTTTCACTCCACTAATCACATAGGCTTTCCTACGATTGTGTCAAATCAGTCCTAATCAGTTTAGAGGCATAGTCACACATTGCAGGAGTTCAACAAAACTAAGAGAGGTCAGCCTTCCGAAAACAATCATAAACTTTTAGCCTCTCTAAAATTTAGGTTTGAAATCTAGCTTCACCAAGAATCAATACTAGATCTCACCCGGACCCAAATCGTCCGACCATAGTTGATGACCCAAAAAATATTTTGTGGCAAACTTCTAAGGCTGAAGACTCAACTGTTGTTAGGACCATCCATAGAGCAAGTTTTGTCCTTGAACATCTCACAGCCTTGCAAGACACTCAGTTTGACCTCCCTCATCAAAGAAATTTGTTCAGGGCCAAGTCACAAACTGAGATAGACCAGACTGACCTTGAGACCTTAGATTTGCACCAAAGCCTCAGTAGAGAAGCCTCTCCTTCTACTCCCCTTGATTTCCAGCTTCTCCATCACTTTGGATCATTTTATTCCAAGACTACTCAAAATCAGTTGGTTGATCCAAGTACCTCAACTATGCCCATTCACACCACCACTATGCAAACCACTTCACTCCATCCTCCTCCACCTCTCACAAATCCTCCCCTTGTAAATCAGCCTTTGTTTCCACTACCTGCCATCATGGCAGCATGGTATGCTCCCTTGGTGCTACCACTACCTCTATTGCCTTTGCCAAATGACTACCAATCCCAGATACCACACTTCACAGGAGCTGAATCTACCACTGCCCAACAACATGTGGACAAAATGAATGATGCTTTTGACTACATGGAAATAGAAGAGGAGACCATTAAGATGTGTATGTTTTCCCAAGGCCTAGGAGGAGAAGCCAAAAAATGGTTTAAAAACTTACCTCCTAACAACATACATGACCTCCCTTCCCTCTACCAAACTTTCATAAACAAATGGGAAATCAAGAAGAACCCTCTCCAAATCCTTTCAAAGTACAACAACCTCAAAATAAATGTAGGTGAAAGTGTTCAAGACTATTGAACTAGATTTAACAGTGTTTACAATGCCCTCCCACCTCACATGAAACCTCCCCAAGGCCTAGCCTTAGTGAAATTTCCAGAGGGCTTTGATGCTGACATGGCCTACCAACTGAGGGAGAGAGATCCTTTAACTCTAGAGGACATGCAAAGAGGGGTTGTGAGTGTAGAGGCCAACTTGATTGAGAAAAGAGCTAGGATGAGATCAAAGAAGAGAGTAACCTATAGAGATGAAACAGTGCCTTCAACTTCCTCTTCTGATGCCAAAATTGAAACCCTAGTTAGGACAATGGAGAGAATGATGGAAAAAATCAGTTTGAGTGAGAGAACACCTCCTAGGGAAAACCAAGTCAATCCAAAAAATAGGAATAGGAATCGGAATTTTAGAAAAGACCCTCCCCAAATCAGACAAAGAGAGAATGACCAACAAATTAAACCCCCTTTCGAAGGCAACTATGTAGATGAAGAGGAGAGAGAGCCGGAGGATTTGGAAGAAAACCATGTAAATGTCATAGGTTCTGATGATGAGTATAACACTTTTCTTACCGAAGAAGAAAAAAGGATGTTATCTTCAAAACAAAATGAAAAATGATATGAATATTCTGAAGACTATAAGTTAGGATTTGAGAATGCCATAATGGAATTCCATAGGAAATATGACCTTAGGAGCAAAAAGAATCAAGATATTCCTAAAAAAAATCAATCAAACATTGTTGTTAGGAAAACCCCTGAACATATTCCTAAAAGGACAGCAGAAAATACAAGCACTATGGCTAAGAAAATTGATCTAAACAAGTTAAAAACCAGCCAGCCGAGTAATGACTCAAGCTGCCCTAGTACTTCAACTAGTGGTCCTGAAAAAAACTTGTTGTCCAAACCATCAAATCAAAATCAGCAAATCAAAAATGTAGAAAAGTTTATGGCTGATAAAACTGATGTAAATATGTTAAAGACACCTATGCCTTTCAGTTTTGAAGGAGAGATTGTCAAAATCAAGATAACCATGCCTCTCACTGAATTGGTAACCCAAGAGGTGTATAGATCCCAGATTTTGAAAGCGTTAAACATAGGGAATGATATCGACACTCTAAACTTAACTGATCATAAACTAGAGCTGTTGTTTGGTCCTGAAGTAGAGGGAAAACTCAAGAAGGAGTTGTCCCTCCTTTCTATGTCAGTCTAAACATACATGACAAAATTTTTCATAATGCTATGCTAGACTTCGGTGCCTCACACAACCTCATGCCAAAGGTTGTGATGGAGATATTAGGCCTAGAAATCACAAATCCTTACAAGGACTTATACTCCTTTGATTCGAGTAAGTTCAAGTGTTTAGGCTTAATCAAAGATCTATGTGTCAATCTGGCACAAATCCCCGCTAAGAGTCTAGTCATGGACATAGTTGTTGCTGACATTCCCCCAAAGTATGGCATGCTTCTATCTAGATCATGGGGGGTCAAGCTTCAGGGCAGCCTTTAAATGGACATGTCCTATGCCACCATCCCGGTCTTCAACCAAACAAGGAGGTTGTACCGGGAATCTCACGTGAAATATATGGTGAGCAGCTTAGACAGGCCAAACAACACATCGGTTTATTTCATTCATTCAGACCTTGACTCATTCATCTTGTACAATGAAAATGATATTAATGAAAAAATGAATGAAAATGAAGGAGAACTAAGCCTACCAGAACAACCAAATCAGCCCTCTAGTCAAGAAAATGACACCCAAAACTCTAGCAGCCCTGAAGTACAAAATAGTGACAAATATGAAATTGACACACTTTGGCACATGAGCTTTGATGGCTATTATGGCAAGGCTGGCTTGGGAGCTGGAGTTTGGATCCATAACACAAATGAATGCCATTCCTATAGACTAGATTTCCAGTGCACTAATAACATTGCAGAGTATGAGGCCCTCCTTATTGGTTTGCATTTACTTAAGGACCTCAAAGCTAAGAAAATATTTGTTCAAGGAGATTCAGAATTGATCATTAAACAAATAAAGGGAGAATATTCAGCCAAGAACCCTAGACTGAGAGAGTATAGGAATGCTTCCCTAGACCTTCTCAAAACCTTTGAGAAGTATGAGCTCACTTTCATCCCTAGGGCCCAAAACTGCCTTGCCAATGAGCTTGCCTTTGCTGCCAGCAATTGCCAAGTACCTTATGCCAATGAACAGTACCTCATCAAATTCAAAAATAGGCCTACAATACCAGACAACATAAACCATTGGTAAGTGTTTGAGGGTGATGAACAAATAGATGATTTTATGCAATCTAGGAATGAATTTGCAAGTACAAAACAGAGGTTAAGGCTTGAAAGAGATGATTTTGCTGAAGATGAAACTCCCAAAATAGAGATTTCCTCTAATGTTGATATAAACCTCATTAAAAATCCTTATGATGCAGAAATGTTTGATAATTTAGATCAAAGAGAACTTGAGGTTTTGCAATGTAAAGATGACACCTTGCCAAGAGGCCTTACACCATTAGAAGAGTTGTTTGATTTTAATGATGTAGCTAAAAAACCCAAGATGGAATCCACCGAAACAAATGTAGAAGAATGTAACATTGGAAGCATGGAAGAGCCCAAAATGATCACGATGTCCAAAACTCTTCCTCCTCACGTAAAACAGAAATACATTGAGCTTTTTAGAGAATTTAAAGGTGTGTTTGCTTGGGGGTATGAGGACTTGAAATCCTATGACACAAACATCATTCAACACAAAATTCCTCTCAAAGAAAATCAGAAACCATTCAAACAGTGAGAAGAATAAACCCCATCTTATTACCTTCAATTGAGAAAGAGGTCAAAAAGATGTATGATACCAGGATCATAGTCCCTATTACGTACTCAGAATGGGTGTCCAACCTTGTGTCAGTTAGGAAGAAGACCGGGGAGATTAGGCTTTGCATTAACTTTAGAAACTTGAACAAGGCCTCCCTAAAAGACAATTATCCCTTGCCTAAAATGGATCACATACTTCAAAAGGTAGTTGTCTCACAAAGAATATCATTGCTAGATGGCTTCTCAGGTTATAACCAAGTACTAGTCTTTCCAAGTGACCAACACAAAACTACTTTCACTACACCTTGGGGTACATTCATGTATGTCAAAATGACATTCGACCTAATGAATGTGGGGGCCACCTTCCAAAGGGCAATGGACATATCTTTTTCAAAGGACATAGGTTACTTCATATTCATATACCTTCATGACATCACTGTCTACTCTAAAAATGATGAAGAACACTTAGTCCATTTGAGATTTTTTTTTGAAAAGTGTAGGAAGTATGGCTTATCTTTGAATCCTACGAAAACATTGTTTGGCCTTCAGGAAGGAAAACTCCTGGGCCACATCATCTCTAAAGAAGGGATCAAGATAGATCCCAAAAGGATCGAAGGCATACTACAAATCAACCATCCTAGAAACATTAAGGAGCTGCAATCTTTCATTGGAAAGATCAACTTCCTAAGAAGGTTCATCCCCAACCTTGCTGAACTCCTAAGGAATATTACAAACATGTTGAAAAAGGAAGTAGGAGTGAGATGGAATATGGAAGCAAAAAAATCTTTTGAGCTGGTAAAACAAGTACTCACACAAACACTAATCTTGATCAATCCCGACTTCACCAAGGATTTCTACATCTTCTCATTTGCATCTGAACACGCCATTGCTGCAGTGCTATTTCAAAAGAACATCATTGGGCAAGAACAACCCATAGCCTTCTTCAGCAAGGCATTGAGAGATTTTCGTCTAAAGTATAACATCATGGAGAAATAAGCCTTTGCCTTGATCAAAGCTTTGAAAGATTTTAGAGTTTATATCTTGCACTCACATGCCATTGCTTTTGTCCCACACAAAGTTGTCAAAGACATACTCAATCAAGACCCTGATGGTAAAAGGGGTAAGTGGATTGCTACTATCTTAGAATATGATTTAGAAATTAGACCCATTAAATTGATTGAAGGACAAGGACTTGCAAAGCTTATGGTTGAATCAAATTTCCAATCATTAGGAATGAATATGGTTAATGTGTTAGAAGAAATAGAAGAATTCACAACTCCATACATTGAAGAAATATTTTTGAATTCATCTTCATATGCTGATATCATTTATGTACTTCTTATCTCAATACTCCTCCTTCTCTATCAAAGACTAAAGCTAGATTCTTAAAACAGAAAGCTTTAAATTTCTGCATTTTAGATGGAGTTTTGTATTGGAAGTGTTCTATTGGCATGCTACTTAAATATTTGCTTGAAAATGATGCAGAAAAGATCATGCCTGAATTACATGAGGGAGAATGTGGAGGTCACCTCTACTAGAAGACCACATCCAACAAGATCCTTAGAGTTGGATACTATTGGCCTACCCTTTTTCCCAATACTCACAAACTGGTCATGACTTGCCATCAATGCCAAATATTTGATGGAAAAAGAAAACTTCTACCTTTTCCTTTGCATCCCATCAGTTTCGAAGCTCCTTTCCAAAAATGGGTTTGGACTTCATAGGAGATATCCATCCTACCTCATCTGCCCAACATAATTGGATCCTCACTGCCACTGATTACTTTACCAAATGGATAGAGGCCATCCCTTCTAGGAATACCATCGACCCGGTCATTATCAAATTCCTTGAAACCAACATCTTGTCTAGGTTTGGTTGTCCTAGAAATATCATCACCGATAATGTTGTTGCCTTTACATCTAAAAGAATGGTTGAATTTTGTTATTAATATCACATCACACTAGACCATTCCACTACTTATTACCCATAAGGCAATGGGATAATTGAGTCCTCTAACAAGAGCTTGGTGAACATCATTAAGAAGCTCCTAGAAAAAAATCAAAAGGCATGGCATAGCAAACTAGTGCATGCACTATGGGCTGATAGACTAACCACCAAGAAATAAATTGGTATGTCTCCCTATCAACTAGTGTATGGCATGGATGCGATTTTTCCGACATCTTTGGGAGTTCTAGTCATGAAACTCCTCCAAGAAGTACAATCGTAATAAAATGACATGCAAAGGAGGCTGAACCAAACCATCCATTTGCAACAGTCAAGGGAGGAAGTTTACAGGAGGACATAAGCAATACAAGACAATATCAAGAATTTTTTTTATAGGAGAGCCAAGGCCAATGATTTCCAAATTGGAGACACAGTTCTGAAGTGGGATTCAAGGAGGGAAGACAAGGGCAAACATGGTAAATTTGAAATTTTATGGAAAGGCCCTTACATCATTCATTTAGCAAGAGGTAACAATGCTTTATTTTTGCAAGAGATGGATGGAGCAGAAATATTTGGAGGTCCTGTCAATGGAAGGATGCTCAAACACTACTTTTGTCAAAATTCCTGAATTTTGAATCTAGCACTCATTGTACATAACATGGCTTGATCAAGAAATATAAAAGACAAAAACTCTAAAAAACAGAAAAAGGAAAAAGAGGGCAGATTTGAAAGAAAGGTACATCCCCATACCCAAAAAATAGTGATGCTGAAAGTGTGCAAGTCTAAATGCCACTACTTGTTTTTGAAAAAGAAGTCTTGTTCAGTCATCTAGCCTAATCATGGTTGAACATGTTTTAAATTTATTTGCTGATAGGTTAGTGAAAGAAAAACTTGTCAAAGCATCTAATCTTGACTTGTCAATAGGTGCAGATAAGGAAGAATGAATGATGATTCTAAATGCTCAAATATGAACCAAAGAGAAGGATAGGGATGCCTAACAAATGATGGATTACTGCCCTCATACTTTCTTATTTTGTTGGTATAAAAATAATGGTTGTGTGCAGCTTGTTTTAATGCCACAACCTATGATAAATCAGATAACTTAATCCTGGTTTATTCATGTTTCAATTTCATGTTATTAGGATAGAGAATAATTTTTTTCAAATAGCTTAATCTTGACAAATGAGTAGACTAGGTAGAAAATAAAGAGAGTTCATTAGCGTAATCTGAACTCTTGAAAGAAATAAGGGTACAATTAGATAGTTTGATTTTTGTTTTCAAAAAGAAAAATGTCAAGGGTGTGCAAATCCAAGTGCACACAAAGAAGAAAAAATGTTAGGAAAAGTAGGCTGGGTAGGTAGAGATGAGTCTAAAGAAATCATGTCTTTCAGATTTTTTGGATCACAGCTACAAAGAGAACACTTGCAAAAAGAGCATAAAGGTTTGCCCAATGGATAAGGCACTGGTCGTCAAACACAGAGACCCAAACATCTGAGGTTATGGACACCTCCTGAAAAGGAGCTTCCCTCCCCAACTGGAGCCACTGTTAGTCATCAATAATTTTTATCATTTGAAGATGACTATTAGAGAAACCTAGATTTCTAAAAACAAATTTCATGAAATATTGTGAGTTTTAGAAATCTCACTGCCTTCATTATCCTTAGGATAAATTTTTCACTCTTATACTACTCTACCATGCCTTGGCCAGCCTACCACTCCTGAAGAGTCCCTCATAAAGCCTAGGTCACTCAGCCCCATCCCATTTTTTACACCTATGGTTTGGGCACTTCGTTTTTCCTCTGCCTACTTTTCACCATGCTGACCTAGTGCCTCAAAGCCTTCAAAAACCCAAATTTTCCTTTGAAAAATCCTTAGGTAGATCAATTTCAGTGGCTTGTGAATCTTCAAAATAATCTAGCTTTTCAAAAAGAACTCAGTTCCCTCCTCTTTCCTAAAAATCCCCAAGTCAAAACTTTAGTCCATGGAAAAGTCAAAAAACCCCCTCCACTAGGTCACTAGAGTTTATAGGTGCTAGGGTTGGCCTTTATGTTCAAGAAGCATTGTTTTTAGGTAATGAGAAAGTTGGAATCAGGTCAAAGGAACAAACATGTAATTGGTATAAAACAAAGCAGAGAAGCCTCCAACAAGGGTTTCCTTATCAAAATTATATTTTGCAAAAGATAGTTAGCCATGAGTGACACTTCTGCAGGACTGTCAAAGATGGCTACCTACAGGAAGATTGATAAGATCAAACAAACCTGATTTATCTCATGATTATGGAACATATAAATACTAAAGGATTTTTTGATACCAACTCCTAGGGTTTTCACACCAAGAGGTTTTCACTGCTTCAAAGTGAAAACATGACAGAATGTCAGTCGAAAGAAGGTCAAAATTCTTCTCTTCAGTCTCATCCACAAAGCAATCAGAGGCATAAAAGATGTAGGACTGAAGATTCCAAGGTGAAAGTGACAAAATAATAACAAGTTTACTATTTAAAACTATTGAAATTCATGAAAAGGATAAAGTGGAGAAAACCTTCAAAAAAGAGCACTAATGTCACTGTATGCCTTTTTCCTCAAAAATTTGGCAAAATGACATTTTTCTTTTTAAGAATTGGTTCATGTTTCCAAAATGTGGGTAAGAGGCAAATTTAAGCTTGTTAAAAAGTTTGTCAATCCAAGGGAAACATCAAGATGCTCCAGCAAAGACAAAAAACCATTTTTCTCAGAGTTTTGCCACCTACAAGACAAAAAGACCAAAAAGTCAGTGAAAAAACAAGAAAGGAAACAAACATTAGAAAAGTGGGTTTGATCATGAAATTATTTTTCAAAAAGAGGTATAAAGGCCTTCATTCCCTCTTCCCAAACTCATTTTTGTTTTTGAAAGAAAGATATAGAGCCGTTGAAGCATTTCTAAGAGTTTTCCTGAAAACTAGGCAAAAATTTCCTAGCGTTGTGCGTAGGTGGTGGCGTTGCGCACAGGGGAGGAAATATAGTGTTAAATAACATTGCGTTGCGCACAGACGGACCAACGTTGCGCACACGCCCATGTCAAAGCCCGGGCTGCCCACATAAACGGGCACTACACGTAGGGGAGGACCCAATAACCCGTGTAGAGGCCCGAGTTGCCCACAGTCTTCGGGCGTTGCGCATACGCTAGCACTACACGGCCAGACAGGCCCGACAGCTCACCTGACCCGCACGAAATCAACGGTGTTGCGCATAGCGTTGCGCACAGGCCTGCACGATAGCTCGACTCATCGGCGTTGTGCACAAGGGCACTCGACCTGCCCGACGCTGCGCACAGAGGCGTGTAGAGGGCACAACTGAAATGGCTAGTCGGTGGCATTGCGCACAAGAGAAGTTTGGCCAGAATTTCCAAAAATTGGTCAAAATTAGTCTTTTCCTCTTCAAATTTTCCCTAGGCTCCTGCACAAGTTGAAAAAGGTTGGTGGTCACTTTTCTTTGCCCTCCAAGTGTTCTTTTTGCATCCATAATCAAAGAAGAGTAACAGAAACCTAAATTGGCTAAAAAACCCTAATCTTCATGGAAGGCAATAATTTAACCTTCTAGGGCAGAATTTACCAGTTGGAGAGTGGTCATTGGTGTAAATACACTTAGTACAAGCTAGGCATCCTTTAAAACTCTAAAAGCATTCCTAGACTTACTTCCATTTTTCCCCCATTTGTTAAAATTTTCCCTCACCATCACTCATTTTTCCATTCAGGCCAAAACACAAGCCGGAGGAAGAATTAATAGGTTTGAGCCCTTGGATACAATTCAAATCACCTCTTCTCCCATGATCCTTGCATTTTTTCAAGATGTTGGATGCTATCAGTTCTGTGAGAGGGTTAAATAGGTCCAAAACCACTCAGATTTGACTAGGTTGTTCGTTCTCAGCCTACAAAACAAGCAGGTCAACCTAGCAGGAGTAAATTTTGAGCTATCATCTGAATCCATTGCTAGGGCCATAGGGATACTAGATGTGGGTGAGAGATGTTTCAAGAGGGAGAAATTGGCCTTAAGCTACTATGAGCCCTTCCTCAAACCTAGGTATCAACAGGGCTACAAGACTTTTTTCCCCTTCTCTCACTTGCTAGAGAGATATGCACCACTGATGAGGGATATCATCAAGTACTTCACTTGTGAGGGGAGGTACTCCAGGCTTTATTCATATCACATAAGGCTGTAATGCACTTCACCAAGGTTAATTGTTAAACCTACCATACTATCTCTACCGAAGCATTGACAAAATGGCTTCAGTAGTCAAGAAAAGGAGTTATTCCCACCAAATGCAAAGCCCTTTTCACCACGCTTTGGTTAAAATGATTGTTTTACACCGGCTAGAACAATAGGGAATCCCTTGGGAAGTTTTTATCTCACATGATATATTTTCAAACCCCCAAGCCTTCATTTAGCAAAATTTTCCTTCCACTTCACACCCACTTACCTCCACTCCTCCATCACCCCCCAGAGATCATGTTCCATCACCTCCACCCATGCCTTCTCCACAAGGAAACTTACCTCTTTCTCCTTCTCCTGAAGCATCAAATGTGGAAAACAGTGATAATGAAACAAGTCAAGAGGAGGCAAAGCAAATAGAAATGGAGGATAGTGAAGTTAGTAATGATGATAATGAGTCCGAGGAGCAAGAAAATAGTGATGCCCTGGGCAAGAAAGCAACCTTGAGGCACAAAGCATGGAAGAGGACAGTGAGGCAGAGAAGATAGTCAAGAGGATCATAGTCACGATGAGGATGAAATGAAGAATCAAAATGGCAATGATGTTGACTTGGATGCACCACAAACCGATGACCAAGCTAAACAAAAAAACAGAGATATTGAGGTTGATGACATGTCATTAAATGCTAAAGTAAAATTTCCAAGTGACCACGAGGACAAAAAAAAGCTCAAAAATGACCTTGACTGTCATGACAGCAGTCATGACAGTCAACATGACAGTGGTAAAAATCAGAGTGTTGAAGGCAGCAGTGAGGCTCACAGCTCTCCCAATGAACAAGATGAAGATGCACAAAGTGATGGGAGACCTAGCAGAGAGGGTGATATGGAAGAGGAGGCTACACACAACAGTGCAAAAGGTGAGAAATAAGTCTTTCCAGCAAATGATAACATTCATGACAAGGACCCTAGAGTAGAAATCATTAAACCTTTTTATTTCTCATACCACAGGAGGAAGAGGGATGTGTTTGCTGCCTCAAAAAGGCAAGGGGCCATCTCTTCTCCAACTATCAAACCATTGGGAAAAGTTAAGGAAAAAATGAATGAAGATGTTGAGGATCAACATGGTGAAGAAAGAGAATTTGAAATTATACATGTTGATAGTGAGGAAGAAGAGAAAATCTCTAGTTCGCTCCTCCAAAATAAGAATGCCCAAATAAGAGATCTTTAGGCAGATTTGGAAAGAACCAAGTACAAATATGATGTCTTAGATTGGGAGAACCGGAAAAGGAGTGCACACATGGCAATTTATGAGGTAAGGGCACTCAGGGCCCGGAGACAAGACATAAGGGCAGAGGTGAAATTAGAAGAGTACAAGAGGACTCATCTAGAGAGTGAAGAAGAAGAAGAAGAACAACCTAGAAGGAGGCCAAGGACCATTGGGTTGAGAAAAGCCTTGGCCCAAGAGAGGGAGGAAGAATCTACCCTAGCTGAGAAAATTCCTATCAGTGAGCTACTTGACAGAGACATAGAGTCTGATAAGGAGCCTTGGCTTGAGAGGGCCAATATGCATTTATAAGATAAGTTGGAGAAGGCAAACAAGGCCCTTGAGCTCCAAAGGAAGATGGCCAAACACTATACCCTTAGAAACCAAATTGCTAGGGCAGAGCTCAAGAAGGCATTGCTTGAAAATAAAACACTAAAGCAGGCAAAAGCCCATGAAAGCCTTGGATTTCTGGCCGAAGCTTCCCTACAGGTGTCCAAGACCTCTTGAGGGACCACTCCACAAATTTTGGGCAAATTTGAACAAGATTTTGTTTTTTTTGAAATTTTGAGACCTCTATGCGCAGCACCCTCAGCGCTGTGCACACAACTTATGCATCCTCAGCTTGCAAACTTTACATTTTTGGATTCCTCTCATCATCAGCAGTCTTCTCTCAAAATATCAGACCATTTGGAGCAGTTTTGACCCCCCAAAAGGTCAAAAAACACCTAAATTTTGACCATTCTGCCTCATTTTCAGGCAAGGTGTTGCGAATAGAGCAGTGTTGGGAGAATGGATATTTTGACATAAATTGTCATATATGACTATTTTGGATATTTTAAAACCCTTATTAGGGTTTTAGCCCTCCTTTGCTCCATAAGTAGAGCATGAGGCTCTCATGTATTTTGTTGGCATTTGGTGACTTATTCTGAAGTAATACATAGTCTCTTGGAGGTTGAAAGCAATTTGATGTCTTGGAGCTTGTGAATGCCCTGATTTGTTTGTTAATGGAGGAAGATTGGTTGCAGGATCCTTGAGCTTGGTTGATGGTGAAGTGCTTCTATTTTGTTATTGTTATTTCTTGTTTCATTATGTTTTCATCTTTCTATGTTGCAGTAGAATAAAGGATTTAGACTAAGAAATGTTTCTGAAGGCACCTTAGATATGTTTGTTCTTCACTGCCTTGATGTTTTCTTCTGGTAGGACATGTTAGAGAATCCTTCATTTCTCTCTAGAACTCCTAAGCTTGTTTATTTCCTTAATGTTTTAATACAGTAGGTATCAAGCATGATTCATGGTTAGTCCTGCTTATTTGATGTCGCTAAAACACTATTCTTGAAGTCTCTCTTTAAAGTACCATTACTTAGGTTTGTCAAAGAAATTTTGTTTCAATTATACTCTTTACACTTGCTCAGTTAATTTTTTTAAAGATCTTCATAGCTAAAATCTTAGATGTTCAGGAGTTCCCTCCTCTCTGATTGTAGTTATTTGTGTATCTTAAATGTCTTTTGTCCTTGATGATGAAATCACTGGAAGTTAAATAAGTTTCTTGCCTTCTATATTTCATTGGAATGTTTGTCTTGAATAATTATCTGCTTTAGTTGAATCAAAGAGTTTAGGGTTTGCTCTGTCTTTGATTTCCTCTCTATGCTTATGATTCTTCTAAGTCCCTTTCATTTAAAGTATATGATAAAGTATCCTTGATTTCCCTTTGTTCAACTTTTTGTTCTCAAATTTGATGTCCATCTCATGATCCTTTAAACCCCGAAGATCCACCAACCAAGCTAGATTTGCCCTACAATACTCCCTAATCCATTAATGAACCTATCATGACTTTATTAGACTCCATTGCCCAATAACTTAAAGATTCCCTTGTTCTATATGTTTTATTTAATCATCATACCCAACCAAAACAAACAACAAACCCTAATACTTCATAACTAGCCTAAAATTAACCTTAAAAAGCAAACAAGTTCACATCTCTTGCACAAATTAGAGAGAGCCCTCTCTGAATCCAGGAAAGCCAGGTCCTTGGATTCCAAAGTTTGATTTGATATTACCCTGTCCATTTGTATCTCAATCAATCTAGCAAATTACGGAGAGCTAACAAATACCAAGGAACTAATAGATTAAAATTTGAGTTAATTTTACTTCACAAGTTAACATCAAAACCATACCATACTTTTAGCACTTTAAATTTTGAACATCTTATTGTCATAATATGAATCCTGAAGATGAAAACATAAAATAAATTTTTTGAGTTTCTCATTCTAATCATAATTGTTGTAGAGATGATAACTATATTTTTATATATTCAACTATAAATAAGGTTAATTTTAAATATTTTTTTGTACGAGTTTAATAATCTAGTTGAAATATATTAATTTTATAATTCCAAATTATCTTATTTTTTAATGATTAATAAATTCAAAATTTAAATTTATTTATACTAATCAATATATAAACAATGAGTTATTATTTTATTCATATGAATCTATCATTAAATATGGAGGAAAGAGTACTGGTTTGTTACTTCACTAGATCAAATGCACTTGTTTGATGTTTGTTACTTCACTTAAATAAAATGCACTTATTTGTTGTGTTTTACTTCACTGTTAGAGAAATCATATGCACTTGTTTATTACTTCACTTCTTGATTGGTTATCCTTACAAATTTCAAAATCTGGTTGAAATCTCAATGTCTCTTCACCCATAATCAAGTATTTTGATTAAAAGAATAATTATAACAATTTTGATTAAAAGCTACCCAATGAATCACTATTACTTTCAAAAGAGTAATTGTTACAGTTTTGATTAAAATTTAGACAATGAACCGTTGTAACTTTCAGCGGTTGGTTAAACCTCGGCAAAACAAAAAAAACTATAAACTCCGATCAACAGAGATTCACAGTATTCCTTTAAAAGATTTGTTTCATTATGAAGTTACGCTCCTCTGTTTTGAAAGATAAATTTCCATTGTATCTTTGACAGTTGGACTAGCACTGTCACTATTGTTACATTATTTAAGGTGTCCATCTGATCCCTTTTTTCACATATCAAAACATGCTATAAGCTTGGTTTCCTCTAAGACAAGTTTTGATCGAATCATTCAGAACCGAGTGAGTGCTTGGTGATAATTTAACATATGCAACTTTATTTTGAACCAAAAATTATAATAAGTAAGAGCAGTTACAGAAAATCATATGGGATGAGGTAGGTTTCTTTCTGCAAGTGACAAAAGCTGATATTCCTGAGAAATGGCCACCGGTTATTAAAACATTTTGGTTTTAAAAATGGGCATTTCTTAGTAGCAAATGGCCACAAGCCTGCCCACTGAACATAAAGATATTTATTCTAATGTTTTATGGAATTGAAACAAGTTATTGTATTATTCGTCATGTCCTGAATCAATGAATTATATCATTTAATACTTTCAAAATAATGAACGAAAGGAATGTAAAATGGCCACTAGCCAGTTAATATCAAGATATTTATTATAATGTTCTGTGAAATTAGAAAAAATGTTTTATGAAATTGGAAAAAATAAAAATAAAATTATTTATCTGTATATTTAAATATTAAAAATAAGATATTGTTCACGATTGGTTTTAAGATAATTTTATATGTCAAAAATATTGTTCCAGTGGCTTAGCTAGTATAATGTTAGTTAATTTGTTTTAGTGTCTATTAGGATTCTAAGAAAAAGTGTCTTTAGACACCACCATTTTTAGTTCATGGTTCTAACAAATATTAGTTATTTCTCTTATTCCACCTAAAACAAATCTATTTCTTTTCTTTTCATTTTGTATATTAAGAATGTCTTGTTCAAAAAAATTTCTTAAATTCATGTATGTAACCACTACTACATAAAAACCAAATGCTTCATTCTTCCAGTGAACCAGTATCATATTCAGAGAGAGAGGTTTCCCTAAATATTACAAACTACGGACAATCTCTCCTTTCTTAGCGAACTCGATCTTCACAATAACATATTCGAGAGACTTATTAATTGGGAAGTCAGTTTCTCCTAGAGATGTATCTCTTGTCTTCCTATCAACTTCGAGGTTCCATTTCACCCACTATAATGTTGTAGGTTACAGAACTTGACTATGTTCTCAGAGGAAGCATTCCCTAAGATCAAGTACAATCCCAATTTATTTGGGAAGCACGTCCTCTTTGGATACCGTAGATTTGGGGAGCAACTACCTTTATGGGAGTGCTCCTTCCAAACTAGACAAATTCCATATTCATTTTCTAACTGAACCAATTTTCTAGGATTAGATATTTGTAAACTAATTGATTCATCGCCTTCCAGAGAGTTGTGTAACAAGAGAATCTGGTTGATAGAATTTTATGTGGGTGGTAATCAGTTGAGTGATAGCATTCCTAATGCATGTACGAAGCCTCATTTTATTTCATCTTCAGTCAACCAACTCAGCGGATTAGCGTCCATGGAGTTGGGTAAGTTGATGCATCTCCAACTGGTTGATTCAATTGGCCGACATAAATTGGTTATAGGTTTCCCATGGACTTTTTTTTCTCAAAAGAAAAAATCAACTACTTTCATTAAGAAAAAAAGAAGTTACATTGTCCATAGGACTTAAATATCCCAATCCCACACAGATACCAGAAGGGATCACATTGTGTCAACCAAACCAAACTAGCAGAGCCTAGGCCCTAAGGGCATCGAGGAGAATTGCCCAAACTAGCAGAGCCTAGGCCCTAAGGGCATCGAGGAGAATTGCCCCCATGACCTCCCATACCATGAGGTACTTAGCAATGATAATTCTACCAATTGAGCTAACCCGCAGGGTTCAAACTTGAGTTAATATGACATTCTATGTATGTGCCCCATCACAACAATGAATTAGTGGGAGACATATTTTCACAAATTGGAAACTTAATTATCATATTTAGAAGTAAAGAAAGCTAATGGTGAACATAAGCATGGTGGTTATTATATAAATATTGAGAATTTTGATATTAATGAAAAATGAATGCTTTAAAAACTATTTTAGTAAAGGTAGATGTGAATAGATGTATAATTGGAGGATGCGATGTAGGAGATCTTAAAAGACCATTTCATCACTAAATTGATCATTATTGGTTTTTCCAATCCTCCAAGTACTATTATAATATGAGGAAATGCAAGGTCATTATTATATATATCAATATATTTTTGTGGGTCATTGATACAATTTAATTAGAGGTTGGAAACCACTGGTTCATATGATATTTATAGTGGAAATTCTAAAAGATGGTCACTACTTGAATAATTTGCATTAATAAATATTTATTAACTCCTAAAAGATATCAATAATCATGAGTTCCATCAATAGTGAATACAAAACTCACACATAGAAAGATGGGTAAAAAGCTTCTAGTTGAGATAACCCATGGATGACCATTGAAGCATCAAACCTCTCAAGTAATTTTTTTTGTGACTAGGTTGAGCCTATGCTAGCTAGCCCATTTATTGGGTGGAAGAAGAACAATCAAGCCACAGTAAACCTCTCAAGTACTTGTTTTTGTGACTAGTTTGAGCCTAAGTTGAGGCCATCCCATTTATTGGATGGAAGAAGAACAATCAAGCCATAGTGGGATGTTATCACCCGAATTATGTGAGGCTCGATCAATCTTGGATGTCCCTTGGGATAGTTTAATTTCCTTGAAGTGGCTTCCATCCTCAGCCCCTCCTCATAAGGTTTGAACCCGAGACTTTATGGGGACTAAATCCCACTCTAACCACTTTGTCTACACCTCATGGGTTGAACCTCTCAAATACTTTATCTGTGATATCTCATTGTAATCAATCTATCCAAATAGTCTCATTTAAAATATCCAAGACACGAAAAATTGATTGGTCTTGTGTATTTTATATTAGAATTATAGAAGTATAAACATAGCATGAAAAGAATGTTATGGACAAGTGAGGTAAATAATTTCCAAAAAGCATGGGGAAATTCCAAACTTCGAAGAATTTGAGAGTACAATATTGTACAATGTTCAATCAAATATTATAGAGCTTTGGACTATTAAAGCTTCTAAGAATTTTAAAACTTAAAAAAAATTGTATTAAAAGTTATTTTCCTAAATTTCATGAACACTAGATTTTATTGAAGGGGTTTACCAATGCATATTACTTATTTTATTTATTAGCTACTAATCTTATCAAGGAAAGTATAAAAATATGGTGTATTCTTAATTTGCAAAGTAAGAGTATAAATAGTGATATACTAAATCTCCCCATATATGAGTCTAAATTTTGTTTTGAGTAAATAATATGGTGTGGTTCAATAAGTATTAGGTAATTTAGAAATATCTTAGACAATATGTTAAAGACATGTGGATTAATAATAAATGTAACATAGTAAATTTAAATTTTGAATATTATAACAATTTAAGAGTTGGGTTTGTAAGTGAGTTTTTTTCTTATATAAATATCATTTTGAAATGAGTGTGTGGTATTTTTAAATTGGGTTAGATATTCTCCTTATTAACTTCACATATATCAAGTCATTACATAAAATAAAAGATATTTTGGGATAAGTTTTCAAGTTATATATGTGGCCTCTAATAAAAAAAAAACAAGCAATATTTTTCCTGTAAATGCAACTTTATGTGCTAATCATTTTATCATTTTCATTCATTGGAGTTTGCATCTTGGAAATCTCACTACAAGGAAAAGACCTTCTAGCGGATGTTTTTGAGGAACCCCTTATAAAAATATCCCAGACATTCGTTTCTAGCGGAGGTTACTAGAGGAGGTTGGCAGGTGGAGGTTTATGTGGATGTTTTTTGTCCAATGTTCTTATCATCCTAAACCGCACCGATGCGTTCAACAAGAGAAAGCATCGGTGCGCACAAAACATTGGCACACTAGACACTGTGCACTCCGTACAAACCTGCTCGATGTGTCTTATTACTATAGCGCACCGGTGCTTTACAAATATTCTGCACCAGTGCGGCCTAAAATCCCATGCCAAAACAGACACCGCTTGGTGCGATCTTAAGAAATTGCACTGGTGTGCCTATAAAACCCGCACATCGGAACAGGGTTATATAAAAAAAAAATTACGGCCAAAAAACCACATGTTTCACTTTTCTCAGTGCTCCAGAGCTCTCAAGCACTAGTGCAATTTATCCTTGTCTAAGTTACCCTGAATTTTGCAAAACGATGGGAAATTTTTCTTTTGCAAATTCTACAACTAATATGCCTCCTCAAAAACCAAATGTACAGGTATTTTTTTTCCATAATTAATCCTTTTATTGGATTAGAATTGTAAATTTCCTTATAATTTCCCATTTAAAAATATATATATATTTTATCGCATGGTGCGCTCGAGCCGTTTGGCTCGCACTGGTTCACGGTGTTGCCTGTAAATTTACAGGCTGCACCGTTGACCCTATGGAATAGCGGCAATGCAGTGCATTGACTGAAATATCCGCCCTGAGGTGGGTATTTTTGTTAATGCATCGCATTCTAACATTTTGACACGCTCAACGGTGCAACCTGGTAAAATACCGCACCGTTGACTTTGTAATGATGTCAAGAGGTCGGTGTGTTGACCAAACTATATGCCCTGGGGTGCATAGTTTGGTCAGAGCACCGCCCTCACGACACATTCCATAGTCAATGGTGCAGTCTGTTATACCATCATACCGTTGACTAAAGAACAATGTCAGGAGGGCGGTGCGCTGAAAATTTTCAGGTGCACTGCCGTCGTTGCACTGAATATTTTATGGTGCACCGCCGCCGATGCGCAACAAAAAAATATGCACCGTTACCGGTGCATGCTTGTTTTTTGTGGCACACCGACTGTTTTTTTTTCCAAAAAAAATTATGTATCTATATTCCTAAATACATGTCTCATTTAATAAAAAAATGATATTTAATGTATTTCATTCATAGACATGAAAGGAGATAAGAGAGGGAACAATAGCAACAACAGGCGGACCAGTATAACATGGTTCTCTTGTGGGAGGCACGAGAGAGGGAGAGAGATGCGTACACTCGCCTTATTACAGAAGCTACCCAGGGGCTTCTAAGGCAGGTAGGCCTCCTTAAGTTCTATGAGGAGGCTACTTCCCTAAATGGCCATGGTTTTTTTTTTAGACATCTTATCCGTGGGTGGAATGCCAACCTACAGGCTTTTCGAGTTGGTCCTAACCAATGGTACACTCCCACTGAGGAGGACATATATTTCATTACAAGGCTATCGAGGAGAGGGGTGGATTTTCCCTTGTTCCCAGAGGTTCCAGTTGGCTATGCATCAGGGAGTCAATTGGTGTACTACCAGAGATACATTAGCGCAGATATACTGTCTCCTTCAGATTTTCAGGTCTCCGGAGGTCAGTTACGTATTTTTCCATTTGGTAGTGAGGACGTGAGGTGCCTCTCACTTCTAAATTTGACCATTTCACACAACACCAGTGACGGGAAACGCATTAGTTGTATGCTTCTATATTATGTTGATTCTTTAGTACAGGAGCCACGACTTGTCAGGTGGCCTGCCATTTTTTTGCAGCAGTTCTATACAGCCTTAGATAGATGTCGTGCTCATGCACAAGGGAGGATGAAATTCCCTTTTGCTTGATATCTTTTTTGTTTATTTTTGAGAGGTTTCCAGAGACGAGGCCTACTTTTGTTCGGCAGCCTTGTATGCCAATGTTTGAAGCACGGATGCATATGTGGGGATAGATGATGCCCAAGAGGGGCGAGATTGAGTTTTCCGCGAGAATATCGCATGATGCACTGGAGTTTCTAGCCAGTGTTGACGAGCATCCCTTCATTATGGTCCCCTGTCCTTATGTTGGTTTGGATTGGAGAGGGTGTGCCAACATCACGACGAGAAGCCGACAGTTGATCCTAATCAGCATGAGGCACCAGTACCAGATCAGCAGGCACGTGATGATGATCAGCATGTATCTAATCTTTTCGAGGCTACACCATTGACTGAGCAGACCTCGACTAGTACTGTTATTGATTATGTACCACTAGTTGATATATGACATTTATATTACAGTTGTATATTTTTGACATTATTCAATTATATATATATATATATATGGTCCATGTATTTTATGTTCATGTTGCAGTTGTACTTAATTTACATGTTGCTGATCATCAAGATGTGTGTATTGTTAGGTCATGTTAGATATATTCATTTAATGTGCAACTTTCATATAGATGTGTATGTGATAGCAGTTATTTCACATGAGATGTATATTTGATGTTTGTGTTGTGATGATGTTATACAATGCTAATTGTGTTTTGTTAGATGATCATGATCACGATGATGTTAGCGAATTTGAATGTGTTTTTTAGTCGAAGATGATGTTTGTATGATGGTTATCATGATCGTGATGTTTATTAAATAATTTAATATTAAATGGTCATGATATTGTAAAATTGTAATATTTGTAATTCTAATTGTATGTAAAATTCTAAAATTGTAATTGTAATTGTATGTAAAATATTTGTAAAATTTTAATTGTAATTGTAATATTTAATTTATTGTGAAATGATTGTAATTTTAATTTTAATTTTAATTGTATATATGTAAAATTGTAAAATTATGATTCTAATTCTAATTGTATGTAAAATTCTAAAATTGTAATTGTAATGGTATATATATAAATTTTTTAAATTGTAATTGTAATTTTAAATTTTAAATTTGTAAAATTGTAATTGTATATATGTAAAATTTTAATTGTATGTAAAAATCTAAAATTGTAACTGTATGTAAAATTCCAAGACTGTAATTGTAATGGTATATATGTAAATTTGCAAAATTGTAATTGTAATTGTAAATATTAAATTTGTAAAATTGTAATTATATATATGTAAAATTCTAAAATTGTAATTGTAATTGTAATTGTAAGTGAAATTGTAAAATTATAATTATAATTCTAATTCTATGTAAAATATTTGTAAAATAATTAATGTGAAAATTTTAATTGTATTAATGTGAAATGATTTTATTAAAAATTTTAAATTTGTAAATTTGTAAAATTTTAAATAATTGTAAAATAATAAATCTAGAATAATATTAATTTTTGTAATATAATAAAGTTTAGGAAATAATGCAAATAAATTCATGTACTTTAGAATTACCATTATTTTATTATGATTTTACATACAAAAAAAGAACTTTATACAGTACGCCATTATTTTTTAGATCAACATAATTGCAAATTATCAAGTCATGTAATATTGATTTTAATATTAACATAATTAAAATTGTCAGTTAATTCAAAATACATATTGTAATGTTTCGAAAAACCCATCTTACAAAATATAAATATTGATGTCGAAATAACACATGTACCATATCACTCTCGATTCTCATGATCACCCTCATTATCTTCCAGCTCGCATGGCATGATAACACTATTGTTCTCAAAAATATGTTTTGATTTAGGGTCATGTCTCAATACGAATCACCAATCCCTATCCAACACATCTGGGTTAAAAAAACACTTGGTTGTAGTGTTCGGGGAAAACATAGGGCTCCTTAGCTTCATCCCACATCTTTCTAGAGTTGATACATATCAACCTACTATCATGATCTTCCTTTACATTATTCCGATCAAAGGTGTCCCACCACTTGCACCTAAAAATAACACATTGGAAAGAAGATAAATCCACTTGAATGATCTCTTGTATCTTTCCGACGTATCCTAACATCCCTCGTACTAGGTTTTGATCACGGTGACTAGATCGACTAGATTGATCGAACTCAACCTCCACTCCACAGTCTTGTGTGATATTTCCAGCATCGGCATTTTCTGTGCGAAAATGGTGTCTATATGCCCACATAGATGGGAACAAATGCACCTATTATAAAAAAGTTAAAAAAATCATAGTGTCATGTGTCTTATAATAACCCAATAGTTAAAATATGAAATATAGATGTAATTACATTTGAAAGGTGCATTATTAAGTTTAATCAAATGTACATATAAATTAAATATATTATTACCGAGTTGTTGCACCCAATCCCTACGTTTAGCGCATCCTCTTCAGCATGCGGGTAACCACCGGTTGCACCGTATTTCTCTCTAACTTGGTCAGCAACCCAACTGTTGGGGCATATTTTTGGCATATTTTCTTTTAAATGATCGGGATAAGGCACATTTCTACCATTCAACCGCCTGAATTCTTTCCTGTCACTATCCCATTTCATCCTCTTTTGTTCGTACAATGCGACCCACGGTTGTGCCGCTTCAAAATTGTAAAGAACGAATTTATTGATTGCTTCAATTTCTGCATTCGCTGA
Organism: Pinus albicaulis; assembly: GCA_034641835.2. NCBI lineage: Eukaryota > Viridiplantae > Streptophyta > Pinopsida > Pinales > Pinaceae > Pinus > Pinus albicaulis. The sequence continues at coordinate 1,585,465,370 of CM076581.1, forward strand.
TGAAATCAAACTGACATTATATAGTACATAGAGATGAAAATATACATTATATCTGAAAGTTCAACATGAATATTTACTTTGTGTAAATTTGAAAAATTATAAGTCGCTTACTCTTTATCAAGCACTTTTTTCCACTCGTTTGGAGAAACTCCCCTTCTCATTTGTCTTCATCCATTTCATCGTCCCAAATCACCGCACCTGGTCTGTTGTCGATCTGCTTGATGTACTCACTGGCATAATAGAAAGACTCATACGAAATGTACCCCTCTGCCATAGACCCCTCATTTTTTTCCATTTGTCAAACAAAACCTTTCAATCTCTTCATGTACCTATCTAAGAAGAATATCCAATGACAAGAAACCACCCAAACTAATTCAACCTCATCTACTAGGTGGATTAGAAGATGAACCTGCGAGTCCATGAAACTCGTCAGTAGTTCCTTCTCAAACATACAAACAATCTCAACTATCTCTTCACGCCATCGTGGAATTCTAGCACATGAATCTCCTTTGATATTATCCAACGTAAAAATGCAGATAATTTAGATATGGCATGTCTTAGGTCTTGAGGGAATTCATGTTTCACATACCCACGCACGAACAAAGGATAATGAAACTGCAAAGTTATAAACACGTGCAATAATATAAAAATTTAGTTATATTTTATGATCCCTGCATGGGATAAAATTTATTAATATTACAAATAATAAAATCATTCTTTTGACATTATACGTACTCTTAGAAGATTCAGATGGTCATGCGATTTCAACCCCGAAAAATGGTCATCCACGGTGAAGCAATATCGTAGTGAAGACTCGTATGAAGGTGCCACCCTCACACCCATTATAACTTCCTTTGCCAAAGAAAGATCATCTTTTTTTAAAATCCATGGGGCATCACTTTCGTTGAAATACCATGAATTAGAGGGACCAGCACTTGCCTCTGATCCTGTACTTTCTATTCATCTTGGCCAATGTTTCTTTTTAGTTTTTGAAATAATAATATCTTTCCTAACAGCCAATGTTTCACTTTGTTTCGATGATATGTGCCTCCATAAAGAAGATGAAACTTTTTTAAATATATGCATGGGATATAATAAGTGGGTAATCTTAAGATGCTCCCAATATGGGAGGTTATAAAAGATATATTTCCTTTTCATCCCAATGGGAAATTTTTCAACATAGGTGTCGAAGAATTCTGGATCATCAAACATAGGCTCCCCATTGGAATCGAACATTTCTATGAACTCCTTCTCCTTCTCTCTCTCATATGCACTAAGCCATTCAGCTAGTGTCGTTACTGGAGGCCTTTGGGTTCTTTCTCGTTTACCATTGAAAGTGGATGTTGCTCTTCTGTAAGGGTGTTGTTCTGGTAGGAATATCCTGGAGCAATCATACACTGGCTTTCGTAGGTCCTTGGACCATCTAGCTTTCAGAGAAGGTCCACAACATTTACATCCAAAATACCCTTTTGTTACAAGACTTGTGAGATTATATTTGTATACATTAATTAATATGCATGGCACGTTAAAGAATATCATGAAGATCAGAACAAATAATATTACAACGAATTAAATAACTAATATGTGAAAGAATATTGTTACATTATATATAAACAAATCAATAAATTAAACATGTAATTTACCAGAGCAAACTCCTAAGCCTGGATAATCATGTGTCGTGTAAGCACATATGCCATACAACGTAAACCTCCTCTTTGCTGCGATGGGTCTTGATACATCGTATACATTTATCCCATCCCATAATTCCTTCAATTCATCTACTAGTGGTTGTAAGTAGACATCCATATTATTCACTTGTCTTCTACGAGGGACTGTGAGAGCCAACATAAGATGTTCATTCTTCACGGAAAGGACCATGGGGGGATATTGTTATTGATCACTACTACAGGACAAACAAAATAATTAGTGTTCTGGAGGGAATATGGGTTAACGCCATCCATGGCTATGCTGAGTCGTAGAATTCGTACTTCATCCTTGAATTTTTCGGGCCATGTACCCTCTATATGCTTCATGGCTATTTAATCAGTTGGGATTCGCATAACTCCCAACTCACTTCTGTTTGAGGCATGCCATCCATGCAACATAGCTAATTATTTGCAACAAAAGAGCCTTTGAACCCTTGGGACCACGTGATTTAACCTTCTTTTTTTATTTATAATACTTGTCATGCCCACATTTCAGACATATCTCTTTGTCTGCATATTCTCCTCTATATATAATACAATCATTTGGACATGCATGATATGATATGTACTAAACACCCAACATTTTCAACAATTTCTTTGCCTCTTCGCAGCTACCGGGCAAGACATTATCACTCGAAAGAACCTTATCTTTGAATAACTTGTAGTTGGTGATCATGGAAAATATTAATGAATGTACATAATTAATGTCGATATAATTATTAACGTTCATAAAATTGACCATTTGTAATGTTCATTGTGTACTGATTATATTTCTCAAATTTATATAAGGGAGGACTTTATGGTAACTTACCTCAAAATTTTCGAGAAACGTGAATTTGACAAGCCAAACTTTGCTTTCAAGTTGTACAGTAACATCGTTGTCCCCAACTAGGTAGACTTTGACTAACCGTCGAGTCCAAAGAGAGGGGTGGTGGAAGCAAATTTAAGGCTTTCGAAAAAGGTGTTAGCGATATGAGCATCATTCCCTAATTGATCAACGTTTTGGAATGCATCTAACAGTATTGTCTCTGTGGCAGTCGTATCCCTTAAGTAATCATCCATACCAACCTCCATTTGATTTCCTCCATTGCCAACTTGTGAAGAACTACTATTGTTGTAGTCATTCCTAATTGGTGAATCTGGACGTAGCGGGAATTGAATCGACAGTTGATTCAACCATTCTTGGTATCGTTCCTCTCTAATTTTTTCTCTTAATTCATTCTTATCTCGATTTGACATTGTCATGGGGTGCAACGGAAGATGGTAGGTAGGTCGCACATAATCACTAGAATCCTAATAATTAAAAAAAAAATTGAACATGATTAGTACAAAATATATGATATCAATTAGTAAGCACGTTGACAATATTGCATGATTAATTGGTTTGATGTTGAAATAATCACATTAGTCAATATACCAAAAAATTATAATTATTACCATCATTGTCCCAGGATTGTGGCTAGAAGATGCAATATTGTTACAATTGGCAGGGTGAAGTGGTTATCCATTTTCATCTAGACCAAATGCACCTTGCGGTATGCTACTCCTGATAAGAGCTTCCGACGTTTTGGAGTTGTTTGAATATTTTGTGCATCTGAACTCGATTTTGAATCTGCATGAAAATGCATTAAATTTGTATACATTATAAATTTAATTAAGTTGTGCATGATTGGCATGGATAAAAAATATAAATTCAATTAGATAATGAAAATATAAATAAAATCTGAAGTAAATATTACATCTCGAGATGGATAGGGAGAACTCCGCGATGGACTTTGAGAAATATTATGGAACGAGCTAGATTTTGAAGAAGTGTCCATTTGATATAATTATGATATTTTCTCCCTGCATTTGAGAAAAATCAACAATAAATTTTGGTGTACACACTTAAAAGTAATTTCGGTGCCTTAAAAATGGACTTATTTTTATCGGTGCTAATGTAAAAATAACTGCACCAGTGTGTTTTATTTAATGCACACCGGTTTTGTGTTATCAAAGGACGCACCGGTGACGAATAACCGCAAATAAAAAAAGTGCAACTCTATTTCCTTTAAGTGAAAAAAGAAACGGTAAATTGAAATATGGGTGGCAAAATATTTTCGAAAATATAATTTCATAAAACAATTCTTTAAATACTAAACACTTTTCATAGATTTGGTTCTTTAGTTGTTTTTAGGGTTTAATTCTAGTTCAAGTGTTTCTGATTCTTACAAGGTTGAAGCTCGAAAGAGGAGAAGTAAAACTAGTGGGAGCAACTTCTCAAGCCAGTTCAAGGAGAGAACATTTGCCATAATTTCCACCACAAGTTTCACCTCAAGTTTCAACAAATGCCTCACTAGTCATGGCACATCAAGGAGAGCCTGAAAATATGACTGAGGATGAGAAGGATTTTAGGAAAGCATTCTATGACATGACTAAGATGGTAAAAGTTCTCTATGAGGAGAGGAATTCAAGGTTGCAAGGTGAGATCTCAAATAATCCAAAGGGAAATGGAGGAAATTGAGACAAGGCTCCAAAAGGGAATGGAGGTAATGGTGATAAACCACCTCTAACTCCACCTTTCTCTTCACCTACATGTTCACCATCATCATCTTCTACATCAAGCCCTTCACAAACACCTCCACATTATCCAAAGGGACATGGTAAAAATCCATTTTTGAAACTTGACATAAAGTTTGAATTGCATATGTATAATGGAGAGGTAAACGCTCAGAAATTAGATTATTGGGTTGTTAGCTTTACGTGTATTGCAAGATATAAAGGATCAAGGATGATGAGACTAAGATTCATCTTGCTTCATTAAGGTTGGAAAGTGCAACACTTATTTGGTGGGAAGCCAAAACTCAAGAGGACATGAGGAAACATGGTACGGTTTTATCCTCTTGGAATGAGTTTGTTGCTACATTAAGAACACAGTTTTATCCTTTAGCATACATGCAAAAAGTTATCATATATTGGAAAAACTTTAGGCGGTTAAAGGGTTAAAGTTTGCAAATTTATACCCACGATTTTAGAAGGAGATCATTGATATTGGGTGTAGATTTATCCTCTCAATGCATTTTACTCAAATACATTGGAGGTTTACATAGCTACTTAAGACAAGCTATTCTCATGTTTAACCCTAAAAATTTAGATGAAGTTTGTGTACAAGCAACACATCTAGAAGCAAGAGGAAAGAATGTACTTAATGAAACAAGTGATGAATTCTTTGAGTATGGAGACAAAGTAAAGGGGAAGTTCAAAGGAAAATGGAAGAATACAGTTTCCATCAAGATGGAGAAATAAAAACTCACATGCAAACATTGCTCCAAATAGAGCCATGATGAAGACCATTGCTGGAAGCTTCATCCTTATATGAGACCAAAAAAGTTTAAAAACAAGGAGAAATGAAAGTTTGTTGCAACTATACAACAAGATTTAGGATCAAATTCCAAGGACGAAACAAATATCACAGTCATAGGATTGAAAGGTATGGAAATTTCAAGTACTAGTTCTTCAAATAGTTTCAATGAAACTCAATATGAAAAAACAAGAATAAAACTTTTCCACATTAGAGTCATTTCAAAACATACCAAGATAGATACAATGTTTGATAGTGGATCACAAGAAAACCTTATCTCAGAATACATTGTCAAGAAATTGAATTTAGAAACCATTCCTCATCCTAAACCTTATCCTTTAGGTTGGGTATGTGAGAATGAAAAATTTCAAGTGACAAGGAAATGCATATTTATATTTTCCATCACTGCAAACTTCCTTGATGAGGTAGAACTTGATGTTGTTATGCTTGATATATGTGGTATTATTTTGGGAAGCCCATATCTATATGATAGGAGAGTCATTTTTCATCGCCATGAGAATAAATATCATTTGTTCAAAAATGGGACTCAGTACATTGCTAGAGCACATAGCAAGAAATTGAGTTTATGATCTGAAATGTGTGAACAAAATATTTCTTATACAGAGATAGACAGTAGGGGCTTTTACTGGTTATTTCACCTTTACTAGAAAGGATGAAACCAGAAGCTTCTGGCCCTCTTACTGGCTCTGCCTAAAGAAATATGAAGTAAACACTAAATCGATCTGGCAATGAAAGTATTTGTTTATGTTTTCAAAGTATTCATTAACCAAATTTTATGTGTGAATAAGCAAGTTCAAGTATTCTGCAATGGAAGTAATGTGGTTTGAAGTGAAACAAATGAGTTTTGATCACTGTATAAGTCTCATTGTGAAAAGTGGACTTATTAAAAATTACTGTTTAATGTAGTAAACTCTAGAAAATAGCAGAAAAAATGAACAGCATAACAGTAAGCATTTGTTTAAGCAGTTCACCCCTCTCTTGGGCTACCTCTGTTGGGTCCAAAAGCCTCCAAATAGGCTTTTCCCTCTTTTATTAATGCTCAAAATAAGTATTACACCATGAATAAAGCCTCAAAAGGAGAAATTAGCTGCAAATTTAGAAACAGAGTGCTGTAAACAGTAAAAATTGACTATTCATTCACCTTAAACTGATGAATATAATCCAAAACAGCTGATCATTCCCTTAGCCCTGGTGGCTCCACAAGAAAATTCGCTGATAAAATCACTTACAGAGTGCCCCTAATGGCTCTACAACCTATTCCAACAGCTTCAGAATGGTTCAATACCCCCAAAACAAAAAAAAATTCGCTCCAAAAGGACTTCTCTAGCCAAAGTTATGACCAGTACAAGTTTTTGTCCAGTTACCCCTTGAAAAGCTCCACTAAAAGTGGAGTAACTCCAGATAAGCCGGCTAAAAATGGGGTTGGCGCTAAAACTGGCACCTCCACCATAACTCCATCAATTTCCGGGGCTAAAGAATAGGGATGTGGGGGTCCTGTCACTGCTAGTTAGAGGTGCTAAGAAATAGGCCCATGGGACCATAACCGTCGGAAGTCGTTGAACGACTTTACGTTTATTTCGACGTTGATTAATGTTTCCACCACATATATTTAAAGGCCCTCCGCACCGAGCGCTTAACCGTGTGACCATACCCCGACTCCTTGCGCGCCGATGAAGTAGCTCCCGGTTCTGAGCTCTAAGTCACATGATGGAGGGGGCTGGCCCCCTTTCGGGCCCCGCCCAAAAAAATATAACTTTCAACCCATGGTTAAATAAGAACCACCGTGGCCCAACGGTTAGGCCGCTCCGTTGCCACCGCCCCGACCCGGGGTCGAACCCGCCCGCGACCAAAATATTTTGAACGCCATTTCATTGAGTTCTTGGGGCCACATGGCAGCCTCCGGACTGGCCACGTGGCGCCCTCTGATTGGCCACCTGTGGAATATTTCGCAAAATATTCTGTGGAATATTCCACAGAATATTCCCAAAATATTCTGTGGAATATTCTCTTTTTAATAAAAAATTTTGTAAAGTCAATTTGGCCATTTTTTTTACTGAAATTGGCAAACTTCAAAGCTGAATAACTTTCTCATACAACGTCGGTTTTTAGTGTCATTCACCTCTACTGGATCGTTTTTCCGAGATATTTCCAGTCGTTCTAGTTTGGACCAATTCTGAGCAACTAATTTTTTGAGCATTTTTCCATTAAGGATTTGATCTCCTGATCACACCTCCCAAATGGGAAGCTTTTGGACCCCAAAAGCTCTCTAATTAGTGAAACTGATAATTTGGAGACTTATTCTCCACTCTTCCACCCTTGAATAACTGAAATCTACCCGATTTCATCAAATGGAGCTTTTGAGAAAATGAGAAACTGTCTTTGGAATCAACTGATCGACCATTGCTAAGATTGACGGAGTCATGATGCAAATGATTAAAATTTGTAGAACAGAAATTGTAATCTGCAGAAAACAAAATTTTTCTACACTGATCAAACTTCACAGAAGACTTAAAATAACTTTCAAATTGCAAACTGTTCCCATGGCAAATTCTACCATTCTGAAACCAACTTTTTCCCATGTTGAATAAGGTGTCCTCCTTGCTTGCACTGCTTTTCTTTGACACTTCATTCACTGCACTGGCTGACCCAAAAGGTAATTTGTGCAACATAACATCATCTTCTTTCAATGACAAACTGTTATCAAACTGAGACATATTATTAGCAACATCATAAAAAGGCGAATGCTCAAAATCTGGTCGTTTCAACATTAACAAAGTTAGACTTTGACTTGAATTAACCAGTCTTTTCAATTGACTTGCATGGAGTAAAGAAGATTCCAGCTTCTTCTTGTGAGCTCTCACAATGTACTCTTTACCATCTTTGAACAAGTGATACTTGTTTTCATGGCGATAGAAGATGGCCTTCCTGTCAAATAAATAAGGACTTCCCAAAACAATACCTGAGATATCAAGCGGCACCACATCAAGTTCCACTGTGTCAATAAAGTGTGCAGTTATTGTAAAGCGCAATATGCACTTCCTTGAGACTTGCAAATTAGCATCCTTGCATATCCATCCAAGTGGATAAGGCTTCGGATGTGGAATGGTCTCAAGTTTAAGCTGCTTGACCAAGTCTTCAGATATAAGATTCGCTTGTGACCCACTGTCAAATAGTGTGTCAATTTTGGTATGTTTTGAAATTACCCTCACATGGAAGAGCTCTACCCTCCTCTTTTCTTCATGAGTATCTTTGTGACAATTCAAAGAGCTAGAACTGGGAGTTGTGTCTTGCACCACTTCTTTCCCCTTAATGTTCTTTAAAACCATGGCTATGCTTTTTGTCTCATCTCCTGAGTCTGACCCTAAGTCTTGCTCAACTATTGCTACAATTTTCTCCTTTTCTTTGGTCTTGTTTTTGTTCTTGTATTTTTCTGGTTTCAGTTCAAGATGAAGCTTCCAACAATGATCTTCATCATGACTTGTCTTCGAACAGTTCTTGCAAAAGAACTTTCCTTTGTCTTTTCTTGAATTTGCAACTCTCTTCTTTCCTTTGTTTTTGAAATTACTATCCTCATCAAAAGTATTTTTTCCTCTAGCTTCTAAATGTGTAGCCTGCACACAGACTTCATCTAAGCTGGTAGGATTGAACATTAGAATAGTATGTTGAAGGTAATTGTGCAAACCTCCTATGTATTTCAACAAGGTGTCTTGACTTTGTAAGTCTACCCCAAGTAGAAGTGCTCTCCTTCTAAACTCTTGAGTATAATCTTGCACATTTTGACCCTTAAGTTGCCTAAAATTTTGCCAATTCATGATTGCTTTCTGAATATGAGCAAGAGGATAAAATTGTTTCTTAATAGCAATAATAAACTCATTCCAAGTTAGAGTTATCTTACCATGCTTTTTAATTTCCTCCCTGGTCTTGGCTTCCCACCAAACCAAAGCTGCTCCATCCATTCTCAAAGAGGCTAATTAGATTTTTGTGTCATCATCATGCAAATTCTGAATTCTTAGATAGACTTCCAGCTGTCTAATCCAGTTATCCAATTTTTCTGCATTCACATCACCATTAAACATCGACAACTCAAACTTTACATCAAGCTTTAACAAAGGATTTCTAAGAGATGTTTTTGTTTTGTGTGACTGATTAACAGAAGTTGAAGAGGATGATGTGGAGGAAGAGGATGAAGATGGAGATGAAGGATCACCATTTCCTCCATTCCCTTTCTTAGACTCATCCTTGTCTTTCTTCCCTCCTGAAGAATCTCCTTCTTCTCTTTGGTTTCTAGACCCTTCTCCAGCAATCCTATCATTTCTTTCCTAATAGAGGATCCTAACCATCTCAGTCATGTCCAAGAAAGCTTTTCTAAAAACTCTTTCTTCTTCCTTGGGATCCATTTCCTCATGTACTTCTCCTTCTCTGGAAGACATGTTTGTGGCTGATTCTAAGGCTAATGAGGATGAAATGGAAGGTGGAGATAATGGCACCCTAGCCCTCCTTGGTTGAGGATTATCTTGTGCTCTAACCAATTTTCCTTCCCCTCTTTTCAATTTCAGCCTAGTAAGCATCAAATTTGCAGAACAACACAATTTTCTTGCAAAAATTTTACAAACTCTTAAGCAAAACCTAGAGCTCTGATACCAATATGATCTGAAATGTGTGAACAAAATATTTCTTATACATAGATAGACAGTAGGGGCTTTTATTGGTTATTTCACCTTTACTAGAAAGGATGAAACCAGAAGCTTCTGGCCCTCTTACTGGCTCTGCCTAAAGAAATATGAAGTAAACACTAAATCGATCTGGAAATGAAAGTATTTGTTTATGTTTGCAAAGTATTCATTAACCAAATTTTATGTGTGAATAAGCAAGTTCAAGTATTCTGCAATGGAAGTAATGTGGTTTGAAGTGAAACAAATGAGTTTTGATCACTGTATAAGTCTCATTGTGAAAATTGGACTTATTAAAAATCACTGTTTAATGTAGTAAACTCTGGAAAATAGCAGAAAAAATGCAAAGCATAACAATAAGCATTTGTTTAAGTAGTTCACCCCTCTCTTGGGCTACCTCTGCTGGGTCCAAAAGCCTCCAAATAGGCTTTTCCCTCTTTGTTTAATTCTCAAAATAAGTATTACACCATGAAGAAAGCCTTAAAAGGCTAAAATAGCTGCAAATTCAGAAACAGAGTGCTGAAAACAGTAAAATTGACTATTCATTCACCTCAAATGGATGAAAATAACCTAATACAGCTGATATTTCACCAAGCCCTAGTGGCTCCACAAGAAAATTCGATGATAAAATCACTGACAAAGTGCCCTGATGGTTCTGAAACCTATTCCAACAACTTCAGAATGCTTCAATACCCCCAAAACAAAACAAAAAAAATCGCTCCAAAAGGACTTCCCTAGCCAAAGTTATGACCAGTACAAGTTTTTGTCCAGTTACCCCTTGAAAAGCTCCACTAAAAGTGGAGTAACTCCAGATAAGCCCGCTAAAAATGGGGTCGGCGCTAAAACTGGCACCTCTGCCATAACCCCGCCAGTTTCCGGGGCTAAAGAATAGGGACGTGGGGGTCATGTGACCGCCAGTTAGAGGTGCTAAGAAATAGGCCCATGGGACCATAACCGTCAGACGTTGTTGAACGACTTTATGTTTATTTCAACGTTGATTAATGTTTCCACCGCATATATTTAAAGGCCCTCCACACCGAGCGCTTAACCGTGTGACCATAGCCCGACTCCTTGCGTGCCGATGAAGTAGCTCCCAGTTCCAAGCTCTGAGTCACATGATGGAGGGGGCTAGCCCCCTTTCGGGCCCCACCCAAACAAAATATAAACTTTAAATGTAACTTTCAACCCATGGTTAAACAAGAACCACTGTGGCCCAATGGTTAGGCTGCTTCGTTGCCACCGCCCTGACCCAGGGTCGAACCTGTCCGCGACCAAAATATTTTGAACGCCATTTCATTGAGTTCTTGGGGCCACGTGGTGGCCTCCGGGCTGGCCACGTGGCGCCCTCTGATTGGCCACCTGCGGAATATTCCGCAAAATATTTTGTGGAATATTCCACAGAAGATTCCCAAAATATTCTGTGGAATATTCTCTTTTTAATAAAAAATTTTGTAAAGTCAATTTGGCCATTTTTTTTACTGAAATTGGCAAACTTCAAAGCTGAATAACTTTCTCATACAGCGTCGGTTTTCAGTGCCGTTCATGTCTACAAGATTGTTTTTCCAAGCTCTTTCCAGTCGTTCTAGTTTGGACCAATTCTGAGCAACTAATTTTTTGAGCATTTTTCCATTAAGGATTTGATCTCTTGATTAGTTTATCTCTTGTGAATGTTGGACAAATGAACACGATTGTTAATGCTAGTCAAAATTTTGCATTGTTAATGTTCAAGCACAAAGATGTTGAGGAAACTAAAGCCTTTCAAGGATATGAATCAAGTTTGAAATATGATTTCATTGAGGTTTCTAATCCATGTGATAATATATTTCAGGAGTCTAACATGTTGCCTCCTAAAAGAGGAAAACAAAATGTAGTGTAGTTTCAGCAGGATGCATCATTGTTGGACATTGGTGTGAACAAGACGTCAGTGTTAAATAATGAAGGGGTCAAAAATAAAATGCAAAAGCTATTTGACAAAGACGACATTGGTTCTAAGACTTATTCTTTTGGGTTTCATAATGTTTTGGATTTGAAGAAGGATGGTGCATGGTGATGGCGATCACATTTGGTAAAGAGTCAAGCCAAGTACAAGGATATACCTGTTAAGCATCATTATCACTACAGTGTTCAAGGTGAAGTGAACTTGAAATTGAATAATTCTCCTTTGATTGAAGACCAGGGAGGGAATGTTAAAATTCCTTCAAGGGCATTTTTTTTTTTCTGAATATCTTGGAAAATTACAGCAAGATATCATCTTTGACAGAAAGACAAGGACTTTAAAAAAAGGGAAAGTGAAGTACCTTCATGAAAAGATCAAACCGAAAAATCCAAGAAAAGCTAAGTTGATTGAGACTCGTAGGGTGAGGGAAATGTACCCTCTTCTGTTTGTTGACTGAAAATGAGATTTTGGAGGTCCAAAAGCTTCTAGTGGGAAAAAATGATCTAGTGGATCAGTAAAATGATCAAAATTCAAAGAGCTCGAAATGTCTTGAAACCAGCGCCAAAACGAATATGTCATCGCCCTAAATCCAACGCAACTCGTTTCACTCAAAACTGATATCGTATGCTCCCGATATCACTCTGTGTCTGTTTTTCCAAACAACTAAAAATTTCTAATTTGTGATGCAAGTACACCTAGTCAGGAGTTTGTACGCTGACTGGCAAAGTGACTGGGCATGAATGTGTATTTTTGTGGGTGAGTGATTTCCAAACAAGTGTCACCTTCAGTTTGGTCGGAATTTGGTGGTTTTGATTGGCTTATGGGTCGTTGTGTTGGTGAAATGATGGAGAGTCGTGTGGGACAATGGTTGGAAACCACGTGGCCTCCTCTTATTGGTTGGAAACCATGTGGCATGATGTGTTAACAAAGACACTTCAGAGCAACCAAAATTCATTGGAAAGTGGAGTATGGGTTAGTTATGGCACAGGGAGTGAAACTTGTTTGGGCGGGGTTCTGGTAACCTAACCCCAAATAAACCATGGCATATACCATAACCTGCAGTCCTAGAGCAGATTTTATTTCGACGGGGAATTTTGAACTTAACTCGACAGATTAACCCAACCATGAACCAACTCCAGTTCATAGGCTGGGTTTAAAAATCAATGGGAATTTGTTCGAACTATCCAAATCTGACTGCCTGCAATCCACCACTTGGCCCAATTTTGTTGATTTTTCGGGGTTACTGTACAAATTAATGAAGCGACAATTTGCACCCAAATTGACGTGAATCTCGCCGATGCAGGGCAAATTTATCGCCTCACATGGCCCAAAAAGGCGAAAAATGTAGGATGGATAGCAGGTGGGTGCGATTTTGAGGACATTTAGCAAGAAAACTTCTCTGGAGCATAACTCAGTCATTTTTTCACCTTTTTGAGTGCAAAAAGAGTCCAACTATGAGTTTTTGACTCTTCTAGAGCCATTGGAGACATTATTTTTGCATTCTAAGCACTGCAGATCCATGTAAACACTTATTTTTTAGCATAATGGAAGAGGCCCAAAATTGGAAGTTGTGCCAACAGATATAGCCTAGAAGGGGTGAACTCCTTCATCATTTGTTATCTTGTGTTTGTTGTTATGGTACTGTTGTCTCTATTATTTTATGCAAATCTGAGATAAAAATCATCTTTTATGTGTTAATGTATTTTACATAATTGCATAAAAACCCTCAATATTTCACTTGCAATTTTCATCAAACACCTTCAAGTCTACATATATAGGTCAATATACATGTGTTTCTTTTTTTTTCTCTGCCCTATATACTTGTTCTTTTTCACTCCATATATACCCGTGTCATCTGTAGTGGGATCTCCTCAATCGAATGTCAAACATTTCTTATTTATATGATTTTTGTTGTTAATGAAATGACGTGTCAGTTTAGAGGAGAGTGGACTTGAATTTACTAGAAGTCGACTTACAAACTATTGGGGCCAACCTCTTATTTGACTTACGTCTAGCGAGGAGCTGTTATATATGGCATTCCTTTTTCATGACCTGAATTGTCACTTATAGAGGGGAGTCGACTTTGGTGGAGCTGGCCATAAAATAAAATTATTTTATTATAACATAAAGTTAAGATTTTAAGTTTATATTAAAATTAAGGTTTTATTAAATTGAAAAAATGTGTTATAATGTAAATTTTAATTAAATTATTTTAATATTTTAATATTAACTTTATAATATGTATTGATAAATTTGTTATAGGAATTAGGGTTAGGATTTTAGGATTTATGAATTAGGGATAGGGTCTAGGTCTTTAAATTGTTAGGGTTAGGGTATCATGAGGAGAAATATTTTAGGGTTAGGGTTAGGGTCTTTAGGGTTTTATAAGATAGGGTTTCATGTGTTTAGGATCTAGGGTTTTCTCACCTAGAGTTTGCATAACATCTAGGGTTAGGGTATCATGAATTTGGAACTTAGGTTTAAGACATTATTAGGGTTTTATGATTTTAGGGCTTAGAGTATTATCTCAAGGGATTCTAGGGTTGTCATTATATTGACACATAGAGTAGGTTCCAACACAAACACTTTCATGCACTTAGGGTCTAGGGTTATCCAAGGCATGCTCCAACTAGGGTTTGTCATTCAGTCATGCTTGGGGTTTCATGCACAATTAGGGTTTTCACTTATGATCTTATGGTTTCATTAATCATACTTATGGCATTTTTAGGGCATCTTGTAGGCAAGTGTTTCGTCATTAGATTATTCAACCATTGTTGGATTAGGACTTTTAGGCAATTAGAATTAGGATATTATTAGGGTTTTAGTCATCTTCAACATTGCCATATTGACATCAATGAGAATTTTGAAATTTGGGGTCTGATTAAATTTCATATAAACCAATTTCTTTACAATTCAGTAAAGTGATTGTGTTTAAGGTATTATTTAGGATTTTTTTTTTTTAATCCATTAGAATGCTTACCTAGAATTTATTAGAATCAACTATTACAATACTTATCTTTTTATTTTTTTAACTTCACAAAATTATAATAATTTAAAATTATTAAAATATATAAATTTAAAAAATAAATAAAAAATAAAAATTCCTTTATCATTTTTAAGAAGATTTGAATTTCCATTTATTAAGTTTTCACATGGGTTTCAAAGATGCCACTGACTATTTTATAGAAGCTCCAGACCTTTTTAATACAGGCGCGGCATTTATCATTTAAGCACTATTGAACAAATAACTCTCATTTTGTTACACAGAGGCAAATCTTTTTGATTAATTTTATCTCAGTGCGTTTTTCCATGATTAATTTTATGCCACTGGGTGATAAAGTATGGTGGAAAATTAGCCTCTGGGACGTTCTCGAAAAGAGCTGTGCATTTGTTAATTCGAATGAAGGAAAAGACTTCTGCATTCGTTAATTTGAATATATTCTGTCAAAGCGTTTTTTTTAATTAATTTTATCAAGGTAGGGTATTTATCATTCAAGTACCATTTTCAAACAATCATTTAGTCACATGTTGCCAATGTTTTTTTATTAACATTATGCTAGTGGGTTTTTTTTCTGATTAATTTTATGCCACTGAGTCATATGTATTTTGAAAAATTAGTATCGCAGAAGATCTCGAAAATATTTGTCCATTTGTTAATTTGAATTTCTCTGTCAGCGCTTTTTTTATTTATTAATTTCATCCCGGTGCGGTATTTATCACACTATTTGACAAAGTAGGCGGCCAATGCTTTTTGATTGATTTCATCCCAGTGCGTTTGTTTTCTGTTTAATTTTATGCCACTGTGTTTCATTTATCTTGGAAAATTAGCCTCCCAAGATTCCTTCATCTGTTAAATTGAACTATTATATAGAGAGACAAGAAACTCTGAGCAATATGATTTTCTCACCCAATTCTCATTCTTGGACTTCTTCCATAAACCATTATGTTAGAGAAGCAATCCCCATTCTTGTACTTCTTCCATAAACCATTCTGTTACAGAAGAGATGCAGATCTGTTACTTTCCTGAAAATGCTTCTGACCAAGAGGCTATACTTGGATTCATGTCTGCAATTACTTTTTAACTGCAACAATTCAGGCCTGCTTAGAAAACATATCCTCTTTGTACGCCATATACTTGGGTTGCAACAAGCTTCACGGATCCTAGAAGATTGGTGCAGTTAGACAAGAAAGATGGAATTTTTCTTGTGATATGGTTATTAACCATAAGGGGGATTTGTCTTATTAAATGGTTATCAACAAAAGTGACTTAGTCTAGCCACATTGCCCTATAACTATTTTAGAGGACAAATTCCATCTTTCTTGTCCTACTGCACCAATCTTCTAGTATTGGGTATGGTTATTAACCAGTTCACTGGTCATATTCTTGGAGAGTTGTGTAGCAAGAACTTCCAATTGACAAGACTCTCTACTTCATTTTTTGAATTTTTGAATTTGAGGGATTTTTCTTTCTCATTGAAGCGTGTTATAAACATATGATAGTCTTTAGTGATACCATTCATAGTAATTGTTATCAAATCAGTATTACTTACAACCTCTCCAATATCGCCAAGCTTGTATTTAAGGTCCTTAATGGGTGAAATGAACACAACTACTTTCTCATTCTCCTCCATTTTGATGGAGAGAATTTTTCTTTTCAGGAACAGTACGCGATTTGTATTTTTTATTTTGTACAGATCTCTCTGAGAGTTGTCCAAATTTCATTCGCTGACTAACAATCTCTAATGTGAGGCATGATGCAGTATTTTACTGCCATCTTCAACATCAGTTTTGCCCTGTTCTCCCTCTTCTCCCACTTCTATACTGTCGTAGTTGCTCCTGCTGCAATTGTAAATTTCACTTCATTGCCATTCACCATCCCCCATGCACTATGTCCTTCTAGCATTGTCTGTAACTTGAATTTCCAATTAGAATAATTGGAATTGTTGGCCTTATTTCTCTTGTTCAAGTATATTTCCATCAGATTATTCATCTTGACACTTTAAAAAAAATGACCTCCAACAATTGACAAAAAATCGGATCTACAAACTAATCTACCCAAATCCACAAAAAACAACAGGAAATAGATCTACCTAATCTTCGACCACTCTGGGAAGCTGCTCTGTGCACTACACCACGAGCTCATGGGCTCATCTGCCACGGTCTCTTCTACTTCGAGCTCACAGGCTCCTCTATCATAGATCATGCTTGAAGCAATCCTCACACTTTACCAGTGATCTATTAAAGTCTCTGCTGCCACGGCTCACCCGCTCATCTTGCATGATCTCACTGGATCTGTAGGCACCAGCTCTCTGTCTCAACAAGCAGAAGCTCTTTGGCTTCAATTGGCGATCCACATCACGATCACTCTGGCTCCATGGCACTTCACAGCACGATCTATGCTCCTTCAACACGATCTCTCTTGCTCAACTGCACTCCAAAACACGAGCTCTTTGGCTCCTTCAATTTGATCACACTAGCTCTTCTTTCACGAGCTCACTGGCTCAATCGGCGCTCCTGAATCATCGAGATGGTGCGTTGGTCGCACTGGTCAAGATTCTAGTAAGGAAAACAGAAATCAACATTGTTTCTCCAAGCTTGCCCATGCTGGTTTCAAGGATCAGCGTTGTTCTCTAGCACGGGTCTGCGCAGCGTGATCGGCTTTTCCTCTAGGAAAAATAAACAGCCTCACTCAGGCCACCCTCAAGTCATGAGGGGCTTCTCTTTTTTCACTTGGATACTCACATGGATCAAAGCACTCTAGCTTTGATTCAACCCTCAAGCTCTCATACCATGCTAAAAATGGCAGGATTAGATTAATGAAAGCAATATTGGTTACACAAGGAGGAACTGCATCTGCAGGTGGCTCTACATTCTCATTACAATACAAACAATATATAGCTTACATGTAAATAGGGAAGTTAGAAACAATACCTAAGAAGTAGGAACAAACTCCTAATCTAAGGTTCTAGTGAACCGACTTTCTCTAATTAAGTTTCTCCATTATCTTAAAAAAAAATCAATGCAAACATTTTAATATGTCATAAAAATGTTTACTGCACAAGATCATAAAACAAAGAAAATGAGAATGTCAATCAGTGAGAAGCAAATGGTTAATGGTTGATATGTGAAGTCAAAACATTGAGCATAATGAAAGAGACTCAAAATTGGAAGTTGTACCAGCAAATGTAGCTAAGAAGGAGTGACTATTCTCTCAACTCAAATAAAAACATCTTTTATGTGTTAATGTAATTTACATAATTACATAAAAACCCTAAACAATTCACTTGCAATTGGCCTAAAAAAAACCTTAAGTTTAGATATACAAGCAATTCACTTGCAATTTTCCTGAAAAACCTTAAGTTTACGTATACAAATCAATATACATCTGTTTCTTTTTTTTCTTTGTCCTATATACTTGTTCTTTTTTGCTCTTTATATACCCGTGTCTCCTTAAACAAATGCCAAACATTTCTTATTTATATGATTTTTGTTGTTAATGAATTGACCTGTCCATTTAGAGGAGAGTGGACTTGAATTTACTAGAAGTCTGCTTACAAACTAGTGGAGCCAACCTCTTATTTGACTTACCTCTAGCATGGAGTTGTTATATATGGCATTCCTTTTTCATGACCTGAATTGTCACTTAGGGGAGTCGACTTTGGTGGAGTTGGCCATAAAATTCAATTATTTTATTATAATATAAAGTTAAGATTTTAACTTTATATTAAAATTAAGCTTTTATTAAATTGAAAAAAAAAATTGTTATAATGTAAATTTTAATTAAATTACTTTAAAATTTTAATATTAACTTTATAATATGTAATGATATTTGTTATAGGATTTAGGGTTAGGATTTTAGGATTTATGAGTTTAGGTCTTTAAATTGTTAAGGTTAGGTTATTATGAGGAGAAATATTTTAGGGTTAGGGTTAGGGTTTTTAGGGTTTTATAAGATAGGTTTTTTAGGGTTTCGTGTATTTAGGATTTAGGGTTTTCTCACTTAGAGTTTGCACAACATATAAGGTTAGGGTATCATGAATTTGGCACTTAGGGTTAAGACATTATTAGGGTTTTCGAATTTTAGGGTTGATAGTATTATTTCTAGGGATTCTAAGGTTTCCATTATATTGACACATAGAACAAGTTCCAACACAAACACTTTCAGGCACTTAGGGTGTAGGGTTATCCAAGGCATGCTCTAACTAGGGTTTGTCATCCAGTCATGCTTGGAGTTTCAAGCACAATTAGGGTTTTCACTGATGATCTTATGGTTTCAACAATCATACTTTTCGCATTTTTAGGGCATCTTGTAGGCAAGGGTTTTGTCATTAGATTATTCAACCATTGTTGGATTAGGGCTATCGGGCAATTAGAGTTAGGACATTATTAGGGTTTTATCCATCTTCAACATTGCCATATTGACATCAATAACAACTTTGATCAACAAATGGTGGGTTTGGATTGTGAATAAGTTCCATATAAACCAATTTCCTTGCAATTAAGTAGGGTGATTGTGTTTAGGGTAGTATTTAGGATTTTATTTTTTTTTAAATCCATTAAAATGCTTACCTAGAATCCATAAACAATGCATGGTGTTGACTTGACACTCAACATAGACTAAGAATCAACAATTCATATACATTCTTAAAAATATGTACACTTTCCTAAAAACATATACATGTTCTTAATCCATGCTGAATTAAAATCCTTGCTAACAACTTAATTGAGAACTCAAACCATACCGAACTTAAACACCAAAAAATATGTGTTTTTGTGGATACATGTTCTTCATGATCCATTTACCGATTTTAATGCTCAATTATTACAATACTCATCCTTTTATTCTTCTAACTCATCTAATTTAAATATTTAAAAAAATATAAATAAGAAAATGAAATAATTATCAGTTTTAAGAAGATTTGAATTTCCATTTATTAAGTTTGCACATGGGTTTCAAAGATGGCACTGACTATTTTATAGAAGCTCCAGACCTTTTTAATACAAGTGCGGCATTTATCATTTAAGCAGTATTGACCAACTAACTCTCATTTAGTTACACAGCGGCAAATCTTTTTGATTAATTTTATCTCAGTGCGATTTTCCATGATTAATTTTATGCCAGTGGGTGGAAAATTAGCCTCTCGGACGATCTCGAAAAGATTTGTGCATATGTTAACTTGAATGAAGGAAAAGACTTCTGCATTTGTTAATTTGGATATATTCTGTCAAACCGTTCTTTTAATTAATTTTGTCAAGGTCGGGTATTTATCATTCAAGCACCATTTTGAAACAATCATTTAGTCACATGCTGCCAATGCTTTTTTATTAACTTTATGCTAGTGGGTTTCTTTTCTGATTAATTTTATGCCAGTGGGTCATATGTATTTTGAAAATTTAGCATCGCAGAAGATCTCGAAAATATTTCTCCATTTGTTAATTTCAATTTCTTCTGTCAGCGCTTTTTTTTTAATTTCATTTTATGCGAGTGGGTTTCATTAATCTTGGAAAATTAGCCCCCCAAGATTCCTTCATCTGTTAAATTGAACTATTATATAGAGAGACCAGGAAACTCTGAGCAATATGATTTTCTCACCCAATTCTCATTCTTCGACTTCTTCCATAAACCATTATGTTAGAGCAGCAATCCCCATTCTTATACTTCTTCCATAAACCATTCTGTTAGAGAAGAGATGCAGATCTGTTACTTTCTTGAAAATGCTTCTGACCAAGAGGCTCTACTTGGATTCATGTCTGCAATTCCTTTTTAACTGCAACAATCCAGGCCTGCTTGGAATAACATATCCTCTTTGACGTCATATACTTGGGTTACAACAAGCTTCACGGGTCCTAGAAGATTTGTGCAGTTAGACAAGAAAGATGGAATTTATCCTGTGAGATGGTTATTAACCATAAGGGGGATTTGTCCTATCGAATGGTTATCAGCAAAAGTGACTTAGTCGAGCCACGTTGCCCTATAACTATGTCACAGGACAAATTCCATCTTTCTTGTCCTACTGCACCAATCTTCTAGTATTGGGTATCTCTATATAGTATTAACCAGTTCACTGGTCACATTTTTGCAGAGTTGTGTAGCAAGAAGATGCAGAGATGTGTCAATGTGTAGCAAGAACACCCAATTGTGTAAGTAATAATTTACCATTGTTCAACTTTTTCAAATAATTTATTATATGGTCTCTTATTCTCAGGACTAAGCAGAATGGCTATGCTGATAGATATTTTTGTAGGTAAGCTATTTGATTACATTCAAGTGCTTTGGGAAGGTACAAAGAAATAGAAATTGCATTTTCCCTGCAACGCATTTGAAGGTATGAACCCAATTTTACTCAGTGAACTTCAAAGTACACAAGACATCGACTTCTCTTCCAACAATTTGTTAGGTGAAGACCTATTTCATTGCAAAATATTATTATGTTTAGGGAGTTGTATTTTTCATTAACAGGTTGTCAGGAAAGTTCATTAAGGTTGCAGTTTCAAAGATTTTGGTAAAAATCTTAAGATGCTTTCATTAACAGGTCGCCAGGAAAGTTCATAAAGGTTGTGGTTTCAAAGATTTTGGTAGAAAATCTTAAGATGCTTTCATAAACAGGTCGCCAGGAAAGTTCATAAAGGTTGTGGTTTCAAATATTTTGGTAAAAAATCTTAACATGATAAGGGATTTGTATTTTTCACTTAACGGGTTGTCTGGAAAGTTCATAAAGGTTGAGGTTTCAAAGATTTTGGTGGCATTGCATTTATGGAAAACCTATTTTTCTAGAGAAGCCAAGGCATTAAAGTGGAGTGTCAAAGAATTTCATATGCAGTTCTCATCACTGTAACTAATTTAGTGATGCCAACTTGTAAGGAGTTAATAGCTTTACGAGAGTGAATTGTGGAATCATTGTTAACAAGCTTCTCAATCTGCAAAATAAAGGGGCTCACAAGAGTTTTCATAGGAAATGCAAAGTAGAGCTAGGCATCTAAATTTGACTAAAATCATAACCTTTTATTCAAACCTCCAAATTAAAGATTTGATATTTTATTAATGTCAAATAAAAGCCAAATGTTTATATGGGGATAGTGAAAAACAAGGTGGTTTGAGTTTGATTCAAATGTTGAATATAGCAAAAACATTGCAGAAAGCATGGTATATCTCTATCACCATTGTTTAATGGAAGTTATTTATTGTGATTTGAAACTCCTTGCCTCTATGTGAGAATATGACTTCTTATTTAATAAACTTTGGTATTGCTACCCTATGTTTTACAACTTATGAGGATTCAACTTTCACTTCCACACATGCATTCAAATTATGTCCAAGGTACTTAAGTGATGTTAAGAGTTTCTTATTTTTATTAAACATTATGAACTAGAAACCTTAATATAAGCATCTATGAAATATAGAATATGGAATATGGAGACAAATTACAAGAAAATGTGATATTTAGAGCTATGGAATAATGCTATTAGATATGCTCATTAGAAAGAAGCCCACCCAAGGCATATTTGTGGGAAAAAATAAATTTGTAAAAAATGGGTGGATAATGGTTTTCCAAACTAAGTAAAAGAAGTGGATGACATGGTTATATTGAGGAGGACTAGTACATGCACTCAAGAAGATAAAGATCTTAATTGTCTGGGTCAATAAATATGGGATTTCCTTGCACAAAATAATCTACTCAAAGATGACCTATTATGATGGACATCTAGACACATTGCAAAACATGGATACACTTTTTTGAGCCTTGTCACCATTCCAAAATTTCAATCAAATAAACACATTTGTGGGGGTAATACAAGTACTACTCTTGACAACACTAGTGAAAGCCAAAATTCTTCAACATTTGGTCTATTGTAACTAAGTGGTACTTGTATAACTAAATCATGAAGTAATTTGAGTCTTGTCATAAATTCCACCAAGTTTGCATCTTCTTTTTCTTTATCTCTAATGTTAACTATAAGTGACTATGAACAATAAAGTTAGATCTACCATGAATGAAGTTTTGGAAAATTTTCTACTCTACTTCAAATAATAATAATGATGTTCAATACCTTTTTACATTTATATTTAAATGCAATTTTTTACTAAATACATTTCGAGTTATGTTCAAACTTCAACATTTTCCTAACAACCATATAATTGGTATTACCCTTCATTTTAAAGAAAAGTCAATTGACATAATTTAATGAGAATAAAAATGAACTTTAGGTCATTACAACTTACAATTCTATTGTAACCCATCCTATAATACTAATCTTATAACATGCATATGGAAGGAGTATACCTTTGTTCTATTACACTTTATATTTTTGAGTTTTGAGTTCTTATAACATATATATATGTAAGGCATATAGTTTTGTTCTATTACATTTTATATTTTTGAGTTCTTATAACATGTGTATAGAAGGCATATGGCTTTGTTTTATTACACTTTATACTCATAGAATTATCCAACATGAATTGCTTTTCCATGGTAAGAATTGGTGTTTTCTTCTTCTTCTTTTGCATGTAAATGAGCTTTAATATTTCCCTTATTACAATCCTTACTTCTGCATATTTATAATTTCTATTAATACCAAGGAACTGACAGATTAAAATTTGAATTAGTTTTACTTCACAAGTTAACATCAAAACCATACCATACTTTTAGCACTTTAAATTTTGAACATCTTATTTTCATAAAATGAATCGTGAAGGCACTAATTAACTTTATATGCATGCCATTGTACTAATTTGTGGACCAAATTTAAACCTCAATAATCAAGAATTATCATAAAAAACTTATTTGTAAAAATGTTCTAAAAAGACTCAAGAAAAAATGATATAAAACATCATCAACCTCTTTAAAAAAAAAAAAAAAATTGAAAACATAAAATAAAATTTTTGAGTTTCTCATTCTAATCATAATTGTTGTAGAGATGATAACTATATTTTTATATATTCAACTATAAATAAGGTTAATTTTAAATATATTTTTTTATAAGTTTAATAATCTAATTGAAATATACTAATTTTATAATTTCAAACTATCTTATTTTTTAAATAATTAATAAATTCAAAATCTAAATTTATTTGTACTAATCAATATATAAACAATGAGTTATTATTTTATTCATATGAATCTATCATTAAATATGGAGGAAAGAGTACTTGTTTGTTACTTCACTTAGATCAAATGCACTTTTTTGTTGTTTGTTACTCCACTTAAATAAAATGCACTTGTTTGTTGTTTTTTACTTCACCGTTAAACAAGTTTTTTACCTCACTGTTGAGAAATCATATGCACTTGTTTATTACTCCACTTCTTGATTGGTTATTCTTACCAATTTCAAAATCTGGTTGAAATCTCAATGTCTCTTCACCCATAATCAAGTATTTTGATTAAAGAATAATTATTACAATTTTGATTAAAGTTACCCAATGAACGGCTATTACTTTCAAAAGAATAATTGTTACAGTTTTGATTAAAATTTACCCAATGAACCGTTGTAACTTTCAGCGGTTGGTTAAACCTCGGCAAAACAAAAAAAAATTAAAAACTCCGATCAACAGAGATTCACAGTATTCCTTTAAAGTTTCATTATGAAGTTACGCTCCTCTGTTTTGAAATATTAATTTTCATTGTATCTTTGACAGTTGGACTAGCACTGTCACTATTGTTACATTATTTAAGGTGTCCATCTGATCCCTTTTTCACATATCAAAACATGCTATAAGCTTGGTTTCCTCTAAGACAAGTTTTGATCGAATCATTCAGAACCGAGTGAGTGCTTGGTGATAATTTAACATATGCAACTTTATTTTGAACCAAAAATTATAATAAGTGAGAGCAGTTACAGAAAATCATATGGGATGATGTAGGTTTCTTTCTGCAAGTGACAGAAGCTGATATTCCTGAGAAATGGCCACCGGTTATTAAAACATTTTGGTTTTAAAAATGGGTATCTCTTAGTAGCAAATGGCCACAAGCCTGCCCACTGAACATAAAGATATTTATTCTAATGTTTTATGGAATTGAAACAAGTTATTGTATTATTCGTCATGTCCTGAATCAATGAATTATATCATTTAATACTTTCAAAATAAGGAACGAAAGGAATGTAAAATGGCCACTAGCCACTTATATTTATTTTAATGTTCTATGAAATTAGAACAAATGTTTTATGAAATTGGGAAAAAGGGAAAAAATTTATTTATCTGTATATTTAAATATTAAAAATAAGATATGGTTCACAATTGGTTTTAATATAATTTTATATGTCAAAATATTGTTCTAGCGGTTCAGGTAATATAATGTTAGTTAATTTGTTTTAATGTCTATTAGGATTATAAGCAAAAGTGTTTTTAGACACCACCACTTCTAGTTCATGGTTCTAACAAATTTTAAGTATTTCTCTTACTCCACCTAAAACAAAGTTATTTCTTTTCTTTTCATTTTGTATATTAAGAATGTTCTTGTTCAAAAGTTTTTCTTAAATTCATGTATGTAACCACTACTACATAAAAACCAAATGCTTCATTCTTCCAATGAACTAGTATCATATTCAGAGAGAAAGTGGTTTCCCTAAATGTTACAAACATGGGATTGCAATGGACAATCTCTCCTTTCTTAGCGAACTCTGTCTTCATTAATTGGGAAGTCAGTTTCTCCTAAAGATGCATCTCTTGTCTTCGTATCAACTTCGAGGTTCCATTTCACCCACTATAATGTTGTAGGTTATAGAACTTGACTATGTTCTCAAAGGAAGAATTCCCTAAGATCAGGTCCTCTATGGAAGCACGTCCTCTATGGATACCGTAGATTTGGGGAGAAACTACCATTATGGGAGTGCTCCTTCCAAACTAGACAAATTCCATATTCATTTCTAACTGAACCAATTTTCTGGGATTAGATATCTGTAAACTAATTGATTCATCGCATTCCAGCGAGTTGTGTAACAAGAGCATCCCGTTGATATAATTTTATGTGGGTGGTAATCAGTTGAGTGGTAGCATTCCTATTTCCTGTAACCAACTCAGCGGATTAGCGTCCATGGAGTTGGGTAAGTTGATGCATCTCCAACTGGTGGATTCAATTGGCCGACATAAATTGGTTATAGGCTGCCCATGGACTTTTTTTCTCAAAAGAAAAAATCAACTACTTTCATTAAGAAAAAAAGAAGTTACATTTTCCATAAGACTTAAATATCCCAATCCCACACAGATACCAGAAGGGATCACATCTTGTCGGCCAAACTAGCAGAGCCTAGGCCCTGAGGGCATCGAGGAGAATTGCCCCATGACCTCCCATTCCGTGAGGTACTTAGCAATGATAACTCTAACAATTGAGCTAACCCACAGGGTTCAAACTTTAGTTAATATGACTTTATCAGTATCCATTATGCTAAATGTATATGACATTCTATGTATGTGCCCCATCACAACAATGAAATGAATTAATGGGAGACATATTTTCACAAATCGGAAACTTAATTATCATATTTAGAAGTAAAGAAAGGGAATGGTGAACATAAACCTGGTGGTTATTATATAAATATTGAGAATTTTGATATTAATGAAAAACGAATGCTTTAAAAACTATTTTAGTAAAGGTAAATGTGAATAGATGTATAATTGGAGGATGTGATGTAGGAGATCTTAAAAGACCATTTCATCACTAAATTGATCATTATTGGTTTTTCCAATCCTCCAAGTACTATTATAATATGAGGAAATGGAAGGTCATTATTATATATATCAATATATTTTTGTGGGTCATTGATACAATTCAATTAGAAGTTGGAAACCACTGGTTCATATGATATTTATAGTGGAAAGTCTAAAAGAGGATCACTACTTGAATAATTTTCATTAAAAAATATTTATTAACTCCTAAAAAATATCTATAATCATGAGCTTCATCAATAGTGCATACAAATCTCACACATAGAAAGATGGGTAAAAACCTTCTAGTTGAGATAACCCATGGATGCCCATTGAAGCATCAAACCTCTCAAGTACTTTTTTTGGTGACTAGATTGAGCCTATGCTAGCTAGCCCATTTATTGGATGGAAGAATAACAACCAAGCCACATTGAACCTCTCAAGTACTTGTTTTTGTGACTAGGTTGAGCCTAGGCTGAGGCCATCCCATTTACTGAATGGAAGAAGAACAATCAAGCCATAGCGGGATGTTATCACCCAAATTATGTGAGGCTCGGTCAAGCTTGGATGCCCCTTGGGATAGTTTAATTCCCTTGAAGTGGCTTCCATCCTCATCCCCTCCTCATGAGGTTTAAACCCGAGACTTTATGGGGACTAAATCCCACTCAAACCACTTTGTCTACACCTCATGGGTTGAACCTCTCAAATACTTTATCTGTGATATCTCATTGTAATCATTCTATCCAAATAATCTCATTTAAAATATCCAAGAGACGAACAATTGATTAATCTTGTGTATTTTATATTAGAATTATAGAAGTATAAACATAGCATGAAAAGAATGTTATGGACAAGTGAGGTAAATAATTTCTAGAAAGCATGGGGAAACTCCAAACTCCCAAGAATTTGCGAGTATAATATTATAAAATGTTTAATCAAATATTATAGAGCTTTGCACTATTAAAGTTTCTAAGAATTTTAAAACTTAAAAAAATGTATTAAAAGTTATTTTCCTAAATTTCATGAACACTATATTTTACTGAAGAGGTTTACCAATGCACATTACTTATTTTATTTATTGGCTACTAACCTTATCAAGGAAAGTATAAAAATATGGTGTATTCCTAATTTGCAAAGTAAGAGTATAAATAGTGATATACCAAATCTCCCCATATATGAGTCTAAATTTTGTTTTGAGTAAATAATATGGTGTGGTTAGCAATATCTTAGATAATATATTATAGACATGTGGATTAATAATAAATGTAACATATTAAATTTAAATTTTGAATATTATAACAATTTAAGAGTTGGGTTTGTAAGTGAGTTTTTTTCTCATATAAATATTATTTTGAAATGAGTGTGTGGTATTTTTAAATTGGGTTAGATATTCTCCTTATTAACTTCACATATATCAAGTCATTACATAAAATAAAAGATACTTTGGGATAAGTTTTCAAGTTATATATGTGGCCTCTAGTTAAAAAAAACCAAGCAATATTTTTCGTGTAAATGCAACTTTATGTGCTAATCATTTTATAATTTTCATTCATAGGAGTTTGCATCTTGGAAATCCCACTACAAGGAAAAGATTCTCTAGCAGATGTTTTTGAGGAACCCCTTATAAAAATAACCCAAACATCCGTTTCTAGCGGAGGTTACTAGAGGAGGTTGGCGGGTGGGGGTTTTTGTGGATGTTTTTCATCTGGTGCTCTTATCATCCTAAACAACACCAGTGCGTTCAACAAGAGAAAGCATCAGTGCGCACAATACATTGGCACACCGGACACCGTGTGCTCCGTACAAACCCACCCGGTGCGTCTTATTACTGTAGCACACCAGTGCTTTACAAAGATTTTGCACCACTGCAGCCTAAAACCCCACGCCAAAACAGAAACTGCTCAGTGCGGTCTTAAGAAACTGCACCGATGCGCATATAAAACCCCACGCACTGGAACAGGGCTATATAAAAAAAATTACGGGCAAAAAACCGCATTTTTCACTTTTCTCAGTGCTCCAGAGCTCTCAAGCACTGATGCAATTTATCCTTGTCTGAGTCGCCTTGACATTGGTGCTCCCATTGCACCCATTGCACACACTGCTGCTGTGCATTGCCCACCAATCTCAATTTTGAATTTTTTTAAATGGTGGGAAATTTTTCTTTTGCAAATTCTACAGCCAATATGCCTCCTCGACAACCAAATGTATAGGTATTTTTCTTTTTTTGCCATAATTAATCCTTTTAGCGGATTAGAATTGTAAATTTCCTTTTAATTAATTACGGTAAATACACATATATATATATATATATATATACATATATATATATATATATATATATATATATATATATATATATATTATCGCTGCTGTGTTTTTTCCCAGCTATCTTGGCCATTACCTAGTCACACTCTTGCAGTTCAAATTAGACAGACCCGCACTCCAACCAAGCACAGGTATCCACCTGGCTTCTGTAGGGTGGGAAATTCTAAGGCGACTGCTATTTTAAAAATTTGGTGCGCGGTGGCTCACCCTGGCCGCACCGTTGACCCTATGGAATAGCGGCTTTGTGGTGCGTTGACTGAAATATCTGCCCCGAGGCAGGGATTTTTGTCAGCACACCGCATTCCGGCATTTCGACAGGTCAACTGTGCGGCCTGGTAAAAGACTGCACCGTTGACTGTGTAATGATGTCAGGAGGTCGGTGTGTTGACCAAACTATATGCCCCAGGGCATATAGTTTAGTTAGTGCACCGCCCTCACAACACGATCCATAGTCAACGGTACGATTTGTTATGTCACCGCACCGTTGACTAAAGAACAATTCCAGGAGGGCGGTGCGCTGAAAATTTTCAAGTGCACCGCCTCCGATGCGTTGAATATTTTATGGTGCACCACTGCCGATGCGCGACAAAAAAAGATGCACAGGTACCGGTGCATGTCTATTTTTTGTGGCGCACCAACTGTTTTTTTTTCCAAAAAAAATTATATATATATATATATATATATATATATATATATTCCTAAATACATGTCTCATTTAATAAAAATAATGTATTTAATATGTCTTTCATTCAAATACGTGAAAGGAGATAAGAGAGGGAACAACAACAACAACAGGCAGACCAGTATAACATGGTTCGCCTGTGGAAGGCACAAGAGAGGGAGAGAGATGCGTACACTCACCCTATTACAGCAGCTACACGAGGGCTCCTAAGGCAGGTAGGCCTCCTCAAGTTCTATGAGGAGGCTACTTCCCTAAAGGGCCATGGTTTGTTTTTGAGACATCTTATCCGCAGGTGGAATTCCCACCTATAGGCTTTCCGGGTTGGTCCTAACCAGTGGTATGCACCCACTGAGGAGGCCATATATTTCATTATAGGGCTATCAAGGAGAGGGGTGGATTTTCCCTCGTTCCCATAGGTTCCAATGGGCTATACAGCATGGAGTCAGTTGGTGTACTCCCAGAGATACATTAGTGCAAGTATATTGTCTCCTTCAGATTTTCAGGCCTCTGAAGGTCAGTTACATATTGCTTCATTTGTTAGTGAGGAAGTGAGGTGCCTCTCACTTCTGATTTAGACCATTTCACACAACACCAGTGATGGGAAACGCATTATTTTCCTGCTTCTATATTATGTTGATTCTTTAGTAGAGGAGCCATGACTTGTCAAGTGGTCTGCCATTTTTTTGTGGCAGTTTTGTACAGCCTTAGATAGGTGTCATGCTCATGCACAAGGGAGGGTCAGCATCCATTTTGCTTTAGAGATTTTTTGTTTATTTTTTGAAAGGTTTCCAGAGATGAGGCCTACTTTTGTTCGATAGCCTCGTAGGCCGATGTTGGAGGCACGGATGCACATGTGGGGACAGATGATGCCCAAGAGGGCTAGGACTCAGCCACGAGAATACCGATGATGCACTGGAGTTGCTAGCCGCTGTTGACTTACATCCCTTCGTTATATCCCCGTGCTTGTGCTTCGTTTGGATTAGCGAGGGTTTTCCAACATCCTCTTCATGATGAGTTGTGTGAGTTGTCTGATGATAGAGGTAATATTACCGTTTTATTTAAATTTATTCTAACATGTTATTTAACTTGTTTTTATTAAATTGTGTAATGAAATTTTCTAATTATTGTTGTGTACTTGTATATATTTTGTATACATTGGGTCTTTTAATGGAAAATACATGCCAGCACCACCAAATTATCCAGGTGTGGATCTTGATGATAATCAGAATATGCCATATTTCGAGGATCATCATGAGGCCGATGCAGAGAGACCTGCTCTTGTTGGTGCACTGGTACCACCTTTTTCTAAGTGTGGTAGACTTGATAGCAGATTCAGGATGGATTTGGGCGACCAACTATGTGCATTGATTGTTGAGGTAGTAGTATGGCATGCTACTATGAGAGACATACAGGTCGATGGTAGGTTGGTAAGAGGAATGTCGCATGACAGGCAGATTATATGACGATAAGTCAGAGAGCACACCTAGTTACGCAAAAGAGGATATAGAGACCTTCTTGCACGCAGAAGTGGAATGAGATGCGCAAAGACATGGATCATACTGACGAGCAGGTTTGACATCATTTGATGATCACGACCAGGGGATTGATCATCGTTCACCTCGCGTCACGCTGCATTTAGCAGCCCACAAGCATCATGTGCCTATCAACCAGTTAGCACCATCGCTTGAACGAGTTTCTTAAAATTGCATTGTCCAAAGCAAAGATCAGTGATCACATGTGGATGGACCATCGACTATGTCAAGTCATCACGATGAGCAACTGATAGTTGATCCCTACTTATTGAGGCAATAGTGGCTGTGACACCAAGCACGTGATGATGGCTGTAAGCATGACTGAATCCTGTCGAGGCCGCACTCATTGATCGAAAGCAAGCCTTCACTAGCATCAAGTATTGATGACAACACCACCATATATGACATTTATATTACAGTTGTATATTTTTGACATTATACAGTTATATAGATATATATATATATATATATATATATATATATATATATATATATATATATATATATATATATATATATATATATATATATATGGTCCATGTATTTTATGTTCATGTTGCAATTGTACTTAATTTACATGTTGGTGATCATCATGATGTGTATATTGTTAGGTCATGTTAGATATGTTCACTTAATGTGCAGCTTGCAGATAGATGTGTATGTGATAGCAGTTATTTCATATGAGATGTATATTTGATGTCTGTGTTGTGATGATGTTATACAATACTAATTGTGTTTTGTTAGATGATCATGATCAAGATGATGTTAGCGAATTTGAATGTGTTTTTTTATCGAATCTAATGTTTGTACGATGTTTATCATGATTGTGATGTTTATTAATTAATTTAATATTAAATAATCATGATATTGTAAAATTGTAATATTTGTAATTCTAATTGTATGTAAAATTCTAAAATTGTAATTGTATTTGTAATTGTAATTGTATGTAAAATATTTGTAAAATTTTAATTGTAATTGTAATATTTAATTTATGTGAAATGGTTGTAATTCTAAAATTGTAATTGTATTGATATATATGTAAATTTTTAATATTGTAATTGTAATTGTAAATTTTAAATTTGTAAAATTGTAATTGTATATATGTAAAATTCTAATTGTATGTAAAATTCTAAAATTGTAATTGTAATTGTAATGGTATATATGTAAATTTGTAAATTTGTAATTGTATATATGTAAAATTCTAAAATTGTAATTATAATTGTAATTGTACGTGAAATTGTAAAATTGTAATTTTAATTCTATTTGTAATTCTAACTCTAATTCTATCTAAAATATTTGTAAAATAATTAATGTGAAAATTTTAATTGTATTAATGAGAAATGATTTTATTAAAATTTTTAAATTTGTAAATTTGTAAAATTTTAAATAATTGTAAAATAATAAATCTAGAATAATATAAATTTTTGTAACATAATAAAGTTTACAAAATAATGCAAATAAATTCATGTACTTTAGAATTATCATTATTTTATTATGATCTTAAATACAAAAAAAAGAACTTTATACAGTACGTCATTGTTTTTGAGATCAACATAATTGCAAATTATCAAGTCATAAAATATTGATTTCAATATTAACATAATGCAAATTACCAATTAATTCAAAATACATATTGTAATGTTTCGAAAAACCCATCTTAAAAAGTACAAATATTGATGTCGAAATAACACATGTACCATATCACTCTCGGTTCTCATAATCACCCTCATTATCTTTCAGCTCGCATGGCATGATAACACTATTGTTCTCAAAAATATGTTTTGATCTAGGTTTGTGTCTCAATACGAACCACCAATCCCTATCCAACGCATCTGAGTAAAAAAAAACTTGGTTGCAGTGTTTGGGGAAAACATAGGGCTCCTTAGCTTCATCCCACATCTTTCTAGAGTTGATACATATCAGCCTGCTATCATGACCTTCCTTTACATTATTCCGATCAAAGGCGTCCCACCACTTGCACCTAAAAATAACACATTGGAAAGAAGAGAAATCCACTTCAATGATCTCTTGTATATTTTCGACGTAACCTAACGTCCCTCGTACTAGGTTTTTATCACGGTGGCTAGATCGACTAGTTTGATCGAACTCGACTTCCACTCCATAGTGTTGTGTGATGTTTCAAGCATTGGAAATTTCTATATGAAAATGGTGTCCATATGCGCACGTAGATGGGAACATATGCACCTATTATAAAAAAGTTTAAAAAATCATAGTGTCATGTGTCTTATAATAACCCAATATTTAAAATATGAAATATAGATGTAATTACATTTGAAAGGTGCATTATTAAGTTTAATCAAATGTACATATAAATTAAATATATTATTACCGAGTTGTTGCACCCAATCCCTACGTTTAGCGCATCCTCTTCAGCATGCGGGTAACGACCAGTTGCAACATTTTTTCTCTCTAACTTGGTCAGCAACCCAAACGGTTGGGGCATATTTTTGGCATATTTTCTTTTAAATGATCGGGAAAAGGCACATTTCTACCATTCAACCGTCTGAATTCTTTCTTGTCACTATCCCATTTCATCCTCTTTTGTTCGTAAAATTCCACCCACAGTTGTGTCGCTTCAGAATTGTAAAGAACGAATTTATTAATTGCTTCAATTTCTGCATTCGTTGGTGAAATCAGACCGACATTATATAGTACATAGATATGAAAATATACATTATATCGAAGTTCAACATGAATATTTACTTTGTGTAAATTTGAAAATTATAAGTCGCTTCTCTTTATCAAGCACTTTTTTCCACTCATTTGGAGCAACTCCCCTTCTCTTTTGTCTTCATCCCTTTTATCGTCCCAAATCACCGCACCTGGTCTGTGGTCGATCTGCTTGATGTACTCACTGGCATAATATAAATACTCATACGATATGTACCCCTCTGCCATAGACCCCTCGGTTTTTGCCCTTTGTCAAACAAAAACTTTCAATTTCTTCATGTACCTCTCGAAGAAGAACATCCAACGACAAGAAACCACCCCAACTAATTCAACCTCATCTACTAGGTGGATTAGAAGATGAACCTGCAAGTCCATGAAACTTGTCAGCAGTTCCTTCTCAAACATACAAACAATCTCAACTATCTCTTCATGCCATCGTGGAATGATAGACACATGAATCTCCTTTGACGTGATCCAACGTACAAATGCAGATAATTTAGATATGGCACATTCTAGGTCTTGAGAGAATTCATGTTTCACACACCCACGCACGAACAAAGGATAATGACACTACAAAGTTATAAACACGTGCAATAATATACAAAATTAGTTATGTTTTATGGTCCCTGCATGGGATAAAATTTATTAATATAAAAAATAATAAAATCATGCTTTTGAAATTATTCATGCTCTTAGAAGATTCAGCTGGTCATGCGATTTCAACCCCGAAAAATGGTTATCCATAGTGAAGCAGCGCCGTAGTGAAGACCCGTATGAAGATGACACCCTCACACCCATTATAACTTCCTTTTCCAAAGAAATATTATCTTTTTTTTAAATCCATGGGGCATCATCTTTTTTGAAATACCATGAATTAGAGGGACCAGCACCTGCCTCTAATCCTGTACTTTCTAATCATCTTGGCCAATGTTTCTTTTTAGTTTTTGAAGTAATAATATCTTTCCTAACAGCCAATGTGTCACTTTGTTTCGATGATATGTGCCTCCATAAAGAAGATGAAACAATTTTAAATATATGCATGGGATATAATAAGTGGGTAATCTTAAGATGCTCCCAATATGGGAGGTTATAAAAGATAGATTTCCTTTTCATCCCAATGGGCAATTTCTCAACATAGGTGTCGAAGAATTCTGGATCATCGAACATAGGTTCCCCGTTTGAATCGAACATTTCTATGAACTCCTTCTCCTTCTCTCTCTCATATGCTCTAAGCCATCCAGCTGGTGTCGTTACTGGAGGCCTTTGGGTTTTCTCTTGTTTACCATTGAAAGCGGATGCTGCTCTTCTGCAAGGGTGTTCTTCTGGGAGGAATACCCTGGAGCAATCATACACTGGATTTCGTAGGTCCCTGGACCATCTAGATTTTAGAGAAGGTCCACAAAATTACATCCAAAATACCTTTTTGTTACAAGACCTGCAAGATTATTATATACAATTAATATGCATGACACGTTAAAGAATATCATGAAGGTCAAAACAATTACAACGAATTAAATAACTAATATGTGAAAGAATATATATATATATAAAAACAAATCAATAAATTAAACATGTAATTTTCCAGAGAAAACTCCTAACCCTAGATAATCATGTGTCGTGTAAGCACATTTTCCATACAACGTAAAACTTCTCTCTATTACGATGGGTCTTGATACATCGTATACATTTATCCCATCCCATAATTCCTTTAATTCATCTACCAGTGGTTGTAAGTAGACATCCATATTCTTCATTTGTCTTCTACCAGGGATTGTGAGAGCCAACATAAGATGTTCATTTGATCTGAATGGAAAATGGCATCAACCCATAGTATTCATCAACCCATGTTATCCATCCACCCATGGAATTTACCCATGGTATTGTAAATGGCATCGACCCATGGTATTCATCCACCCATGATATTTATTCACCCATGGTATTGTAAGTGACCCATGGTATGTATCTACCCATGGTATTCATCCACACATGAGATTTACCCATGGTATTGTAAGTGGTATCTACCCATGGTATTGGTCCATGGTATCCACCTATGGTATTCTATCTCAAAAAAATTCTATAAATAACAAGCCTCACTTTGTAAAAGGACAGATTGTCCTCCACAATGTAGCTTCTACAGTTATTCTCTATTTTAATAAAACAAGTTTCTTTGTGGTTTTATTTTCTTTGTGTTCTCTCTTTTTTTCTGGCATTCTAATTTTGGAGATCTTGTCAGATCCATTTCAATATTTTTTAGATCTTGGGGGGCCTCCCCCCAAGATCCGGATCAGTGGTATCAGATTCAGGTTACGAATCCATGGGAATGAGGGTTTGAATCATATTTCAGTTTCAATTTTTGGCAGCAATCTTCAGCAAAATCTATGATTTTTTTTGGGCGACGAGTTTTCAAATCAGATCTGAAACTTTTGGTTAAAAATTTGCAAAAAAAAAATACCAGATCTGGATTCCTTGGGAAAAAATACTCAAATTCAAAAAAATAATCGGCCAAATTGGAGTTCAGATGAGGGAGATATTTCTGATTCAAAATCAACAATGTTGAAGCAATTTTTCTGACGACAATTCATGGACGGCAGCTCTACTGTCATTTTTCGTAGTTTTCAGTGAAAATTTTTTAGAGAAATGGATATAGATCTGAGCTCCTCTTGAAAAATTACCCAAGTTCAAAACAAAAATCGGTTGAATCGGAGTCCAGATGTGGGAGTTATCGTTGATTTAAAATCAATTATTTTTTTCAGAAATTTTGTAACGGCGAGACAGTTCCAGTGCGAATCTGAGAGTCTAGAGTCTCCAGATAGTGGTTTCAAACACATGAGAAGATGAAGAATGATCATTCCATTTCCAAAAATAGGTTATATTCAATAATTTGAGTTATATTGACCGATTTATGCTCATTTTAAATCTGGAGCAGCATTCGGAGTGAGTTCCCTTTGAAGACATGCCCTCCCACCCTGCTTTAGTAGGCACCTGCTTCACATTCATCAATTTCAGCATAGCAGTGTTCGGCTTGGGTTATTTGGAGACATTCCCTCCCACCCCAAGCTATGTAGGCACCTTTTATTTCATCAACAATCAGCATCATGGTTATGGGTCAACCGCACAAAATCATTTTCATCGAAGTCCATTTGCTAGGCCGCACACTGTTAGTCACACAGTTGGTCACAAGCATTACAGGGTATCTCTATCCTCGGATCTTCGTTTTTCATGGTTTTGGTTCATCCACAAACCCACACTTCATCGAAGTCCATTTGCTAGGCTGCACATTGTCAATATCATAGTTGGTCACAAGCATTACAGGGTATCTCTATCCTCGTATCTTCGTTCATCACGGTTATGGGTTAACTACACAAAACTCTTCTCTTCAGTGGCTCTTCATATTCAACAAAGGCTTCTCAGGAGGGAACTTCACGCAATGGGGACCATTGCTTCTTAAGGAGGGAGGAATAATTGAATGGAAAATGGCATCAACCCATGGTATTCATCTACCCATGTTATCCATCCACCCATGGAATTTACCCATGGTATTGTAAATGGCATCAACCCATGGTATTCATCCACCCATGATATTTATTCGCCCATGGTATTGTAAGTGACCCATGTTATGTATCCACCCATGGTATTCATCCACACATGGGATTTACCCATGGTATTGTAAGTGGTATCTACCCATGGTATCCACCTATGGTATTCTATCTCAAAAAAATGCTATAAATAACAAGCCTCACTTTGTAAAAGGATAGATTGTCCGCCACAATGTAGCTTCTACAGTTATTCTCTGTTTTAATAAAACAAGTTTCTTTGTGGTTTTATTTTCTTTGAGTTCTCTCGTTTTTCATGGCATTGTAATTTTGGAGATCTTGTCAGATCCATTTCAATATTTTTTAGATCTTAGGGGGCCTCCCCCTAAGATCTGGATCATCATTCTTCATGGAAAACCATGGGGGGGTATTGTTATTGATCACTACTACAAGGCAAACATAATAGTTTGTGTTTTGGAGGGAATATGGGTTGATGCCGTCCATGGCTATGTTGAGTCTTAGACTTCGTACTTCATCTTTGAATTTTTCGGGCCATGTATCCTCTATATGCTTCATGGTTATTGAATCAGTTGGAATTCGCATAACTCCCAACTCACTTTTGTGTGAGGCATGCCATCCCTGCAACATAGCTAATTATTTGCAACGAAAGAACCTTTGAATCCTTGGGACCACGTGATTTACCCTTCTTTTTTGAATTATCGTACTTTTCATGCCCACATTTCAGACATATCTCTTTGTCTGCATATTTTCCTCTATATAGAATACAATCATTTGGACATACATGATATTATTTGTACTCGACACCCAACATTTTCAATAATTTCTTTGCCTCTTCGCAGCTACCGGGCAAGACATTATCACTCGGAAGAACCTTACCTTTGAATAACTTGTAGTTGGTGATCATGGAAAATATTCATAAATGTACATAATTAATGTCGATATAAGTATTAACGTTCATAAAATTGACCATTTGTAATGTTCATTGTGTACTGATTATATTTCTCAAATTTATATAAGGGAGGAATTTGTGGTAACTTACCTCAAAATTTCCGAGAAACATGAATTCGAAAAGCCAAAATTTGCTTTCAAGTTGTACAGTAACACTTTTTTCCCCTACTGGGTAGACTTTGACTGACTGCCAGGTCCAAAGAGAGGGGTGGTGGAAGCAAATTTAAGGCTTTCAAAAAATATTTCATCGATATGAGCATCATCCCCTAGTTGACCATCGTTTTGGAATGCGTCTAACAACATTGTGTCCGTTGCAGTAGTATCCCTTAAGTAATCATCTATACCA
Source organism: Pinus albicaulis (assembly GCA_034641835.2). Lineage (NCBI taxonomy): Eukaryota > Viridiplantae > Streptophyta > Pinopsida > Pinales > Pinaceae > Pinus > Pinus albicaulis. Next base: position 1,585,503,762 of record CM076581.1, read on the forward strand.
ACCTCTATTTGATTGCCTCCATTTCCAACTTGTGAAGAACTACTATTGTTGTACTCATTCCTAATTGGTGAATCTGGACATAGCAGGAATTGAATCGGCGGTTGATTCAACCATTCTTGGTATCGTTCCTCTTTGATTTTTTCTCTTAATTCAGTCTTATCTCGATTTGACATTGTCGTGGGGTGCAACAGAAGATGCTAGGTAGGTCGCTCATCATCACTAAAATCCTAATAACTAAAAAAAATGAACATGATTGGTACAAAATATATGATATCAATTAGTAAGCATGTTGACAATATTGCATGATTAATTGGTTTGACGTTGAAACAATTACATTAATCAATATACCAAACAATTATAATTATTACCATCATTGTCTTAGGATTGTGGCTACAATATGCAATATTGTTACAATTGGCAAGGTGAAGCAGTTGTCCATTTTCATCTACCAAATGCACCTTGCAATATGTTACTCCTAATAAGAGCTTTCGATGTTTTGGAGTTGTTTGAATATTTTTTGCATCTGAACTCGATTTTGAATCTGCATGAACATGCATTAAATTTGTATACATTATAAATTTAATTAAGTTGTGCATGATTGACATGGATAAAAAACATAAATTCAATTAGATAATGAAAATATAAATTAAATTTGAAGTAAATATTACGTCTTGAGATGGATAGGGAGAACTCCGCGATGGACTTTAAGAAATATTATGGAATGAGTTGGATTTTGAAGAAGTGTCCATTCAATATAATTATGATATTTTCTCCCTAAATTTGAGCAAAATCAACAATAAATTTTGGTGTACACACCTAAAAGTAATTTCGGTGCCTTAAAAATGCACTTCTTGTTATCGACGCTAATATACAGATAACTGAACCAATGTGTTTTAGTTAATGCGCACCGATGCCACGTTATCAAAAGACGCACCGGTGCGGTGATATTAAGTGACGCACTGGTGATGAATAACCTCAAATAAAAAAAGCGCATCTCTATTTTCTTTAAGTGAAAAAAAAAATGGTAAATTGAAAAATGGGCGGCAAAATATTTTCGAAAATTTAATTTCATAGAACAATTCTTTAAATCCTAAACACTTTTTATTATTTCACTATTTTTGCAAGAATTTTCAGTCAGAGATTTGTAGGAGACATACCTGGAGCAAGAGAGCACAAGAGCACTGTGGAGCAGTGAAATACATTTGAACAGAAGTATTCAGACAATCAGAATTCCAAACCTCTGGTGATTCAAACCTTGTAGCATAGAATTTCAAACGATCTAGTGATTAAATTTTATCTTTCTTTTTTTTTACTTTTTTTGCAGTTTTTTTTATGCAGTAAGAAAAAAATTTCAGTTTGTTTCTCATTTTTAGAAAAATAAATAAATAAATAAATATCATTTCTACCCTAAACCCTTCATTATTTTTGTTTCTTCCATTTCTTCTCCCTGTTTCTGTGAATTCAAAATTATGGATTTTCATTTTAGATTTATAGGGTTTGTATTGCTATTTATAGGCCTATGACATCCAACCCACAGGACAACTTGCATAGTCAAATCCCAATCCATGTCGGCCCTTGCGTGAATTTTTGAAATAAAAAGAATTTTTATTTATCAGTGCGCCTGACGTAACCTAGCACACCGATGCGCTGTATTATCCCAGTGCACCACGAAAGTACTGTGATAAAAAATTTAAAAATAATTTTTTTAATCAGTCCACCATATGTAAAATAGGGCATTGGTGTATTATTTCATTATGGTACACCACACACGTGTTGTTTCACAAAAATTTGTTTTATTGTGTTAATCGATGCACCATGTAGCATATAATTCACCACACCGAGTCTCCTAGTTGACAGAGAGCACCGTATGGTGGTCCCTTGTTTATGCGGGGTGTTTATGCTACAAAAACTAACACTGGATGACTTTTATTATTTTTTCTGTGTTAATCGGTGCGGTGGTTAACATGTAACGCACCGATGCTCCTTGTTGACATAGAGCACCATATGATCTATTATAATGTTTTGGCAGTGTGTTTATAAGACCCCCATGCACCGACGTCGGTGCATACACCATGAATGGCGCATCGGTTTCTTGAGAAATTCTTTTTTACCCGAAAATTTGGTAGTTTATTTATAAAATATATTAATGAATGATATGGTACAGGTTTCATATTGATAAAGAAATGGATGACAAGAGATCAAGTAACAAAAATATTGATAACACATCAAGAAAGGAAAAAAGGCACAAAATTGTAAGTTTAACTAATATGTATTGTTTACTGTGTATCATGCAGAACCACAAAATGACGAAGCTCGATAAGATTATTTCTGATCTAGGACTAGAAGAGCGTAAAAGCTTGATGGAAAAATTGCAAAAGGATGAATCAGGTGAATGAAAAAATACTATCGATCCACTATGAGTTTCTTTTTTTAATTTTCATTAATAATATACTTAAAATTATTAGATAACATGTGTCAAAAAATCTATTAATTCACATCTGTTTAATGTTCTACATGGACCAACAACTCAGAAAATGAATGTTGTTCTAAGAAAAGAAAAAAAATAGAACATGCAAATGAAAAGGAATTGCTCCTTAACTCATTTGGAGTGGTGTTGGAGATTAACGAAAGGGGGAAAAACTTTTACAAAAGTTTGAGGGATCTAGTGGAACGAATGTATAGACGTTATTTCCACTTATAATACAAAAATCAATCCAATGATTCCAAGAACCAAATTTTATCTAAACTACAGGAAGAGTTTCCAAAGAATTGGTCAATGAGACATGTCAGACTTTTAATAGCAAAAACGTACAACAACAAAAAAAAGAATGAAAAAGTAATATTCCTTTAAATGTTTGTCTAGAATTATTTATAAATGTCATTTATAAATATCACTTTTGTTATATTTACTTTTCATATATCGATATAAAAATTAAATAGTTTATTGTCATGTTACATTTTCAGGATGATTATGAAAATCTCAAAAGATGAACGAGTTGATATCAAAAATATGCCAGTAGGAATGTCCAAAAAAGGTGTACAAGGAGATGGTCAAAGAAGTTGACAAAATTGCATCATAGGAGGAGTCATCTCAACAACAACGTGCTTCAAATGTAATATTTAATCATTGAATTTTTCGATCATTAAGTACAATAAAAAAAAAATTTAGCATTAAATATTAATTTTCAAGTATTTTCTTGCAAAAAAGAAAATAAAATGGAACCCATTCAACACATAAATAAGGACGACAAGGAAGAAAAGGGTTGATATCTAAGTTTGTGAGTAATTGTTACTTCCTTATAACAACTTAACTAGATTTCATTTTTGTTTTTTTTAAGTTGTTTTTCAAAAATCATCATTGAATGTCTTCAAAAAGGTGCTAACATACAAGGAAAAACCATCATACGAATTGATTGAGATTGGGTTAAATATGGGTTGTGAGTATATGTTGGCATATCAGAAATTAATAGCAGAATTCGTAAGCATCTATCGATCTTGTTTTACTTAGCTCCGTCTATAATTAATAGAACAAAAAAATATTTTATATTAAATATATGATTTGTTATGGGGTATAAACTTGCAGGAAAAAAAATATGGAATTGTGCTAACAGATGAAAACTTGAAAGATGGAATACTACATGGTTTTGAAAGAATGTGTATAGTTCATGAGTCACTTGTTGCTATATTATGTCATTTATTTTCGATTTACATTGACGTATATTATTTAATATTGCAATTTTCATTATTCTCACCAATGTATATACACTCATTACGGTTTATTGGTATGTTTGTAGATGGAAGGTGAAGAAGAAGGAAACAATCAACACCATGAACAAAACATTCCTGAAAATAACCCAAGTCATGGAAGTATCTCTAGCAGGGAAAATTTAAGAATGGAAATTTATCTTAAAGTTTAGAAATATTGGCGAATCTTACTAGTCCCTAATCTCCATATTTTAAAAAAATTTATGATAATTTTGTAAAAATGTTTAGATTTATAATTATTTTTTATTAGATAATATATAATATTGGCGAATTTTAAGGAAAATAATTGTATACTATAAAATTTGGGCGAATTCAATTTTATAAAAATGGAAATTGGCAAATCTTTTTTTGGAAAAAGCATGGAATATTAGCCCACCCACGAATATTAGCCCCTAAAAGTTTCCCTGAGCTCTAGCAGTGATAGCAGTTCAAGCGAAGAATAATGATCAGTCTGTTTGGATATCAAAGCAAGACGTTGTAGTTTTTGAAATATTTGTCTGTGAAATCAGACATTTTGTTTAATGTAATGGACATAGTGTCTCAATTGAAAAACAAAGGGATACCGATAACTGTCCCATTTTGTATGACAAAGATTGTCTTATATATGTGTGTGTGTGTGTGTGTGTGTGTGTGTGTGTTTTAATTTATTCTATTCCGTTCTCCATTGTTGTTGTCACTAATTAAATTTATGGATGGTTAAATATTATAATGAAGAGATGTGAAATTTGATGATATGATATAACAAATTAATCCAAACATCACATTCAAATGCACTAATAAAATTTAATTCATATGAATACTGTTATAAGATATATATGTGTTGTCTTTTGATGAATAATGAACTTTTAAAAATCACAATAATTATGCTACGATATAAAAAATTAATCCAAACATCACATTCAAATGCATTAATAAAAATTTAATTAATACGAATATTGTATAAGATGTGTCAACTTTTGATGAATAATGAATTTTAAAAAATCACAATAATTGCACAGTCACAGGTCAATGTTTCTAAAAAATACAAAATGAACACTGATGTGTGTCAGTTATTGTACACCAGTGCGTTTCTACGACCTATAGGCACCGCACAAATACCAAATTCCAATTATAAATATCGGTGCGTTTGTGCGATACTACGCATCTGTGCATTTATGTGAGACTACGCACCGGTGCATTTGTATGACCTATGGGCATCGCACAAACACCAATACCAATTATAAATCTTGGTGCGCTTATGTGATACTGCGCACCGGTGCGTTTATGTGAGACTACACACCGGTGCATTTGTATGACCTATGGGCACTGCACAAATACCAATACGAATTAGAAAAATCGGTGTGTTTGTCTGATACTGCGCACTGGTGCGTTTTTATAAGTCTATGTACCGGTGCGTTGAAATGACCTATGGGCACCGCAAAAATCCCAAGATCAATTAGAACAGCCCTGTGCGTTGGATGCAGTTTTATACCTTGACGGCCCGGTGCATGCATCTTCGACTGCCCTGGGCCACCTTCTACATGACACACACCGGTGCGTTGACACCTTAGTGGCGCACCGATGAAAAAAACATCCGTAATAACCTTTGGTCGCCCAGTCTTTTTAGTTGTGTTGAATTTCTGTTAAAAGCTCTGCCAAAAACTCCATAACCGTAAATGGATGTTGTAGCAAATGTTTTTTTGACAATTTTGGCCAATTTTATAACACTAAAAACCTCCTTTATAACCTCCGCTAGAGGGTATTTTCCTTGTAGTGTCCATTTCCTTAAAAGAAATTGCACTCTTTGTAGAGACAAAATTTGTTGCATAATTATTTATCTAGATAATTAATAACATTAATTATTGGAACTCAAGTGTTAATGGGTCCATGGGTAATTTTTGTCTTCCTTAATCTCTATTGAGAAAATTCCACAAATTCAACTATAAAAAGTCACCTTGTTCATATAAATTGTGCCCAACTTCAATGGTCCATATTCCCATTAATAGTATAGGTGAAAACAAAGTGCATATCCATCGTATAATGCATACAAATCATTTTAAGCACCATGCTACTTAAAGTTCTTTAGAATCACTTATGGTTAAAGATTATGGATATGATGCACTTTAAGATAGAAAAAATCACATTAAATGTTCAACACAATACAATGACATAATGAATGCAAATAAGAAATGAATAAATAATGCAAATAAGAAATAAATAAATAACTCACGCAACCCTATTAATTAATAAATTTATCAGATTCCAAAAAAATTCATAGTTATAAATGTTGATATACAAAGATATTTAATATACTATTAGTGTGCATGCCCCCTAAACTGTTAATATTATAATAACCTAAATTCTTTAGTGACATATTATAACTTCTTAAAAGTTTTCAAGAGTGCATTTAATTGACCTAATAAAAAAATACCATTGAAATGTTATTACTAAATAATACTTCTCTCTTAATCTAGAATATGCCTTTCCATCTTTTCAGTTTAACAAGGACTAACCATTATTAACTTATCTTTGTTAGTATGTTAAGTTGAAGCTTTGTTTTTAATAATTGATGATACAAATGTTTAATAGATAGTTTACGATGGAAATAAATTAATGGGTTAAATTTGTTGTAACTCAAACCTTTAAACACGCATATATAACACTAGTTCATTAAAAAAAATGTACTTATCTAATTATCTTTTTATAATGAAAGGTAAAGATAATAATATTAATATTGTTTATCTTTATCCCTAATTAATTGAAAAACGCAGTGTGGGGTCCACATTTTATCATTATTAGAGAATTTGTTTTGTTGTTATTTGAAACTGTTGTGTCTCTGCAATCATTTTCGCACTCCCCACAATCAAAACTAAACCCTAAGGTATGCACACTTTGGAATCGTTATAGCAATTGCCCCTAATTGAAGCTAATTATTTCTCTGTGAAAATGGAAAAACTTTAAGAAAATAGACAATACTCGAACCCTACCAATCACTATTCATTCACTCTGCCATTTTGACCATACTTAACCACAAAAACTTCCAACATTATTAAGCCAAGTGTGCCAACTTCGTCTTCGATGGGGATAAGAGAATTGATTGAAAACTATTTTCTTCAATAATATCAATAGAAAAAGATAATAAAAGAGAGGAAAGCAACATCAAATATGATTCATTATTTTAATATATTTATGTAAAACCATGTGTCGATAATGTGTGTGGAGGTGGCTTTTCACTCCGCACAACAAAATTCACCTCTGCAATCCACACAATGTCATTGAATGATCCTAGAGGGGCAAAATAAATGTGTGTAGAATAAATTTTTCCTTTGTGGAAATGGAAAAACTTGAAGAAAATAGACAATACTCTAACCCTACCAGTAAATATTCATTCACTCTATTTTGACGATACTTAGCCACAAAAACTTCCAACATTATTAAGCTAAGTGCACCGACAACTTCATCTTCGATGGAGCCAAGAGAATTGTAATATCCCAAATCGGAATAATGTTTTGATACACAAACACAATATTTGAAACAAAGAAAATGTACATGTAAAAGTATGGTCAACACAAATATACACAGAATAGATGAGCCATTTTATTATGTGGAGATGATTTAGTTACAATAGTGTACAAAATAAAGGTACTATAGCCAAAGAGATGGCCTAGAATGACCCTGAAAGCATGCCACAACAAGCATTGCGTAACTAGAGAGTTGCAGGAAGCAATACTGCGTTGTCCCTTCAGTAGATGACGAACATGTGATTGTTGACTAAAATGGAAATGCAGATCTATGGAGCTCAGGAGCTCTTATGATGCCAATATTCCGGATTTGGGTACTATGATGGAAACCCAAGATAACCCAGAAAGGATTTTCTAGATCTATGAGTCTAGGAAAATCACCCTCTTAGGGTCTCACTCTACAATTGTTGGGTCTGCAGATCTGAGCTAGATATGATCATATGAGGGCTGAAATATGATGTACAACCAGATCTAACCTTGAAGGTATGATCCCTTCTTTACATCTCCAAGCTAGAAGCTTGAGATCTTGTCTCTTCTTCCTCCTCAAAATGCAGCAACTGAATATGCAGCTGCTGGGAAAACTGCGTTGTAAAAGAGGGAGAGACTCAATTACTGTTGAAATAAGCTGCAATAATCTCTAGGCTGGTGGAAATGGTGATGGAAAGGTGAGGGGATGATCCCTCACAGGATTCCTAGCTGAAATGCTAGAAACTTCCTTCCTTCTCTGGATCTGCAATGATGGGCTGCACAATCCTTGACGAGGCTGTTGTTGATAGGAGGTCAATAATATTTGGCTTGATGCCAGATCTAAAATGAAGCTCTGGGAACTCTAATCTTGAATTACAAGGTGATAGGAAAAATCCTACACCTGTTCTTCAGCTGAGATACTGAAGACAACCTCCTCCTCCCAAACTGATTTTCAGAAATGTGTAATTTCTGAATGTAGATGTTTTGCAGAGAGTAGGAATACTATGGCACCAATGCCTGATGATGAATAGCATCTTAGAATACCTTCCCAGAGTAGGCACTCGAAGTCCCCCGTGGGTAAGGGTGGGAACCCCTCTCGGGAACACCCTGTGCTAAACAACATTGCAGACTTAGCTAAACAGCATAAGAGTGCATGGAATTTCAAATGAAAAGTCTAGATCTAAATAGATCCCAAATCAATAATACCATGACTGCCTTATATTCTGCCTTCACCTTCCTTATATACAAGGTGAGCCTTCCCAAGCCCTGGCCCACCTATAAATTGCGTTGTGCATGTGGACATAAGCCTCCATGCTTGACTGCATTATCTCTCTAAGTCCTCCATCATGTCTACATGCAATGTGCATCCTCTCCATCATGTGTGCATTAAATGCACTACTTCCTCCATCACTTCATCATGAATTCTCTATGATCTTACATTAGATTCCCTCCATGATCTCATTTGACTACTTCAACCCCCATGATGTATCTCATTAATGAGACATGACCACCACTCATTTCACATTAGTAGCTTCTCCACTGCTCCATTATGTAGATCTATGATTAATTAATCCACATTCACACATAAAAAGGTGGATCTTATTCATCTTTGAGGATCATGGGTCCCTCCACCCTTTTATTTACTTAATTAATTCATTTTATTAAGAACACTAATATTCCAAATAACAAGTGAAAATTTTGGAATAATGTAGTCCTCCCTGGGAAAATGTTGCTTTTCCTCAAGCAACTGCAAAAGTAGATGCAAAATCCATCTATCCCGCCCAAATGGAATCCACATAAGGAAGGCCTCTGCAATGTGTTACGCATGTTTGGTTCCAAAGTTGTCTCTTAAAAATGCATATAATGCCCTCCAACTGTGTAGTTAGATGTCCTTCATTCTCCAAGAAGTACCAAGTGACAACCATAAGCTTCCCAACATCATCATCAATACATGAGATACATAATATAAAGTGGTTCTTCCCACAAAGGAGAAGCTCCATCTCACAAAACATCTCTTCATCCCATGCTTTATGAAGTAGATTGAGCATTGACATGTCCTCATCCTTAGCCCCGTTGGCCTTGTTGGATCCAAGCATCATTCCAACATTATGCAAAAGAAGAAATAGAGACATATGGGTAGACAAAGATGTCAAACCATATTCTCCCAATAGTAACCACTGGAGTAAGGCCTCTTACTGCCATCCTCCATCTCTACCATGCAAGGTGGACAAGCCAAACTCCCCCAAAATCAACCAAAGCAACAAGAGATCTTGTTTCCTTTTCACCTCCTCATGTGCATCATGGAGTAAAAACATACTTGTTAGCCATCAGTAAATTTTGCGTCATAGCAAATGATGGCTAAAACAGGTCGTAAAGCCTTCAAGGGATTATTTTCATAGAAAATTGCTCATTCTTGAAGCCTTCTGATGTTATCTAAACTCAAAAAGTGATTTTCACTGTTGTTTCATTGAATAAATCCACCAAGAAACCATGTTGATATCTAAAAAGACTGTATTTAGGCCATGTCCCATCATTTTCTAAAAAACCTATTTTCACTCATTTTTGCCCTTATTCATCCTCAATTTTCCTCTGAAAAATCCTCTTTTTCCTTCCTATTCACCCTTCATTTCCCTAAAAGACCTTTTTAAAATCCTTTTAAAACCATAAAGACCCCCTTTTTATGGCTTAAATCACCCTATTTTGCCTATCGAAACCTAAAAAAACCCATAAAACCCCTCTTTTTGCCTAAAAAGCGCCTTTTTTATAACACAGGCCTTAAGCCCCTAAGGGATAAAAGCTCCATCCCCCTATCCATCATATGACCAAGCCCGTGACCGAGCGCCTAACCGTTAGCCCTTTCCCTTAGCCCCGGTTCTTTGGTCTCCCATAGGACCACGCTTTTTTCCTTATCCCAATCCCCCATCGCATTGCCATTTTCATTTAAAAACCTGCATTTTCTTTATAAATTTCCCACTTCGATAAACAATATCCCGATAAGATCTACACCGTAGATCCATAGGATCCGACGGGCCACATTTGACCCGTCGATCGCCCACTTTCGATGTTTCCTTAGCTCCTTTCCCTCCGCTCCTGGTCACCTTATCCCTCCACAGGACCGAGCCTTTGACCTAATCCCACCGTCCCTTCTTTCCTTCCCTTCTTTTCCCTTATCCCCGCCTTATCACTTCACAAAGAAATCCCAACCATTGATCTTTAAATATCAACGGCTATTACACTGCCCCTTTCACCCTGTGATCGCCCGACCCATTTCTACCCTTTCACCCCTACAAACGATCTCTGTCGTCGATCTATGAGATCCGACGGCTTTTGTTTACTCCTGAAAATCCAACTCCACTGGGGCCTACCATCCATTACGCAAAGCCCTCATCCAATCACTCGCTGCCAAATGTCTTCCACTAATTCCTCGCCCGAGCACCTTTCCTCATTGCGCTCATTCCCCCACCGTTGGATCTTCCACGCCCCATCCAATGGTCGATATTGCATCTCACGCAATTTTTCCATCCACATTTTAACAATCAAAATCTACGCGAGACGGCTGGTTTTGTAGGAGCCACACGACATATTTTGGTTGGATCGCATTCCCTTCGGGCTAAACTGCTTACCATCGTTTATGAACGCGAAAACCATTCGTGGTTTTCGTAAAACCACCAATCTTTAATTTCATGCCATATACAGTTTTAAACCTGTTTTCGTGGGTTTTTCTCCATGAAACCTTCCTCCAATCCTTCCACCAGCATTTCACCTCTTCTGCGCTGCTCCTCCGCCTCCGCCAGCCTCCAAAGCAATTGTTGCCAACATTGCAGGGTTTTTTAACGTGTTTTTGGTTTTATGCAGGGTTTGACGTCAGTTTTTAAAGGGCGAAAACCCTGTCTGCAGCCCATAAAGGAAACAGGGCCAAATATTACCATCTCCAAAGCCTAATCAACACAAAAAAGAGCTTTCTGGATGTAAAATCCGGGTTTTTAGTCCATATTGCATAAACATTGTTATTCAAATAAATCCCCCGCATGCTAAAATCATTTTTCCACAGTAGAAAAAGGAAAGGTAATAAAGATTAAAGGAACAGGCCTAAAAAGCACAAAATCGAGGCCTAAATCAATTTAAAAGGGGCAAAGGACAGTTTAAACGTAAAAAAAAAAAGGGGTTAAAGACTAAAACAATGGATTAAAGGGAAAACCATCGAACAATCAAAGTGAAAGGTTTAATTCGTGAGATTGAAGGATTTAAGGTTTAATCCTGCAGTTTTAGTGTTAAAACACGCTTTAAAGGTAAATGCAGCCAGCAGGGAAAGTTTAAAGGCTATGAAGATGATTATAAGGCACAAAAGCAATATCAAAGGCCTAATTGAAGTTCAAAGTGCCAAATCAGCACAAATCAACGAAGGAAGCCTCCAAATGCCACATCAGTGAGGCAATTAAAGCCAGAAATGCCACCTACAGACATATTTCCTCAAAAGAATACACAGTAAATGCACAGTCAGAGATATTTTGCTAAAGACAGCTTAGAATTAATTGCCAGCCTACCAAAAAACCCAAAGTCAACAAAGGTGACTAAAGTTGATGAAATTTAATGTAAAATCAATTAATAAGAGTTGATACATGTCATTTATTCTCCACTAGGCCTCTCAAAGGTCGAGAAGCACTTACTCTTCATTAATTGAAAAAATTAACCCTTCTTACACTTCACCTCATCATTCTTCTATAAAAACTCTAGGAGGAGCACATTGTAAGGGTTGGTCTCTGAATACTCATTGGATGTAAATCACTATTGATGTTGCTGAAGCTCTGTTTTGTAATAGAAGAAAGATAGGCTGAGATGAGAAGTTTGAAGCTGTAAAGACCCACTGGACTTGAAGATTGTAATTGGTTTGGACACCAAATATACAAGCTGATTTATGGGATCCTGGTCTATGCCAATGGTGATGTTTTTCTTATTGTAATTGTTATTTTTTTCCATGTTTTTCATATTGTTCATTTTCTCTGATAAAGAACAGAAAATATAGATTAGGATTTACTGTCAAGTACCCTAAATCTCACTGATAAGCTTTATCTTTATGTTTTCTGCTAATTGTGTATTTGAGGATAATTCAATAAAGTGTGATCCATTAAGGAATGTTGGTGAGCCCTTGTCTTGCTGAGTAAAACTTGAGATTCTGTCCTTGAATGTTCTTGAAAATTCTACTATGTAAAGTTGAACTAGGGAAGTCTATGGTTAGCCCTGTCCTCTAGTTTCTTCTCCAACAGTTGCTTTGAAAAGTTCCCTAAGAGCTATGCCAAAAGCAGGATAGGTTCAAAGTCTGATCCGGATTTATGCAGGAATGCAACAGAATACAGAAATAACCATGAACATAGAGATGCAGCGGAAATAATGCTTCATTTCATTAATATCAAATAACAGAAATATGCTTACAGGCATAATGGAGATAAAATAGCTAGGGTGCTGGTAGTGAATCTCTGAGAAGAGATATGATGGCTACAGACCTATGAACTGTGTTACAATGAGGCTCGAGGGCCTATTTATTGTTGAGAAACAATTTAGAATCTGAAACGTCCAAAAACCGAACCGTAGGAGATGAGGCGCCAAAACTGTGGGCGCCCGTTTGGGTAAATTGGTGGTTCAACTTCCGAGGAGCATAACTTTGGCACCGTCTCCGTTGACGCGTTCGATAGCTCGTTAGAAAGATCTATCAGAGGACTTCAATTTTTGAGCAGGCAACATCGGTCCATGGATCCATGTTGCTCCCAACTTTCCCAAAAAACGTCGTTTAGGGCCTCAAAACGGCTCCGGAAGTTTAGGACCCGAAAACTGCTAAAAATAGTAAGTTTTGTTGCAACTTGAAAATTGAAAGAACTGAAGATGGGGGTTCAAATGGAATAGGTGGGTGGCCACCAATATCCACCTGGATCATTAAGCCCCCAAAACGACTCCGAGAGTGGAGGACCCGAAAACCTGCTAAAAATAGTAAGTTGTGCTGAATGTGAAAATCTGCAAGAATTGATGGTGCTGGTCCAAATGGAATAGGTGGGTGGCCACCAATATCCACCTAGATCATTCCTCCCTCCTTAGGAAGCAATGGTCCCCATTTCGTTGAGATCCTCCATGAGATGAGGCAAATTCTGTTGAACTGAGTATTAGATGTGTTGGAGATGTCATGGACCTGCGGGTGGACATGCTGGATGCGTTTAGTAAATTTGGTTTCTTTATCAGCCTCATACAGTACATGTTTGGATTCTGTATGTGTAGTTGCAGGATGTATGGAAACATCAGGTGGTGGTGCATTGGGAGTCAGATCAATGGAGTGCTTGTCTTGACAGTGTAGAGGAACCTCTATGAGTGAGGAGAAGTTGTCATCGTATTCCTCCATGACTTTGTCCATCTGCTGCAGCCGTGAAAGGGAGCCCTGTTTCGAGGTTGTGGCCACAATATTCTTCTTTCCCTGTGAGCGAGTCGTAAGGAAAATGAATTTCCTGGTCTGGGAAACAATCTTACTGCGTTGTTTTGCAGTAGTCAAAGAGATGGCAGGAGGCGGTACTACCTCCGATATCCTGTACAAGTTATTTCCCAAAGTAATAATAACAGCACGAGGCCTAGACTCATACACAGCATGTCGTCTCCATAAGTATGGTTGGCCCAATAATACATCAGCTACATCAAGAGGAGCAACATCACACAATACCTCATCCGTGAATGGCTTGATACTGTATGGAAGTCGGCACTGCTGGCGGATGCGGAGATCTCTCCCTGGGTGGAGCCACCCAATGGTATACGGTTGCGGGTGTGCTATGGTTGGTAGGCCGAGCCGCTTCACGACGTCTTCTGAAATGAGGTTCTTTTGGCTTCCGCTATCGACGAGAAACTGCAACGGAGAACCCTTCACCCACATCTGCGACTGGAAGAGGCGCTCCCCCTCCTCTGGATCCTCTGGACCCTCCTTCTGGATCTTGGTGGTGGCAACAATGGCACTGGGATCCGCATCGATGATCTGCTTCCCTTTGTCATTGCCTTTGTCTGGTTCTAACTCAGGATCAGAAAATGCATCTGATTCGGGTGCCTTTAGTTCGGCCACCAAAGACTGTTTGGCCCGACACTCGTTTGTGCTGTGAGTGGGGCTGTTATGAAAGTCACACCACTTCCCTGTGTCCTTCTTTGGATTTGTGGTGTTGTTATGAGTCGCATTGCTTTGGCCTTGCCCCTTGTTCTTCGATTCGGGGGCACCTTTCGGATTCGCAGATCCAAAGTCTCGCTTCTTCTGCTTAAATTTCTGCTCGATCTTGGCGGCATAGCGATATGCCGTGCCAAGCGATGTAATATCGAGGAACTCCATTTCCTCCTGAATGTGTTTGTGCAGACAGCCGCGGTACTTGAGCACCAAATGTCTCTCTGAATCTTTAATACCCAACTTTGTGCGTAGGGTATGGAACAGATTCGTCAGTTCGTGCACATCTTGATCCTTTTGTTGCCGCGGCGTGGTCCATTGGATGTATTTGTCCTCATAGCTCCCCACAGGGTAATATTGTTCCTTGATGCCGTCTCGGAACGAATTCCAAGTGGGTGTGGTCGAGAACAAAGAGGGTTCCCCTTCGCCCTCTTGCTCACGGTAGGTTTCCCACCAGTCTTTGACATGGGGGGCGGCTTTGAGGAGTGCAAAAATAATCTTTTCTCGATCAGAGAAGTCATGGACCGAGAAATACCCTTCCAACAAATTTAACCATCTGTCTACAGCGTCTACATCTATTTTTCCTTCAAATATAGGAATGTCAAAGTTAACCTGTACCTTGAAGGGAGTGGCGCCTCCAGAGTGGCTGTTGGATGCAGATGCACCATATGTGGGCAGTCGTTGAAGGATTTGAGCAAAGTTATCCATCATCGCGTTCCTTTGTTTCTCGAGGGCCTCCTCGAGCAGTATTTTGATAGGATCTCCTGCTCCCTCGTCTTTCTTTTCTTCCGCCATGGGAGGTCGTCGGGGTTTGCGAGGCTGATCTTGCAAGGGTTCAACGAGATCGAGCCCTAACTCCTTATACCCTGACCGCGTTGGGGACATGCAAAGAAAAACAAAGAAAGAGCAGACCCCCTCTGATACCACTGATCCGGATTTTATGCGGGAACGCAACGGAATACGAAATAACCATGAACATAGAATGCGGCGGAAATAATGCTTCATTTCATTAATATCAAATAACGAAATATTATTAGGGCATAATGGGGAAATAAAATAGCTAAGAGATGCTGGTAGCGAATCTAGATCAATTTCTGATAGCTACGGACCTCGAAGCTAATGTTACAATGAGGCTCGAGGCTATTTTTTGTTGAGAAACAATGTAGAATCTGAAACGTCCAAAAACCTAACCGTAGGAGATGAGGCGCCAAAACTGTGGGCGCCCGTTTGGGTAAATTGGTGGTTCAACTTCCCGGGGGCATAACTTTGGCACCCGATCTCCGTTTGACGCGTTCAATAGCTCGTTAGAAAGATCTATCCGAGGACTTCAATTTTTGAATGAGCAACATCGGTCCATGGAACCATGTTGCTCTCCATTTTCCCAAAAAATGTCGTTTAGGGCCTCAAAACGGCTCCGGAAGTTCAGGACCCGAAAAACTGCTAAAAATAGTAAGTTTTGTTGCAACTTGAAAATTGAAAGAACTGAAGATGGGGGTTCAAATGGAATAGGTGGGTGGCCACCAATATCCACCTGGATCATTAAACCCCCAAAACGGCTCCGAGAGTGGAGGACCCGAAAACCTGCTAAAAATAGTAAGTTGTGCTGAATGTGAAAATCTGCAAGAATTGATGGTGCTGGTCCAAATGGAATAGGTGGGTGGCCACCGATATCCACCTGGATCAAAGTCCTTACCTGATCTTAGGCTATTCTTTGTTTATCTTAAATGTTGTCTTGAAAAGCCTGCTAAGTAAAGTTGAACTAGGGAAGTCTATGGCTAGAACAATCCTCTAGTTTATCTCCAACAGTAGCTTTGAAAAGTTCCCTAAGAGTATGCCAAAAGCAGGATAGGTTCAAAGTCCTTACTTGATCTTAGGCTATTCTTTGTTTATCTTAAATGTTTTCCATTGAGAATATGTTGAAAGCAGGATAGATTCAAATTTATTACTTGATCTTAAGCCATTCTTTGTTTTCCTTTGAGTATGCTGAAAGCAGGCTAGGTTAAAAGTCCTTACTTGATCTTAAGCTATCCTTTTTTTTTCTTATATGTTTGCTTCTTTCACCACTTCTTAAAGTTTCATACCATAAATCAACTTACATAGATTTGTTGACATAGATGACTTTCCCCATAGACCACTCTTGAAACTTGCTATGCAATTAAATGCTTTATGACTCCATAGCCCAATGGATTGACATTGTTTCTTACCTATCTTATCAGCTGAACCATTTTCAACCTACTCACAACTTTACCCTTCAAAAGACTTCCTTCATTTTAATGATATTCATCCCAACCAAAACAAACAAAAACCCATGTGCTTTATAACTAGCCTAATATCATATCATAAACCTTAAATATAATATCTTTGAAAACACTTATAAATAGAGATCCCTCTCTAAATCCAGGAGGGCTAGATCCTAGGATTCCAAAGCGATTTTGATGTTGGCTCTGCAGCATTTTTTTCTTGCCAATCTTGCAAACTACGGAGGCCTAATAGAGTGGCGACCATACTGGGGATATTATTGAGTAAAATATAATTTCACAACTCAACTAACCCCTATTTCTAAATGAAACAAGTGTCACCAAGACTGTTTATTATTTATTGTTGATGGTGAACAACAACCAAACCTTGAAAACAAGTAAAAATCCTTCACCTGGCGACTCCACAACTCCCAAAAGACCAAATGACTCCACTGGAAGAAGACTCTGAACTGGTTGACGAGATACAGTGACCTCTTTTCTAATTTACAAACATGGATTCAGATGAAAACCTAGAAGCAAAAATATTGGCCAAGATGGAAAGAATGTTGTACATGTTTGGAAAAATAATGGATAGATATGAGGCTAATTTAAATATTGATGATCTAGAGCAGCCCATGCTTTTTCCAGATCAAGAAAAAACTCAACCACTACAAGACCTAAACAATGAGCAAGACATGTATGATGACCAAGACTTTATAGAAGATGATGAGCAAGGTCACAAAGAAAAAAATCAAGAAGCTTGTCACGAAACTCCTGATTGCCTCCCTATATCTTGTACTATGTTGTTAAGAGAACTTCACGACCAAATCGCAAATACTAATAGTGAGCAGTGCTTTGAGGAAACAAGAAGCCACCTAGAAAACAAAGAACGTGAAATAGAAGAAAAATCAACAAATATAGGGACTCTCCCTCTATGTTATAACTCACTTCAGATTTTAAGAGAAGAGTGGCATCCTGATAATATAGAAGAAACAACTTATGAACCTTGTATTCAAAATGAGTGTCATAATAATCATGAGGAGTTGTTTGAAACAGAAGAAGATTAGGAAACAATAAAATCTTCAAGGTTTTCCTTCAAGCACTAGTGAAGATCCCATAGAAGAGGCTCAAGAATACATCCAGCCTCAAAACCAGTTAACACAAGAGAAAGAGGACTGTTGTTCTTCTGTTCATGCTGAAAAAGAAATCCCTCTTTTGATAGAAGAAGAAATTGATCAAATATTAAACAAACGGCCAGCCTCTGAAATCTTTTATAAAACAAACACTTCTTCTCATCTACACATTGAACCTTGTTGTCTTGAACCAGAAAATAAACTTGTAGATCATCTTAAAGAAAAACAAGTTGATAACCCAATATGCTTGATTGGTGGGATTGTTTATACTAATGATTGTTCGATTTTTTATCAGTCTGATGATGATGATGATCTTCAAACAAAAACTAATCATGCAGGGCAACCAGCAGTTGATTGGTGTCATGAAATTCCTTATCATCAGTCTGAAAGCAGCAATCACCCAATCCAATCCATCAGAAACAACTTTCACATAATTGGGAATCAGCAGTCTTTCAGCTCAAAGGTTGAGGAGGGAAACCATGAATAATTTCTTGAGCATGATGAATATAAAGAACCTTCTTCTGAAAGAGTTAAGGTAATCAAAGAAACCCCTGCTCAAGAATATAATTACCTCTTTATAGAGTACATTCCACTGAATCAGAACATACTAGGACTACAAGAGGACAATGATGCAATATATGATGAGTCCTCCAGTTCAGATAATAATGAAGATGAGGAAGAATTTCTTTCTCAAAAGATTCTTGATCTTGATCCAGTGGAGGAAAAGGTAATCCTAGTTGAAATCTGTCTTCCAAATATTCATAACCAAGCTTTATTTCAAGATCCCTATGTTGTTTTCTTAAAGACATTTGAAGAAGGGACATATATTGTTAGGAGCAGTGTGTTACCAAAAGCAAGTAAATTTTTTAGCACTGCTGCTAGGAAAAAGGTGAGAAGGGAGTGGTCCTTTTGTGTATCCAGCATGCTCAAAGAGATGAGCAAAGACCAGTCATGGAACCATCTGATTGAATGGATGTATTGGAAAAGAGAATTTGTCAGCTAAAACATGTAAATATTCCAGAGTTAGATTAGGTTAGATAGGAAAGCAATAAAGCTCAGCCTGTGAACATTTAGTTAGTTTTTATCTTTGCTTTGAAAGAGAAAGAATATATATATATATATATATATATATATATATATATATATATATATATATATATATATATATATATATATATATATATGAAAACGTAAAAACACTGAGAAAAGAGGCAGAGAGTAAACAAGGAAAAGTGTTTGACCCCATACCAAAAAGAAAATAAAATTTGAAAGTGTGCAAGCTTAAATGCCACTACCAAAAACAACACTGCTATTTAGTCATACAGCCTAATAATGACTAGATAGATTTCAATTTACTATTGATAGGTTAGTGAAGAATATTTTCCAAACTGTTTAATCTTGGCTTATCAGTAGATTAGATTAGGATAGAAAGAAATGGTTCTAATCAGATCAAAATCTGAGCCAAAAGGAAGAGAAAGAATTGGTTCTAATATGCTAAAAACCTGAACTAAGAAAAGAAGAAGACAACTCTAAAAAGACCAAAACCAGAGCTTAAAGAAAGGATGAAGGCTGATTTAAATTTTCAGATCTTAAACCTTCACAATTTTGTCTTAAATTTCTGCAAATAAATTCTATGTGCAGCTTGTACATACAGCCATAGACACCATGGCAAATCATACAGTCCAATCCTGATTTGACTGTGTTTAAATTTCTGTTTTAGAAAGTAGAGAATAAAATCTTCCAGACAATCTAATCCTGGCAGATAGTAGCTTAGGTAGAGATTTATGAGTTCATCAGTTTAATCTGAACTCATGGAAGAAATAAGAGTAGATTTAGATTAATTTTTTGCTTTCAATAAAAGAATAAAATGTTGATGACAAAATTTTGCAAGTCGAAGTGCACCTTGTGAAGAAAAAATGTTAGGAAGTAGGCTTTGTAGGCAGAATGTTTGGGAGAAATTTGTTTGCTGATACAAAGAACTAATCATCTTTTAAGCAGCATGATCAAGGAAGAAAAGGTTCTCAATGGATAAAGGCACAGGTCTGCATCCCAGAGATCAATTTCTGAAGTTCTTGACACCTCCAAGGAGCTGCCATCCCTAAATGGAGCCACTGTTAGCCATTAGTAAATTTTTTTTCATAGCAAATGATGGCTAAAGCAGGTCTTAAAGCTTTCAAGAGATTATTTTCATAGATAATTACTCATTCTTGAAGCCTTCTGATGTTGGCTAAACTCAAAAAGTAATTTTCACTACATTTTCATTGAATAAATCCACCAAGAAACCATGATGATATCTAAAAGGACTATTTTTAGGCCATGTCCCATCATTTTCTAAAAAACCTATTTTCACTCATTTTTTCCCTTATTCATCCTCCATTTTCCTTCGAAAAATCCTCTTTTTGCCTTCCTATTCACCCTTCATTTCCCTTAAAAACCTTTTTAAAATCCTTTTAAAACCATAAATACCCCTTTTTTATGGTTTAAATCACCCTATTTTTCCTATCGAAACCTCAAAAACCCTTAAAAACCCCTCTTTTTTCCTAAAAAGTGCCTTTTTTATAACACAGGCCTTAAGCCCCTGAGGGCTTAAAACTCCAGCCCCCTATCCATCATATGACCAAGCCCATGACCAAGCGCCTAACCGTTATCCCTTTCCCTTAGCCCCGGTTCTTTGGTCTCCAATAGGACCGCGCCTTCTTCCTTATCCCAATCCCCCATCGCATCGACATTTCCATTTAAAAACTAGCATTTTCTTTATAAATTTCCCACTCTGATAAACGATATCCTGATAATATCTACACCGTAGATCCATAGGATCCGACGGTCCACATTTGACCCGTCGATCGCCCATTTTCGTTGTTTCTTTAGCTCCTTTCCCTCCACTCCTGGTCACCTTATCCCTCCACAGGACCGAGCCTTTGACCTAATCCCGCCATCCCTTCCTTCCTTCCCTTATTTTCCCTTATCCCCGCCTTATCACTTCACAAAGAAATCCCAACTTTTTATCTTTAAAGATCAATGACTATTACACTGCCCCTTTCACCCTGTGATCGCCCGACCCATTTCTACCCTTTCACCCCTAAAAATGTTCTCCGTCGTCGATCTATGAGATCTGATGGCTTTTATTTACTCCCGAAAACCCAACTCCGCTGAGGCCTACCATCCATTACGCAAATCCATCATCCAATCACTCGCTACCACCTGGCTTCTACTAATTCCTCGCCCGAGCACCTTTCCTCATCACACTCATTCCCCTGCTGTTGGATCTACCCCGCCCCATCCAACGGTCGATATTGCATCTCACGCAATTTTTCCATCCGCAGTTTAACAATCAAAATCTACGCGAGACCGCCGATTTTGCAGGAGCCACACAGCATATTTTGGTTGGATCGCATTCCCTCCGAGCTAAACTTCTTACCACCGTTTATGAATGCGAAAAGCATTCGTGGTTTTTGTAAAACCACCAATCTATAATTTCGCGCCATATACATATTTAAACCTGTTTTCGTTGGTTTTTCTCCGCGAAACCTTCCTCTAATCCTTCCGCCAGCATTTCACCTCCTCTGCGCTACTCCTCCACCTCCGCTAGCCTCCAAAGAAATTGTTTCCAAGACCCCAGGGTTTTTTAACTTTTTTTTGGTTTTATGCAGGGTTTGATGTCGGTTTTTAAAGGGCGGAAACCCTGTCCGCAGCCCATAAAGGAAACAGGGCCAAATATTACCATCTCCAAAGCCTAATCAACATAGAAAAAGAGCTTTCTAGATGTAAAATCCGGGTTTTTAATCCATATTGCATACACATTGTTATTCAAATAAAGCCCCTGCGTGCTAAAATCATATGTCCATAGTAG
The DNA here is from genome assembly GCA_034641835.2 of Pinus albicaulis. Classification (NCBI taxonomy): domain Eukaryota; kingdom Viridiplantae; phylum Streptophyta; class Pinopsida; order Pinales; family Pinaceae; genus Pinus; species Pinus albicaulis. The sequence continues at coordinate 1,585,525,391 of CM076581.1, forward strand.
AAAAAGGAAAGGCAGTAAAGATTAAAGGAACAGGCCTAAAAAGCACAAAACCGAGGCCTAAATCAATTTAAAAGGGGCAAAGGACAGTTTAAACGTAAAAACAAAGGGGTTAAAGACTAAAACAGTGGATTAAAGGGAAAACCATCGAACAGTCAAATTGAAAAGGTTTAATTCGTGAGATTGAAGGATTTAAGGTTTAATCCTGCAGTTTTAGTGTTAAAACACGCTTTAAAGGTAAATGCAGCCAGCAGGGAAAGATTAAAGGCTCTGAAGATGATTATAAGGCACAAAAGCAATATCAAAGGCCTAATTGAAGTTCAAAGTGCCAAATCAGCACAAATCAACGAAGGAAGCCTCCAAATTCCACATCAGTAGGGCAATTAAAGCCAGAAATGCCACCTACAGACTTATTTCCTCAAAAGAATACACAGTAAATGCATAGTCAGAGATATTTTGCTAAAGACAGCTTAGAATTAATTGCCAGCCTACCAAAACCCCCAAAGTCAACAAAAGTGACTAAAGTAATGAAATTTAATGTAAAATCAATTAATAAGAGTTAATACATGTCATTTCTTCTCCACTAGGCCTCTGAAAGGTCGAGAAGCACTTACTCTTGATTAATTGAACAAATGAACCCTTCTTACACTTCACCTCCTCATTCTTCTATAAAAACTCTAGGAGGAGCACATTGTAAGGGTTGGTCTCCAAATACTCATTGAATGTAAATAGCTTTTGATGTTGCTGAAGCTTTGTTTTGTAATATAAGAAAGATAGGCTAAGATGAGAAGTTTGAAGTTGTAAATACCCACTGGACTTGAAGATTGTAATTGGTTTGGACATCAAATATACAAGTTGATTTATGGGATCCTGGTCTATGTCAATGGTGATGTTTTTCTTACTGTAATTGTTATTTTTTCCCATGTTTTTCATATTGTTCATTTTCTCTGATAAAGAACAGAAAATATAGATTAGGATTTACTGTCAAGTACCCTAAATCTCACTGATAAGCTTTATCTTTATGTTTTCTGCTAATTGTGTCTTTAAGGATAATTCAATAGAGTGTGATCAGACCAGGAATGTTGGTGAGACCATGTCTAGCTGAGTAAAACTTGAGATTCTGTTCTTGAATGTTCTTGAAAAGTCTGTTAAGTAAAGTTGAACTAGTGAAGTCTATGGTTAGCCCTGTCCTCTAGTTTCTTCTCCAACAATAGCTTTGAAAAGTTCCCTAAGAGTATGCCAAAAGCAGGATAGGTTCAAAGTCCTTACCTGATCTTAGGCTATTCTTTGTTTATCATAAATGTTGTCTTGAAAAGTCTGCTAAGTAAAGTTAAAATAGGGAAGTCTATGGTTAGCCCTATCCTCTAGTTTATCTCCAACAGTAACTTTGAAAAGTTCCCTAAGAGTATGCCAAAAGCAGGATAGTTTCAAAGTCCTTACCTGATCTTAGGCTATTCTTTGTTTATCTTAAATGTTTTCCATTGAGAATATGTTGAAAGCATGATAGATTCAAAGTTCTTACTTGATCTTAAGTTATTCTTTGTTTTCATTTGAGTATGCTGAAATTAGGCTAGGTTAAAAGTCCTTACTTGATCTTAAGCTGCCCTTTGTTTTCTTATATGTTTGCTTCTTTCACCACTTCTTAATGTTTCATACCATAAATCAACTTAAAGAGATCTGTTGAAATAGATGACTTTCCCCATAGACCACTCTTGAAACTTGCTATGCAAATAAATCCTTTATGACTCCATAGCCCAATGGATTGACATTGTTTCTTACCTATCTTATCAGCTGAACCATTTTCAACCTACTCACAACTTTACCCTTCAAAATACTTCCTTCATTTTAATGATATTCATCCCAACCAAAAAAAACAAAAACCCTTGTGCTTTATAACTAGCATAATATCATATCAAAAACCTTAAAGATAATATCTTTGAAAACACTTATAAAGAGAGATCCCTCTCTGAATCCAGGAGGGCTAGATCCTAGGATTCCAAAGTGGTTTTGATGTTGGCTCTGCAGCGTTTGTTCCTGCCAATCTTGCAAACTACGGAGGCCTAACAAAGTGGCGACCATACTCGGGATATTATTGAGTAAAAGATAACTTCACAACTCAACTAACCCCTATTTCTAAATGAAACAAGTGCCACCAAGACTGGTTATTATTGATTGTTGATGGTGAACAACAACAAAACCTTGAAAACAAGTGAAAATCCTTCACCTGGCGACTCCACAACTCCCAAAAGACCAAATGAATCCGCTAGAAGAAGACTCTGAATTGGTTGACCAGATACAGTGACCTTTTTTCTAATTTACAAACATGGATTCAGATGCAGACCCAGAAGCAAAAATATTGGCCAATATGGAAATAATGTTGTACATGTTTGGAAAAATAATGGATAGATATGAGGCTAATTTAAATATTGATGATCTAGAGCAGCCCATGCTTTTTCCAAATCAAGAACAAACTCAACCACTACAAGACCTAGATAATGAGCAAGACATGTATGATGATCAAGACTTTATATAAGATGATGAGCAAGGTCACAGAGAAAACAATGAAGAAGGTTGTTAAGAAACTCTTGATTGCCTCCCTATATCTTGTACTATGTTGTTAAGAGAACTTCACGACCAAATTGCAAATACTAATAGTGAGCAGTGCTTTGAGGAAACAAGAAGCCACTTAGAAAAAAGAGAACATGAAATAGAATAAAAATCAACACATATAGGGACTCCCCCTCTATGTTATAACTCATTTCAGATTTTAAGAGAAGAGTGGCATCCTGATAATAAAGAAGAAACAACTTATGAACCTTGTATTCAAAATGAGTGTCATAATAATCATGAGGAGTTGTTTGAAACAGAAGAAGATCAGGAAAAAATAGAAAATCCTCAAGGTTTTCCTGCAAGCACAAGTGAATATCCCCTAGAAGAGGCTCAAGAAGGCATCTAGCCTCAAAACCAGTTAACACAAGAGAACGAGGACTGTTGTTCTTCTGTTCATGCTGAAAAGAAATCCCTCTTTTGACAGAAGAAGAAATTGATCAAATATTAAACAAACAACCAGCCTCTGAAATATTTTATAAAACAAATACTTCTGCTCATCTACACATTGAACCTTGTTTTCTTGAACCAGAAAATAAACTTGTAGATCAGCTTAAAGAAAAACAAGCTGATAACCCAATATGCTTGATTGGTGGGATTGTTTATACTAATTATTGTCTGATTTTTTATCAGTCTGATGATGATGATGAGCTTCAAACAGAAAATAATCATGCAAGGCAACCAGCAGTTGATTGGTGTCATGAACTTCCTTATCGCCAGTTTGAAAGCAGCAATCAGCCAATCCAATCCATCAGAAACAACTTTCACATAATTGGGAATCAGCAGTCTTTCAGCTCAAAGGTTGAGGAGGGAAACCATGAATAATTTCTTGAGCATGATGAATATAAAGAACCTTCTCCTGAAAGGGATGAGGTAATCAAAGAAACCCTTACTCAAGAATATAATGACCTCTTCACAGAGTACAGCCCACTGAATCAGAACATACCAGGAGTACAAGAGGACAATGCTACAATATATGCTGAGTCCTCCAGTTCAGATAATAATGAAGATGAGGAAGAATTTCTTTCTCAAAAGATTCTTGATATTGATCCAGTGGAGGAAAAGGTAATCCTAGTTGAAACCTGTCTTCCAAATATTCATAACCGGGCTTTATTTCAAGATCCCTATTCTGTTTTCTTAAAGACATTTGAAGAAGGGACAAAGATTGTTAGTAGCAGTGTGTTACCAAAAGCAAGTAAATATTTTAGCACTGCTGCTAGGAAAAAGGTGAGAAGGGAGTGGTCCTTTTGTTTATCCAGCATGCTCAAAGAGATGAGCAAAGACCAGTCATGGAACCATCTGATTAACTGGATGTATTGGAAAAGAGAATTTGTCAGCTAAAACATGTAAATATTCCAGAGTTAGATTAGGTTAGATAGGAAAGCAATAAAGCTCAGCCTGTGAGCATTTAGTTAGTTTTTGTCTTTTCTTTGAAAGAGAAAGAAAAAGAAAAAAAAAAAAATATATATATATATATATATATATATATATATATATATACGAAAACATTAAAACAAGAGAAAAAGAGGGCAGAAATAAAACAAGAAAGGTACAGCCCCATTCCAAAAAGAAAAGAAAATATGAAAGTGTGCAAGCTTAAATTCCACTACCAAAAACAACATTGCTATTTAGTCATACAGCCTAATCATGACTAGATAGATTTCAATTTATTGCTGATAGGTTAGTGAAGAAGATTTTCCAAATTGTTTAATCTTGGCTTATCAGTAGTTTAGACTAGGATAGAAAGAAATGGCTCTAATTAGATCAAAATCTGAGCCAAAAGGAAGAGAAAGAATTGGTTCTAATATGCTAAAAACCTAAACCAGGAAAAGAAGAAGAGAGCTCTAAAAAGACCAAAACCAGAGCTTAAAGAAAGGATGAAGGGTATTTTAAAGTTTCAGATCTTAAGCCTTCAAAATTTTGACTTAAATTTCTGCAAATAAAGTCTATGTGCAACTTGTACATACAGCCATAGTCACCATGGCAAATCAGACAGTCTAATCTTGATTTGACTGTGTTTAAATTTCTATTTTAGAAAATAGAGAATAAAATCTGCCAGACAGTCTAATCCTGGCAGATAGTAGCTTAGGTAGAGAATTTATGAGTTCAACAGTTTAATCTGAACTCATGGAAGAAATAAGAGTAGATTTAGATTAGTTTTTTGCTTTCAATAAAAGAATAAAATGTTGATGACAAATTTTTTCAAGTCCAAGTGCACCTTGTGAAGAAAAAATGTTAGGAAGTAGGCTTTGTAGGCAGAATGTTTGGGAGAAATTTGTTTGCTAATACAAAGAACTAATCATCTTTTAAGCAGCATGATCAAGGAAAAAGAATTTTTCAATGGATAAAGGCACAGGCCTGCATCCCAGAGATCGATTTCTGAAGTTCTTGACACCTCCAAGGAGCTTCCATACCCAAATGGAGCCACTGTTAGCCATCAGTAAATTTTTTGTCATAGCAAATGATGGCTAAAACAGGTCTTAAAGCCTTCAAGAGATTATTTTCATAGAAAATTTCTCATTCTTGAAGCCCTCTGATGCTGTCTAAACTCAAAAAGTGATTTTCACTGTTGTTTCATTGAACAAATCCACCAAGAAACCATGTTGATATCTAAAACACTATTTTTAGGCTAGGTCCCATCATTTTCTAAAAAACCTATTTTCACTCATTTTTTCCCTTATTCATCCTCCATTTTCCTCTGAAATATCCTCTTTTTTCCTTCCTATTCACCCTTCATTTCCCTAAAAAACCTTTTAAAAATCCTTTTAAAACCATAAACACCCCCTTTTTATGGTTTAAATCACCCTATTTTGCCTATCGAAACCTCAAAAAACCCTTAAAAACCCCTCTTTTTGCCTAAAAAGTGCCTTTTTATAACATATGCCTTAAGCCCCTGAGGGCTTAAAACTCCAGCCCCATATCCATCATATTACCAAGCCCGTGACTGAGTGCCTAACCGTTAGCCCATTCCCTTAGCCCCGGTTCTTTGGTCTCCCATAGGACCGCGTGTTTTTCCTTATCCCAATCCCCCATTGCATCGTCATTTTCATTTAAAAACCTGCATTTTATTTATAAATTTCCCACTTCGATAAACGATATCCCGATAAGATCTACACCTTAGATCCATAGGATCCGATGGTCCACATTTGACCTGTCGATCGCCCATTTTCGTTGTTTCCTTAGCTCCTTTCCCTCCGCTCCTGGTCACCTTATCCCTCTACAGGACCGAGCCTTTGACCTAATCTCGTTGTCCCTTCCTTCCTTCCCTTCTTTTCCCTTATCCTCGCCTTATCACTTCACAAATAAATCCCAACCTTTGATCTTTAAATATCAATGGCTATTACATCGCCCCTTTCACCCTGTGATCGCCCGACCCATTTTTACCCTTTCACCCCTACAAACGATCTCTGTCGTCGATCTATGAGATCCGATAGCTTTTGTTTACTCCTGAAAACCCAACTCCACCAGGGCATACCATCCATTATGAAAATCCCTCATCCAATCACTCGCTGCCACCTGGCTTCCACTAATTCCTCGCCCGAGCGCCTTTCCTCATCACGTTCATTCCCCCGCTGTTGGATCTGCCCCACCCCATCCAATGGTCAATATTACATCTCACGCAATTTTTCCATCCGCGATTGAATAATCAAAATCTACGCGAGACCTCTAGTTTTGCAAGAGCCACGCAGCATATTTTGGTTGGATCGCGTTCCCTCCAGGCTAAACCGCTTACTACCATTTATGAACGCGAAAACCATTCGCGCTTTTCATAAAACCACCAATCTATAATTTTGCGCCATATACAGTTTTAAACCTATTTTCGTGGGTTTTTCTCCATGAAACCTTCCTCCAATCCTTTCGCTAGCATTTCACCTCCTCTACGCTACTCCTCCGCCTCCGCCAGCCTCTAAAGAAATTGTTGCCAACACCGCAGGGTTTTTTAACGTGGTTTTGGTTTTATGCAAGGTTTGATGTCGGTTTTTAAAGGGCGGAAACCTTGTCCGCAGCCCATAAAGGAAATAGGGCCAAATATTACCATCTCCAAAGCCTAATCAACACATAAAAAGAGCTTTCTAGATGTAAAATCCAGGTTTTTAATCCATATTGCATAAACATTGTTATTCAAATAAATCCCCCACGTGCTAAAATCATCTGTCCACAGTAGCAAAAGGAAAGGCGGTAAATATTAAAGGAACAGCCCTAAAAAGCACAAAACCGAGGCCTAAATCAATTTAAAAGGGGCAAAGGACAGTTTAAACGTAAAAAAAAAAAGGGTTAAAGACTGAAACAGTGGATTAAAGGGAAAACCATCGAACAGTCAAAGTGAAAAGGTTTAATTCGTGAGATTGAAGGATTTAAGATTTAATCCTGTAGTTTTAGTGTTCAAACACGCTTTAAAGGTAAATGTAGCCAGCAGGGAAAGTTTAAAGGCTCCGAAGATGATTATAAGGCACAAAAGCAATATCAAAGGCCTAATTAAAGTTCAAAGTGCCAAATCAGCACAAATCAACGAAGGAAGCCTCCAAATGCCACATTAGTAAGGAAATTAAAGCCAGAAATGCCACCTACAGACTTATTTCCTCAAAAGAATACACAGTAAATGCACAGTCAAACATATTTTGCTAAAGACAGCTCAGAATTAATTTCCAGCCTAACAAAACCCCCAAAGTCAACAAAGGTGACTAAAGTAATGAAATTTAATGTAAAATCAATTAATAAGAGTTAATACATGTCATTTCTTCTCCAATGGGCCTCTCAAAGGTCGAGAAGCACTTACTCTTCATTAATTGAACAAATGAACCCTTCTTACACTTCACCTCCTCATTCTTCGATAAAAACTCCAGGAGGAGCAAATTGTAAGGGTTGGTCTCTGAATACTCATTGAATGTAAATAGATGTTGAAGCTCTATTTTGTAATAGAAGAAAGATAGGCTGAGATGAGAAGTTTGAAGCTATAAAGACCCACTAGATTTGAAGATTGTAATTGGTTTGGACATCAAATATACAAGCTTATTTATAGGATCCTGGTCTATGTCAATGGTGATGTTTTTCTTACTGTAATTATTAATTTTTCCCATGTTTTTCATATTGTTCATTTTCCCTGATAAAGAATAGCAAATACAGATTAGGATTTACTATCAAGTACCCTAAATCTCACTGATAAGCTTTATCTTTATGTTTTCTACTAATTGTGTATTTGAGGATAATTCAATAGAGTGTGATCAGACCAGGAATGTTGGTGAGTCCATGTCTGGCTGAGTAAAACTTGAGATTTTGTTCTTGAATGTTCTTGAAAAGTCTGCTAAGTAAAGTTGAACTAGGGAAGTCTATGGTTAGCCCTATCGTCTAGTTTCTTCTCCAACAGTAGCTTTGAAAAGTTCCCTAAGAGTATGCCAAAAGCAGGATAGGTTCAAAGTCCTTACCTGATCTTAGGCTATTCTTTGTTTATCTTAAATGTTGTCTTGAAAATTCTGCTAAGTAAAGTTGAACTAGGGAAGTATATGGTTAGCCTTGTCCTCTAGTTTATCTCCAATAGTAGCTTTGAAAAGTTCCCTAAGAGTATGCCAAAAGTAGGATAGGTTCAAAGTCCTTACCTGATCTTAGGTTGTTCTTTGTTTATCTTAAATGTTTTCCATTGAGAATATGTTGAAAGCGGGATAGATTCAAATTTCTTACTTGATCTTAAGCTATTCTTTGTTTTCCTTTGAGTATGCTGAAAGCAGCCTAGGTTAAAAGTCCTTACTTGATCTTAAGCTACCCTTTGTTTTCTTATATGTTTGCTTCTTTCACCACTTCTTAATGTTTCATACCATAAATCAACTTAAAGAGATATATTGACATAGATGACTAGCCCCATAGACCACTCTTGAAACTTGCTATGTAATTAAATCCTTTATGACTCCATAGCCCAATGGATTGACATTGTTTCTTAATTATCCTATCAGCTGAACCATTTTCAACCTACTCACAACTTTACCCTTCAAAAGACTTCCTTCATTTTAATGATATTCATCCCAACCAAAACAAACAAAAGCCTTTGTGCTTTATAACTAGCCTAATATCATATCATAAACCTTAAAGATAATATCTTTGAAAACACTTATAAAGAGAGATCCCTCTCTGAATCCAGGAGGGCTAGATCCTAGGATTCCAAAGTGGTTTTGATGTTGGCTTTGCAGCGTTTGTTCTTGCCAATCTTGCAAACTATGGAGGCCTAACAATACTAATAGACATGTGGAATGTCACATCAACCCAATACAAGCAAACACCATCATTACACATGATGAGAGTACCATCCCAATTTTTACACAATAAAAAACACATAGACATAGGAGATGTCATGTGATAGCCAAATTCTCCCCAGGAAAACCAAAGTGAATATGCCTTCCTTTGTTGCATTCTATAATTGATACACAAGGCATGAGTCAAATAAATATGAGCTATTTGGTGGTAACCATACTCACCCAAGAGCAGACAGTGTAGCCATGCCTCCTTCTTCATTATATGAGTGTTATTCAATGCATGGATCAAAGAAATAGGAGCCTTTGGGTAGTAACCATACTCACCCAATACCAACCAGCGCACCAAGCTTCTTGTTGGCCCATGTCATATATCTGCAAGTGGTCATGCAACCCCTTGCTTATCATCCTCACCCACTCATCCCAAGCAAACACCATCATTACACATGATGAGAGTACCATCCCAAGTTTTACACAATACAAAACACATAGACATAGGAGATGTCATGTGATAGCCAAATTCTCCCAAGGACAACCAAAGTGAATATGCCTTCCTTTGTTTCATTCTATCATTGATACACAAGGCATGAGTCAAATACATATGAGTTATTGGGTGGTAACCATACTCACCCAAGAGCAGCCAGCATAGCCATGCCTCCTTCTTCATTATATGAGTGTTATTCAAGGCATGGATCAAAGAAATAGGAGCCTTTGGGTAGTAACCATACTCACCCAAGACCAACCAGTGCACCAAGCTTCTTGTTGGCCCATGTCATATACCTGCAAGTGGTCATGCAACCCCTTGCTTATCATCCTCACCCACTCATCCCAATGTGGATGATGAATGGTGTTTTGCATAAAGATGGTATCCTCCCATTATAGAATATCGTCCTCCTCAAACTGATGAAGAAATTTTCACTCCATGATATTTTGAAGTGCACCTCCAATGAGACCTCTCCATGAGATCTTCTTCTCATTAATGGCCCTCCAAAACCAATAAGGTTTTGGATCTGCTGCAGGTAGAAGTTTCTCTTTGAGCTGTGAAATGCTCATTGAGAAAGAATAATCTTGAAAGGGGAAAATATTTCCCATCTCAAAATGTCTATCATCTATCATCTTCTCCTCCATTGTTTCATGAATGAATCTACCATTTATTGATCCCATAAGGAATGGGTCCTATTCTTCTCACTACTGCTTATTAACAGTGATGTAGATCTGCAAGGTGATACATGTGTTGTCTCAAAGCAAGGCACAATTTTGAACTCATAGCTAGCCATTGTACATAGGACCATACTCATCCTATATTCTGAAACTCTACACTTCAACTCAAAGGGTTGAATGTAGTCCATCAATGTCAAACTAGGATGGTTCTTCCTTCCTTCCTTAATTAGATCAAGGGTCCTCTGCGCAGTGATATGATGCTGCTCCAAATCAACATGTTGTTCTAACCCTTGGACATGCATTGGCCCTGATGGCATGTTCCCATAGGTTTCAATAAGAGGTACTGAAACAATATGAGATGAAAGTGGATGCATACCTTGGATCAACTGATACACAGAAAAATCTTGCAAGATTAAAAGATTTTCCTCTTCTGATGCAATGATCTATCCAACTTCTGGTAAGAGTGGTGGCTGCTCTTCTATCAATGTACCAGCGTCGAAATCTACCTCCTCTTCCTCATGCATCTCTTGAATCATGCATGGGACTCTATATGTCAAGAGCTTAAGACTATCTTGCAAAGATGCAAGTGTCTCTCCTCTGGATACAAGTACTTCTCTAGTTGGTGGTGAATGTAGTGACTCTTTGCTCAGAGTGGCAAGAATGACATCCTCCTTTGACTTCTTAGGAAATGTCTCTTTGTGACACATCTCTGGTTTTCTCACATCAAACTTGTTCCTCAACTTGTGAAATAAATATGAATATTTAGTCACCTTTGCATGCTCCATTTGTGATCCAGGGTAAAATCTTGAAACCCTTAACCAAGACCTTTTAATTCGGCTGATAAATAGAATTGCAATTACTTAAGACGTTAAAGAACTGAAATGAACAATTGTAGCTGTAAATAAGAGGAACATAAATGAACAAGATCAGCAATCATAAGAACACGTCGTTTGATGACGGAGTTCGTCCAGGAGGGACTACATCTCCGGGCCTCGGTGTCAATATGGTCTAGGCCGCTGCATTATGTGTTGTAAGAAGAGATGTACATGGATGTGCTTTCCTATGACATACAAGGAAAAATCGCCCTCACGCAGGAGTGGCTTGACTTCTTTAAGAGATGTTCTACTGCATAACTCTCATACATAAAGAAAGACTCCTATCAGTATGACCATAGCTGACATGTAGCAAATAAGAGTATCCCACCAATCCTGGCAAACAAGGGATCTCAGCAATACACATAGCAAATAAGAGCATCCCGCCAATGTGGCATAAAAGGGACTCATACATGACACAAATCCATAGCTGAAAGTACATCAAAAACAACACAAAGCAAGATCCCACGACTCATGTATCAACCGGGATCTGCAAGACATAATGCATCTCAACGGAAATAAATGAAGAAGTACATGGAATACACATCATATACCTCATGCTGCCATTTGATGAAGGCTGAGCAGCTCTGCAGCTGAATCTGAAAACACCATCAATCTTGTAGCATCGAGAAAGTGGAAAACGACTGCTCACATGTGCAAATCTGACACCGGCATAGTCCACTTCCAAAAGTGGCTGAAAAATCAAAAACTCAGATGTAGAAACTGAGCACGCCATCAGACTCGTGGCGCTGAGTAGTGCTGAAATGACATAAAATTTGTCCCATTTGGACAAAGTCAAAATTTCGCCCTCTTGAAAATTGGCCTCAATCAAGGTTCCGCCTGCCTCTTTTCTGGCTCATGGTTCCACATGCACCTGCAATTAAAAAATAATAAATTTTGAATTCTGTGCACGCTGCTCCATTTCCTGGGTGCACTGGTCTGCAATTAAAAAAATATTAAACTCGAATTTCGTGCGCGCTCCGCTCCTCCATGGCTTGGGCGCACTGTAAAACTCTAAGTTTATATAACAATTGTTGGGCGGAATTTACAAAGCAATCGTTTGGCACGTTGGTAAAATTTGGTAATTTGTTAAATGAGGTGGGGGGATCAAATCCCGCCCCTCTTAAAATGGCACGAAAGTTCTTTTAAAAAAAAAAGGCGCATTCCTTTTTGGAAGGGGTCGGGTCCGCCTTGGGCGGCCCACCCAACAACCCACGGTTCAAACATTAAATAATTGTTGGGCCGTTGGTTTTAAATATGGTGGTGGTTGTGTGTTGGGCCGCCCGTGGATCGGGCCGGTCCACGTGGCCGAGCGGGTTCAATTCCCGCCGGCCCATTTATATATGGTGCCACATATGCCGACGGGGGTGGCGGGGGTCACGACCCCCACCCCTTTTTTTTTTAAATAAATTTTGTTATTAAAACAAATTGTGCCTTTTTAAAAATTTGGTTTTGGACCGAAGGAGGCAATTTAAACAGGCCACAAATTTTCCCAGAATCTGGCCTGAGCTTGCTGCAATCCGGTGGCTAGAAAAAGTCTAATTTGTGCCTTCCTTAAGGCTGTCCAGTGACCAAGTCAACCTGGAACTTTGATCGCTTATAACTTCTTCATACGGACTCGGAATTGAGTGTCGTCTGCACCGTTGGATTCAGAATTACGAGATATACAACTTGAACTTGGTTTGAAAGCAATCCAAACACTTTTATTTTTTAGCCTTGTACTCAAGCCTCTTGTACCTGTACCTGATTATTCCACCTGGATCAATTTGACCAAACCATCAATCATTGGCTTCACCTAGAAGATGAAGTGTTGCAATCTGGACAGCCTCTTTTTCAGCTACATGATGTAGCCTAAAAAATACATCTAACTCTTTCCTCCAAGCCTTAACAGTGCTTGAGGAAGATCTATCAAATGTAGGCAAATATAATCTATGGTGCCTCTTTCTTCTATTGCTACTATATGACCTTATTTCTTCTTTGAGTTTGAAGAATTGTTGGATATTTAGGTTCTCCTTGAATGCTCTAGAATTTGCCTTGTACTCTTCTAGATATAGACTGAGAGTCTCATGAGTCTCATGCTCTCTTCTTCCTTTATTTCTATACCATTCACCTTTTCAAAGAAAGTGGGCATAGTAGATCTATGAGGAGATATATGATTCTCTGGTCTTCTTTTCTGCTAATAAGAAGTACTAGGACCTTCTTCATCCTAAAGCCTTCTTGAGGTTTCTCCTTGCCTTCCTTTCTTCATTTCATTGATCTCCTTGGAGAGATCCTTCATAGTTCTAAATAAATATGCAGCAAAACTTAATCCCTCCATATTTACAAATCTCTACTATCTGCTTCTCATGTGTTGTCAATAATGTCCACAAGATGAGCCAAAGATCATGCTCTGATACCACTGTAATATCCCAAAATGGAATAATGCATTGATACACAAACACAATATTTGAAACACAGAAAATGTACATGTAAAAGTATGATCAACATGGATATACACATAATAGATGAGTCATTTTATTATGTGGAGATGATTCAGTTACAACATTGTACAAAATAAAGGTACTCTAGCCAAAGAGATGGCCTAGAATGACCCTGAAAACATGCCACAACAAGCACTGTGTAACTGGAGAGCTGCATGAAGAAATATTGTGCTATCCCTTTAGCAGATGATGAACATGTGACTGCTAGCTAAAAGTAAAATACATATATATGGAGCTTAGGAGCTTTGATGATGCCAAGATTCTAGATGATGGAAACCCAAGATAACCCAGAAAGGATTTTCCAGATCTATGAGTCTAGGAAAGTATCTTGTGGGTAAGGGTGGGATTCCTGCTCGGGAGCACCCTGTACTAAACAGCACTGCAGACTTAGCTAAACATCATAATAATGTATGGAATGTCAAATGAAAATTCCAGATCTAAACATATCCCAAATATACCAAGATTGCCTTCTATTCTGCCTTCATCTTCCTTATTACAAAGTGAGCTTTCCCAAGCCCTAGCCCACCTCCAAACTACATTGTGCATGTGGACATAAGCCTCCATGTTTGACTGCATTGTCTCTCCAAGTACTCCATCATGTCTACATGCAATTTGCACCCTCTCCATCATGTGTGCATTAAATGCACTACTTCCTCCATCACTTCATCATGAATGCTCTATGATCTTACATTAGATTCCCTCCATGATCTCAATTGACTCCTTCAACCTCCATGATCTAACTCATTAATGAGACATGACCACCACTCCTTTCACATTAGTATTTGCTCCACTAGTCCATTATGTAGATCTATGATTAATTAATCCACATTCACACATCAAAAGGTGGTTCTTATTCATGTTTGAGGATTATGGGTCCCTCCACCCTTTTATTTACTTAATTAATTCAGTTCATTAAGAACTCTAATATTCCAAATATCATGTGAAAATTTTGGAATATTACAAGAATCGATTGAATACTATTTTTTTCAATAATATCAATAGAAAATAATAATAAAAGAGAGGAAGGAAACATCAAAGACGGTTCATTATTTTAATATATTTATATAAAAAACATGTGTGGAGAATGTGTACGGAGGTGGATTTGCACTCTGCACAACAAAATTCACCTCCACACTCCACACAATGTCAGTGAATGATCCTAGAGGGGAAAAATAAATGTGTGTAGAATAAATTATTTATATCTATTTGAAGTGTTTTTATAACTATGTTTTATGTAAGAAAGGTTATGGCGATACATATTTCCTGGGCTATATGATAATAAATGCAGTTGGGCAGTATATATGCCCACTATTAGATTTAAATTCATTTAAATCTAACTGTGGGCATATACTATCCAACCACATTTATTATCCTATAGCCCAAGAACTAATGGTCGATTAAATGTTATGGACAACTCGACCTACTCCTACAACGTCATGTATAATTCTTACCAATTACAAAAATTGTTGTCCATCATCATGGTTATTGTTGTCGACCCTAGAGACAGCCTTGAGTTGTGAAAGACCAGTTCCTAGGACATCTTATATAGCAAGGAGCATATGATATAACATAGGAAGTTATCAGTGAGAGGCTCTCAAGCTATCTCCTGTAAATAGTAAGGTTAATTTGAATGGGACCAGAACTTTCAGAGACTTGACACAGGGAAAGAAATACTGCAGAGGCAAGATGTGAAACTCTAGTACAAATGTATCAAACAATTCAAAGGCAGCTTATTGTAAAGAGGGTTGGGTTCTAAAATACCTCACAGAGATGAATAATGAGAAGGTGTTTACTGCATATAAGAGATAGAGATAATATTAACTGTCATTGGGATGATATCCGGAAACAAATATCAACATGTAATGGGCTTACAAAATTAAGAATCCATACATGACAATAGCATTTTAAAATTAACATCCCATAGAAGCTAATATAGCAGAAGTATGGTTGAAGTGGAAAATGAAACAATATATCACACCTAAGCCATATTTAAAGCGCTTGACAGGTTCTAGCATGAGTATCAATTAGGATAAATTCATACCAAAACCAGTGAGCCACTCGCATTCCAAAACATGATACAAGAGAAGTGGATGAAAACAAGATGAACAATTAAACTAACACATAAAGGGGAGAGTTACAAACTGTGAAACACCAAAGACCAGAATCCTCATTAAAGATGGAACTCCTCCTCACTGAAACCCAATGGGCTCTGTGCATTCATATAAAAGTTCTAAAAAAATGCATACAAAATTCTCTTACTACATAATTTTCTGAAAATCTAGAACCCTATACAATCTGTTCTTGGGGATTTTTATAGGAGAAAAACGAGTCACAGGAGTGGATGATGTACATTAAATTGATTTATTAAGACAACATGGAGGAAGTGTCCACACCCATATTGCTTAATGGCACTGCATTGTTGTATTTACTTCATAGTATGGCTGAGGGGTCTTTGTCAGGTCGACATCTAACCTCTGATGTTTATTTGGAGTCCTTTCTAACTGTAAAGCCCTTTGTTCTGCCTTCTGGAATTAATGGCATGGATATAAGGTCTGCGGGTCTCCATACTCCATAACTGCTGGTTCTGACAGTCTTTAAGAGGCTTCTGTCAGTGTAATTAACTGTTTTTGGGCTCGAGGAGGCATATAGACTTCTGTAGGAAGGTGTCCTTTTTGGAGAAACGGTGCTCTGCTGACATTAAACACAGTTATGGCTTGTTTCATGTGCATTTGGTCTTCAAGCTGCGCTTTCTTCCTTTGAGCACGGGGTTAAGCGTTAATTATTCAATACCAGGCTTAAACCCCTTTAATCCTCTTTGCTACTGATACACTTTGCCGTTGTTGAAAGTTTATCTCTGTGCATTGAATCACAGTGGCTATGACTGTGAAGGCTGAGTGAATTTGTCACTCTGTAATCCCTGCACAAATGCAATAAACCTATTATAAAAATATAGGGGAGATGGCGGAAGAATGCTTTGGAGGCCTGGAGGAATGGTGGCGCGGTGGTGGAGAACAGTGGAAACAACGAAAGAGTGGTGGAAGAAATAAGATATAATGTAAAACCCAAATTTTAACGCTCGGGTGATTTACAAAGAAAATGGAGCAAACTGTATGAAAACAGGGCCATCTGATGGTGGGACCCGGCGGGCGGAGGGCGATTAACTGTGAGTCATTGATCTGGATCAAACGAACGGTCGTGATTAAATCGTAAAATCGCAATCGAGGGAGGCAGCGGGGGACACATTTGAGAACTTGCGATTGGCGATGGTGCGATTGAGCGCCAACCGTACGATCTGGGTCAGATCGACGATGGAGATTAAATCGGCGGGGAGACGAGATGGAGGTATAGAAGCAGGGCGGGAGAAATGAGGGCCGTCGGATCTAAGGGAACGAACGGCAAGGATGGAATCGGGGATCGTAAATCAGCGTAACACAAAAAGGTGCTTTACGAAATCTCTGATTGGCGATGGGGTTGCGATGCGATTAGTGCTGGGCCGTCAGATTTGAGAATAGATTGACGGTTGATATGTGATCGGAGGGGGGGGAAGGGGAGGAGAGATGGGCACGATGTAGAACTAGCGCGGGCCATCATATCTGTATAGATCGACGGTGGGTATTGCACCCGCGCTCCACAGAACATTACACTATCGCGTCGGAGATATTTGAGTTAACAAAGAAATGCGCTTCCGTCCATCTCTCCGATTGTGATAAGCACCTTGCGGGCTAGCACCTGGTCTTGGCACCCGGGCATATGGGGAAGTGGTTAAGGGGCTAGTCTAAAAGGGGCTTAGCCTGTCATAAGGTGGAAAGTGGGTTTTTGGCCCGTTTTTAATGCATTTTAAGGCCAACAAGGGGTAACGGTAAGGGGGTTGAATGGATTTTAAGCCAAACAAAGGGTATTTGTGAGGTTAAAAGGGGAATTGGATGATTAATGAGGAATTAGGAGAGGGGAAAAAGGTGAAGAAACAGAGGTTAAGTGGGGATGAAATAAGAGGGAAAGGCCTATTTGGCATTCTTCTTTGCAAACAGAGAGGTTTCAAAATTGGGAACAGCAGTGAATGTTAACCATATGGTCAACAGTTATGCTTGAAGAAAGTGAAGATTCTACACTAGACATTTGAAGTGGTTGATTACTTTTGTCATTTAACTTACATATTAATTCTTTAATTTTTTTGTCATTTAACTTATTTTAAAATGAATAAAAAATAGTGAAAAAATGTTTTATCATCAAAATTCCTATCAATAATATAGAGCTATGCCTTTTTCTTTTTTTCTTTTTTTTTCTTTTTTTTAATGTAACCATGTATGCTTCCTCGACAAACATATTTAACCAAATCTCAGGCCTCTTCTGTGAGACTTCTTTCATGAGTTTCCGAAAAGAAATATTTGTATGGATACTGATAGGTCTAATGCGTTTATATGTAAGATTATTTATGTGCTGAATTTTCTAGCCAACATTGGTATTTTAAATTATGTGTGTTTTTAGAATGCCTTATGTGTGCAAGAATAATGAATTTTCCAACCCAGCATTGGTATTTTAAATTAGACATCGATATTTATCTTTTTATAAACTATATATTAACCATGATTTTTAGTTTTGGAGGATGTCTGCGATATGGTATCTTATGTTGTCCTAGAGTATATTAGAGATATCATTCTATGGAGGGAAAAGGTTCTTATTTCTCGATTAAGAATCAACTCGCATCATCTTCGGTGTGAAACTGGATGCTAGAAAAGGCCTAAAGAAGCTTGGGAAGAATGAGTGTGTACATTTTGCACGTCTAGGCAGTGGAATCGGAAAAACAATTCATTTTGGAATGTGATGTGTTCAAAGACATCAGAGAAAGTTATGGGAATATGTTAGCATCGGTTTCTTGGCATTGTATTTTCATCTATTGTATTGTTGGAAGCTTGGGCCAACTCATCATCAATTTGAATAAGAAAAGGACTGAAATGCAAAAGGTGAAAAACAAGGAACACATAGTCCTATAGACTATTTTTAGTCTCATAGACAATAAAATCTCATTTCATTTCAGAGTGTGGAGAAAATCTTGTGGACAAAGAATTATGAGAAAGCTTCAAAAGCTCTCCTCCACACTCCTCATTGATTTTCTATTACTTTCTACTGAGGAAATATCTTCTATGTTATTAATTTAGATGAAGACAACAACCCACTTAGCAACATGCTCATATGCAGAGAGAATAAAATGGTAACACTACAAAATTCAGTACATGTGATGGAGATGTAATGAGTTCATTATGGCATGGATAGATGACAAAGTGCTCAAGGTAACCCTCCTTCCATTTGGGGTAATTAATCATGTCTATGATGCCTCCTCCATGTTGCTTCATGATAAGGTTCACTAACTTGGTTAACATAAAATTAAACATGTCTATGATGTTGGCTCAATATCCATCCAAGTCTTGCAAAATTATGATTTTGGCTCAATATCCATCCAAATCTTGCAAAAGTCAATATTATTGGTTAATTAAATATCCCAACAACTACCTAATTGTCACAAACAAATATCAAAGAGTAATAAATTCAAGCATTCCATGAACAAAAAACATAAATGTTTAGTACACAAGATCATAAAACAGAGAAAATGAGAATGTCAATCAGTGAGAAGCAAATGGTTAATGCTTTATATGTGAAGTCAAAACATTGAACCAAATTATTCTTAAGACCTACACCTTCATTCCTTATGACAATATGGCATACATGTCTTGGCTATACCTTAAAATTAAATGAGATGCATTTATGCACATTAGGGTATCGCTTATAAAAACAAATAATTTCATCCCTATTGATGAACCCATGTGTGAATGACCCACCAAATTTGGTTGAGACTCATAATAATAATAAATAAAGAATAATAATTATTTTTGAAAAGGATCAATTTACATAATATGGAGTGCGGAGTTGGAGCTACTGCTAATCACACTTCTTTGCACTCGATCTCCTTTGCATAGCTTTCCTCTACATTGCTCTCCTCGGCAAGCTTACATAAAAATTTTCTTTGCACTAGATCTCATGTGCATAACTCTCCTCTACATTGTTCTCCTCCGCAAGCTTACATCAAAATGTTGGAGAAAGTGATTGTGCATGATGCCAATAACAAAGAAGAAAATGTTGGCCATGAAAAAAATAACCAAAAATGTCCTAATAAGGATATATGACAAGTTGGGGAATTGGAGATTTATTTATTTACAATATTTCATTGTGAATGTGTAATATTGCAGAGGTGTGGGAGTGTGGACGAAGCACGCTCGCACCTCCACAATATTGCACTTCTGCAATGAAATATTATATTTGTATCTATAAGGTAATATCATTATCTTTTAAATGTCATTTTTTTAATATATATATATATATATATATATATATATATATATATATATATATATATATATATATTGAGGTCTTCTTCTAGTTCTATTCTATTTTAAGAATAATGTACTTAGGATGAGTAAATTAATGCAATATAATATAGTGTCATACGTGTTTCATAATTTGGTATATTTAAATGTTTTTGTTTGACCTACCCATGTCAAATTGAATGAGAATCTCTTGTAGCTGATATTTTTTTATCACAATCGATACCACCGAATCATCGCCTACATCAACAATAGCTAGACACAATGCATTCTCAATGTAGTCCCGCTCCATGGAGTTAACTCCAAGAATCCCCCAAGTATCATTTCCTTGCAAAGCAACATCGATCGTAGGCACATTATCCAAGTAGCATTGCCTTGCAAAACAATGTCGATCGTAGGCACATTAAGCCCTGGCTCAGTGCTCCCCACAAAATGGGGTTCCCTTGTACCTCATGAATCAAAACACACAACCTTTTCCAAGGGCGGTGGATAGGGTTCCACTTAGTCAACGTGCTTGATATTCATTTTTCTAGCAACCTGGGTGTAGATGGCCACAAGGGAGTTGTAGATGGGGGTCGTCAGTTGTGTGTAGCACACCATAATGCTCAATTTGGTTTTGTCACATCTTATGGTGTTGATTTGCAGAGAAATGAATATCCATCTCAGTTTGAATCTACTTTCACAACAACTCACTCGATGCCATTACTTGTGGAAGTGAAGAGTGCTTCATGAGCTTGCAGAAGATTCTGAAGCTTATGAAGCAATCTGCACTTCCACAAGTAGTGGTACTTGTGCAAGATAAATGTAACATTGGACACTCTAAGCGGAAACAATCAATAAAAGAAAATTGGATGTTGTCAATATTCCCATAATTTGGAAGACTTCAATGACGAAATTATACAAATTAATGTGAGCCTTTATAACCTTAAACATCAATACATTTTGCGAAGTGCGGAGGTGTGGAGGAGCTCCAAGAATGGGGCCTCCAAACTGGACATTGTCAATATTCCCATAATTTGGAAGACTTCAATGATGAAATTATACGAATGAATGTGAGCATTTATAACCTAAAACATCAATACATTGTGTGAAGTGCAGATCATTTATAACCTGAAACATCAATACATTGTGTGAAGTGTTGAGGTGTGGAGGAGCTCCAAGAGTGGGGTCTCCTCCACATCTCTGCACTCCACATAATGTATCAACGATATGGAGCTCGACCCCCACACACGCCAACGTAAGGGACCTGGAACTCCGTCAATTCTAGCATTATTAGGCAGAGTAGTAGCAATGTTAGGCATATTAGTGTTAGTGTGAGAGCACTCACCAATGGAATGGTCACTAAAATTTAGCCTTCTTTTATTTTAAAATTATTTTTCAGACACTAACAAATATTGAAAATAAAACGCCCTCCACTAGAGGAATTATGTCTCATCAGAGCTCTCTCATCCAATCGAAAAGTAGAAATAAGATTTTCATAAAATTAGAAAATTATTTTTAAATATACTAGAAAATTAGGAATATTCAATATTTTCTCGAAAGCTTTGGTTAAAATTGCAAAAAATCGACAAAATAATAGAAAGTCAACTAATTTTGACTCGAAGTGAGTGTTATAGGAGACTAATAATCAAGTGTTATAATAAATGTACAATTAAAACATGAAATATTTAAGTGATATTATAAATTTGAAAAATAAAATTAATACCATTAAAATTAAAATTAATATTGAGTATTTTTATTTAAAAAATAATTGACAATTTAATTTAAATATAATTTTAATTTCTAATATTACTATTATTTTTCGAATTTTGGCTTCTGTGATCCATCTTATAATAATAATAACTAATTAATTAGATTAAATTAAATAAAAAGATCTATATATTTTATTAAATGATTAAATAATTTACTAATTAAATAAAACTAGTCATCATTAATCTATTTGAAAAAAATTTAAAGTCAAACTAGTTGTTATCATAACGGTTAGTTTAGCCTTTTCTGCATCTATTTAAACTCAACGTCCAGATCTGATCTCTCACCTAGTCCTGATGATGAACCACACTGGCTGGTTCGAAACGTGTCGACAAAGTTCATTTGAATGTGATTATTACCGAAAGAATTATATACAATTATTATTATTATTGAATTGTATAACGTTTAATTGATATTAAAAATTTATATAATAGAATAAGTATTCTTAAAATTAGGATTACATTGAGGATTTTATCTAATATTTAAATGATATAATAAATTTGAAAATAAAATTAATATGATTAAAATTAAAATTAATATTGAGTATTTTTATTAAAAAAATAATTGACAATTTAATTTTAATATAATTTTAATTTCTATTATTATTATTGTTATTATTGATGAATTGTATAATGTTTAATTGATGTTAAAAATTTATATAATAGAATAAGTATTCTTAAAATTAGGATTACATTGAGGATTTTATGTAAAAATTATTAATGAGTAATTTAAGCTAAAGTTTAAAGAAATTGAAATTGTATTTTTTTGGGAAATTTTTAAATTATTTGATCTCAATACTTTTATTTGGAGTTATATAATTATGTGTAAACAAATTTTTTATATAAAATAACTTATTTGTAGTGTTCCACTAAATTTTATAGTTTAATTAAATGTTTGATAATTATTATTTTTATTAACAAATAATAATAAGTTATTTTTATGTCAACGGATCATAGAATAGATGGCGACACGGTGTACTGTTAATTACTCCATGATGTGAAGGTCACTGGTTTGAAACTCCATGGGAAAAAATCTAACCATGTTAAGAGTTGGTGTAGCCCAAATCGAGTGCCATCCATGGGTGATTTTAATGGCTTAGATGCCCCTAGGTCATGGTTTTTCAAGCCGCAGATCAAGTGATGTAATCTCTAGAAAACTTAGACAACTTGACAACAACAAAAAATAACAAATTATTTTTACAATTACAACCTATCTCAAATATTGGCAGATAAGGCCCTTTTTTGTATGATTATTGATCCAAAAAATTGTTTAGACCTATTCGGAGAGAAATTTGTTTACATAAATTTATGTGCAATCTTTCCTCTATATTCAACACTTAGTTGATTTTCCGATGTGCAAAGAAACTCTACACATTTCTTCTCCACACTCTACCTCTTCGCACACTTTCCCTTTTGCACACCATACTTCTGCACACACTCACCTCCACACAACTGAAACTCTACACATATCTCTCTCTACACATACCTCTCTGCACACTTATTCTGCACATTAACCCTCTACATACTTCTCTTTTGCACACCATACTTCCACACATACTCACCTCTACACAACATGAAACTTTTTCACAATCCAATCATCCACACATCATGTCATTAGTTAACATTAATTGTGAAAATCAGATTCCCTTCGCCACATTTACTCTCTTGTTCCTCTTTTTTCTCATTTTGAGGTCACTTAACGGATCAATAAAAGAATTTTATCTCTAGGCGAAATCAATGTGATGGAAATCGTACTTCGAGATCTACTCTTCATCGCCCCTCGGAAAGCATAATTTTGAGTTAGTAACTTCCACTTATAATTTTCCTCATTGAACGGAATGGCATTAGAGGAGATGGTATATTAGTAATTGCTCCAAAGAAATAGTTTATTTGTGTGGGCCATTTTGATCCAAAAACTAGAATAATGAAGCTCGAAGTCAAGAAGAACTTCGAGCTTCAAAAGAACTCAAAATATTGTCAAGCTACCCAGAACCCAAAATTTGATACAATGGAATGAACATCGTTAAGGAGTTCATGATGCCTTTTATATTATAGGCTCCTTCCAATATTTCTTTCGTAGACATTTTAATATTTGGAAATCCCTTTACAGAATTTTCTTGCTATTTTTCTTGAATAATGGGGCAAGAAACTACCTCCAATATCCCTAAGTCAATTCTCTAAACATTATATTAGTCTTTCGAAAGAAATGTTCTTTCCGGTTGGGATGACCTCATTTCTAGTGAATTATCCTTCCAGCTTAACCAAAATGTCCAAAACTCGCATTTTTTAATGACAACATATTTGGTCATAGTCCTGGTCTCATGTCATACCTTCCATGCCCTACCCCATAAGAATAATTTGAATTCAGACATAGAACTAGTGCAGTTCGGGTGCACTATGCATAAGGCATTTTTTTGTTATTGTCAAGTGCAAGATTCTTTGTTAGAGAAGTTAATTATTTGGTGATTGGGTGAGAACCCAGTAGAATCTCAAATGAGCCATAGGATTTAGGATTTCCGGTGGGAAATGGGATCCATGAAGAGAGAAGAAAACACCCTAGTTAGAATCTATGGATTCCAGGAAAAATCTTTATTGCTTCCAAAGTTTGTATTGGACGGATCATTGTTAAGTATGTAGGAAATACCATTCATGGTTAATTATTTTGTAAAGAAAGAAAAAGAAGCATTTTATTTATTTTTATTTTATTCTAGTAAAATTGACTGTGAGTAATGCATCCCACCTAGCAGAATTTTTTGAATCGTTAATTTTTTTCAATTTAATTAAAGCAGAGGAAATTCAAGGATTTGAAACAAAGGGTATTTTTTTAAGGCACCTCGCCATAGTAAGATATGGAAATTTGTTTATAAGAATTACTCAAGGAAGTGAATAAATTCACATCGGCCCATCAAGAGAAAGAAAAACACCTACCCCTATTGAAGAAACCAACATTACTTCAAGAAGGAAAAATAGAGAAAGATGTAGAAATCTTACAAACACCCCTCCAATTTTGACAACTGAGGCTCACTGGAGTTCTCCATCAAGTCATAAAAGTAAGGGAACCAATGTGAATAGAAGAACAAGTGATGATAGGCCCTCATGCAGAGGAGATTGAGAGGATCCACCTCCCAATGTGATATTAGAAAGATGACACACTATTGAATCATAGAAAAGTGAAAATTCTAAGGGGCTCAACCCGCGGAAGAGTTAGACGATATGGAAGTTGATAGTACCATGCTACCTAATTTGGTTGTAGCCCGCATGGATAGAACTTAGAGAATTATTAAATAAATAGTTGAGGAACCAATCATGTTTGATGACCATTCATAGACTATGCAAGATGAAAACTATGATAGGAGCAATAAGAAGCTAAGGGTGGAAAGAGTAAAGGTTCGAAGTAGAGGGGCCATTAATCAATCCTAAATAGAAGTGGACATCTTTGACATATGAGCTATTATATTCCTAAATCTACACCAAACTACTGGTGAAGCTCACACTCACTATGTTATATAACACGAGGCAAAAAATCTAAAACTAAAAATAAGAATGAATGAGCTTGAAGAATCTCTCAGTCTAACGCCTATTTTCATTACCCCTTTAGCTACAAAATAACTCGAGGCTATGGAAACTACTCCTGGTACACCACATCAAATAATAAAATCATATCTTATATTGTAACTAATATCAATAAAAGATTTGAAATTATTGAGGAACTATGGGAAATCACTCTGACTTAAGAAATTTGGCACAAAAAATTCACTCATTTTTTGAGTATCCTAAAAGAGATATTGAGAAGGATCGACAATTTGTCAATAACAAAATTTCAACCTATATCCATAAAATTATCTCACTCAAATAATTCTAGAGGAAAACAAAATCTCTTAGGGCTTAAGAGACTTAAGCATATCAAAGTTGATTGGTGTGCCAGAATCAAAATGTTAGAGGAGGCTATTGTTGACTATGCAAATATTGATGATAAAAGGAGAAGTACAGTTCTTAAGGCCATTAATTTTTTGATGACCTATAGGGCCTGCAAATTATTAGAGACTCTATGCTTGTTTTTAAAGGTATACTACATGAAGAGCTAGAGGATTTTAAGACATCAATGGGTTTTTAATTTTACAACTCAACTAATTTCTTGAAATCAAAAATCAAAAAATGGTTAGTTACATTTGTTAATTATATTGAATACCTATTAGCTACAACTACAAAGTTGCAAGCAGATGTCCAAGATATCAAGGAGGAAATATTTTACCTACATGTCAAAAAAGGACATACTGGTTCCTTTGATAAAGGAATACATCAAAGAATGGCTGAAGAAATCACTACAAGAAATTGATAATATTCAATAACTATTAAACGGTTGGATTAATGACATCGTTTAAGCCATATAAGTGAGCATCTTCTTCAACATCAGAGAGAGAGGTATTTCCTCATCATTTTTTTGAGTATCCAAATCCATTGAATAAATTCCTCTATTTCTTCCTAAACTTTGGTCATCCAAATTTCTTGATTGTTCTGCATGACATTTAAGTTTATCCCTAACTGCAACTCTTTATTTATTTCAGGTACCTTAATATTTACAGGTCCATCGGAACCCAATCATAATCCCCTTATGGGATGAATGCATATTTGCAACTTTAAGTATTATGATTTTGAAGAGTGGATTAGGCACTTGAATTTTTGAAACTTTGGATTTTTATATTTATTTCCTAATACTCGTAGAGAGCTCCCATCCAAGAAATCAATTCATTTGTGATTTTAAGATTTATTTTAAAGCAGTACGAATCTCATGAATGTTTTCCTATTATCTTTAGGAATTTGATGGATGAAATCAATATATACCTCTTTGAATATATGGACCATTATGCATTTGTCTTTGTATATTGTCTTGCTTCAATGATGCTTATCTCACAATGATGAATGGAATGGACATTATCAATTAAACTTCGCAAATTTATTTCTATTGTGATTTTTGTTTACCGCACTTAGTCCACTCACAAGTGCATGATATGAATGTATGTTATTTCTTAGAATATATTGAAAATATGAGTGTTCATTGAAATATAAGTACCAACTCTTTAAAAACATAAAGGGACTTGTATCGAGGCCCTTAGAGGAAAACTTTTTTTCTCGATGGGAAAAAACATCAACATTTTTTGTGACCATATTGGGGACTCTAATAATACAATATTCATTTCCTAGTAAATGACTCGTCCAAACCCAATTAAACCTCATCTTTTCATTGGGTTGAATGACCAAGGAAGTATCTTGCATCAGTTGTATGATGTTTTCTTACAAATATCAAGAACAAGAGAAGAATTGGAAATATCTTGGAATTTTCTAGCTAACTAGGAAGAAACTACACCATAAAATCCACATAGGTGACTCCAATAAACTAAACTTAAACCAGAGCAATATGGGACCCTTCAAGGCCCAATAATAAGAATCATAATTAATAAATTTATAGAGGAGGCAAATACTTCCTCAGATAAAGGAGTGTTTCTTTTCTCTCCCCCTAGTGATGACAAGATGGAAGAAAGGAGAGAATAAAGGAAAGAAGAAAGAGCTTAATGACCAAAAGGGAGAAATTAAAGTAGAAGACTTGGATTCAACCAACTTGCATTGCAAGGGGAACAACACCCCCTTTCTACATTTTCAATTGGTCTTTTTCATTTTTTTAATGGAGATGGTAACATGGATCCTGATAAATACATGGACCAATTTTTGGAAATTTTTTATATCCATGGGATTGTCCATGAAGATGTGATGGTAAGAGTATTTCTTCAAACCTTGGTTGGACACACTTATGATTGGTACTTGTATTTACCCATTGGTTCTATTACTTCTTTTTATGATACAGAAAATTCCTTCATAAGACAGTACAATCGACCTTTAAGATATCGTACATTTCTTACTCAATTCACACAAATCCAACTTCAAAGAGATGAGAATATTAGGGACTTTAACCTCAAGTTTTTCAAAACCCTATAGCTAATGCCCCAAGAATATCATCCCAACGAGCTTGTGATCTGTGGGAGTTATATGAATTCCATACCTTCTAATGTCAAAAATGTTGTAAAATCATCCCATACAGAAAATTTGGATGGAGTCATGAGAAAATCCTAGGAAATGGAAGAAGATATGATAGAGAGCAAAGTGGAACTTGAAATTATTTTAGGAAATGCGTAGAGGGAAATTTCTTCCCTTAATATTTTAGAAGTAAATAGGTCACTTCATGTTCACAATTCCCAAGAAATAGTGGTTGGAAGAGTTATCTTTCATGGCATTACTCCAAATGTAATAAATGTTCTTAATATTGAAGAAGTGTCTACTTCAAAGGTTAAGTATGATATTTACCAATTAAATAGAATGATGAAGCAGATTCAGAATTAGATAATTAAATTAAATAAATATGATGATTAAAAACCACAATAATAGAAAAACATTGAGTCATCTATTTATGGACTTGGGAATCAAATTGTTGGCAATATACCACCAATGGGACCTAGACCCCCAAGATGTTAAAATCCAAGTTCTCTTACCATAGACGATCAATAATTTGAAGAAGTAGATCCTTCTTAGACACTTGAATATCTCACTCAAGAGAATGCCTCTATTCTCAAATCAATGGAAATGGGAGATAATCCAATATTCTCTTTTCAAGAAGAGTAATCTCCACAAGAAAATGAAGAATTTTTGTAACAAGAGAACATAATTCATACAAGAGCACAACTAAATAAAGAAAAGGGTAAAGCTATGATAGGACATCATGTTAAAGATCAAAGGGAAACATGAGGTTAAAGGAACTTGCCTCAAGACAAGACCTTGCTATCTCAATACAAAACTCAGGGTTCCATGAGGATGACTTACAATATAATGGATGACTAGTATAGCTTTCCCTTTTCAGAAGTTGTCATGATTCCTCAACAAAGATAAATTCTTATCAAAGCTCTCAAAAATGAATAATCCTCCAATAAAAGAATATAATTTATTGTTACTAATCGTCCACAAGCTAATCCTCTAGTCCAAACCAAGTTGTGTGGGAAGGTCTCTCCTTTATATCTATCACTTGAGACTCCAGAATTTGTACTACATAATTTTTTGATAGATAGTGATGCTACCAATAACATTATGTCACTTCATATTATGAATGCAATAGGATTGTATTGCACCAGCCACTATGAAGCAAGAGAAATCATATTTGCAATAAACTCAAGGAAGGTACCTACTTATGGGGAGATTAAGTATTTTTTTGCAATGATACAATCAACGCCTCATATTACAACTATATTTACAATAGTGGTGGTTGATTTACCTATCGCATGTTGATTGGTTCTCATAAGGAAATGTAGCTTCCCTCTTGGGGGATATTTGATGAACAATGGAAGTTTCATGATGTTTCCAAATAAAGATGTGTGATTAACAAGAACACCACAAGAACCCAAGAATCTTGTCTTCTTTGAAAAGAAACAAATTAATATTGTGGTTGAATATAATAACACAAATATGGTAAATTATGCCATTCTTAATAATGTAGATATTTTATAGAACAGTGATTAGATTTCATTTTCAAGTACTTGGAAGATATTCATTGATGGTGTTGCATCCAACACTGGATTAGGAGCAAGAGTAATTCTAGAACTACCACAAGGTGAACATTTTCCAAGTTCCTTTTCTTTGAAATTTATTTGTGCAAATAATGAAATGGAATATGAAGCATTAATTCAATTTCTACAGCCAGTCCACCAAAATGGAATTAGAAATATTTTAGTTTTTTTTCCAGGAAAAAAATCAAACTTTTTATAGACCAAGTCAGTAAAAATTTACATAGTATATGTTGTAGCATTCCTTATGAAATCATCAACCCAAGAGAGGTTGAGGCCATCGATACCCATCCACTTTGAAATAGTGAAAGGAGAAACATACCATAAGCCAGGGCTACACAATTGTTCCCAAAAGAGGGAAAGAAACTGGCTACCCTTGTGATCCATAATATCCACACAAAAAATCCATCCAAAAAAGATGCACCAAGTCATCTATCCTGGGCCTCAAAAAGAGAAACACCCAAACAAGCATGAACAAAGGGCCTCTCTGAAGAGAAAATAGCCCCATAAATATGTCATTATATATGTTGTTAAAGTCAAGAAAAGAGAAAAAATATAGTCACTTCTGTCAACAGAATTACATATAAAGGACTGAGTTTTTAAGTTATAACTGAATAAATCTACAAAGCCTCCAGGAGATAAAACATGACTGGAGAAAAAGTGAATATGAAAAACATAAATAAAAATGATCAGTAGGGTCTGGTGTTCGACACACGAACAACCAGCCCCTCTTTTTTCTCTACAGACCACGCGCCTGTAGCAAGTTGAAGGTTGACTTTAGAAAGTAGGTCAACTTCCTTATTATGTTCCCTGTATATATGGTATAAATAAATCAAATTGAAATGAGTTTTGAGAGCCTTTATTTCTTCAAGAATAGGAATTAATAAAAAGTGAAAACATCTCTGAGAGTTGTTAACCCAATATATGACATTTAAATAATCCCAAAAAAATTGTATCAACTCGATGCCCAAATGAATCAGCCAGCAAAGAATGAGTTTTAAAGTTTGAAGCTCAGCAAAATTTTTTGATCCTTCCCCAATACCAACTGCTGCAGATAAAGAAGAATGTTTATTTTTATGAATGATCATCCCAGCACCACATGTGCCCTAGGTCGCCGCACCATTGAAATATACCCATGGAAAGGAGTGATCTATGACCTCAAGGAAAATCCTTCGTTGTTTGTAAGGATGGTTTTCAGGAGGAAGGCCCGAAAAATGGTTGCATGATAGGAGAAATTTCTTTAAAAATACATTTGTTCCGGGAAATCCAAATACCCCAGGAAATAATGAGTGGGATGATTCTGTGAACTGTGTATGTGCTTTCTTCCCACCATCTGTTCCATGCATCCCCACACAAATTCCCACTCCAAGGCTGACTAATCAAGCAAAGTGCACCCATTTTCTCCCAGACCCTCTTTGTGAAGGGATAGAAGAGGAACAAGTGGGCAGTTGATTCTAACTCTGACTTACACATAACACATCTGCCCGAGCCAAACTGAAATCTCTTTTGAAGTGTGTCCAATGTGGGAACCTTATTTCGAAGGACACACCAAAAGAAAAGTTTTGATTTTGGTTGTCCACTTAGTTTCCATAGTGGTTTATACCACCACTCCAACTGGCCCTGGTCCATGAGGTGTGCATAGCCGAATTTAGGAGTGAAATTGCTCAATTTTGAAAGGATCCAACAAAGGGAGTCCTCTGATTCTTTGATACGACTCCCCATCCACTCTAGTTCCATGATAAATTCCTGCCATTCCTGTTTCCACCAATCCTCAATGCCCATCATATTTGCATCCCTCCAAGCCTATGACCACATCGAGGAGCATTCGGGATCATTGATCTAGTTTATCGTTTTTATACCCTAGCCATAAAGATCCACACTTGGTGCTTCAGATAGGGAGTATCTGTTGTTGAAACCCAACCAAGGGTTCAAACCAATACATCATCTTTCATCATTCCCTATTTTCCAAGAATGGCCTTTTTCCATGATGCCAAGAGCCGAAAGGGTGGCCTTCCAAATAGAAGAGACACGGTAGTGTGATTTCTTAGGAAATCGAATCCAGTCAGCAATTGGCATAGGATAAATATATTTCCTTTCCACCAAGGAGGTTCGGAGATTTGTGGCAGTGAGGAGTCTCCAACTTGATTTGGCTGCCAAAGAGGTGGCAAAGAAATGGAGGTTCTTTATGCCCCAGCCACCCCATGCTTTTGGCTTCGCAATCTTGTCCCAGTCCACCCATGGAATAGTAATTTTGGATTTTTTACCGGACCAGAGAAAATTGTTGCAGATACTTCTAATTTTGTTAAGGATTGTGATCGAGACCCAAGCAAGAGAGATCCAATACACTAGAATTTCCATGAGAACTGATTTAATAAGGACCAGATTGCCTACTCTGGAGAGCCACTTGTGGCTCCACATGTTTATTCGGTTTTCTATTTTTGAAACTAGCCACCACTAGTCTTGTTTCCAGTAGGAGTCCGGTTTGAGTGAGAAGCCGAGGTATTTGATACTGGCCCCGAAAGGATACTGGTTAAAGGGTAGGATATTCAAGACCCAAGCCAGGTGTTAGGTCCCTGTAATTTTGGCAGATTAGCAATGACCAAAAAGACAAGGGTAATATCAAACCAATCTTCGGAGTCCTGTGACCTAGCCTTCCTGGACTCAGAGAGGGCTCTCTCTATGCTTATGTAAAGGATTTAACTTGTTTGATTTTAGAGTTTTATTTTAGGCTAGTTATAGGGATTATGGTTTGCTTGTTTGTTTGTTTGGTTGGATAAGTTTTCAAGAAGAATAAGTAGAGTAAGAGAGGATCAATCCATTGGGCTATGGAGTCTACAAATATTTTGAAGAGTGCAAAAATAGTTCAAGGGTGTTTCATAGGGCAAGTAAACAGGGCCAAATGGATCTAAGTAGGTTTTGAGTGAGTGAAATGAACATGGAGGAGTGAATATATTAGTTAAGGGGCAATCAAGGATCCTTTAACAAACTAATAACAAGGAAAATATTTCAACATGATTAGCATAGTAAAAACTTGAAGAGCAATGAAGGATTCTTCAACCAAACAATACTAAGCAGACCTTAGAGCAACAAATGAGTAAAATTAGAGAGAAGTTAAGGATTCTCTGAAACTTACTTGCAAAAAATTAGATTTTTAACATAACATCTCAGTAAAACTAAAGAGCACTTAAGAATTCATTAGTTAAACTTCAAGGAAGAAAACATAAATATCAAAGGATGCAAATAAAGCAGGGTGCCAAAAGACATGTCCTACTCTAAGATTTTTATCCTATGATCAAAGAAACATAATGAGAACTGAAGAAAACATGTACAAAGGTGGAATACATCACCATTCAACAAAGCTTTATGAATCCTAAGAATGAGCTCATTCCACAGCTACTCAATCCAAAGCCATCACAAGACACCAAAGCCAATTTCACAAATAAACTCAGAGTCTATGTCATATTATGCTCAGCAACCAACCAACAATTACAATGAGGCATCAAGGCTCTATTTAACCATAAAATGAGGAGATGGAAACCCTAAGAGGCTTCTAGAAACCATAAATACACCATAAATGTCATTTATGTCCAAAGAGGCCATGCAAGGCCCAAGGCACATAATAACTATTGCAATAAATGAAAGATAACTTAAACATGACTCCTTAATCAAAGATAGAGTGATTTTCCCAAAAAAAACTCGAAAAAATACTTCAGTGTGTTTTGTTGACTTTTTTGCAAGGGGGCAGCTTCATAGGTCTGAAGGCGCAGCACCTGCACAGGAAAACTGGGTCCACTTGCAGCCAAGTTTTGATGGACTTCCCGATGTCGGAATCGGCTCCGTGATGGCTTGTTGGAAAGCCTGTTCAGTATAATTTCCAAAAATTCCTTTTTTCTGATTGGGCTTCACTAACCTGTTCAAAAATTAAATCTCCCAAGGCTACTCAAGGTGCAGCGCCAACCCTGAAAACATGGCAGAAAGGTGAAAATTGGCATGTTTTTGGGTTTTTTGAGGGGCCAAAACTGCTCCAAATGCTCTGAAATTTGGTGTGCATGATGTCCTTGGGCTGATGAACCTAAAAATGTAAATTTTACCTCCATTGGATGCCTGTAGAAAAATCATAGCGCCAAGGGTGTTGCGCTTTCGGCCCTTAATATCAGTCAAAAAAGCAAAAATGTCAAAAACTTGCCAAAATTTGCAATTATCTTCCTTATGGGTTTTGGGGGGCCTGTAGAGAAGCTTAAGCAATGATTCCAAGGTTTTCTTGGTCTTTTGCCTCCTTTAGTGCTTGTATTTCGGCAAGGGCTCCTTTGAGCTTGGCCCTTGCAAATTTGTTCTTCAAGGCATAGTGCTTGGCCATCTTTTTCTGTAGGCCAAGGTCTCTTTGTGTCCTCTTCAGCTGCTTGTTTTCATCCTTATAATACTCAATGATATACTTTTCCATGCCAAGATTTCTTTGTAGGTCTCTGATCTATGCATCCTTGCTTTGGAGCAAGATGCTTGTAATCCTCCTCTCATCTTCATTTTCACTGTCAAGGTCAATGAATTGACACTCCTGTTTAGTTTGATGTTTTCCTTTCTTATCTCCAACAGTGACCTTTTCCTTGCCTTTGTCAAGCTTCTTTTTTGAGGTAGAAGGCATGGCCCCTTACCTTTTAGAGGCAGCAAACACATGCCTTTCTCCTCTTTGGTATGTCAAAGGAAGAGGTTCAACTCTACTCATTTTAGTGCCATATGTTTTGTTTCCATCATTGTGGTCATCTTTGTTTGGCTCACTGACATCTTGGCTCATTTCTCCATTTGTATCCTTCATGCTGGCATCACTGCCCTTTCTTTGGTTGTTTCCCTCATGGCTGTCTTCATGATCACTATGAACTTCACTGTCATTTGTTTCACTTATGTCAGCGTCTTCATTACCTTGACTGTTTCTTACCTCATCATCTCCAATATCATCCTCATTGTTTTCCTCTTCACTGATTTCTGCACTATCATCATTACCACTATTATGAGCTTCATCAAACCCTGTTTCATTGTCTTCTATCTCCATGTTTTCTACACTATTCTTTTTACTACCTTCATCTTGCTCATCATGGATTTGTTCCATACTGTCTTATGCCTCCTTGCTGTGATTTTCACTGTGGTTTTCACTGCTATCATCAGCTTCTTCACTAACATTTTGGTCCTTTGTGTCATTGTTGTCATTAGCATCATTACCATTGTCAGGTTCATTGTCTTTACTACCCTCATGGCCATTATGACTGTTTTCATGATTGTCATTGCCATCTACCTCCATGTCTTTTGTTTCATTTTTGACCTCTGCCTCTTCACTTTCCTCATTACTTCTTGTCTCATCATTATTTCTTGATTGATCATCACCTTCTCCTTCATGGTCACTTGCTTGTTCACTGCTACTTTTCTCTTGATCTAATGCATTAGGAGAGGGTGAGGAAGGATGGTTTTCTTGAGATGAGGATAGATGTGTAGATGATGAAGCATGATCAGTAGGAGATGATGGGGGAGTTGGGGGAGGAGGATGAGATGATGAGGGAAATGGGGTTGTGGGTTTGTGAACACTTCATGAGCAATGAACACCTCCCATGGTAGGCCCTTTTTCTCCAACAAATGCAGCACAACCATCTTGATTAAAGAGTGATGAAACAAAATTTGCATTTCCTGGGAATAATTCCTCTTTTGTACAACAGAAGACATCTTGTCAATAATCCTATAGAGGTAGTAGGGTAAATGAAGCATCTTAACCCTAGTAAAGTGCATGATTAATCTAATAAGTCTAGAGTACCTTCCCTCACATGTAAAATATTTCATGATGACCCTCATCAAGGGTGCATACCTCTCCAGCAAATGTGAAAAAGGGAATATATATTTGTAGTCTTCTTTGTACCTAGGTTTAAAAAATGGTTCATAGAAGCTTGTGTCTAAATTGGCTCTTATGAACCATTTTTCACCAAAATTAGGTATACCTATAGAATGGGTAATGGCACCTAAGGATATTTCAAAGGTCACCCCTGCAAATTTTGATTGATTGTCATTTAGGTTAAGGATGAATAACCTTGTGAGCTCTGGGTGACTTTGTACATGTTGTACTCTTTCACAAAAGTGAAAACATCCCACATTTTGGAAATATGTGACAACCATAGGAGAGGCATTAAGCTCCATTGTGCTTTGGGGTTCAAACCTATTTGACTTCCCACCTTTGTGTTTCTGCCTCCTAGGCACTTGGCCTTCTTCACTACTACCATTTCCTCCTACTCCGGACATTTTGATTATTGTTGTTTTGAAACAAACCCTAGCTCCGCTTGTGAAGCTAATATGAGAGGTGATGGAATGATGGTAAGAAGGAAACTTTTTCAAGTGAGTGAGAGGGATGAAGGAAGGTGTAAGTGTATGACTATGAGGGAGAGCTAGAACTCAAGGAAAAACATCAGTTACTTGTTATAATTATGCTCTAACAGTAACTTTCACTGATGTTAATTTTGAAATGGAGGGGGCAATGTAAGGTCACTTTGTTTTCAGTGTATGGAGAAGAGCCTTTAAGATTTGATGGAGGACCAACTTCAAACCACTGCAACCACACCACTGTATCCATGTTTGATTGATATCTCCTTGTTTGCAGGTGATGGAGGTTTAAACAGGTTTTTTAGCATGAAGATTAGGGTTTTACCTTAGGGTTTGTTCAATATCTCTTAACATCAATGAAGAAACATTTACTGGAGAAAATAAATAATTACTGAGAGGAATAATTAAACATAACCAGCGACAAATCATAAACATAAACATAGATGTTTAACTGGGAAAAACCCCAAACTCCGGGGAAAACCCATCCTAATGAAATTTCATTAGCCTTGGTCAAAAGCCTGGCCAATCCAGCCAAGTGAGCTTTCACTGCTCACATCCAGGCCTATCTTACAATGAAGTCTTCTCTGCCTTTTATAGGCTCCATTACATGCAATACCATGAGCCGAAAACCATGGGTGCACAATACCATGTGCCCAAAAACTACTGATTGTTTAAACTGGTCAACCTTGACTCTAAGCCCAAGTCAATTTACCTAACATTCCCTCCTTAAACTTGACTTCAGGTTCCTTGACTAAATCTAGCAAACCTTGCCAAGTGAGTGAGCCCCTCTCACTTTGGCTCTTACCTCCCTCAAAGTTTTTACCCTGGGTAATTGTTAACTTGACATCACCCCTATCACTTAGGTCTAACATAGAATTTACCAGTGATTACCCAGGGTTACGCATGCCATACCAGGTCTTACAGCACTATGCCCATTCACATGTTAGAAAATTTGACTCCATTACAATTTTTTTTTTTTTTCTTTTTTTCTGCTTGATGCCAAATTCTCTAACCTTGTACACTTCATGCCCTCTCCTCTTATTGCCTTTGTGGAATTTTAATCCTCACATTTATAAGTACAAACCCACACAAGATTGGTGCCATTCCATTTGTTGATCCTGCAAGAAAATGAGCCATCAAATACAGTTTTAAAATCGTTCTTGTCATTAAAAAGTGCACAGATTTAAGCAGGCCTGCAGCCCTAAAAATGTGAGAGAACGAGCCCATGTATAGCCTCGGAACACCGTAGTTCTCCTCCACCACGGCATCCTCTTGAGCAGTGACAAGTAGATAAACCACCTCTACCACAACTGTTATCCTTTACCGGGCTCTTCTTACCATCGCTCCATGCTCAGATTCTTTGAATGCTTCTCTCGCTAGGACATAATTCTTACTCTTTCTTCTAAATCGATGGCTTCAATATCTTCTGCTCAAACATCCTAAACATTTGACTTCCTCACGACATAAAAATCCTCAATACGCACATCTGAATAGACACATCATGGGATTATCGTCAATCCCTGCAACCACCTTGAAGGGACAATGTTTCATCTGCATCGTCGGGTCGTTGAATCTCATCCTGATCGTATTGCTACACTACCATGCAATCGATTCTAATCCTCCACCATTGAGGAGTCCACGCCAACTAGAAAATTCCATGAACACTGCACTAACTCAGCGGTTTCCACCTGCAATAACTAGCATTGTTATCTCCACAAAATCTACATGTGGAAGCAACAATGGATCTTGGCATCGGTGTTGCCTGCGTAGTTTATCGTGGCTGCCATTAGACAGTGACATCTTGAGCTTGTTTCTAGCACTCACTCTGTGCCCTCTCTTCGACGCGACTACTTTCTTTCTTCCCGCAACAATAACCATATCTCACATTCGCCAACACCGCCACAGTGCTTCATGGCTAATGCTTTTCCATCCGTTACATGATCTCTCTCATTAGCCAAATTTCTAGGACCACCCACATATCCAAATCTCAAATTTAGGAATATATTGTAATATCCCAAAACCGGGACTACTAGCCAGGCATTCCTGAAAAAACACATTTTTCAGGAATGGATGCTACAGCTCTTGAAATCAGCCCTTGTATCCCTTAGATCTGAGTATCTAAGTCCTAAATCCAAGAGGGTATCAAAAATAAATCCTTCTAGGTGGGTTAAACATATCTCCCACACCTAGTTTCCTTGAAAAATGCCCCAAACAAGGACTGCAGCAATAATAAAAAAATTTGCTCAGAAAATAACGCAGCTTCTGCAGAGCAGTGATAGGAGGCTCATGAAATGTTCTTCAATAGTACTTATAGCAGAAAATAAGTTATACAATGAATTTTATCAAATAAATGGCTGAAAATACAAGTCATAAACAGAAGAAATTCCTTCAAAAGAGGCCTACAACCATATGAATGAATGGAAACTGCCTTAACAACGTTATTTTTATTAGGCTGCAACTGTTGTTGATTACATGTTAGATCTAGAGTAGATCTATGCATAAAAATTTTATCCATATCAGATCACTAGAAGAGCTCCTCTTTCATATCCCCTTGGAATCTTGGGTTTACACCAAGCATAAACAGTAGATCTGAGATCTAAGAAATCAGATTTGCAGAAATATTCAGAAATGCTGAAGTATTTAGATTATGCAGATCAGATCTAAAAATTACAATGTGTAGATCTCCTCCAGTGGATCTCAAAGTGAAGGGTAGATCCCCAACACTCAGAAACTAGCTCTCCAAATGGTGCACCCAAACTCCCTGCAACACCACCTACAATAATAACGCAGATCTGGAGTAGAAACTGTGTTGTAGGGGATAGATAGTTGATGGCCACATGCCAAGATCAGAAACTGAAGCTCATGCACTCCAATACACTCCCTCCAATAGAGCAGAGGCCTCCTCCACTGAAAAAGAGCACTGAAATGACTTATATCTGAAGAGATCTAATCTCCATTAAGAATAACGCAGTCCCTTAAGGGAAAATGTGTTTCAGCTTGAATAACTAGGTTGGCTTGATGCCAAGATGCAAAAATGAAGCTCAAACAACTAATGCACTCTTCCAGGAGGTTAAAAGACACACTCATTGAGAAGAGGCACCAGTACAAGCTAGATCTGAACAAATCTAGTGTTCCACTTACTGCAGCTTACAAAAGCAATCAAACCCTCACTGGATCTGTGTTGCAGCTGGAAGTAGAAGCTTGGTCTCCAACCAGATAGTGGACTAAACAATACAAGCTCTCCCAAGAGCTCCTTAATGGGAAGAGATGGAACTCCTAAACAGGAAATTCCAATGCTAAATAGCATATGAAATCTAGGCTAAACAGCCAAGAAAGTTGTGTGTCTAAACAGACAACAAATCAGAAATCAAATCATGAACAACCTCCATATGTTTCCTTCCCCTTCCTTTTATAAGATGAGAGCTTGCCAAAACCCTAAACCACCTTCATCAACTTATCTCTTTCACACAAGAAACCTCCTTCTAGAATTACGTTGTGCCTCATTGATGAGCACTCCTCCAATACTGCAATGTAGATATGGTCAAGATTGACCCAGTCAAGTGGTTTTTTCTTTTCACACTCAAGTGTGTTTATTAAAGTGGCCCAAATTTACCCTTTTTCACATTGGGCATGGATTTATTCTTCCATTAGGAGTTTAATGACCCTCCTTTACTTAAGTATTCTTTGAACAAAGAAAACAAAATGGAATTTAATATTCCTATTAAAATAGGAATATTACATTCCTCCCCTATAGAATTTTTCTTTCCCTCAAGAAACTTACAGGGACTTGCAAAATCTCCAATGGAATAGTCTCCTCCCAAGGGTATAAGTGTGCTCTTGGTGAATGTACCAATCAGCTGTCATCATAAAGAGGTGGGAGATACATAGAAATAGTTTCTTATTGTCCATTGGTTTCTCAAGGCATGAGAGATGGTAAGTGTAGGGTACTTCAACCCCATGAGAGGCTTCAATCTCCATGATATCATCCAAACAAAGTGATCCATCTTGGTTAGCTCACAGAAAAAGTCACCAATTCCCCCCATTTGCATTGTGTAGGGGCTCCATGCATGGAAATGAGAGATGAGGATACTCAACTCACGCTGTCCCTCTTCCCATTTTCGATGAATGTGGAGCCATTGATCCTGGGCTGCAATAAAATAGTCCTCATTAAGCCAAAAGGAACTTGGACCTTCATGATTTTCTTCATTGATTCTAGTGAGTCTCCTTTCCCAATCTCCCATGCATATAGTGAGTAGATTATATTCACCATATGTGCTCCAAAAGAAACATGGACTAAGTGTCATATGATATATTGGATGGTGACAATAGTCCTTCCCTTGAGACCAGCGTTGTCCATCATCTTTCTTCCTCAAATCATGGTGCAATAAGTGGTCATCCCACCACCTTCTTGCTGAAACAAGCTTCTTCAAAGCTTGAAAATGATGGAGGATAATAGGTGTTGGTTGAACATGATTCCAGCAACACATGCCTTGCTCCTAGGGCTCCCTCGTGAGAGATCTTTTCTCATGACATAAGCCCAATACATGACCCTTTGCATAAGAAAACATAGTATATAAGGTAGCAGTCATATAAGGCCCTGTCCTCGTGTTGAAGTACATATGAATATGGGAGATTGCATTCCCAATAGACACATCCACCCAATGTGCCATTCGTCCTCTCATGTTCATAAAAAATATTGGAGCATTATTAACATCATGATATAAACAAGCTCCCTCATGCCACCTCATGAGAAGGTTACATTTTCCCCCAACCCAAGGTACATACATGATTATGATATTCATTCTAAACAGAAATACATGTACATACATCATAGGCATAAGCAAATGTATGGGCATGGAATTCATCATGGGGTGCCTATACTTTCTTCTTGTCAACCAAAGCAACCATGCCTCCTTCTTATGCATCCCTTTCTTGAAATACAAAGCATGAGACAATAAAATCAAAAACTTTGGGTGGTACCCACACTCACCCAATAGAAACCAGTGCAGGTCATCTCCTCCCTGCTTCAGATCTAGATGTGGTAAGTGGTTTACATGCCACTTACTTGCTACCCTCATCATTCCACCATGGCTAAAGGTGAAATGTATATTTGGTGCTTTAGGGAAGCACCCATCATGCTGCAAGACCTCCCTTAGCCCATCAAGGGAGTGGCCATATTTGGGAATAGTTCTGGCCCATAGTTGGCCATGAAGTCTATAAGGTAGGACACTCCTTTTAGGAGTCATGGCCTGCACATGTAAAGTAAAAGAATGCATGCAATCATAAAGTAAAATGTGATTGACATAAGCATGATTCTTACCCAAAATCTCCAGCGTTGTGATAGTTCCTCTCTTGGCCAAATGTATCATCAATGTACAACATTTAGAGAACACTTTGCTCTTTTCATCAGGGGGTTTCCCTGGTGGGCTTCTTCCAAGTAAGGAGATATCAAGGCATAGATCATGGTAGAAATATGTATGGACTGATGTGTCCTTACTTTTCTTGCATAGATCTTCATGCCTCCTTAGGATATCACTCCTTTTAAATAAAGAGGGGTAAATTTTTCTTGCCCCATGAAGCTTGCCCTCCCTTTTATCTTCTGCAGTATTCAAGATCTCACCATCTAATAATGATGGCACATGATGCTCATGGATGGTACCATAATTTCTATATGGGAGACTCTTTGAAACTCCTTGCAAGAATGCAATAGCTTCTCTTCTTGGAGCAGCAGCCCCTTCTTCTTCTTCATGAAATGCTATATATGCCTTAGTTATGACTACACTATCACCCCTAGCCCTTCTTCAATGGTGGAAAATGCCTCAACATCATTAGGAGACCTTAGATCTTGGTCTACCTTTGAAAGAGGAATCTTCATGTCTTCTTTTTGAGAATAAGACTCTTCATCCAATGAGGATCTTTCCCTAGTCAAGGTATCAAACAAGTTCACATTCTCCTCAATGATCTTCATAGGTGGAGTTGGATTTGTAGATCCTCCCCTTGGCACATCTCCTCTTTTCCTCCTCATGAAGAAGTTGCTGATAGAATATGGTAGCTTTGATGATATGGTTGAGTTCTCATACCCATAAGATGAGGATGTAGAATTATCTTCATGCATATATCTTGTAGATCCAATTAGGGAAACTTCATGGTCTATCCCCTTTATTTCTTTGTTCTTTTCCTTCGGCTTAAATAGAGTTTGGAACAGTGTTCTTGAGAACTCTTTCCCTTCCATCCTTCCAAGAAAATGGTTTTGACCCTTACTTCCTGTGTCTTCCATGCAATCATTCTGCTTGTTTTTTCTTCTCCCTTCCTCAAAAGACATCTTGGCTTGATGCTCACAAGTTGAGCCAAGGATCAAGCTTTGATACCACTGTAATATCCCAAAACTGGGACTGCTAGCCACACATGCCTGAAAAATGCATTTTTCAAGAATGGCTGCTACAACTCTTTAAATCAGCCCTTGGATCCCTTATATCTAAGTATCTAAGTCCTAAATCCAAGAGGGTATCAAAAATAAATCCTTCTAGGTGGGTTAAACAGATCTCCCACACCTAGTTTCCTTGAAAAATGCCCCAAAGAAGGACTGCAGCAATAATAAACAAATCTGCTCAGAAAATAATGCAGCTTTTGTAGAGTAGTGATAGGAGGCTCATGAAATGTTCTTCAATAGTACTTACAGCAGAAAATAAGTTAAAAAATGAATTTTATCAAATACATGGCTAAAAATACAAGTCATAAACAGAATAAATTCCCCCAAAAGAGGTCTGCAACCATATGAATGACTGGAAACTGCCTTAACAGCGTTATTTTTATTAGGCTGCAACTAATTTTGATTACATGTTAGATATAGAGCATATCTGTGCATAAAAATTATGATCCATATCAGATCCATGCACTAAAAGAGCTCCACTTTCAAATCCCCTTGGAATCATGGGGTTTACACCAAGCATAAACAGTAGATCTGAGATCTAAGAAAGAAGATCTGCAGAAATATTCATAAATTCTAAAGTGTTCAGATTATGTATATCATATCTGAAAAGTACAATGTGTAGATATCCTCGAGTGGATCTCAAAGTGAAGGGTAGATCCCCAACACTCATAAACTAGCTCTCCAAATGGTGCACCCAAACTCCCTGCAACACCACCTACAAGAATAACGCAGATCTGAAGTAGAAACTATGTTGTAGGGGATAGATAGCTGATGGCAATATTCCAAGATCAGAAACTAAATCTCATGCACTCCAATACACTCCCTCCAATAGAGCAGAGGCCTCCTCCACTGAAAAAGAGCACTGGAATGACTTAGATCTGAAGGGATCTAATCTCCATTGAGAATAGCGCAGTCCCTCAAAGAAAATTGTGTTGCAGCTTGAATAACTAGGTTGGTCTGATGCCAAGATGCAAAATTGAAGCTCAAACAACTAATGCACTCTTCCAGGAGGTTAAAAGACACACTCACTGAGAAGAGGCACCAGTACAAGCTAGATCTGAACAAATCTAATGTTCCATTTACTGCAGCTTACAAAAGCAAGCAAACCCTCACTGGATCTACGTTGCAGCTAGAAGTAGAAGCTTGGTCTCCAACCAGATAGTGGACTAAGCAATACAAGCTCTCCCAAGAGCTCCTTAATGGGAAGAGATGGAACTCCTAAATAGGAAATTCCAATGCTAAATAGAATATGCAATCTAGGCTAAACAGCCAAGAAATTTTTTGTCTAAATAGACAACAAATCATAAATCAAATCATGAACAACCTCCATATGTTGCCTTCCCCTTCCTTTTATGACATGAGAGCTTTCCAAAACCCTAAACCACCTTCATCAACTTATCTCTTTCACACAAGAGACTTCCTTCTATAATTATGATGTGCCTCATTGATGAGCACTCCTCCAATACTACACTATAGATATGGTCAAGATTGACCCAGTCAAGTGGATTTGTTCTTTTCACACTCAAGTGTGTTTATTAAAGTGGCCCAGATTTACCCTTTTTCACATTGGGCATATTTTTATTCTTCCATTAGGAGTTTAATGACCCTCCTTTACATAATTATTCTTTGAACAAAGAAAACAAAATGAAATTGTATATTCCTATTAAAATAGGAATATTACATATATCCATGTTTTTCATGTCATTCTAGTGTGACCAAGGCTGTAATTTAATTTTGATCAACGACCACCTTATCTCAATCTGCCTCTATACACACATTGGCTCACCAATGACAAATTCACATTGTTTGTCGATATCATGCAGATCTACACATGACTAGACAACAACAGGCTTCACGCAGTCTGGATAATGCTTCATCGAGAATGAAGAACCATTTATGGGATCTAATATCTATCCAGCTCAAGCCTGACATCGATTTCTTTGGTGCAAATCTGAACGTTAATAGAATCCCTTTTCAACTTCGTTGCTTGTTTTCCCCACTGATCCGATGCTTCCAACATTCACCATGGGAAACAGTTTCGATGTATGCTTTGAACTCACCTTCAATGAGAAGAATCCATATCTGCATAAATGAAACAAATCATATCTCCATTCACAAGCCAATAAAACCCATGGCAACAGAAGCATCCCTCTGAAGCCAAATATGGCTCTGATACCAAATGAAGAAACATTTACTGGAGAAAATAAATAATTACTAAGAGGAATAATTAAACATAACCAGCAACAAATCATAAACATAAACACAAATGTTTAACCAGGAAAAACCCCAAACTCCGGGGAGAACCCATCCTAATGAAATTTCATTAGCCTGGCCGAAACCCTGGCCAATCCAGCTAAGTGAGATTTCACTGCTCACATCCAGGCCTATCTTACAATGAAGTCTTCTCAGCCTTTTATAAGCTCCATTACATGCAATACCATGAGCCGAAAACCATGGGTGCACAATACCATGTGCCCCAAAACTACTGATTGTTTAAATTCGTCAACCTTGACTCTAACCCCGAGTCAATTTGCCTAACAATCAAAACAACAAAAAGCTCTAGAGGGAAAAGCATGACATCCACCTACCAATTAGCAATGCTTTGAAGACCCTTGATAGTAGCTTGGAGGTGTTTTTGATGTTTTTCGGTGTTTTCTGGTGCAGGAGGAGCTTTAGGCTGAAAGCACAGAGCCTGCATGCATATTTGGGCCAATCGGGCTGTGAACGCACAGCGACTGCACACCTATGTCTGTCTGTGAATGCGCAGTGCCTGCACGCCTATGTCTGTCTGTGAACGCGCAGCGCCTGTACGCCTCTGTCAGAATTCCATACCGAAAGTGCAGCGTCTACACGGGCGTCGGGCCTATTGGTTGGTGAAAGCACAACGCTTGCATGCCGCTGTCGGGCTTCCCTGCTGAAAGTGAAATGTCTGCATGGGTCTCGGGCCTGTCAGGCTGTGAACACGTAGCACCGGAACGCCTCTGCATGAGCCT
Organism: Pinus albicaulis; assembly: GCA_034641835.2. NCBI lineage: Eukaryota > Viridiplantae > Streptophyta > Pinopsida > Pinales > Pinaceae > Pinus > Pinus albicaulis. Next base: position 1,585,570,250 of record CM076581.1, read on the forward strand.
GTCGGGCTTCCTGGGTGAACGCGCAGTGTGCCTCTAAACACGCAGCGCATGCCTCTGAACGCACAGCGCAGTGCAATTTTTCACAGGAAATTCCTCCGAACATGCAGCACCTGAACCTGAATGCCCAGCGCTGGGTAGACTTGCCCAAATTCAACCTGAAATTCAAAATTTTCTCTCTTGGATGATTTGATGATCTTTCCAAGTGCATAATAAGTTATGAGGAGAACAAAATGATCCTTTATAGTCTAGGAAATTAAATCTAACTTTGAGAACCCACTTTGCTAATGTTTTTACTCCTTTTCCTTTAACTGATATCCCTTTGACCTTTTTTGCTTGTAGGTGATATAAAAACATTGAAAATGGCTTTTCCCTTTGCTCTTTGAATCATGACAATTGACAATTTTGGAAATGGATGCACACAGTGGTATTTTCAAGGCTGTGTTTTTTTCAATATAATTTTGAACTTGTCTTTCTTACATTTTCTCACTAAAAAACTTACAGTGTTTGTATGCAGGTTTGCTAAACATGGTGAGTTTGACTTCTTCAATCTTGGAGGCTTGATATGCCTGTTTTTTACACCTTTGAGACAATCACTCTTTTGCCACTTCCATGGTTTTTAAACAATGCCTTTCACCTCCCTAGGCCACTTTTGATTTGCAGGTGCCTAAATTTATAATTTAAAACTTGTCCACTGATACTTTTTACCTCTTTTACTGATCCTTAGGCATGGTAAACATTAATTTTGACAAATTTTGGGATGTCACACACAGCAGTATCTTCAAACCTTCTTTCTATTGTCATCATGGAGGCCTAACATCTTCATTTTACCTCCTTTGGCTATCTTTCCAAAACCCTAGGTTTCTGGGTTGCTTGAGAACAATTATCAGTGTTGTCTTCTATGTTCTCTATAGCCCTTTCAAGTTCATTATTTTATGTCCAGTTCACCTCACCTTTTCCCCAATTTTATCTGTAATGTCTAAAAAAAACTTATTTTCAGGTTTGGTTTCTTGGTGTGCCTCCTTCATGTGATTTGTTTCATTAGATCTTTTCTTGGCACATTGCTGGACCATTAAGCCCAAAACCCTAGTTCTCTTCAAGCACAAGTGCTTTCCTATCTTCTTGCCATGGGTTGTCTTGATTTAGGATCCAACCTCATACCTCATCAAATTTCTGCTGATGGATCTCTTAACACTCCTGCAGAAGTGTCAAAATCTTAGCATTCACAAAACTTGAATTTTGACAAGGTAGTCTTCTTTGGAGACTTTCAAATCTTCTTTGAATAACAATGTCTCAATATTCCAATACATTTGAGTCAGCCTTTTTCACCAGAAAAAACAATATTTGGAACACCAATGATGACCTTACAACCTATGAAACCCTAATGACTTAGTAGGAGGATCCTTTGACTTGATCTTTGATTAAAACCTGGTTTAGGATCTGTAAGTGTAAAAACTGAGTTTTTGACAAATTGATATATTGGAGATCCAAAATCCAATGTACTTGATTTATCTAAAGAGCCTACAGAGATGTTTTTATACCATCAACCCTTTAGGAACCTGGTGAACATGGAAAGGAAGGGCTATTTGGTAACCCTAGATGGGAAGTGGAGTGATGGGCAAAATCAAAACAGGGTACTAAGGTTATATGCTTGTTAAAGGGATAGAGATGAGTAACATGAGCCTATGAGGGCTCTTTTAGGAGTGGTAGGTTAACCATGGAATATTAAAATAGAAGAATAGTGAAAATTTTGATATACGAATAATGAAGGCAGTAAGATTTCTAAAACTCATAATATTCAGAAATATTTCTTTTAGAAATCTAGAACTGATATTTAGTCATCTACAGATAGTAAAAAATTACTGATGACTAACACCATGTCTGCCTCTTGAATGCCCTCATGAGTGAGTGTGGATTTTTGGAAGTTGATATTCATGCATGTGGCATTCATAAACAGGTCCAGAGAAATCTTTAGGCTTTGGACCTCCTGCCTATTCCCATTGCAAAATATCAGAATATCATCCACGAAGCGAAGGTGAGAAATATACATATTGGTTGCCACTTTGACCCCTTCAAAGTCTCCATTCCTCTTTTCCTAACTTATAATTTTACTAAGGCCTTCAACTGCCAAAAGAAAAAGGAGTGGTGACAAAGGACAACCCTGTCTTAGCCCACGATTGTTGATGAAAAATGGGGTCGTCATTCTATTGATCAGCACAGCAAAAGATACATATGTGATACATATCATGATCTAGTTGATTATATCAATATGGAAAACCAGATGAGTTAGAAGAAGTTTAATATATAACCAATTAATCTGATCATAGGCTTTTGACAAGTCAATCTTGAAAACCATACATTTTTTCTTTGAGAGTTTTACACTATGAAGAGTTTCTTGAGCCACACCAATAGCTTCATGAATTTTCCTTCCATCCAGGAAACCAAATTTTTCTTTAGATATATATTTTCATAAAATGTTCTTCAGCCTGTTGGCTATCATTTTGGAAATAACTTTATATATACAATTACATAGCGAAATGCGTCTGAAATCATTAAAAGAGGAAGGAGAGTCATGTTTAGGGATGAGTGCTAGCAATGTAGTTTTTAGCACATCATGAGTGAAACCACTAGCTCTTGATTCTTCCACCACATTTGTAATACTATCCCAAATTAGGAAAAAAAAGTGTTGAAATAATTCAACTGTCCATCCATCAGGACCTAGGCTTTTATCTTTTTGCATAGATTTGATGATGTGTTCGACTTCCTTTTTCTCCACAGGTGCCATGAGAAGATTGTTTTCCTCCTCATCCACATAACTAGGAAAAAACTGGGCTACCTATATTATTTCCCTGATCATGGTCCCCCCTGGTCCATGTAGATATTTTTGAAATAATTTTCCCCAAGCGGGCGAGGTCTTTAAAATACTTTGCCTTCCCTCCCTCCGGGGTGTCTAGCTCCCATATTGTACTTGAATTATTCATGCCCTTTGCATAATTGTGGAAAAATTTTGTATTTTCATCGCCCACTTGTAACCATATGGCTCATCTCTTTAGTCTCCAACTAGCCTCCTTGTCCTTCAGAAGCTCCCTTTTTTTCTAGTTATTTTAAGTTATCCCGAGAGGCTTCATCAACAAATTTTGTCTATATCCATATATAAAACCTCCAAGGCCTCGGTGATTTCCTGAAGTTCTTTTGTGTCCTTTTAGAAATACTTTAGTTATGGGAGACTCCTAATTAATTATCAATCAAGTCATCAAGAAGTATAATAGCAAAAATAATAGGTTGAAAGTTGATGTCAAAAGAGTTTGAAATTTGATCGACAAAATTGAGGCATTGAAATATCATTCAACCCAAGGGATCTAAATCATAAGGTTGATTCTTTATCTATTGCTACCTCGCATTTTGACCCCAAATCAACATCTAATTCCTTTCAAGTTGAGTTTTTTTTCGAGCATATGTTCCTAATAATCAAGAATATTGGCAGGTTTTCGAAAATCAAGAACATATTCTTAAATTTCTTGCAGATGATCATGATGATGTGAATAAGGAAATTCTCATTGATAATAAAATGAAAATATCACTTGAATCACTCTTAAATCAAAATGACCAAATAAAAAAGTCTCATATTACTGAATAATTTTCTATTAAAGGAGTTTGGGAGACTAAAAAGAGAAATATCAAAACTCCTAAAATTCCCAAATGGTTAACGCTTGGAGTTGATTGCTCACAGAGTGAAATTGATCTGTAGTCAGTCTTACTCAAAAAAATTCAGGATGTTTTTTCATCGACTTACCAAGACTTGAAGTAATATTACAAGGAGATAATTCAGCATGTGATTCCATTGAAAGAAAAGGCTAATCTAGTCAAACAAAAACTAAGGATAATTATAACAAAACTTAAACCTTTGGTTAAATCAGAAATTGACAAAATGGAAAAGGTTGAAATCATCTTCTAGATATGACATTCTGAATGGATTTCGAACCTATTAATATTTTGAAAGAAGCGTATGGAAAAATAAGGCTCTATATTTATTTTTATTATCTTAATAAAGCCTAACTTAAGGACAATTACCCAATCCATAACATGGAAATATTGCTACAATCAATTACTAAATCAGCAATGTTGTCTATGTTAGATGGATTTTTGGATGCAATCAGATTTTAGTTGTTGAAGATAAGAGGAATAAAACAATTTTTATCAAACCAAGGGGAACATGCGCTTATGGATTGAAGAATGTTGGTGCAACATTCTAGAGAATTATGACCATGCATTTTCAAATTTGAATGCAAATATTATAGCATGTTGAAAACCTCTCATTAGGCACATATACAAAAATTCCTTCAAGGATGTAGAAAATACATGATATCACTGAATCTAAGGAAACATTTGTTGGTTGTATCATAAGGGAAACTCCTAGGCTACATTGTAAGCTAGAAATAGATATACCTTGATCTTGAGAGAATTGGAGTGATAGTTAAGTTAAAGGCCCCAACCACTCACAAAGGAGTATAGTAATTATTTGGAAAGATTATTTTTTCAGAATTTTTGCATATATTATGCCTTTATTTTCAAACCAATCAAAAAATTAACAAATTATGCCTTTATGGTTTAAGAGTACAAGGTGTCGGTTATTGCAGAGACAAAATTTTCACTCTTATGATTAACATACAGAAAGGCAGATCAAAGGTATGGTTAGTATTAGTATTGGAAATACTAATATATAGAGAATTTCATGTATGTTGAAGGGTTAAAACACAATCTTCTAAGTGTTTTTGAAATGTTTGATCAAGATTACAACTTCACATTTCATTCTAAAGGATGTGAGATAAGGAAACAAGGTTCAAGAAAATTTTTGGAAAATACAAATAGAACCACGAGTAATGTATATGTCCTCAATGAAGTCAAAGGAGAAAAATTTTGTATGGGACAAGTAGATGAAATTAGGTTATGGCACACAAGGATGGATCATATAAACTTTGACAATATAGTAAAATTGAGCAAGACATAAGTAGTAAGAGATATGCCAAACATCTCAAAACCTATGGACATTATTTGCAAGCCTTGTCAACATGGCAAGAAAATGAGAGTTGGTTTCAAACTAGAGTACTCAACATAAAATCTATTGGAACTTGTACACACAGACCACTGCATGCGAGCAAGAGCACAAAACTTAAAAGTTTAGAGTTATTTTATGCCACTTGTTAACACTAGAAAATTGTAAACTATAAAATACACCTAAGGTTGTCTAGCAGAGCGTACAAAAAAATATTTTCCAACTAAAGACATTATGAAAGACCCAAAATTAACTTCCCCTAAGGCATTTAATGAAAATTTTAGATCGTGCACCAGATAAAAAGGAAAAATGTGCAACCGTGTGAATTTTCCTTCGAAAGTCGTGCAGTCGAGGAAAGATGCGACTCAGAAAATTCGGGACCACTTCGCACAATTGGAGGAGGATTCCCTGACATTTCCAGTCAAGGAGAACCAACTTGGAGTTGCCCTAAATATATGCAACCCTTAATGGAATCATCTTGTCCTACTCTTGAGTTACTATTATTCCTGAACCAAGTGAGGGAAAATCGATTCAAAAAATTATATATAAACAAGTCATGGGAGAACCAAAACATGAGACATTGTTATGCTGGCCAAATTTCTATCAGAGAAACACTACATTTCATTGTTGAAGCAGAAGAAGTAAGAGCACTAGCATGTTGGCCATATTGATTTTGAGAAATCCATCATCTTAGTAAGAGGAGAAGATTGGAAAAAGATAGAGGAAAGGGACCTCCTTGCTCATGATTTTTAAGCGTCGTGGTTCAAAGGATTATCTTCAAGTGTATCAGTATTCTATTTTATTCATCTTCTACCACTAGAAGTATTGTGTTGACTTTTTTTCTTTGTTAAGCATTATTTTGTGTACTTGTCTCTTTGTTTAGTTTATGTTTGTAGATGCATTGTTTTCACCATTTGCAATGTTTTTTTTATCTAATTCTATCCACTAATAGCACCAACTATCTATGTGATCTTTTGCATGGAACAACCAACTGTTAAGGAGGTGTTATTAGGTACTCCATTTCCACAAAAACACTAACACGGAATTCGCGACTCCATTGGTTTATTTTCTTTATTCTAATGGTTGTTTTTGCAGTACCTCCTCTCTGCATAACCACTCTACAAGGCGCTCAAAATCTCTCTGGAATTTTTGCAAGACCTTTGGGACCTATTTTGAGCCCAAAAATTTGATTTTTCACTCTTTTTTATTACACACGCGACTTTTTTACTGACATACGCGAGTGCGCGTCTGTGTGTGGTTAAACCCACACGGTTGCTAGAAAGTTAAAAGGGCATTATATTTCCTCTTTTATTAGGTGATTAGAAACCTTTAGTAAATTTCCTTCACCTCTGCATTTATTTTACAGTGTGTTTAGTTTCACTAGTTGCTTTACTAACCTCAATTTGTGGATCAATTGGATTATTTTTCATTTGTATTTGCAATACACACATAGCTTAATTACGGAGAAAATTAAGTGGCCAAATTCCACATATGTTTTTCATTCTATTTTGCTATAATTTTTTGCAAATGATATAGTTTAATTAGTAAATGATTAAGTGGCCCATCATCCACAAATATTGTTACTAAACAAAGTTTTGTTTTTTCCATTTCATTAGTGTTGGTACTAGGGTTAAGTGTAAGTATAGAAAGCAAGTAATATTTGCTTCCCTTGCATATTTTAGGCGAATCTGGGATTGCATATGAATTATTTCTTAAAGAACTTTAGTTTCCCATCTCCCTTTAGACCCACATAGTGTAATAGAAAAAACAGTAAGTGGCCCATTATCCGCACATCATTTCTTTTTGCAAGGAACAACCAAAACTTATTGTAATTAGGGGGATAAAGTAAAGGATCATCGTATATCCACATCTTATCACACTTTGTAATTTCACTTTACCACACACTAAGTGTTTGTAAACCTTGTATAAGAATACATATGTTTCATGGAGATTTTTGTACTCAGATTACTTTTTCTTACCATCTGACACCCTAAGAAAATTCAAGCACCTAAAAACAACCATAACTTGAACGAACTAACTCTCCCCATAGGGGCCATAAAATAAGCCATAAAATAATTAATATTTCAGGTTAGTACCATTGGGGGTAGGCATCCCATAAGCCGCCATAGTCATTTTACATTTTTGAAACATAGAATTTGACTTTTAGGGTGCTTAAAATCCTTCAATCATCCCACATAAAACAAAACCCAAGCATAACAGAGACCCGATTCAGAGGGGGTTCGGCTTAGGTCCAATGCATGCGGTACTATTTGGGGCTACTTGACCCATCTAGTGCTCTATACTAGTAACTAACTACCAAGAATCTAAAGACTCGAATGATCATGCAAGATGAAGGTATTTTAGTGGCCAAAACTAGGACATCCTTTCCCAATAGGTGGAGGTGTGGGAAGTACTAAAACCTCATCTATTACCTTGGTTGATTCTTCGGCTGCTAGAAAGAGTCACCAGTTCTTTCTAAACATTGCCCCAGTCCCCATCAAAATATATCTTTGCAAGGCCTAGTTACTTTGAGAGTGGAAAGGACGATTAGGTATTCATATTATTTTTTACCATACACAACAAATGAATTTTTTTTTTTGTTTGATTGATCACATAGTTTAATTCTAAAAGGAAAATATCCAGCTCATTTTTGCTTTGTTTTATGTATGTGATTTTATTGTATTGATATATATCAATTTCCATCAAACCTAGAAAGTAGCATGCATGCTACTTGACACCATAGGGGACCCCACGGTTCCTCATCGGTCTATAAATTTTTTAAACCTCCCCCCATCAGTAGGAGGTATGCCAGGATTCCTTCCATTTAGGCATAGATTTCATCACGTAGCCACCATTATAGGATATTCCTTTATTGATGAAAATTTGCTTGGGATCCCTCCCCATAAAAGTACACCTCTAACAACCCCCCAAGGGTCCCCACAAGCTACCCCTCTAGAGATCCCACATTCCACTCCACCGAAAATTCCACGAGACAACCATCAAGGTATTTCTCCTCACACTTCCCCACAGAGGACCCATTTTCATATAGTTTTTAAAAATCATTTTGCAATTATGAACAACTTTTAGGTACCATTTTTAGCTTCCTTAAATATACCTAATTTAATCCAGTTAACTGATGACCCTATAGCACATGGCCCCAATTGGCCACCCATTCCTACCAAATTACCTTCGGATGTTCCAAATTTCGAAGGCAAACAAGGAGAAGATCATGGAAATCATGTCATGACCTTACACATGTGGTGTTATTCTAATAGCATCATAGAAGATACTCTTCGTCTATGTTTGTTTTAATGCACCCTTATGGGGGTAGCAGCAAAGTGGTACATAGGTCAACCATTTGGGGTGCATGGAAAATTTGGTTCCATAGCCACTGGTTTCCTTATATTCCTCCACCTCCCAGTTCGACGGGACTTGTACCTAAAAATATTTACCCACTTCAAACATACACCTACTATACACATATTGGACCATATCCATGAATGGAGGAAACATTGAAGCTTGTGCAAATCTAATCTTGAAGAAAAACTCCTCCTCAATCTCTTTCTGAGTTATCCTACTTGAGAAATCTATAAAGATGTGGCTAATTTAAGTCCACAAAATGATAAAGAAGCCATTAGAAAATATCAGTTGTTAGATATTATCTACGCTTAGTGAAGATACCTCAATCATGGACTTCTAGATGCCCCATGCCTGCAAACCTGTAAACAATAAATACCAGGTGCATCTAATGATGGATTGATAGGGTCTATAACCCAAAACCAACCCATCAACACCTACCAGTATCCTGGATACTTATTCAGTAACCCAATATTTGACGCTACGCAAATGGGACTACCAAGATATTACTCTGGACAACCCATACCAATGCAAAATATGGTTAGTAGGGTTAACCAGTATCATCCCCCTCAAGGAGGACCACATCTCCCCCTGTAGGGCAACCAATATTCTTCTACGAATGTGGACACAATGTCCTCCTCCCATAATCCATATACCAATCAGAGGAAAGGAAACCAATATTCTACTTTCCCCGCACAACAACAGAGTAACCCAAGAACGCAAAATAATGTAGGGGTTAATCTAGTGCAACCCTTTCATGCTCAACATCAATCGTCATTTGACCAGATGAATACAACAAATCCACCTAATGTTTCTAAGAAAAATCCAAAGAGAAAACCAAATGGAGAACCTAGCTAGGGGGGAAGTAATCAACAACACGCCCCACGAATATCGATTGGGGGAAATCCAAACCGAAATCAAAACCAGTAACATACCAACAATAACTCACAAAGGAAAAACAAGAACACAATTCTTAGGAAAAATCATGCTTGCACCATCTCTGGGGAATATAGTCATTATACCCACCTTTGTCCTCAACTCCCTAAGTTGAAAAATATTCAGGATAATAGAGGACAGGGAGGGAAAAACCAACAAATTGCAGTAATTCAGTATCATTTCCCCCATCAGGGAGTGGTTAATACTCAACAATAACAATAACCATCCTAGTCAAATCCCCTTGGAGGGAACCCATATAATAACTCTAATCGCGACATTCACATGATAGGAGAGACGTGAAATATAAATTATGAAGCTCCCCCATAGACCAACACATCTACCTTGACCACGCAATTCCTATAGCATCGTTGACCATTCCTCGGATGCCTATAGAACCTATGTCAAAAATGGTCAAAGGGCCCTTGCGAAGAGCAAGACATAATTGAAGGTTGCTTATAGCTACAACATAGTCAACGAGGGGTTCAAAAACCAAATACTCTCGATAGATAACCTCAATGCCGGTTCCCGACCAAGGTGCTATAGAACCGTACCTCACATTGATCACCCAACGCCCTAAATTACAAGCATTTAACCAATGGTATCTCGATAACTATATTGCCAAAATTAATGTATCCAGGCGTAGACATCATACTTTTCATATTTATACAGGTAACCATTACATGCGGCACTGCCCTCGCCTTTCCCAATTCCACTCTATGTTAGACTTAATGCATCATTTCATCGCTGAGAACTCTGACTTAGTTGGATCATACATTGAATCTTTAGAAAACACCACATCACTAGGGGATGAAGCATATATGTCCATCCTATGTGTGTTTTAGGAAAAAAGGTCGCCATTAATCCAACCAGCCTCCTCTCACTATCACCAACCTAGATATGGGAACAATACTAAATTCCCTCAATTTTCTTGGTCCAAACCACCCCTCCCATGTTCCCTATGTGATAAACCCAACCACTTGGTGAACCAATGTTGGAATTGTGTAAGTTTAATGATTTTTTTCACTTAATGGCACAGATTCGCCAAATCCATCTCTCCAATCAAGATAAAATCACATGTTTTTATTTCTACATCTACTCTTAATTTCATCACACGAAGAACTGTCAGTACCTTCCACATTTTAGAGAATAAAGAGTAGCATTAAGCTAAAACCCCTATAGGAAGCCACATCACGTTAATACTAAGACCCAGATATGGAAAGCACTCGTAAATGCCCCATCTCATGACCCCAATCATGCGTTGTCAACTTATGTTATGAGCAGTACCAACTCACACACAATCTACTCAGTCAATACTAGTCTTGCATGCACCATTTGCACCTGTAATTCTCATAGTATGGAAGCATCCCATATGTTGCAAACATTTCAGAATCTTAGGATTTAGCATCGACCTCCTATTTGTGAAGAAACCCTTTCTCCTTTTACACCAACAAGGTCGCAAGAACTCCCTCCTACTCATTATAAACTATACATTACGGAAATTCTTCCACCACCTAATGTTGATGACATGCAACATCACATACAATTCATCTCATCAACTGTGGGAACCATGAATCGTGTTGTTTTCTCACCATTTTTTAGTGTCAAGACCACTAATACTACCACACCAGTAGTAACACCATTGACGGTGCAGACCCATCCCATCTACAAATTGTCAACTTCGCTTGGTTTTACGACATCAACCACTGAATCATATTCTTGCTTTTCAACCAGCACTATTAGGCCCAAACTCCCTCCTCACGGCATCGCTCAATTTAATTCGACTTTAGATTATATTTTTCACTCAGATGAATATATTCTAGAGGCCATGACGGAACCCGAATGCTCATGGGATGCCATGCACCATCGTTCATTTTTTCTACCTGAAAAATAATTTGCGCCTAACACACTAACCCATGATATTTGCACTATAAAATCTAAATATTTCCTACCATAAGGAAGATTATATTGGTTCAATAACCCCATCCCACCACCCGATTCATTTGAGGAAGGAAACATGTCAAATATTTCACCTACCATTAAGGTAAATATTTCAAACAAACTTGGAAAGAATGAAGAAATCTCCTTGGGGGAAGAATTCTCTCAAGAAGAGGTAACCTCATACATAGCCTTCTTCCAAGAATACAGGGAAATTTTTGCATGCGATTACTCGGAGATGCCAATCATCAATCCCACCATTGTGGAGCACCATATTGACATGTGGCCTAACGCCCATCCCGTCCAGCAAGAACAACATCAATTACATCCCTTTAAGAATAAGAAATAAATCAAGAAATAGATAAAATCCATAAATACATATTCATCTATCTTATTAATTACACATCTTGGGTTTCTAACCCTGTACCCATCATGAAAAATAGTGCACCATTCGCATTTGTACTTATTTCTGAGATCTGAACAAATCTTATCCCAAAGAAAATTACCCTACACCATTTATCAACCAAGTCTAAGTTGCAGCGACACCAGATTGACGTTGACATGACTTATCGTCGATTCTGTCACATAGTTGATGCAACTGGGAGGTGTTTAATTATGGTTTCGACACGTGAATCCCACATATTCATGTAGCGATGGCGTGACTATATCTCAGTCTCCCGCGCGGTCCTAAGTTTTCACCCTAAAAAGGCCATACAGGTGACCCCTGTATGACCTATCTAACCTAAAAATACCAAAATTACAAAAAGTAAGGTACAAGCTCCTACCTAACTCTCCCTGTGTGCTTCCCTGATACACCGGCTAACTGTAATGGAAAGAAACACTCCTAGAATAGCTATGAACTCCCAAGCCCGACGGTGCAAATGAAATGGTATTTGTCCCCCTTATCCTTATTTATCGCCCTCTTTGCCATCTTTTGAAGCCCATTACAGGAGCTCAAGACCTCCATTTTAAAACCGTGAGGGACACAAGGATCAACACCACATCATCTTCATCATGGAACCCTCCATTCCATTTATTTCCAAAACTCATTTTTGGACCCGCCGCATGCCAATAATATTGCTTTAGGTGTTCCTTCTCTTGTTTTTTAATTCATATCGTTTAGTTGATTTCATTCATATTATTCATATGTTTTAAAAATATTCTTTCACTTGGGGTATTTTTCATGTAAATTGCAAGTACATCACGAACATCTTGCCACAATCAACACCTCGAAAAACAAGTAACAAAGCAGGTATCATTCACCACTCAGCATGATAAGATTACTATAAAGATTTGCATATCCTGACATCATTTTTCCAAAATGGACCATAGGGTCCATCATCTTGATCATGTTTATCACTGCTTCACCTTTCATATGGTAAAAATACATGTTGGTTGATAGAGCCTTCCCACTCATGGATTACCTCATGTTCATAGACCCCCATATACTATCTGGATCCATGACCATCTACTCAGGCCTGGGAACCACTTCGCTTGCATGCCTTGAATATCGACCTCATTCAACTTCACTCATTGCTTATCAACCCCATTCACGGGCCATTCTTTGTATTTTCTAACAGATCAAGTAGTACGAACTATCGTGTTCCAAATTTGGCCTATCATGCCTTCATTTACATAGCCCATTTGTGTCACTTCATCCACCTCATAAACCACACGCCGAGTCCATCCAATGGATCCCCCACCATTAGAAAAAAATATCTTATCCAAGTAGATATTGGTGGCCACCCACCTATTCCACTTGGACCCCCACCCTTGTTTCTTTCATTTTTTCAGTTTCCTTAATTGTAGCACAATTTACTATTTTTGGCATTTTTTTGGGTCCTGAACTTCTCGAGCCATTTTGAGGCCCTAAACAATTTTTTTTTGGAAAATAACCTCTAGTGAATGTGATTCCTCATATAGATATTTTTAATGAGGTATGATGTGCTTCAAATGGAGATCGTATGTCAAAGTTACAACTGCAGGAAATTGATGTACCAATTTACCCCAACGGGGCCCATAATTTGGTGTTTCATCTCCTAGGGTTATTATTTTGGATGTTTATGATTTGTTATTATTTCTAGATAATAAATAGGCATTAGAGACTCATTGTAACACAATTCAGAGGCCTATAACCACCACATCTCTTCTCAGAGATAAGCTACCATCGCCCTAGCTATTTTATTTCCATTATGTCTGTAAGCATATTACACTTATGTGATATTAAAGAAATGAAGTCTTATTTTTGTTGCATCTCTGCGTTTATGTGTATTTATGTATTTTATTGCATTATATCAGTCTGTTATTTCTCGATCCTTATTTTCATGTCCCCAACAAGGTCAGGGTATAAGGAGTTAGGGCTCGATCCAGTTGAACCTTTGCAAGATAAGCCTCGCAAACCTCGACGACTGCCCATGGGGGAAGAAAAAAAAGACGAGGGAGCAGGAGATCCTGTCAAACTATTGTTCGAGGAGGCCCTCAAGAAACAAAGGAACGTGATGATGGATAAATTTTCCCAGATCCTTCAACAATTTCCCACCGGTGGCGCATCTGCATCCAGCAGCCACTCTGGAGGCCCAAATCCTTTTAAGGTAAGTGTAAACTTTGAAAATCCCATATTTGAGGGCGAAATAGTTGCAGACATCATAGATAGATGGTTGAATATATTAGAATGGTATTTCTCAGTTCATGACTTTTCTAACCGGGAAAATATTACTTTTGCACTCCTCAAATTTTCCCCCCGTGTCAAGGACTAGTGGGAAACCTACTGTGAGCAAAAGGACAAGAAGGAAACCTCTCAATTTTCGGTCACACCCATTTGGAATTATTTTTAAGATGCCATCAAGGAAAAATATTATCCTCTAGTGAGCTATGAAGATAAGTACATACAATGGACTATGTTGCAGCAGCAAAGGGATCAAGATTTGCATGAGTTGAAAAATCTATTTCATACCCTACGCACAAAATTGGGTATCAAATATTTGGAGAAACATTTGGTGTTGAAGTACCATAGTTGTATGCACATGTACATTCAGGATGAAATGGAGTTCCTCGACATCTCATCGATTGGTGCAGAATACCGATATGCTGCCAATATTAAGAAGAAGATCAAATAAAATAAGTGAGACTTTGGATCTATGAATCAGAATCAAGGGAAAGGTTCTCCCAAACCATAGAACAAAGTACAAAGCCAAGGCGTGGTAGCCCAGGATAACCCGAAAAATATGCAAGAAAAGAACAACATAGTGAAGCCAAAGAAGGACACGGGAAAGTGGTGTGAGTTCCATAAGAGCTCCACTCACAACACAAGTGAGTATCAGGCCAAGAAGTCATTGGTGGTAGAGATGAAGGCTTCTGAATCGGATGCATGCCCTGACTCTAAATCAGAACCTGGAAAGGGGAATGAAAAAGGCAAGAATATTATTGATACGGATCCCAATGCCACCATTTCCACCATGAAGATCTAGAAGGAGGAACCGAAATATCCAGAGGAGGGGGAGCGCCTCTTCCATTCCTAGATGTGGGTAAAGGGTTCCCTACTGTAGTTCATTGTCAACAGCGGGAGCCAAAAGAAACTCATTTCAGCAGAGGTCGTGAAGCAGCTGGGCTTACTGACCACAGCACACCTAGAGTCATACACCATCATGTGGCTTCACCAAGGACAGGATCTCCACGTCGGCTAGTAGTGTCGCCTTCCCTATAGCATCAAGACCTTCATGGATGAGGTATTATGTGACATTGCTCCTCTTGATGTTTGTGATGTATTATTAGGCCAACCATACATGTGAAAGTGACATGTTATGTATGAGTCTCGTCCTCGCGCTGTTATTGTTACTTTGGGAAATAAGTTGTACAAGATACTAGAGGTAGCACCGCCTGCTGCCATCTCTTTATTTACTGCAAAACAATGCAGTAAGCACATTTCCAAAACCGTGAAATTTGTTTTCCTTATGATCTGCCCTCAAGACAAGAATAATATTGTGGCCACAAACTCCAGACAATTATTCTCCACGCGACAACAACAAATGGACAAGTTCATGGAGGAGTGATCCGGATTTATGCAGGAACACAACAGAATAAACACATAACCATAAATACAGAGATGCAGCGGAAATAACACTTCATTTCATTAATATCAAAGAACTGAAATTTGCTTACAGACAGAATGGAAATAAAACTAGCTAGGGCACTGGTAGCTATCTCTGAGAAGAGATGTGGCGGCTACAGGCCTCTGAACTGAGTTACAATGAGGCTCGAGGGCCTGTTTATTATTGAGAAACAATGGAGAACCCTAAACATCCCAAAAACCTAACCCTAGGAGATGAAGCGCCAAAACTATGGGCCCCGTTTGGGTAAATTGGTGTTTCAACTTCCCAGGGACGTAACTTTGGCATACTATCTCAGTTTGACGCATATGATACATCATTAGAAAGCTCTATCCGAGGACTACAGCTGTCGGGACGAATTTTATCAGAAAATTCGCTGGCGCTTTCATACCCAAACAACGTCGTTTAGGGCCTCAAAACGGCTCCGGAAGTTCAGGACCCGAAAAACTGCTAAAAATAGTAAGTTATGCCGAAACTGAAAAACTGAAAGAGACAATGGTGGGGGGCCAAGTGGAATAGGTGGGTGGCCACCAATATCCACCTGGATCATTCCTCCCCCCTTAGGAAGCAATGGTCCCCATTGGGTTAAGTTCCTCCATGAGATGAGGAAATTTCTGCTGAACTTGGTCCCTGGTGAACCACTTTCCTTGGTGCAGGAGTTGGCCAGCTTTGACAACCCGATACAGTTGGATCTTCTATTAGAGAGTGTTCTTGATTTGCATGTCCATGATACAATCTGTGGTGGCCTGTTCCATGCAGTCTGGGTTTAACTCTGTTGGTGTGAGTTGTTCTACAATGTCTGAGGTGTCCAGTAGAGATGGGAAGTAAGGACGAAGGCGATCCACATTGAATACTGGGTGCAGACCAAGGAATGGAGGAATACTAAGCTCGAAGGCATTGTTCCCTATAGCCTTGGTGACGGTGTACGGCCCGTATCAGAGTGGGCGAAGCTTACGGTGGGGTCCAGTGAGGCGCTCCTTATGCAAATGTAGCCATACTTTGTCGCCCACCTGGAAGTTGTGTGGCACCCGGTGTTGATCATGGCGGTGCTTGTACTTCGCATTGGCTCTGTCCAATATATCATGAACCTGTTGGAGGATGTGTTGAATACGCTCGATGAAGCTACTTGCTTTGTCAACTTCAGACTGGACATGAGCTGAATTGGCCTGAGTAGCTGCAAATGGCATGGCTACGTCAATGGGACATAGTGGCTGGAATCCCAAGCCCACTGAAAGGGGCTATGGCCAATTGAACTGTGGAGAGCCCTGTTATAACTATGTTTTACATAGGGGAGGCTCTCATCCCATGTGCGTGGATTCTTTGAATTGTACATGCGCAGAATGTGTACAATCATTCTGTTGACGACCTCTATCTGGCCATCTGTTTGGGGATGGAAAGCTGTGGACTTGGTGAGCTTTGTGTCCAACATTGACCAAAGGCTGGACCAAAATGTGCTGAGGAACCTGCTATCTCGATCTGATATGATAGACTGTGGGATCCCAAAGTGCACCCACACTCATTCAAAGAAGAGTTTAGCAGTGGCTTCTGCTGTGATATTCTTCTTATAGGCCGCCATAATGGCCATCTTTGAGAATCTGTCAATGACCACGAAAACACAGTCATTTCCATTCTTAGTAGAAGGTAGGCCTGACATGTAATCCATGGAGATGGATTCCCAAGGTCGACTAGGGGTAGGTAGTGGAGTATATAGGCCTTGCTTCTTGATGGTCGGTTTGGCAATGGCACAAGCAGTGCAGGATTTGATGTGCTTCTCGACATCCTTTCGAAGGTTCGGCCAATAGAAATACTTCTGTAGTATTGCTACTATTTTCTCGACCCCGAAATGCCCAGCGACTCGACTGTAGTGTGCTTCCCGTATCATCTTGGCACGCTCGCTTGAAGGAACACAAAGGTGTCCCAGGTGACATAAAAGTGCATCTTGGAGGTGAAAATTTGGAACTTGCGTGCCCCCCAAGAGTGCCTTGTAAGTGTGACCGAATTCTGGGTCACTCTCATAGAGAAGCGGCCAATCAGAAGTCTCGTGCCCACAAGAGTTGAGCACGGTGGTGAGCGCCACGATCGGTGGTCGGCTGAGGCAGTCTGCAACATTATTGGTGCTACCCTTCTTGTACTTGATGTTCAAATGAAACTGTTGCGGATATGTGGACCACTTCTGATGGCGATCATTCTGCAACTTCCCTTGTGTCTGTATGAACTGCAGGGGCCGGTGGTCTGTGTGGATGATTGTTTCCTTCCCAAAATGTAATGCTTCCATTTTCGACAGGCTTGCACAATGGAATACATTTCTTTGTCATAGGTGGGATACTTGCGAATTGTCTCCAACAATGTCTCACTGTGATAGCGCGCGTGATGTCTTTGTTGGTAAGAGCGCACAGCACTGGGCTGGAGGCATGTCTAGATCTCAAAATGCGGTACAAGTCATGGAGAGAATGTGAGCAGGGGCGGGGGAAACAATGAATTTTTCAGATTACGTGAATGCCTTGGTGAGGTTAGGCCAGTAAATTTGCTCTTTCTCCTCCTTGGTGACTTGACACAAGGGCCAAGTGATATGAGAGAATCCCAACACAAATCTACGGTAGAAATTAGCAAGACCCAGAAAGCTGCGAAGCTCTGTTATAGTAGTCGGGGCTGGCCAATCCCGAATGACTTGGATCTTGGCTGGATCCACATGCACCCCCCTTTCATCAATAATGTATCCCGGATATTGAACCTGGGTCATGCCAAACGTGCACTTCTCCAAATTGGCACACAACTTGTGTTGCCGCAGTGTTTGGAGGACTTGTCGGATGTGATGAAGGTGCTCTTCCCAAGTCTTGCTGAAGATCAGAATGTCATCCAAGTACACCACTACGAATGAGTTGGTGAATGGCCGCAAGATTTCGTCCATCATCCTCATGAAGGTTGCGGGAGCATTCGTCAACCCGAAAGGCATGACCAACCATTCAAAAAGGCCTTCCTTAGCTTTGAAGGCGGTCTTCCACACATCAGAGGGTTCAATTGGTACCTGGTGATACCCAGACTTCAGGTCGATCTTACTGAAATATTTTGCACCTTGGAGTTGGTCCAGAAGGTCATCAATCTGTGGGATTGGGTACCTATTCCGGACAATGATCTTGTTCAGCGCCCGATAGTCAATACAGAGTCTCCACGTCCCATCCTTCTTTTGTACCAACACGATCGGGCTCCCACAGGGCGATGAACTTGGTCTGATGTGACCTTTCTGCAACAACTCCTGAATCTGCCTCTTGATTTCATCATTTTCCAGAACAGAGCGTCGATAGATTGGTCCATTGGGTAGTGGCGCACCTGGGGTCAGATCAATCGGGTGCTTGACCTGGCAGTGCAGAGGAACCCCTGTGGGTGAGGTGAAGATGTCCCCGTACTCCTCCACGACCTTATCCATCTGTTGTTGTCGTGCAGAGGGGCCCTGTCTGGAGGTCGTGGCCACAGTCTTCTTCTTGCCCTGGGGGCGGATCATCAGAAAAACGAATTTCCTGGTTTGGGAAATGAGCTTACTACATTGTTTTGCAGTAACCAAAGAGATAGTCGTAGGAGGTGGTACCTCTGGTATCCTGTACAACTTATTTCCCAAAATAATAATAACAGCACGAGGTCGAGACTCATACACAGCATGACGCTTCCACAAGTATGGTTGTCCTAATAATACATCAGAAACATCAATAGGAGCAACGTCACATAATACCTCATTCGTGAAGGGCTTGATGCTATAGGGAAGGCGACACTGCCGGCTGACGCGGAGATCTCGTCCTTGGTGAAGCCACCCGATGGTGTATGGATGTGGGTGAGCTGTGGTCGGCAAGCCCAAGCGCTTCACGGCGTCTGCTGAAATGAGGTTCTTTTGGCTCCCATTGTCGACAATGAACTGTACAGGGGAGCCCTTTACCCACATCTGGGAGTGGAAGAGACGTTCCTCCTCCTCTGGATCTTCCGGTTCCTCCTTCTGGACCTTTGTAGTGGCAACGGTGGCGTTGGGCTCCGCATCAATAATCTGTTTCCCTTTTTCATTCCCCTTTTCAGGTTCTGATTCGGAGTCAGAGCATGCATCTGACTCAGAAGCCCTCATCTCGGCCACTAGCGACTGCTTGGCCCGACACTCACTTGTGTTGTGGGTGGAGCTCTTATGGAACTCACACCACTTTCCCGTGTCCTTCTTTGGCTTTACGGTGTTGTTCTTGTCTTGTGGCTTTGACGGGTTGTCTTTAGCCACCATGCTCTGTCCTTTGTTCTGCGGTTTGGAAGCACCTTTTCCTTGCTTTTGATTCACAGATCCAAAGTCTCGCTTCTTCTGTTTGAATTTCTGCTCAATCTTGGTAGCATACCGGTATGCCGTACCAAACGAGGAGATGTCGAGGAACTCCATTTCCTCCTGAATGTATCTGTGCAGACAGCTGCGATACTTTAGCACCAAATGTTTCTCTGAATCTTTGATACCCAACTTTGTGCGCAGGGTATGGAACAGATTCGTCAGCTCATGCACATCTTGATCCCTTTGTTGTCGCAGCGTGGTCCATTGTATGTACTTGTCCTCATAGCTCCCCACGGGATAGTACTGTTCCTTGACGGCGTCTTGGAAAGAATTCCAAGTTGGTACGTCCGAGAACAGAGAGGGTTCTGTCTGGTCCTTGTTCTCACAGTAGGTTTCCCACCAGTCCTTAACATGGGGGGTAGCTTTGAGGAGTGAAAAAATAATCTTCTCTCGGTCTGAAAAGTCATGAACGGAGAAATATCCTTCTAATAGATTCAACCATCTATCTATGGCATCTGCGTCTATGTGACCCTCAAATATGGGAATGTAAAAATTTAATTGTACCTTAAAAGGAGTCGCACCTCCAGAGTGGCTCCTGGATGCAGATGCGCCGCCGGTGGGCAGCCGTTGAAGGATCTGAGCAAAGTTATCCATCATCGCGTTCCTTTGTTTTTCGAGGGCCTCCTCGAGCAATATTTTGATAGGATCTCCTGCTCCCTCATCTTTCTTTTCGTCGCCCATGGGCGTCCGTCGAGGTTTGCAAGGCTGATCTTGCAAAGGTTCCACCAGATCAAGCCCTAGCTCCTTATACCCCGACCTCATTGGGGACATGCAAAGAAGGATCGAGAAAAAGCAGACCCCTCTGATACCACTGATCCGGATTTATGCAGGAATGCAACAGAATAAATATATAACCATAAATACAGAGATGCAGCGGAAATAACACTTCATTTCATTAATATCAAAGAACTGAAATTTGCTTACAAACAGAATGGAAATAAAACTAGCTAGAGCGCTGGTAGCTATCTCTGAGAAGAGATGTGGCAGCTACAGGCCTCTGAACTGAGTTACAATGAGGCTCGAGGGCCTATTTATGATTGAGAAACAATGGAGAACCCTAAACATCCAAAAAACTAACCCTAGGAAATGAAGCGCCAAAACTATGGGCCCTGTTTGGGTAAATTGGTGTTTCAACTTCCCAGGGACATAACTTTGGCATACTATCTACGTTTGACGCAAATGATACATCATTAGAAAGCTCTATCCGAGGACTACAACTTTCGCCATGCATATCATTTTGAAACAGAATGATATTTGCTAGAGGCGTGATGCCCAGAAAACGTCGTTTAGGGCCTCAAAACGGCTCCGGAAGTTCAGGACCCGAAAAACTACTAAAAATAGTAAGTTATGCCGAAAATGAAAAACTGAAAGAGACAATGGTGGGGGCCCAAGTGGAATAGGCGGGTGGCCACCAATATCCACCTGGATCAAGGAGGATGAGGACATCTTCACCTCACCCGCAGGGGTGCCTCTACACTGTTAGGTTAAGCACTCCATCGATCTGACCCCAGGTGCGTCGATGCCCAGTTGACCAATCTATCGGCACTATGTTATAGAGAACGATGAAATCAAGAGATAGATTCAGGAACTGCTACAGAAATGTCACATTCGGTCGAGTTCATCACCTTGTGGGAGCCCAATCGTGATTGTGTAGAAGAATGGTGGGACTTGGAGACTCTAGTGTATTGACTATCAGGCGTTGAACAATATCACTATCCGGAATAGGTATCTAATCCCATGGATTGATGACCTTCTGGACCAAGTCAAGGTGGGGGGGAATATTTCAGCAAGATCGACTTGAAGTCCGGGTATCACTAGGTACCAATCGAACCCTCTGATGTGTGGAAGACTACCTTCAAAGCCAAGGAGGACATTTTTGAATGGTTGTTCAAACCTTTCGGGTTGACAAATTCTCCCCAACCTTCACGAGGCTGATGGATGACATATTGCAGCCATTCACCAACTCATTTGCCGTAGTGTACTTGGATGGCATCCTAATATTCATCCAGACTTTGGAAGGCCACCTCCACCACATCTGATAGGTCCTCCAAACACTGTGACAACACAAGTTGTGTGCCAATTTGGAGAAGTGAACTTTTGGCATGACCCAGGTTCAGTATCTAGGATATATTATTGATGAATAGGAGGTACATGTGGATCTATCCAAGATAAAATTCATTCGGGATTAGTCATCCCAAACCACTCTAACAGAGCTCCGCAACTTTCTGGGTCTTTCTAATTTCTACTGCAGTTTCGTGTTTGGATTCTCTCATATCACTTGGCCCTTGAGTCAAGTCACCAAGGGAGTTGCGAAAGAAAAAATATTTTTGTCTGAATCTCAACAGAAGGTGTTCGTAGAGTTTAAATATTGCTTATGCTCTTCCCCAATGCTCACATTACGAGACTTGCAACAACCATTTTAGATTGAGACAGATGCCTCTGACTATGTTATTGGGGTAGTTCTTACTCAACAGGGGCATCCAATGGCATATCACAGTGAGACACTATCTAACATTGTCTAAAAGTATCCCACTTATGACAAAGAGATGTATTCCATTGTGTCAGCTTGCCGAAAATAAAAGCATTACATTTTTGGGAATAAAACAGTCAGCCACACAAACCACCGACCCTTGTAGTTCATATAGACACAAGGGAAGTTGCAGAATTATCGCCATCAGAAGTGGTCCATATATCGACAACAATTTCATTTTAGCATCAATTAAAAGAAGGGCAGCACCAATAATGTTGCAGACTACCTCAGCCGTCCACCGATAATGGCACTAACCACCATGCTCAACTCTTATGGGCATGAGACTTCTAATTGGCCACTTCTCTACAAGAGAGATCCATAATTTGGCCACACATACAAGATGCTCTTGGAGGGTAAGAAAGTTCCAAATTTTCACCTCCATGATGCACTGTTATGTCACCTGGGACACCTTTTTGTTCCTTCAAGTGAGCATTCCAAGATTATTTGGGAAGCAGCACTACAATCCAGTTGCTGGGAATTTCAGGGTTGAGAAAAAAATGCCAATACTGCAAAAGTATTTCTATTGGCCGAACATTCGGCATGATGTCGGGAAGTACATCAGATCTTTCACTGCCTACGTCATTCTCAAACTGACCATCAAGAATCAAGGCCTTTATACTCCAATGCCTACCCCTAATCGACCTTGGGAATCCATCTCCATGGATTACGTGTCGTTCCTTCCTTATACTAAGCATGGTAACGACTGTGTTTTCATGGTCGTCAACATATTCTCGAAGGTGGCCATTATGGTGGCCTTCAAGAAGAATATCACAACAGAAGCCACTGCTAAACTCTTATTTGAATGAGTGTGGGAACACTTTGGGATCCCATATTTTTTCATCTCAGATCGGTACAACAGGTTCCTCAGTACATTTTGTTCCAGCCTCTAGTCAATGTTGGACACCAAGCTCACCAATTCCACAGCTTTCCATCCCGAAACTAATGGTCAGGAAGGGGTCATCAACAAGATGATCATAAACATTCTATACATGTACAACTCAAAGCATGCATGCACATGGGATGAGATCCTATCATATGTATAACACACCTATAACGAAGCTCTCCACAACTCAACCGACCACAACCCCTTTCTGGTGGGCTTGGGATTATGGCCACTATGTTACATTGATGTAGTCATGCCATTTGTGGCTACTTCCAGGCGGGTGACAAAGTGTGGCTACATTTGCAGAAGGATCGCCTCGCTCAACCCCACCGCAAGCTTCAACTGCTCCTATATGGGCCATAAACCATCACCAAGGCTATAGGGGGCAATGCCTTCGAGCTCATCATTCCACCATTCCTTGGTATGCACCCATTGTTTAATGTACATCACCTTCGTCCCTACTATCCACCTCTACTGGACACATCCGACATGGCACAAAAACTCATACCAACATAGTTAAACCCAGACTGAATGGAAAAATCCACAACTGATCGAATTCTGGACACACATACCAATAATACCCATGACCAGAGGATCCAACTATATCGAGTTGTCAAGTAGGCCAACTCCTTCACCAGGGCAAGTGGCTCACTAGGGACCAAGTTTAGCAGAAGTTTCCTCATCTCATGGTGGAACTCAACGCAATGGGAACCATTTCTTCCTAAGGGGGGAGTAATGATCCACGTGGATATTGGTGGCCACCCACCTATTCCACTTGGACCGCCACCATTGTTTCTTTTATTTTTTTAGATCCTTAATTGTAACACAATTTACTATTTTTGGAATTTTTTTGGGTCCTAAACTTCCAGAGCCGTTTTGAGGCCCTAAACGAATTTTTTTTGGAAAATCACCTATGGCGAATATGATTCCTCAAATATATCTTTATAATGAGGTATAATGTGCGTCAAACGGAGATCGTATCCCAAAGTTACGACTCGAGAAATTGATGTACTAATTTACCCCAATGGGGCCCATAGTTTGGTATTTCATTTAGGGTTTTTCAATGTTTCTCAATAATAATAGGCCTTCGAGCCTCGTTATAGCAAATTTCAGAGGCATGTAGCCTCCACATATCTTCTTAGAGACAATCTACCAATTCCCTAGCTATTTTATTTCCATTATGTCTGTAATCATATTTCAGTTATGTGATATTAATGAAATGAAGTCTTATTTCTACTACATCTTGTGTTTATGTGTATTTCTATATTTTATTGTGTTCTTGCATAAGTCAGTATCAACATCATCCCTACATCATTATGAAGGCCGACATGTTTTTGGGGCACAAATCTCTATGTGTGTACATACAAACCACCTTTACATTCTTTTGGAAAGTGTACAATGGTTTTTTAGGAAAAATATTCCTACCCATATTTTCATATCTTATATTCAGCAGCAGTTTCTAGTCACCCTTTATCGGATCTTGCACATTATCCACTTATCCCCATCATGTCATTCAAAATCATACTTACACATACCTTGGACGTCCTACCGACTCCAAGGCCATCCCTTCCAGAAAACAAATTTTTACTGCCACCACATGCATTACAACTTCGACCTTGAGCCAGTTGTCCATATCCATTACTATAGCCAAATTTCATTATCATGTTGACCCACCATATTACAATCCTATTTCACCTGTGTTAGGGTCCTATAATAATAGGATTCATAATGTTTGAATTGACTATGATTAGTCTTGTAATATTGTACATACTTTTTCTTTCTTCACAATTGTTTTCCCATATTAAAAATAAAATAAAAAAATGTAAAGAGGGTGAAATCCTAAAAGAAAAATCAAAGGACTAATAAAAGAAATAGATCAAAAATAATATAAGATATTAACCCCACCAAAAAGAGATAAAAATATATTCAGAAAGTGATTCAAATTCAAATGCCACTACTTTTTACTTTACTTTGCAAAATAATATTGTGTGCAACTTGTCAAAAATATCACAATCCATGATGGTCAAACAGCTTAATCTTGATCATTCATGTTTTAAATTTCATGTTGATAATTAGAGAATAAATATCTAGTCATTCTGTTTAATCTTGGCATATCAGTAGTTAGGTAGAGAATAATAAATGAGCTCAACAGTTTAATCTGATCCATTGGAAATAATAAGATTATAATTATATAGTTTGCTTATTTGAAAGAAAATAAAAAGGGGCAGCAAGCTCAAATGCACCCAAATAAATAAAGAAAAAATGTTAGGGTAAATTATGGGGAGGCAGAAGTAGTTTTCACAAGGCATGGATAGTAGAAATTAGTCATTTCATATTACTAACTTCCTTCTAAACTCATTTCCCTTGTAAAAATACCCCTTCCCCTTCATATTAACCTTTCCCCATTACTTTACCCATCTTCCCTTCCTAAAAACCACTTTTTCTTAGTTAAAAATACATTTTCCTTTGAAAAAAGTAAAATCTTTTACTAACGCCCCCTTTCATTCAAAATACCCCAAAAAACCCCCTTATCCTAAGTCTAAATGGTTAAATTGATATATCGGGCCCCACTATAACACATCCTTCCCGATATCAAATTTAACACTAGTTCTTAGTGTGTTTTAAACATTCTGCTTTACACATTTTATTAACATCCCTTCATATTTAACCTTAGTTTATATATATAGTTAAACTCATTCCCGCATATATTACATTAACCCCTCCCGCTATTATTTCACTTTTCCATCTTATTATATTAATTCCCCATTATAATATTAACCCGAGTACCACTTTACATAACGCCATCGCCATGTATTACTCCTGATCCCATATATCATTATCATAAAGCTTATATTATAAATTTTCGCATATATCACTCCTCATCATTCATTACCGGGCCCCGCTTATCCAAACATCCATCTTATTTACCCATCCGTCCGATCACGATTCGTTAGATCCAATGGAAAATACCTTATTTCGCATTCCTGGTTGTCAAATCTTTAACACCACCGAGAGATTTCGAAATAAGCAATTTCGCAACCCCTCCTCCTTGTTACGTGGCAGCTCCACAGCTCATCGCATCCTCAAGCCAAATACCACCCACCAACTTTTTGACATGCGAAAACCACCATACTCCCGCCGAGTTGTTTTTCGCCAATTGTAATGATACCGCCCCTCCATTTGAATTTGACCCTGCACTTAAAAATTAACTACTATTGGTTAAAAACAACTAAAGATCGCCCTTTCAGTATTTTCACCATTTCTGTTCCGATTTGCGCAAATACAGCTCTTCTGACCTATTTCTGAGCCAAAGGATCTCTGTCGGCCTGTTGTTAAGCCATTTCACAACAGTATTCAACACTTTTGCTACTAAAGTCGGTGAAAATTTTTCCTGAAGCCTTATAAAGACTAGTTTGAAGCCTTAGAAAGCCTCTGTTGCCTCAAAGACCTTCTCTACAAACAGAAAAGCTTCATTTTCCAGGTATTCTTAAAATGTCGAGGCTTGTACTTACAAAAATCAAGTAATAAGTTAGTTAACTGAACCAATTTAAAAGCTTTACAGACCAAAGGAAAAGTCATTGTTACCTCCCAAACCTTTTCTGTAGGCCCTAGTCATCTTTTCACAGTATTCCCAGGGGCCTAAGCTTATTTCTTGATCACAGAGAGTAAATAAATTGAATAAAATAAACAAATTATGGCTTCCCAAGATATAGTGACAGTAAATCCCCTACAACCTCCTGTTGTTGATGTGGAACATACCCCCCTTGCAGAAAGAGACTTCAAAATTAGTGACCTTCTCACTGATTCCAGCCTCCTTGAGCTCCACTGCTGGAGCCATGATAAGTCAATTGGCCAAGTTGATGATGTTTACCTTTGGGAATCTAATTTTCCCAAGTATATTGTCCCATAGACCTTCCAGTGTCCAGAGGTTATCAAAATCTGTCAAACCGGTTATTTCCCTGATCAAAGAGCCTTAGAGACCCCTGGTAAAGATATTTTATTCACCATCACAGTTGAATCAATAAACCAGATGCTGCAAATTCAACCTAGGCCTGATGAAACCCCACTGTCTATTAAGATCCTCACTTAATTGTATTTAAATCTAGACTCCCCCAAGAGGTTCCAGATATTCCAAAAATTCATTCCCTCATTAGTAGAAACTCCCAAGACTAACCCTCCTTATCCAGCTGCTATATTCTCTGAGAGAACCAGGCATATTATCACCATGTTTTCATGTATTATGGGTTATTTCACTGATGAGCATGTTGATGCTTTATTCCTAGGTTTTTTGTCTATTTTCTCCCCTGGTCAACATCCTACTTCTACATTCAATTTTTCCTAGTTCCTCTCTGATACAATCCATGAACAGCTGGTTAAATTATGAAAGGAGGGAGTGTTCAAGTATTCATATGTTTTTTTCCATATGTTCCTATACTTTCAATCTGAAAGATTTGCAATCAACCTTCAAAAACTGGATGTTGAAGGTAATCCTTAGTCAGTAATATTTTGGACTTCATTTATCAGGAAATATTCCACAGAGTTCACATAAAAATACTTCATTGACTCATTCATCTATCCAATTGTCAACATGTTGAACAGTAGCATTCAACCAAGAGTCAATGATGAACTAAAAAATTTCTTGCAGTTATCATAACACAGTAGGATAGGAGATTGATATATTTACCAAAACCACACTGATATAGGAGTATATGGATGTCAACTTACTCCATATAAGCTTCCCAAATACCTCCCAATGATGTTATTTTCACTTGAATGTATTAGGCAGATCCTTAACTCTGATGAAGTGAATTTCTTGTCCGCCAAAAATAAAACACAATTTAAAATCAAAAACCAGATTGGTCCCTTCATCTGCAATAACGGGACTGTTGGTCAACAGGCAGAAAAATGTTTACAGGAATTTAAGTTCAGTGAGATTTTCAAGTGGCATTATGATCCTTTAGGATTAATCATCAAGTTAAGAATCAAATTTAAACTAACTCCTTTTGTCCATGATTCAAAACCAGACATTGAGAAGTACTCAAACCAGTCATAGTGGTTGGAGAATACTTTGAAAGAGTTGGAGAAACCAATAGAGACCAGTTCTATTATCCAGTCCTACAAGATAGGAACTCTAAGAGAGGCAGAGAAGAAGGATTATATTCAGCTCAAACCACCACTAAAACAAAATTCAAATTGATGTACATGAAGAAGCCCAAATTAAATCCTGTAAATGAACAAGTTGAAACTATTGAGATCATTGATACAGACACAGTGGTCAAAGAGAATGCACCTCCAATAGTTTCAGAGGAAAATCGCCAACCTTTAAACTTTAACACTCAAATCATTCAGAATCAACACAGTGTTGAAGTGTCTTCATCAAGTAAACTAGCAGATAAAGAACAGGATATCATGCAGAAGTATAAGGAAATCAAACTCAGAAATGAGGCATTAAAAGAAGATACTTATGCCCAATACTGGAAGCAGACACCTAGTGACCAAAGCAGGTTACTTTCAGCATTTGACTACAAGACCAGGAAGATGTAGATGACTTTCTTACAGCCCAAAGTGAAGCATCCTAAGTCATCAACAGATTATAAGAAAAAATCATATGAAGTTCAAGCGAAGGATCTTCATCTTATAGAACAATAGAATTTCATAAGCAAGCTGGTGAAATGTTATACTCAAAAATGACCAAGAAATCCATGAGTGTCCAAAAGCTGCAAAATACTCTAGAAAACATCAGATGACAATTAAAGTTATAAAAGGCTTCCTAATAAGCCAAAGACAACAGAATTAAATCACTGGAAGAACTGCTCATATAGGTAGGATATGATCCCAAGAACATTAAAGTTGCAAAATAACTCATCAAGAAAAAGAATGCAAACATTGTTGCATTAAAGAAATAGCTCTGCCTCCTACTGAATATCCATAGGAAAAAAAAAAATTGGAGAATGAAGGCCAAAAATATGAAATTATGAACCTCATCCTTAAGTTGATAGCTCAACTGAAGGAGATTGGGAATGAGATGGATAAGTTAGTACAATAGAAAAATGCCAGCATGGAAGAAATCCATGCCACTGCTATTTCTACAATTACTATAGCAGTTCCTTCTAATTTAGCAGCTTCAGTGGCCACAGTAGTTCCAGTAGCTACATCACTTCCCAATACATCAACTACAAAATCATCTACAGCAGCAACTCATCCTAGTGATGAAGTAGGTAAACTAGTTAAAGCAATGCAAGACATGTCCATACAGACTAATGAAATAAATAGACTTAAAGAACAAATAAAAAGTCTAGAGGATGAGAAGAAACAAGTTCCAATCATGCACAAGAATGAAGTACAGAAGTCAAACAGACTGACTGAGAAAGTACAGAAGTTAGAGAAAGAACTGACATTGAAAGAACCACTTGCCCAAGCTAAGAAACAGCTATGGGCCAATATCATTGAATCTGTCAATGATATTTGGCCATCCATTCAAGTTATTTATGAGCAGAAATATCTTATCAAAGCAACAGGTGAAGCCATTCAGAAAGTAAATGAAGAACTTGGTAAAAATTCATAAGAGGCCAATGAAATCATTAAGTTTCTCAATTCCAAGAACAAACAGGAATTGGAATAAATTGGCATTAGTGACAGAACTAAAACAATTCTTGAAGTTAGAAAGGTAATTTCTAAAAGGAACTTGATGGTACAACTTGAAGACAAGTGTTAGAACATGGAGCTTTCCATTACCAAATTCATGGTGAAATTTTATTTTTTGAGGCAGAAAGGTCTGCCCAATCCTTTGGTTATCAATGACAGGTTGATGAAACATGAGGATTATGATAAGAAAATCATAGAAGTGGCAAAGGAACGGGCCAACAATTCCTCCATGAAAGGAATGCCTACAGGAAAATTTCTTTATAAGAGTTTTGAGAATCTCTTTTACCTCCAGCATGAGGTAAAACGTCTATTCATTAACAAACCTACTTTTGAAAAATATACAGAGGCTGATGAAATTTTCAGGAGAATGGTAAATATTAAATTACCAGAATGGTAAATATTAAATTACCGATTTACTTTGAAAATGAAAAGGTAAAACAGATCAGTCAAGATAAAGGTAAACAGAGCAGTCAAAGTGAATATAGAGTAGGCAGTTTAAAGTAAAAAACAGTAGTAATAGATAAATATTAAAATAAATACAAGTTAAAGAGTATGAGATGAAAGACAGAGTTAAAGTCAAAACAAAGATTAAAAAAAAAAGTATAGATGCAGCCAGCGTAAAGAACACTCAACATCATACAAGACAGCCATTGTTGAGCAACAGAAAAAGAGAGAAAGAAGCAAAATATCAACAAGCAAACAGCAAATCCAAATAAAAGAGGGACAACGAGAAATTAGTCTCCTAGGTGTCTCTATCTTCTTGCATGAAGATATTTATTTTTCCTTGAATAATTCCTAAAAACAGTTTAGGATATTTTGTAATAGTTTTTGTAAAAATGCTTCATAGTTTGAAGTATTGAGTGTTGATTGCAGACTACTAAAAATTTCTATAGTTGCACTGATCTGAAACCTGAGGGTTCATTGTACCATTTTCAAGTCAGCAGGCTGGATTGAGAAATAAAGGTTATATTACAGGATTCATGTGTTGAGCCACTTCAGTGAAGTACTTTCAATTGTTCTTTGTTATTTTCTAAATTTTTCACATACTTGCATGTTTTCTGAATCTAAATGTATAACAGGAATTTTATTTCAGAACTTGTTTAAATACACTCTGTCTTGAACTGTTATTTAATTTTCATGTTTTCTTCTGATATCCAAATTATGGAATTCTTCATTTCTCCCTAGTTTCGATTGACCTCTGTCATTTCCTTCATTATCCAAATAAGAGAATACTTAATTTCTCTCTCATCCCAATTGAAACTATTTCACCTTCCAGCCTAAAGATCTAAACCAACTCAGCTACCTTGCCCTGTGTACACTTCCTTTAGAACTTGATTCTGCTATGTTGCTTGATACATTGACTCCATAGCCCAATGGAAAATAAACCTACATCTATCCATCTGAATCAGTAATTCCACCACCAAACCAAATCAAAATCAAAACCCAATCAATCTTACATAACTAGCCTAAAATCAACTAAAAAACAACGAAGTTAAATCATAAAGAGAGAGCCCTCTCTGAGCATTAGGAAGGCTACATCCTAATCTCAAAATTAGGTTTATGGTTACCTCTAATATTTCTTGAACTAAAATCATAACAACCCTAGGAAATTATTGGAGTGATAACATACTAGCAACCATATTGGGGAGAATCATTCCTCAGT
The DNA here is from genome assembly GCA_034641835.2 of Pinus albicaulis. Taxonomy (NCBI): domain Eukaryota; kingdom Viridiplantae; phylum Streptophyta; class Pinopsida; order Pinales; family Pinaceae; genus Pinus; species Pinus albicaulis. The sequence goes on from CM076581.1 coordinate 1,585,601,703, forward strand.
TAAAAAAACCTTAAAGGAGACTTTTATACTCATCTTTTCACCTTAAGTTTAATTTAGGGTTGCTGCATTCTTTCATTAATAAATTAAAATTCTGGCTTCCAAAAGAATATACTATACCAGGTCTCATCCTGATCCACAACCAACTGTAATTGTGGATGACCCTGAAAGAATTTTAAAGAAAAAAAAATTAGAAATTCTAGGGAATACTAGTCAATTAATCAAAGCTAATTCATTGCCCAAAGAATTATCAATCTTACAAGACATTGAATTTGATTTATCTTTTGAACATTCTTTGTTTAGAACTAAATCTGAAAGTTCAATTTTATGATAGTGTAATAGATCCTAATTTCATTCAATTCATTGAAACAAAGAAGGAGATTGTTTCACTCGATTCAGATCAGCAAGCTCTAGAACCATTTGATAAACTTGAAGCTTTAACTGAAACTTTGATTAATGTAATATTCCAAATCTAGAACAGCTCAGCAAGCCTGCTGAAATAATGCACTTCTGAGAATTATGTGCATAGAAATGAGTTTGTAGCTCCTGGATCACTTAGATCAGCTCATCTAAGATCTAATTCCAAAAGGAGATCAAAAACAAATCAGACTAGGTGGGTTAAACAGATCTCCCACAAACTAGTCTAGCTGAAAATCACCCAAAGAGAGGGGCTGCAGCTATATGCAAAGGAATGCTTCAAAAATAACGCAGATCCACCAAAGCACAGTAGGAGGCTGATATGGAGGTTCAGAAATTAGATGTATAACAGCAAATCAGATGTACATTATAGCCCATACAAGAGAAATAATGAGACAATACAGGAAAAATCCTCAAAAATGAGGTGCTACAACCATAAGAAAAGACTGCATAACCATGACAGCATTATTTTCAGGAGTTGAAGCAGTAGTTTATTAATCCTCAGATCTAGAGCATATCTGCACATAAAAATATAGATCTATATCAGATCTGTGTACAATAAAAGCTCATCTATACATTCCCCTTGGGGTTTTGTGCAAAACATGAAGCACAAAGCGTAGATCTGAGATCTAAGGTTGCAGATCAGCAGAATGATTCAAAAAATTTTGAATAATACAATGGGACAGCAGATCAGATCTGAAACAAACATGGATTGGATGGCCAATCCATGGATCACCATAGTGAGATGAAGAATCCTAACACCGAAGATCTCTCCTCCAAAATGCAGACAAACACCATGCAAGTTCTCTTTTGCAGATAACGCAGTTCAGAAAGAGAAACTGTGTTGTAGGCTCTGAGAATGCTTTGTCCTGATGCCAAGGTCTGGATATGAAGCTCACTCAGCTAATACACTCTTCCAAGAGTTTAAAAGACACACTCACTGAGAAGAGCCACTAGTATAGGCTAGATCTAAGCAGATCTAGTGTCTTCCACTGCTGCAACTCACAAGGACAACCCAACACTCAATAGGATCAGCGCTATAGGTGTAAGGTGAAGCTTGGCCCAAGCCTGATAGTGGGAAAGATAGCACAAGTCTCCTCCAAAAGAGCTGCTCAAGGAAGGAGGTAGGATTCCTAAACAGGAAGACCCAACAAGGGATGTCTAACCAAACAATACCTTTAGAAAATAATAATCTTCAACGACACTCTCTTGTTGCTTTCCTCCTCCTTTTCTAAGATTTGAGTCTTGTCAAAACCCTAAACCACTTCATTAGTTTAGCCTCTTTCACATGTAAAACCTCTTTCTAGAACCGTGTTGTCCCTCCAAGACGTTCAATGCATCTGGATTGCGCTGTAGATATGGTCATGGTTGACTTAGTCAAGTGATCAACCTCTTCCACACTCAAGGTGTCTTCATTTTAACTAGCTAGCTTGATTTCCATTCACATTGAGCTGTCTTTATTTAGGATCCGCTCTTTGAGAATAAATGTTGTTGACTTGGTCAAAATTGACCTTGTCCACATAGTTTAGACATGGTTCACACATGTGGATGCTTGATCTGGTTATTTCATGATCCCTTTTCACACTATGAGGGATTTTTATTCATATTTGAGCAAATTATTAGCCTCGCTTCCCATTTATTCATCCATCTAAATTTTAAGAGAAAAATTAATATCCCCATTAGCTTAAGATAATTTAGGAATATTACAGTCTCCCCCTCCCAAATGTTGCTTGTCCTCAAGCAACTACAAGGGTGCTGCAAAATCTCTCCTTCTTCTCTTGTGGCCTCCTCATCCAATAGTCTCCACCATTGCTCTGAATTTTCTGCAATAGTTCTATCTTCCAATGGTCCTTCCTCAATGTGCAAGTTGGCCCTTGGTAAATAACCCAATGGCTTTCATCATGAAAGAATGGAAGGTTGTTATGGAAACCTTCTTGCTGATCCATGGCCTCCTCAAGATAGAGGCGATGACAATCATGGGGATTTTCATTATTCATGAAAGACTCCCATCTCCATGCTATCATCCAAATGAAGTGGATCGCCTCCCATCTTGGAAATCCATAGAAAAACTCCTCCTCAATACATAGGAGAGGCATGTCCCCAACAAACATATGGCCCACTCTACAAAGAGACAAGTGTTCTATCATATTGGCCATTCAATATCTCATGCTCCCATTGAAGCATGCAGTGCAAGAAGAGTGGGGAACTCCTTCCCCCAAGGACACATCCCACCAATGTGCCTCTCCTCCAACCATGTTCCCAAGAGCAAGAACATTTTCAACATATGTAATCATGATTAGAATCATGTTAGCTGCCATATATGATAAAGGAGAAGGAAGACGTCTCCTCATGTGCAACTAGCGCAGTTTTACCCTTAACTACCATAGAATAGGATATGACAAGTGCCTCCCCCAACACTTGTTTGTTTCCCCATCCCTTCTGAATGCGTGGAGAAGTTGCATCATAGTTGGTGTAAAAGAATCAAACCATGAAGAATGTAATAGATTTCCAAGATCCTCTAAGGAATGACCTGCATCAACATACTTCATGGCCTTGAGTGGTCCATGAAACCCATCATAAATAGTGCCCCCTCTTGGAGAAATGTTCTGCAAATGAGTGTTAGAAAAACATAAGCATATAGGAGATACATTATAATATTCAGAAAGACAAGTCCCTCTATATACTTGTTTTACATCAGTGAGGTAACTCATGGATGAGTCCCCTCTCACACTCAATGAGGAAAGAGGTATGAGTGATGGCTCTCCCCAAGAGCTATGTTCCTCCCTCTCTAACAAATATTTCATGCACTTCTCCATATGAGAGTGCACCTCGTCCTTAAAACCTTCCCATATGAATCCACCCAAGAGAGTATGATATGCTCTAATAAAACCAGTGGGTTTGGAAAGCAGGGTCTCATAGGTTGCATCTAGTAGTCTCTCCTTGAGCTTGGAGTCTCTAACCAAGAGGATAAGATTATAGAAATAGATGACTCCATCAAATACCTTAAACCTTTTATCCTTTACTTCCCCATCAAGAACCCCACTTGTGAAAAGGTCCTTGGAGTATTCCATCATAAGTTGGGAATCCCAATAAGGATCCAGGCTTCCCAATAATGACAGCACTGTAGAGGTCTGAAATTCTGCCCTTGTCATATCATGGCTCCCCTCTTTGACATTCTTGATGTCAAAATCACATGTTGGCACATCATAATCTCCCCTTTGCTGCCTCATTTGCAGCTGATCTTGCTCAAGACAAGATTTCAGTAGATGGAAATCAACTTCCCCCCGGATAGTCCTTGTCTTCCAATACTTCCTCATTTTGGCCCATGCATGCAAGAGGGTTAGCATCCCCTTGCCATGTTAAAAAATCTTCTTTGTGAATGAAGATATCATGGGTTGCCCCAAATTTATGGATTTTCCATGTATTCCCATGCTCATGACATCATAGACTTATGATTCCTCCTCTCTCAGTGCAAATAACTGATTGGGAAATAGAAATTCCCCTTTCAGGTAATTGCTCACCTTTTTTCTGAATTCATGAGAGATTCTCTGCGTTGTGTTGGCTTCTCCCAAGGCTCCCTCCTTGGCCAAGTATGCAAATTCTGCCCATAGTTGAGAGAACACTTTAGTTTCCCTCCAATCAAGAGGTCCTCCTGGTGAAATGCCTTCTTTCAAAGAGGCATCAAGGCATATAGTAGATTGTGGATGTAGGTGGATAGATTTGCCCCTACCTTTATTGCATAGGTCCTCTTGCCTTCTTTTTTCTTCCAAACTTTGAAACAGAGAAGGTTTCATTCTCTCCATATTTTGATGCCCTTCCCCCTCTTTTCCTCCTTCTATCCTCCAGATCTCATCATTTGATAATGATGGTACATGTTGCTCATGTGTTATGCCAAGAGCTTTATGTGTGAGACCCTTTGGAACTCCTTGCAAGAGTGCAAGAGTTTCTTTCCTTGGAGCAAGTGCTCCATCCTCCTCTCCATGAAGTGCTTGAGGTGCCTTTGTTGTGACTGTGTTATCATATCCTACCTTCCCCTCCTCCTCTTCAATAACTGAAATTGTCTCATCATCAACAAGAGACCTTAGATCTTGGTCATCTATTGAAGGAGAAACCTTCATGCTTTCCTCTTGAGAAGAGAACCCTTCATTCAATGGAGATCTTGCCCTTGGCAAGGTATCAAACAAACTTACACCTTATTCCATGGTTTTCAGAAACGGAGTTGGATTGATAGACCCTTCCAACTCATGCAAAATATTTGTTTGATATGGTTTGATAGTGTTAACAAAATATGTTACACATGGAGCTCCATCAAACCTTTCCACTAATCTTTCAATAAACCTTGCATAAGTAATTTTATTTGCATTTATTAAGGAAAATGACTCAAACAACCACCAAGCATATGCTTTACCTTCAAAATGCAGCGCTGCTACTTTGATGGCTTCAATTTCTGAAACTTGGTGTTGTTGCACAAATTTGTCTAGCTCCTTCACCCAAACCCTAACTGGACATTTAGGTGATCCATAAAAAGTGGATAGAAAGAATCTACCCACACCATGCTTCTTCCCCTTTGTGCTTTTTTCCTCCTTTATCTTGCAAAATCCTTTGAAGTTCAAGTCATCTTTGAACTCCTTAGATTTACCTTCATACTCCTGCAAATACTCTCCAAGAGTCTCCTTCTCGGGTACACCTCCTTTCTTCCTCTTCATGAAGAAATCACTGACAGAACGTTGAAGATTTTGTTATATGGCTGAGTGCACATATCCATTAGATGAGGATTCATAATTTTCCTCATTTATAGATCTTTTAGATCCGATCAGGAGATCTTCCTGCTCTCGAAACTCTCTAGGAGTTTCACTTCTCCTTCTCTCTTCTTCTTGTTCAACCTCCTTGGAGAGGTTCTTACTGGATCTGAAAAGTGATGAGAGTAAGATCATCCTCTTCATCATTCTGACCTTTCTCTTTTCTTTATATCACTTTGGCATGAAGCCCGCAGGCTGAGCCAAAGATCTTGCTCCGATATCACTGTAATATTCCAAATCTGGAACAGCTCAGCAAGCCTGTTGAATAACGCACTTCTGAGAATTTTGTGCATAGAAATGATTTTTCAACTCCTGTATCCCTTAGATCAGCTCATCTAAGATCTCAATCCAAAAGTAGAGCAAAAACAAATCAGACTAGGTGGGTTAAACAGATCTCCAACAAACTAGTCTAGCTTAAAATCACCCAAAGAGAGGGGTTGCAGCTATATGCAAAGGAATGATTCAAAAATAACGCAGATCCACTGAAGAAAAGTAGGAGGCTGATATGGAGGTTCATAAATCAGATTTATAACAGCAAATTAGATGTAAATTACATCCCATACATTGTACAAGAGAAAGAATGAGACAATACAGGAAAAATCCTCAGAAATGAGGTGCTACAACCATAAGAAAATATTACATAACCATGACAGCGTTATTTTCAAGGGCTGAAGTATAATTTTATTAATCCTTATATCTAGAGAAGATCTGTACATAAAAATATAGATATATATCAGATCTGTGTACAATAAAAGCTCATATATACATTCCCCTTGGGGTTTTGTGCAAAACATGAAGCACAAACAGTAGATCTGAGATCTAAGGTTGCAGATCTGTAGAATGATTCAGAAATTTATGAATAATACAATGGGACAGAAAATCATATATAAAACAAACATGGATTGGATGGCCAATCCATGGATCACCACATTGAGAGGAAGAATCCTAACACCAGAGATCTCTCCTCCAAAATGCAGACAAACACCCTGCAACTTATCCTTTGCAGATAATGCAGTCCAAGGAGAGAAATTGCGTTGTCGGCTCTGAGAATTCTTTGGCCTAATGCCAAGGTCTGGATCTGAAGCTCACTCAGCTAATGCACTCTTCTAGGAAGTTAAAAGACACACTCACTTAGAAGAGCCACTAATATAGGCTAGATCTGAGAAGATCTAGTGTCTTCCACTACTGCAACTCACAAGGACAACCCAACCCTCAACAGGATCAGTGTTGTAGGTGTAAGGTGAAGCTTGGCCCAAGCCTGATAGTGGGCAAGATAGCACAAGTCTCCTCCAAGAGCTGCTCAAGGAAGGAGGTGGGATTCCTAAACAGGAAGACCCAACAAGGGATGTCTAAGCAGACAATACCTTTAGAAAATAATAATCTTTAACAGCCCTCTCTTGTTGCTCTCCTCCTCCTTTTATAAGATTGGAGTCTTGTCAAAACCATAAACCACTTCATTAGTTTAGCCTCTTTCACATTTAAAACATCTTTCTAGAACTGCGTTGTCCCTCCAAGAGGTTCAATGCGTCTAGACTGCACTGTAGATATGGTCACGGTTGACTTAGTCAAGTGATCAACCTCTTCCACAATCAAGGTGTCTTCATTTTAACTGGCTAGCTTGATTTCCATTCACATTGAGCTGTCTTTATTTAGGATCCACTCTTTGAGAATAAATGTTGTTGACTTGGTCAAACTTTACCTTGTCCACATAGTTTAGACATGGTTCACATATGTGGATGCTTGATCTGGTTATTTCATGATCCCTTTTCACACTATGAGGGATTTTTATTCATATTTGAGCAAATTATGAGCCTCCTTGCCCATTTATTCATCCATCTAAATTTTAAGAGAAAAATTAATATCCCCATTAGCTGAAGCTAATTTAGGAATATTACAATTAAGGACATTAATGAAGCCTATCTTCAACATTCTATTGAATTAACTGCTTTATCTGCTTATACACCTAAGCCTTCTACCATTCATTCAGAATCTGTAAATTCATCTTTGTTTAGTACCACCTCATCTATTATTTCCACTACACTTCACTCCACAGATTCATTCATTCCTAAGCTTCCCCTTCAACCTAGAGTTTTATTTCCATCTCCAAACAGTTCAAGTTCATCCTCAAGCACTTCCGCTACATTTTCTAGTACGTCATTCTCATTTCCAAGCACATATCCTAGCATCCCAACAACATCTTCTAGTGTTCCAACTTCATCTGCAAGTACTTCAAGCGCATCTCCAAGTACTACTACTTTACCTCCTAGCCAAGCAAGAATCTTAGCCATGGCAGCCAAATATGCTCCTTTGGTCCTCCCAGCTCAATTACATGCCATGCCCCCAAGACTACCAAAGTAAAATCTTTCAATTTCATGGTATTGGAAAATACACTACATAACAACATGTTAACAAAATGACTAATTACTTTGAATTGCATGAAATTGATCAATCTAATGTTCAAATTAGACTGTTTTCCCAAACATTAGCTGGAGATGTAAAGAAATGGTTTAAAGCTTTACCTGCCAATCATATTGTTGATTTAGAAAATTTCCATAGATTGTTTATCAATAGATGGGAGAAAAATAAGAATCCTTTACAAATATTGTCTGAATCCGAAAACATAAGAAGAGCGCCTAATGAATCTGTTCAGGACTATTGTACGAGATTCAATCTTATTTACAATGCTATTCCAGCAAAAATCAAACCCCCACCAGATCTAGCTTTAATAAAATTACCTGATGGTTTTGATATTGATATGTCATACCAACTTAGAGAAATAAACCCTGAAACATTAGAGCAGATGCAAAGTAATGTTGTTAGTGTAGAAGTAAATTTGTTAGCTAGAAGATCTAGATTGAGAAATGAAATAAGAGTAAAAATTAAGGATGAGCCCTCCAAATCGGACAGTAAGATAGATAGCTTAGGAAAAACCATGGAAGAATGATGGATAGATTAGAAAATATGGAAAGAAAACCACAGTGGGACAATCAACAACAAGGCACTCAAATAAGAAATCCAAACTTTAGAAAGAATCCCAACACTGGTAAATCTAGAGCATCAGTACCTGATCAAACAATAAGACCACCTTTCCAAGAGAATTATGTTGAAAGTTCTCACCAAAATGAAGAATATGAAGACACTCAGATTAACTTAATGGGAATAAATGATGATAATACTAATTTTTCTTACACAAGAAGAATAGGAATTATACATGTTGCAACAACTACATTTAGAATCTAGAGAGTCTTTTGATTATAAGCAAGGTTATGAATATGTCATTAATGAAGTTCACAAGCAATATAACCTTAGGAGCAAGAAAAATGTAGAAGCCCTTACTAAGAAAATTTCCAAAACTCAGACCAAGAAAACAGTAGAAGCTCCTACAACCAAAGTACTACAAATTCTCCCTAGATAAACTTAGAAAAACTCTAGTTCAACTCAGAAAAATTCCAGTCCTAATCAAAAAATTTCTAGTCCAAAAATTGCACCCAGTCCTAAATTGTAGATATTACAGATGTTGTTGTTAACACATCAGTTAAACCTCAAAAATCTGTTGCTATTAAAACAAAAATTTCTGCTAAAACATCTACTGCTGATCAAAAATCAGTTGATCCTCAAACATATGTTGCTGCTAAAACAACATTTGATCCTAAAAAATTAGTTGCTGCCAAAACCACAGTTGCCACCCAAACTATCCCTGATAAGAAGATTGAAAACAGCAAAACTGTGGAAACACAGACTGAAAGGCCAACTATAGATAAAGAAGAGAAACACACTCAAACTGCAATTGTAAAAGAATAAAATGCTCAGTTAGGAAAAACTCAAGTCCATTTAACATCAAAACTGAAATAGCATAATTAAAAATACCAATTCCTTTAACAGAATTAGTAAAACATGATTTATACAAATCACAAATCACTGAAACACTAAACATTGATAAAGGAAAAGACTCTGTTAATCTAAATGATGATCAACCAAAATTAATATTTGGTCTTGAGGTAAATGGAAAACATTAAGAAGGTGGTGTTCATCCTTTCTACATTAGCTTGAGTATTCATGATCAAATTTTACACAATGCTATGCTAGATTCAGGAGCATGACACAACTTAATGCCAAAGGCCATCATGGAAACATTGGATTTAGACAGCACTAGACCATACAAAGATATTTTCTCTTTTGATTCTAGCAAATTTAAATGTCTTGGCCTAATAAAAGACTTGTGTGTCACTCTAGTCCAATACCCAGGTAAGAGTATTGTCATGGATATTGTAGTTGTTGATATCCCTCCAAAGTATGGAATGTTATTATCTCGCTCATGGGGAGAAAAATTGCAGGGATCTCTACATTTAGACATGTCATATGCCACAATTTCAGTATTTGGTCAACCCAAAAATCTTTACAAAGAAACTTTAGTGAAATACATGGTCAGTAGTGAAAAAAAACCACAGAACTATCCTATTTATTCTTTACATTCTGATATGGATTCTTTCGTTTTATGTAATACAGACACTGGAAAAGACAATAACACAGTTCTATAACAGAAACATAAGAATTTGACAGTGATAATATTTTTCATGAATCTATGTGGCACCTAGATTTTGATGGTTCAGTAAACAGATTAGGAGCAGGAGCAGGAGTTCGGATTCATAACATGTAAAATAATCATTCAGAAGGTCATGCCTTTAGATTAAACTTTAAATGTACAAACAACATGGCAGAGTATGAAGCTTTAATCTTAGGACTGCAGATTGTTAGAAAACTAGGAGGCAAAAGAGTTTCTATCATGGGAGACTTAGAATTAATCATAAAAAAAAAATTAGAGGATAGTATTCTGTGTATAATCCTAGACTAGCCCAATAGAGAGAAACATTTTGACATCTGATTAAAGAGTTGCTTGAAATTGACTTTGCTAGTATTCTAAGGAATCAATACATGCAGGCACACAGTTTGGCTACTTTTGCTAGCACCTGCAAACTACCTTTTCAGCCAAATCACCAATACACAGAAGAGGTAAGACACAGGCCTACTATACCAGACAGCTTGAAATATTGGCAGTTATTTTCACAAGATGCTCAAATATACAATTTTATGAATGTTGAGGGAGAATTCCAAAACTATAATATAGATACTGATTGTACAGTACATGATACAATAGATAGTGAGATAGATGTAAATAATTTAAATTTGACTTAACCCACTAAATTCACTCAAGTAGAAATAGATAAATTAGAAATTGTAGTAATAGAAGAAATAGCAAATGATGATTCTGATATTTTAAACTTTAAAAATAACTTTTTGCCTAAGGGATTAACCCCATTAGAAGATCTTTTTGATTCAAATTATGTAGCAAGAAAACCAAAAATGGAACCATTAATATCAGACATAGAATAATGTAACATAAGAATAGAACAAAATCCTAAGCTCGTCAAATTATCCAAAGCATTACCTCCAGAAGAAAAACTGAAATACATAGCTTTGGTTAAATAATTTCAATATGTGTTTGCATGGAGTTATGAAGACCTCAAGTCTTATGACACCAGCATAATACAACATAAAATAGCTATCGAAGAAGATCATAAACCATTTAAAAAAAAACTTAGGAGAATAAATCATGTTCTTATGCCTTTGATTGAAAAAGAATTAAAAAGGATGTATGAAGCACAGATCATTGCACCTATCAGATATTCTAATTGGGTTTCAAACTTAGTCCCCACTATGAAGAAAACAGGGGAAATCAGACTTTGTGTTGATTTCTGAAACTTAAAAAAGTGTCCCTAAAAGATAACTATCCTTTCCCCAAAATGGATCATATTTTACAGAGGTTAGTAGGATCATCTAGGATTTTATTTCTTGATGGATTCTCTGGATATATCTTAGTTCAACTAGAAGACCAACCAAAGACAAGATTTACTACTCCTTGGGGTACTTTCATGTATGTGAAAATTCCTTTTGGATTGATGAATGCAGGAGCTACATTCCATAGAGCTATGGACATAGATTTTGCCAAATAAATTCATGATTTTATTGTAATTTTTCTAGATTATATAATAGTATTCTCAAAAACAGAAATTGAACATCTAGATCATCTAAGACAAGTGTTTATTAAATGTAGAAAATTTGGTATTTCTTTGAATCATAAAAAGACACTCTTTGGACTTGAAGAAGGTAAACTCTTAGGACACATTATTTCAAAAGAGGGAATTAGAATAGACCCTTCTAGAATAAAGGAAATCTTGAATATAAGTAATCCTAGAAACATCAAAGAATTGCAGGCATTTTTAGGTAAAATTAACTTCCATAACAAATTCATTTCTAATTTAGCAGAATTCTATAGAGAATTGAATAACATATTAAAAAGAGATTCGGCACTTAAATGGACAGTAGAGGCCAAACAATCATTTGAATAAATCAAAAAAACCCTTACAAGTGATCTGAAAATGGTCTGGATAACTTGTATGTATTTCAAGAACCTACCACTCAGTTTAAATTAAAATGATCTAGCTTTTACTTGACAATTTTGCGGAATTATTTACTTGAAAGTGGTGTATGAATTTTTACTGTTTATGTGTCTTAACTTCATTTTCTCTTGCTGTAATTTAACATGTATGACAGCAACATAATGCAGCAAATAATCATTCAAACACAACAGCAATTTTAATCTAGGAGTTCACCCAAAATCTCGTGGGCTACGTCTCCTTTGAGCTTTGTCATCATGACTCAGCTCTTTGGGATTATGGTAACTTTTTTTACAAGTAAATACTTAATCCAAATGAATACAAAAATGATCCAAAGGACTGAAAATACCATAAATATCCCTCAATTGGCTGTCCGAACTTTGTAAACAGCTTTAGGCTCTTGTTGAAACGATTCCTTCTGTCGTTTCACTAAGCTACTCTGAGCTTCCAAATGGCACAAAATCCCTTAGAATTATGTTACTGTCACTAAAACCACTACTTTTGTACCCAATACACATCAGACACCAAATACCAACTAATAAATTGCTCAAATTGAGCATTGCATTCCCCAAATAGGTTATCCTCCACGGTTTGCCCAGGGCTTCCCAGAACTTCATATCAGCTTTTCGAGCTCTATAAGTTCTCAAAATGTTCTTAAACCACTTCCATTGGTTCCAAAATGACTAAAATAGTCAATATATATATATTTTTTTTTCATCAAAAATAGCCTTTGACTGCTCTGGTTTCGCCTCAATCATCTATCGGCACCCCCTAGCACTAGGATAAGAGCTGAACATAATCCTTTCAAGTACCCCAACAACTCTCTTGGACTACTGAAACTGATCTGTACAGAAAATGAGCGTACTACACCCTCTTATCTTCAACCTCCAAATACTTTCCTTGCATGGCTAGTGACTTTTAACCACAACTAGAAAGAAATTCATACTTCCCTTCCTCGATGCGCTTATCCTCTTGTCAAGAGCTGCCTTTCTTGCACTCACTCAGAAAATTTTTGGCGAGAAATTTGCAGAAGGAATCTGAACATCGTTGCCTTGATCAATGATCCAAGATGGCTCAAACATAAGTAATGCAACATGCGACATCAACAAAAAGTCGTCATAAAATGTGTTATACAATTGACACAAAATCAATGTAAAAAGTGTGCAACACAATTGACACAAGTCGACAAACATGTGCGACACAATCGACACAAGTTGATAAACAACATGATACATATTGACAACCATAGGTGCATGTATCAATGTACAATGAACCTATTTACAGTTCGCTATTTACACATACCACTTCCATGCACATGTACACCTTCAACTCTTCCTTTCAAGTACCAACAAGTACATAATCCCAAAAACATGTGGGTGACTATAAGAGCTGAACTAAAAGATATTGCTGCAATATAAGTGAGTATCATACTCATATTTTACACCTCCACGCGAAATTTTGCAATAACAAAGAAATTCCTTCAACTGAACCACATTTATATGTAATCTTGCATCAAACTGTTCAATAGAAATACATGCATACAACCGAAATGTGCACGTGTACAAAGGAGTATTTCTCACTGTGTTAAGAAGTCCATCCACTTCTTTCCAAGCCACCTCCATGGCGAATTTTACTGCTGCAACTCTTCTTCATGTGAATCTTCCATTTTCACATCAATAATGGAATCCATAGTTCCACTTTTGCCAATATTTCTGTCCTCTTGTTGCATGTGCTTTGGACGACTATTTGGATGCAAAGTCCAACAATGGGAAACAACATGTCCCCTCTTTTGGAAAAATGTGCAAAATTCATGCAACTTCTTTGAAAGTTTTCTTTGCCTCATTTGCTTCATGTATGCTTTCTTCCTCATCCATCATCTCGAAACAACATGGTTGAATCCACCACAATATGCACAGAAAATATTTCTTCTATTTAAGCATGTAAACTTATCATGCTTTGCAGAAATACAATCAAATTGATCATGAGAAGATTTATACCTCTTGTACTGCTTTGAATGTTCATTCTTTTTTCCTCCTTGAGGAGATGAACTAGTAAAGGCTTCAGCTTTCATTTGTAGACTAACATCATCGTTCTTGTCTTGAAAACTGTATGAACTTGCATGCTCGCCATAAGCTGCATGTTACCATATTCTTGCTGCAACAAAGGCTTAAAGCAATCGCAATCATCTTTGAAACAAATTTGACATATTTGCATCTTAGAACTTGGAAAAAATTCCTCTTTGAAATATCCTCACATGCCTTCATGGCTTTGGAGTATTCGCCATTAAATTGCACATAACCAAGACCAATATTCTAGGGTCGTTCTTTAACCGAAATGGGATCAACCATGCCTTGTGCATGCTTGCCTAATCCCTTGCCTTCATAGCCCATTTTAATCATTAACTTGGACCCTATTCCTCTCGTGTGCTTTTCAAAAGAACCAACACATCTTTCTAAAGAGGAAACTGAAGACAAGTTAGAATGGATTACCTCTTCCTCATGCATTTTCTTGGTCAAAACCTCTTGGGCTTGATGGAGTTGCCTCTCCATATCATGAAATCTTTGAAGAATTCCTTCCTTATCTTCCTTCATGGCAAACAACTGTTCACTAAGTCCAGTGCTTTCTCTTTTGTCAAACAAAATCTGCACCATGTCCTTCAATATAATAAATTCATGCTTCATATCATCATTGAAGAATATTGTGAAGGAGGAATCTTCACTTGTAGAAGTTTTAATTATGATGTCAATGAAAAAATTAACTTCAAAAAATTTCTCAAAGATTTTCAAAACAAATGAAAAAGATTTTTTAACCAAATGGTTGTAGAGACAACTCTTATTCAAGCAGCCAAACAACAAACAAACTCCAAGAGCTTCTCAACAAACAATCGTCAAGAGGGTTTGTTCCAAAAGTGACCTTGAGGTCCCTGGGGGTAAGGAAGATGCCTTCTTGCCTTTTCTTCCTTTTTTTCCTCTCTGGAACTTAGCTAATCAGTAGCTATCCCCAAATCTCAAGCAAACTCAAACAACAATCAGTTTGCAAACAGTAAAATAGTCAATCTTTTACATTGTTTAAATACCTTTCAAGCTATACAAGCAAGCAACTACTATGTCAATCAAGAAACCAAGTGCTCTGTCAAGCAAGAAACTATGCTCTGATACCAACCTGATCTGAAAATGGTCTGGATAACTTGTATGTATTTCAAGAACCTACCACTCATTTTAAATTAAAATGATCTAGCTTTTACTTGACAATTTTGTGGAATTATTTACTTGAAAGTGGTGGATGAATTTTTATTGTTTATGTGTCTTAACTTCATTTTTTATTGCTGCAATTTAACATATATGATAGCAACATAATGCAGAAAATAATTATTCAAACACAACAGCAATTTTAATCTAGGAGTTCACCGGAAATCTCGTGGGCTATGTGTCCTTTGAGCTTTGTCATCATGACTCAGCTCTTTGGGATTATGGTAAGTTTTTTTACAATTAAATACTTAATTCCAATGAATAAAAAAAATGATCCAAAGGACTTAAAATACCATAAATATCCCTCAATTGATTTTCCAAACTTTGTAAACAGCTTTAGGTTGTTGTTGACACGATTCCTTCTGTCGGTGCACTAAGCTACTCTGAGCTTCCAAATGGAACAGAATCCCTTAGAATTCTGTTTATGTCACTAAAACCACTACTTATGTATCCAATACACATCAGACACCAAATACCAACTGATAAATTTCTCAAATTGAGCAATGCATTCCCCAAATAGGCTATCCTCCACGGTTTGCCCAGGGCTGCCCATAACTTCACATCAGCTTTTTGAGCTCTATAAGTTCTCAAAATGTTTTGAAACTACTTCCATTGGTTCCAAAATGACTGAAATAGTCAATATAAAGTTTTGGTTCATCAAAAATAGCCTCTAACTACTCTGGTTTCACCTCAATCATCTATCTTCACCCCTTGGCACTAAGGTCAAGGAAAACTTCTCTGCTAAGTTTTTGATCTCTAAAAGTCTTTAACACTTTCTAAAACCTATGTAAATAGACTCAAATTGATTTTTCAGCCAATAATGACCACTTTTTCACTGAAAATAGTCTCAAACAGCTCTTTCTAAGCCCTGCACATCTGCTGGCAAAAGCTGGCACTAATGACCCCTAGAAATTTACTGAAGCTTTTCGGCCTTCAAACATTCCCTACAGGCTCTAAACACCATTTCATAAGATTCATAACATCTGAATTATCCAATTTAGACTATTGGAACTCTGGAAAAGGACTCTAACGCCCCTGGTTAGGCCTCAAATTGAATTTATCTCATGGTGGCCCTAATGGCTCCTTCATCTTCCCTGAAGAAAAAGCTACTGAAGATAACCTCCATTCAACCTGAAACCTATCCCAAAGTGTTCAAGAGGTCGAAGAGACCCAAAATTAACTAAAATTTCGTCCAATTTGGTTCAATAATGAGGGAGTTATGACCAAAACAACTTTTCCCCAATTTCCACCACTAAATGTGGGGCAACTGCCAGTTAACTCCACTAAAAGTGGAAGTCCGCCTAAATTTGGGAGCGCCTCCAGAATCTCTGCCATATTAAAATCCACTTAACTGAAGCTTAATTAAATATTAAACCTGAGATTAGGCTCCTTAAGTGCTCTTAACATTAAGCTCCCACACTGGTCATATGATGAGGTTCCATGGGAGGAGGGATGGCCCCTCCGTGCTCCGTCGAACCCACTCGGCATTCAAAGTGCAATAACTTCTTCATACGATGTCCGTTTTTTGAACCGTTTGTGGTGCTAGAATCACGAAGAAGATACCTATGCAACCATCTTAGTTTCAACCCAATATTATAACTTTTAATTTTGAGCTAATCATTAGGTCCTTGATCCAGTTCTGATCAACAAGAACACCAGTCCTAATAAGTCATAATTTCCAAAAAGATTTTATCATTATTTATTTTTCTTCAAAATATACCATTGCAGTAGTCTTGTTGCAAAATAATGATCAGGGTTATGAACAACCCATTTCTTTTTTCAGCAAATCCTTAAGAGATGCCACACTAAAGTACAACATAATCGAAAAACAGGCACTTGCTTTAGTAAAGGCTATTAAAAGAAAATCACTTGCTTGATTCGGCACCCTGGGAGAGAGTAGGTAATTAAAGTAGATCTTCGTTGAAATATCAGGTTTGCACAGAACGGGTCTATTATCAGGTTTGTAATAGTATAATTAGCATATAACCATAACAAATCTACTACTATTAATAGATCATATCAATACAGTCGCATCCACGTGTGCACCAGTAATTACTATCATAGAAAAGTATAATCGTAGCTAATTCATATATCGCAGATACATTCCCAGCATAAATCAATAACATAGATGCACTTCAGTAATAGACACGATCAATCCAGATATCACAATATACTTCAAATAGATTCTGAATTCATTAGTAGCCAAATCCCCGATTACAACCCAAAACAAAGCCCACACACACAGCTAGCGGAGTCCACACACAACACGACTAAGGATCTCTGCACACACAGCCAGCAGGAGTCCTATCCCAAAACAACCCAAGACATATCTCAACATTTCGTATCTAGCATCAATCTTACTTCTGATTACTTACTAGACCCAACTATCTATCTATTTATATCTTCGTGGCCTTTGCTATCCGATGGTCCGCAAACTATGGTTTGCGGACCCTAGTTTTACCCTTTAACCTTTTACAAAACATTGGGGGCTTTGACCCATCCCAAAACCACTACGTAATACCAACTATTACAAAAATATATCAAAAACGAGCTTAGGGAACCCCATTCCAACACCTTAATTTTTCCAACTCAGTCTGCTGCGTAGCGGCAAGGGTGCATGCAGCCTGCGCCTGGGACATCTAGGTGATTTTGTAAATGATCATCTGCTCAGCTATATTGAGATTCTGATGCACCCAACGGTCTCTATTTCAGATCTCCTCGAAGAGAGAAGTGTGAAGGAACTACAACGGTTCGTGTGGAATTCGTGCCAAATCCAATTGCACCTCTGCGCAGGCCTAGACTTGTGCAACTAGGGCATGCGAGCTCAAGGTGAATGTTACACTGGGCAGGGAGTAAAGGAGGCATTTAGTTGTGATTATCAGTTCACTGCTAGTTACTAGGTCGATTTTGAGTTGTAGAGCTCGGAGCTCAGACTAGAGTGCAGTGACCGTGGCTTTCTACTGCTCTTCCAAGGCCAGTGATTTATCTCTTGAGGCAAGGGTAACTGTGTCTGCGATATGCTCCATGTCTTCCTTTTTCAAAGTAACTTCGGTCTCCCTTTCGGGCCTTGTAGCCCGTCTTTTCTTTTGTTGGCCCTTGAGAGGGTCGGCGGTTCATTTTGTACCACGCGGGGAGTCAGCACCCTGCGCATCCAGACCCTCTGTGTCCAGATCCCACTGCGAGTCCTGCTGCAACTCCAGCTCTGCACCCTTCTCGTCGTCCTTGCCATGTCCTTCTGTCTCTTTAGTGGTATCAGGCGGGGTGGTCTTCTTGGTGCTTGTTCCTGTAGTGTCAGTTGTACCTTATTTGAAGCCCAGTCTCTAGTGTGGCGGCCAAGAGGAAATGAGTCAGTCGATTTCCTCTTCGGCGACCATATATGGCAGTGATACCCACGCTAGATCCTTACGGCCTCGTATCTGTACATTGCGCACCGTGACCTGGAATGCTGTGATGCTTTTGTACTTGTCGTAGATGGTCAGTGACAAGCGCAGCCAAGAGTGGATTGCTGCTGCCTCCACGCATCGGTGAATCGGAGGTTCGAACCGTAGAACCATCATTTCGCGGCATTCCTCCCATTCCTGGAATGTTCCCTTATGAGTTTCCCACCACCATGCAGGGGTTGTGTGCATGGTTAGGTTAAGCACCCATATTATTCGCTCCCTTGGGACTTCAGTTTCAAATGTTCGCAAAAAAACCCTAATACTACCATAGCCATCAAAGTAGGGAAATTCTCTTACCTTTGAGGAGATACACTGGAAGCTCTTTGTGATCCTAAGAAATCACAACGCAGATATGTCATGTAACCAACTATGCCAATTTTCCATCTCCCCATCGGAATCAGAGAGGCATTCATTGTCTTTCTCCTAGCAAAGCACACCATCAGCTGTAGGATTAATCCAATCCTCGTCCCAGGCGGTTAGTTTATAAATGTGATCCACATCGTCTTCTTCATGCACCGGTTATGTATACCTCTCTCCTTCTGCATGGTCTGGAGGGACTATCACTATTGTACCCTCATTTTCAAAAACCATGCTTTTTTTCTTTAAGTTGATAATGCCTCCCATGTCTATCGCCCAATCCAGTCTTAGGAGTGCAGGATAAGGGTCTGCATCTTCCACAATCGAAATTACTTCAAAATCTGTGTGTACCTTAGCTCCTGCGATATCTACCATGATATTTGATAGTTTCCCCAATGGTATGATTTTCTTTTGGTTAGCCATGTGCAGCTGTGTAGTAGACCATTCCAGGTTAGGTTCTCCCATCCGCTGCCATGTTTACTTGGGCAGGACGTTCGCATCTGATCCCAGATCCAGGATTACCTGATCCATTTCATAGCCGTCAATCTGTGTTGTGAGCCACATTTCCCGCCCAGTGCACATCTTATGTTCGTATAGTTTATGAACATCCTTAACTTTTGTGGGAGGTTCAGTTCTTTCTACGCATCTGTCTATCAGTGATTGGAGATTTTCTATTGCCTTCTGGTTGCGTATCAGCTTCATACATGCTTGTAGGAATGGTTTAACTTCACCGTACGCTCTTAGGTTTGTTGGAGCCTTGGAAGTAGATGCCTCATCCTTGGTAAAGTCTTTGTGAGCTTCGATGAAGGTTTCTTTCTCCTTATGTAGGTCTAAACTTTCTTGTTTGATAGCAGCTTTTCGAATAAGGGGTTCAGCGGCAGCTTTATCCTCAGCTCCTCCAATATCCATGTTGATGCACATTATGACATTAATACTTGGTCCTTCATCACGTGGTTCTGCCTTAACCCTCTGCACATTCTACATTGGTGTATGTTGTTTTTCCTGCAATTTTTCTATCAGGACTGGACAGTCCTCGATCACATGGTCTAATTGTCGACAATATCGGCAAGATTTTTGCGCAAGGTTCAGATAGTCCCTTGCGAAGTGTCGTATTTCTCCATAGTTGTAACAGATCAATTATCCTCTCCTACGACCTGTGCCTCCACCCCTTCCCCCTCCCCTACCTCTGGTTGGGGAGCTTCCTCTGCTTGAGGGAGATAGTGGTGAAGAAGGGTTAGCCTGTACCTTATATAGGTTTCCTCGGTCTATCATTAATTCATATGTCCGACAGTTATGTTCGTCATGTCCCAAAAATGAGCAGAAGCGGCACCATTGTTGCTTCAATTCCGTAACATAAGCACCAAGACAGGGGCAGTGGATGGTATCATGTAGTTCAGCAATGCGACAGTCAGCACACCATAACATCAGACCACTTGGCCCCGCAACCTCTTTAGGACATAATGGGCTGGGTCCCCCAGCCTGCATGTAGTGCGCCAGCAGAGGGCACTGAACCTTGGTGTGGCCAGACACCCTACATCTTATGCACCATACATCTGGGCTAGCTTCTTTTCCTCGTTCTTTCCATAGATTCTGGATTTCGAGGTGCATTGCCTCCAGCTGTCCCTAGATCTGCTGCACTCCAAACTTGGCATCATCTCTTGGCGCAGCTTCTAGCTTCATATAAATCTCCAAGGCTTTCTCTTGTGTCTCAATCATTTTCTGGCCCATAGGTTTGCGCAGGTGAGGTAGTAACATGGCGATGAACCATTCCTTTTGTTGTCTATCATCATACTAAGATTCCCCATCTCTGATAACCTTCTTTTACCACTAATCAGCCTCCCATACAGGCTAAGTGGGTCCCTGTTTAAAATCTTTCAAGTCAGTTACTAGCTGAGAATAGGACTTAGGCTTCTGGAACTGTTGTTTTAAAGCATTCTTAATCTCTTGAATAGACGAGTCTGCATGTTGGCCTACGTACCCCATATACCAATCCAAGGCCCTTCCTTCAAAGGCGAGGGATAGTTGCACTCTCTTTATAGCATCGCTAGCCACATTCCGCGCAGTCCATACTGATTCTGCTACAAACCAAAATTGGTCCAAATCTTCATCTCCTACACCCTTAAAGGTGGGTAGCTTCATGTGTGTGGTCATATCTTCTTCTGGTGGTGGCAGAGGTGTGGGGGAGTTCTTGCCCTTATGTTGACTCGAAGGTGGTGTCACTGGAGGACTATTTCCTACGTGCGCAGCCGACTCTCTTAATGGACTGTAGATGGATCTATCCTCTTCTCATTTGGTTCGGTATTAGTTACCACTTCGTGTTGTACTCTCGATCTGATCATAGGTCATTCATTTGGTGTGGCTGCACAGAATGCCCTTTTCGCACAGTAGTATTTTAATTAACAATGGCAATGTTCACAAGAACTTACCTCGAAAACCTTTGAAGAACCTTTGCTCTACCTCAGAATAGGATATGAACTGATCAACTGCGAATTCCGTTACAAACCCTCCTATCACACTATCCACCCATTGATCTACTGTACTGGTGATCATATTATCAGTCTTTTCCAACTGCTGAATAAATTCCAGAGTCCAATGCGTAATTTGACCATCCTTCCAACACGTCTGAAATTCCACGAGCCTGTGGCTAACCACTCCCGGAGCTCGTGCACAAAAGTTACAAAGAAGATTTCATATACTGTGGTGAAAATGTATTTATTCTTCCACTTTTCAGTCGTTAGCTTCGTGTTGCGATTCTCCTTTATAGAAAATTCCTGAATCTGTTTTTCGAACCAGTCTTCAAGCTCCAATTTCTCAAGTCTCCAATGGCCTCGTGGCATTACCCGATCTCTCTCTCAAAATGCTCCCGGTCCCGACAACGGAACCATATGTTGGCTTAAGGGGTCCTGACCCAGGATTGGAGGTTCAAGTTTTCCAAAAAACCCCTGTACTACTAGCCCTTTCGGCAATGACCTACTTTCGCAGGCCAAGGTCTCACCCAAAGTAGTATGGGAGGGTGCTGGAACCAGGTTTCCGCACCTTGGGAAAGAGTAGTTAATTAAAGTAGATCTTCATTGAACTATCAAGTTCGCACAAAACGGGTCTATTATCAGGCTTATAACAGTATAATCAGCATATAACCATAACAAATCTACTACTATTAACAAATCAGATCAATACAGTCGCATCCATGTGCACATCAGTAATTACTATCACAGAATAGTATAATCACAGCTAATTCATAGATTGCAGATACATTTGCAACATAAACCAATAACACAGATGCACTTCAGTAATAAACATGATCAATCCAGATATCACAAGATACTTCAAATAGATTCTGCATTCATTAGTAGCCAAAATCCCGATTACAACCCAAAACACAGCCCGCACACACAGCCAGCGGGGTCCACACACAACAGGACTGAGGATCTCCACACACACAACGAGCAGGAGTCCTATCCCAAAACAACCCAAGACATATCTCAACAGTTCATATCTAGCATCAATCTTACTTCTGCTTACTTACTAGACCCAACTATCTATCTATTTATATCTTCGTAGCCTTTGCTATATGATGGTCCGCAAACCATGGTTTGTGGACCCTAGTTTTACCCTTTAACCTATTACAAAACATTGGGGGCTTTTACCTGCCCCAAAACCCCTATGCAAGACCAACTATTACAAAAATATATCAAAAACGCAGCTTAGGGAACCCTGTTCCAACAAGCCCCCAACACAATCTTGTAACTCATCCCGAGTCACAACAGCTGTCGGGTTTGCATCTTTACCTGAAGTTGCTGGATCACACCAACTAGAGGGGGTAGTACTCCTTTGCTCTGCCCAATAGTGTTCTGTGCAATATCCACCAACTTCTGCGAAGTTGGACCTTCATTGGCAACAATGACACTTTCCAGGGTTTGGTTCAATTGTTTAACTGCAACATCCACTTCCTGCGATCGCTTGAGGGATTAATCAGCCCATGGCTTGAGGTGGTCACTAAGCACCTTCTTTTTGTGGAAGAGCTCTTTGATGTCATATCTAATTATGTGGATGGTACGTAGTCGTGACAGGCGTTGAGCTAGGATCAAAGTGGACATAGTAGCTTCTAGCTGCTCAAACTCTTCCTCCTTCTGGCGCAGTTCTTGAGTAAATTCACGCAGGAGAGGATTACGCTACACCCTAGACCACAAATGCATAGCAGTCTCCAAAAACCTTGCGCCCTAAGAAATCTAAGCTATGATGGAATTTGTAGCTTCTGTGACCAGCGCAGCGCACTGGGCTCGTACCTTAGGTGGAGTTTCTGGCTGCAATTTGTCCTACAAAGAAGCAATCTGCTACTCCATCTCTATCTTGATAGTCTAAATCTCAGTCCTCGAAGCCTTTAGAGCCATAAAAATCCCCTTAATCTTGGCCTGGGGGGTAGCAGAAGTCGAGATATCTTTAGTCACATTCGCGCATACCCTGTTTATCAGATGTTCCAACTCAGTCTACTACGTAGTGGCAAGGGTGCATGTAGCCTACACCGTGGACACCTTGGCGGTTTTGTTAATGATTGTCTACTCTACTATACTGAGCTGTTGATGCACCTGGTGGTCTCTATGCTAGATCTCCTCAAAGAGGGCGGTGTGGAGGACCTACAGTGGTTTGTGTGGAAGTCGTGCCAAATCCAATTGCACCTCTGTGCAGTCTTAGACTTGCACACCTAGGGCAGGCAGGCTCAAGGTGAATTTTGCACCGGACAGGGAGCAGAGGCATCTTTCAGTTGTGACGATCAGTTCACTGTTGGTTTCTGGGGCTGTCCACACCTTATTCATGCTTGTCTGAAGTGTGTCAGTTTTGATCTGCAGAGCTCGGAGCTCAGACTAGAGTGCAGTGACCGTGGCTTTTTGTTGCTCTTCCAAGGCCAGCCATTTATATTATGAGGTCAGGGTAACTTTGTCTACGATCTGCTCCAGGTATTCCTCTATCAAAGTAACTTCGGTCTCCCTTCTGGGCCTTGTAGCCCGTCGTTTCTTTCGTTGGCCCTTGAGAGGGTCGACGGTCTGTTTTGTACCACGCGGGGAGTCAGCACTCTACGCATCCAGACCCTTTGTGTCCAGATCCTGCTGCGACTCCTACTGCGACTCTGGCTCTGCACCCTTCTCGACGTCCTTGCTATGTCCTTCTGTCCCTTTAGTGGTATCAGGCAAGGTGGTCTTCTTGGTGTTTGTTCCTGCAGTGTCAATTGTACCTAATTTGAAGCTGAGTCTCCAGTGTGGTGGCCAAGAGGAAATGAGTCAGTCGATTTCCTCATCGGCGACCATATATGGCAGTGATAACCACACCAAATACTTACGGCCCTAGATCTATAAAATGTGCACCATGACCTGGAACATTGCGATGCTCTTGTATTTGTCGTAGATGGCCGGTGAAAAGTGCAGCCAGGAGTGGATTTGTTGTTGCGAGCCTGCTCTGAAATAGGACCCAAAAGACCTTATTATCCTCAATACACTACTCATCCTTTGAGTCCCAAAAATTCACGTATTGTGCCCCCTCGCACATGTCTGGATCGAGCTCAGGGAGGACCGAGTCTTTGGGGGCTTCCCATGCTACCAACGCGATGAGGAGCAGCAGCCAAGAGTAGTAGAATTCCCTTCCATGATCCTAGGCCTCACACACGTTCTCCAAAAATTCATTACACAGGAACTGGGACTAGTTGAAGTAGACCCCTTTTTCACAGTGGTCAACCAACTGAATTACATAAGAGGGGAATGTCGCAACCTGGAATTTGCGCATCATTTTACACACCAACAACAAGGTACCCTTGCGCACTCGAGGGTCACTGATGGTGTTAATCAAGAACCCCATAGTATTATGCTCAACATTTTAGTTGTCGCGCACCTTATCGACGATATGTTGCTCATATTTCTTTCCAACGTGCTCCATGGGATTCGGCCCTTCCATGGGGAGACCAATAATACGGTGAATTAGGGCGGCATCAATAGGAATGTGGTCCCGAATCCATAAGCTGTTGTCATGGATCAGGGCTAGAAACTGGCACACAACCCAGTCAGCTATACTGTATCGGCCAAAATGAGGCATTCACAGCAAGTTTAGTAAACCTGATTTGGCTAGCCCGCGCACCCACGGCATTGGGACAACCCGCAGCACATCATCTTCCAGTATCCTTTCCAGGTACAATTCAGGTTCTAATTCTAGGAAGGCCTCCAGGTTGGCCAAGTCATGATCATCGAATTTTATCGATGGAGTTTTCCAAAGGACTCTCAAATTATGGGGACCTCGCATGGAATTAGTGGAATTTGCAAGTACGCGTGCATTCCTTCAAGGTTCTTAGGTATGCGCATCGAGGGCCAGCAAGGCCGGACATAGGGCGGCAGCCAAGTGATTGGTTCATCAATTTGGGCCTCTTCCTGAGCAGACAGAGGTCTCTTTGATGGGTTAGGTGAACATGCCTGGGGCACCATTCGTGGGGACTTCACATTCGGAGGGGAGGTGTGTGGCTTTCCTCCAGCCCATTTCACAACCCTCCCCTGGCATTGCTCCTGGCCCTTCCCTTTACCCTTATTTTTCTCAACCTACTTCCCCTTGGTTGGCGTGGACACAACCTCTTCAACTTCATAAGTGGAGACCATGGTCTGCGACGATTCAGCCAGATTAGTTGCAGTCATCCTCGCTCGGAAGATAAATTCGAGATTACTACTATCAGAAGGGGTAGCTCGCCCAGACATTAACAGAGTGTAATAGTCACAGAATTTTGCAAAACACAAAATAATCAAGATGCATGGAACCCACTTCTGATCTACCCTTCTGCTTTTATAGCCTTGGATATCAACCAACGGTTGGATGAGGCTTATCAGAAACTTACCATCGAGAAAACGATAAAAAATTTCCGGAAATCATCTCATTAATTTTCGACTGCCCACTCATTTCAACGGTAAAATTTTCTTTTTACCCAGTTTCATTGTTCCAACAGCTAGTTTTCGCAGCTGTGTATTAACCCTGCGCACCCAGCGCACCTCCCTGAGCTTCCAAACCTGCGCTCCCAGCGCACCTCCCTAGGCTTCCATACCTGCGATTGACCACTGTGCGTATAATAGGCTTGCCCACGTTGTTCCTCCTACCTGCATGTACGCCGCCCAATACAGCTACACAGGCCATATAGTCATTTTATTTGGTACGATTTGAGCCGCCTGCCATTAACATAACCTGGTACAATGTCACCACGCAATGTAGCTAATTGGACAACTCCTCCATTAGTGATCTCCTGTACCATATAGGGACCTAGCCAGTTCTCACGGAACTTCCTTGGGTGCTTTGAAAAATGGGTATCGTATCTCAGGACCAATCCCCCCTCCAAAAAGGTCTTTTCCCAAATATGTTGATCATGCCATGCTTTTTCCCGGGGCTTCTGAACTTGTTGATGAAAGTTAGAAATGAATCGATCTTCTTCCAAGGTGACGAGTTGTGCCAAGCGCTCCTCCATGATATCAGGCTCTGCCATGTTGGTAAAGGTTGTGATGTTGTAATATCCCAAAATAGGGAAAATCTACAACAATGGGAATATCTTAAGATATTCCAAAATTGGAGATTCAGCAATAAATGAACACAACATGGAATAGCAGTGATACATTAACACATAGAATGCCAGAATATCCAAATAGCCATCATATTAAGATCATAGCAGCAAATGTATACAAGATCTTGAGGAAAGAGTTACTCAAGATAGGAAAAATCAGCCCCAAGAAACATTGGATGAGAAGCCCAAATACATTATAAGGCTTCATAACTATAAAAATTATCATCTAACATGTGTAGCACAGAATCTAGATGACCTATCACACGAATTTCTTTAAGTACAGTCCCATGTGTCAGGACTTCATTCTATTTTATATGATTTGATTCAAAAGGATTCTGATCCTTTTGATAGGTTAAAAGATGTAGTTTTGAAGCTAGACAAAACTATGGAAGTAGTACTAGATTTAAAGCTAAGTATGGGAAAAGAAAATCTTGATTTAGAAGAAGCACTTACTACAGCAAAAGTTTATAGCCAGACATTCCAGCTAGAAGAAAGGAACTCTGAGGAGAAAAATACTCCACTACTACTCAAATAGTTCTCAGTACATAATCCTATAATTTTTCAATTTGAAAATTTTATTTCATTTGCTAGAGAAAAATTGGCTCTAGTTCAGTTAGAAATCTCAGTATTTGATCTGCCACCACAGAACAGAGCAGAAATAAAAATGGTAAAAGAAGAAGGAGAAGGATCCAGCAAAATACCCAGAAGTGTAGATAGTGAAAGACCAAACCGACCTTTTGAATCTACATGGGAAAAATGGTGTAATGCCAAGTATGGTTCTCTTGGAAAAACTCCATATGATCCTTCAAACATTGATGATTTCCCTACTCTTAGCTGAGCTAACATCGATCAAGTTCCAATGACAAATCAGAACTACAAATCTAAAAGTGAAATCCTCATGGAAATCCATACTTGGAGTGCATGGGAAATCACTCAAAATTCCATTCCCAGAAATAGAGTCTCATGGTCATAATTAGC
Source organism: Pinus albicaulis (assembly GCA_034641835.2). Lineage (NCBI taxonomy): Eukaryota > Viridiplantae > Streptophyta > Pinopsida > Pinales > Pinaceae > Pinus > Pinus albicaulis. The sequence goes on from CM076581.1 coordinate 1,585,628,970, forward strand.
TTTTAAGGATGACTTGGGGTTTTTGAGGTAACTTAGAATTATGGTGGTCTAGAATGAATGAATATGACTAGCTCAATATTATGAATAGTGATAAGCTAGTCGTTGAACTTGTCAGGGTAGTTCTCCATGATTTTTATGGAGAAATTAAGGTTGGTGGCCATCATTATGCAGATATGCTCATGATCCAAAGACTTTTTGATATAAAATAAATTCCCATTTTTTTCTACACAATGCAAGATCTTCTTTATAAGGCAAGAGACCCACAGAATATAGCTTATTTGAGAAAATATTTGTCTGCAATGCCTGGCAGAACCCCAAATCTTTTCAAGGCTAGATTTGAAGCTAAAAATATAGATATTGAAAATATTTCTCTTGCAGGACTCCATGAATAAATTGTATTTACTCTGCGAAAAGAATGCCTTCGAAAAAAGACAACCAAATCAGTAAAGAAAATACTCAGTTTCAATGCAAGTGTTTGTGATATCTATGTCGAAACTTATCATTTTGGCTGCAAAAGAAAAAAGAAGAATGCTAGAAAAGGACATTGTGAAAGTGATTTCCAATGTCAAAAATGCACAAAGATAATCCAGCGCATAAGGTTTTACCCTAGAAGACAAAGGTTTCAAAGACCAAGAAAATGATACTTCAAGAGAAGGAAAAAAGGCACCCAAAGAGCACAATCGGGAATATGTTTCATTTTCAAGAAGTTGGGTCATTGGGTTGGAAAATGTCCTTTGAAGGGTAAAACTCAGTTCTAATATTTTTGATCTGACTGAATGGGAACAAGTAGATCATCCCCCAAAAAATGAAGAATATTTTTCAGTCACAGATTTAGATGAGTCAAACCCACCATATCCACATCCTGAAGACTCATCGTACTCTGAATCCACCTTAGATCTTGACTTCATTTCAGATGTCAAGATGTTTCATTTAGAAAACCTCGCAGACCTACGTTCTGAAATTGCATCTTTACAATCTCGTATTTTTTCCCTCACACCAGGAGATTTCTCCATCCGACACCGTCTCACAAAACGCCTCTCAACCCTCCCGCTTCAACTTTCCAAAATCACGCAGCCAAGTGTGGTGAATCTTAGCGCCTACTATCCAAGTGACACTCATACCACATCTAAACATATTTCCAATATGCCCTCATCTAGCATTCCACCCAGGAAACAGTTTCCCCGCAAATCTACAATAAGCAAAGAAGAAGTAAGCTTTCTTCATCATAGTAAATCCTATGGGTTTAAGAAAGCTACTCCCATCATTGAGGATATTTCAAACTAATAATAAGAAATAGACCATGTTAGCAAACTAAAAGAAGAAATATTTCACGTAGAAACCACAATTGTAGAAAAAAGAGGCTTGGTTAAAGAAATTATAACCAGTATGAGCGCTGACCAAAAGGAATTTGTTGAGAAACAAAAAAAATTGCATAAATAAAAGATTCTATGATGATAGAAGAATTTGAATATGTGCTCAAAGAAGAAGAAGACCGTGACTGGGAGCAGAAATCATTACAATGCATACCAGAAGATCACCAACTAGAACCAGGTACATCTATTCTCCAGATGAAAGGATTTGAAGATAGGATTTTTATTAGAATATATGTCAAGGTCAATGGTTATAAACAATATTCTCTCGATGCACAACTACACACAAGAGCTGCAAATTGTTGTCCAAAGCATAGTGCCATTCTTGAATATTATTAGCAACCTACAAGCTTTCAGTTCAGAGTTGTAAATAAGACGTTAATGACTATCATAGCTATGGCTCCCGATTTCCCTATTATTCTTAATGGAATTCCTACTTCTGTAAATTTGTACAGTTTTGATACAGAAAGTGATATTTTTTTGGTTCAATATTTTGTAAGAAGACATCTTACTCTTGTTGTAGAAGCAAACCACATTTGCCTCAACATCCAAGGAAGAACTCTAAAAATTCCAAGTAATTCCAGCTATGTAAATAGAATTTTAGACCTTGTCTCAGATATAGTTGAATTTTATTTTGACAAGCTAGCAAAGATAAACAAATTAATCAGAAATGATGAAATCCAAGGTCCATAATATACCATAGAAATAAAAATAAATAAAAAATAAAAATTGAAGCAGAATGTACAGTAGACGCACCCTATGCATTTTGGAAAATGGAATAATACTTTGTGGATCTTCCCTACAAAGAAAATTACTCTGGAACGCCTCAGAAACCATCAGCAAACCATATGTCCCCACCAAATATCAAACTATGTAAAAAAGAGATTTAAGAACTAATAGAATGAAATTTGATCAAACCAAACAGAATCCTTTGGGATTTCCAAACATTTTTTGTCAACAAGCATTCAAAACAAAAGAGAGGTAAACCTTGGATGTTGATCAGGTATCCTATACCATCTAAATAAGATTTATTTCATAAAATCAGTAATAATAATGTGTTCAACAAATTTTACCTTAAGAGCGGATTCTGGAAGATAGGGATCAAACCATCTAACAGATACAAGACTGGTTTTGTGGTGCCACACGGACAGTACCAATGTTTGGATTGAATAATGCACCCTCTATATTTCATAAAAGAATGGAAGACATTTTGGATATTTTAATTTTGTTATTGTTTATAGCGATGACCTAGTAATATGTTCTTTTGATTTAAAAGAACATAGAAAGCACTTGGAGATAGTTCACCATAGGATTTTTAAACATGGATTAGTCCTCAACAAGTGTAAGATTGAGTTTGCAAAAACCTGAATTGAATATTTAGGACTTGTCCTATTCCAAGGCAAAGTTGAATTGCAAGAACATGTGTTGAAAGATTTAATAGAATTTCCATATGCCATTTATGACCGCATGAAATTAAAGAGGTTCTTGGGAAGCCTCAATTACATTCGATAGTTTTATGAAAATCAATCCAAAGATGTCAAGGTCTTACATAAAAGGCTCAAAGGAATAGAATGGTCCCCATCCATGACGACTGTTGTTCAAATTATTAAACAGAAGGTCCAAAATTTTCCAACTCTTGTTCTTACAAGACATGAAATGCCTTACATTTTAGAAAAAGATGCATCTAATGAAGTATGGGCATGATTTTTGATGCAAAATCATGCAAGAAGGGAAGAAGTTTTCTCATATGCATCAAGATGTTTTAATGACATTGAACTGAGGTATCCATCTTCTCATAAAGAAATCCTTGTTGTCAAAAATGGAATCAAAAGATTTAGGTTGTTCCTAAAGCCAGCAAGATTCATTATAACAACAAACCTGAAACATATGGTTGATATGCTTAGAAACAAAAGATTGTTATAACAAGGCAACAATAGGATACTAAGATGGAGCCTATAGTTGGATGGATTCGGCTTCGAAATTGAATATAAAATTGGTAAAGATAATTTCTTATAGTAGATTTTCTTACAAGAGAAGCAGCTCCAAAAGAAATCAAGATGTTCAGTTGTCCATTAGCTTCAACTTCATCATCACCTCCCCCTGATCCAGAGGCTTTTCAGTGGGTTTAATATGTAAATATTGTCATATGTCATTTTGATTTTAGTGTCTAATAGATAGGGTCAAGGAGATTCTTGCATATGAATGCATTCTTGAAAAATGGATTAATAGTAGCCATAGTAATGTAAGTATTCTTATGTATTTTATAGAGTCACCCAAAATGTTTCAAGGGGTTGTTAGATTTGAACCTTTTGCAGGACAAAGATATATTTTTCTATATGAGCCATGGTTGATCTATACAGACGATTGTAATATCCTGATATACAAGAAATATACCAAAAATGTTTAGTTTATGTTCTAATGTAGATATATGAGTAATACCTACAACCACTGGTCACCTTGGTTCAAAATACTGCTACATGATCAGTGCCCGAGGGAAGAAATATTTTGCACCATCAGAAAAAATAAGTTTATTGATTACCTCCAAAAAGACACCAGAATATCATCTTAGTCCGAGGTATGGTTTTGCTTCTAGATAAAACATTTGCTCAGTACACTTAAGGTACATAGTATTCAGCCACCATATAAACCCATCTATAAGGAAATATCTCAATTCTTTGGATCAAATTTTAATCTTATATATGAGAGAGTACCTACCATGTATGGATCTCCTTACTTTATGTGCTATAATATCATGCCACCTCATGTAGAAGCCCATTTGTCACCAAGTCCACAACATTTATATTACTCAAGTGAGAGTGATAATTATGGATATCCAAGCAACTAACAAGATCTTTTTAAATAAGCATGGTGAGTAGTATTTCATGTTTAGTCATCTGACAGTGAGTGTGACCAGTATCGTGGGATTCCAATAAAATCTCCACTATGTAAATGATCAGAACTGGATCATGGACCTAAGTGATAGCTCAATTTAAAAGTGCTCGGAAGTGTGTCGAACCTAAGCAACCAGATAGATCTCGTCTTCCTAATTCCAGCGTCGCGACCGGTTCAAAAAACATACACCTATTTCAAGTAAAAATTTCCACAAAAGTCAAGTACAAGCTAGATATTTTATTTGTTTAACTAAGTGGGAGGTTCTTGAAAAGCATAAAAATTTATCCAACCCATTTTCATATCAGGTTGGTCTCATAGCACTTGGTTGCTTGATTGACCGAGAAATAGCTTGCTTGTTTGACTTGAAAGGTGTTTGCAATTAAAGAATTTCACTGTTGCAAACTGACTATTGCTTGAGTTCGCTAGAGGTGAAGGAAAATTTACTGATAGATAAGTCCATAAGAGAACAAGGAGGAAAGGGCTGAAGGCATATTCCTTACCCAAAGGACCTCAAGGCAACCCTTGAAGCATAAAAGGGTTTGTTTGCAAAATGCTGCTTGAAAAAGAGCTTGACTCTATAGCCATTTTGTTTTGAAGCTTTGTCAATTGTTTTGAAAGCTTTGTGAATTTTTTTGAAGTTATTTTGTTCATTTTCATAATGATAACTTCATAAAGTGAGGTTTCAAATTCCTCCTCCTTCACAAGATTCTTCGATGAAGACATGAAGTAAGAGAAGGAAGAAATTCTTCAAAGAATGCACGAGATGGAGATGCAGCTCCATCAAGTCCAAGAGGCCTTAACCAAGAACATGCGCGAAGCAGAGGTAATTCACTCAAATTTGTCTTTTGTTTCCTCTTCAAATAGATGTGTTGGTTCATTTTAAAAGCACACAAGAGGTATAGGGTCCAAGTTAATTTTTAAAATGGGATATGAAGGCAAGGTTTAGGCAAGCATGCACAAGGTATGATTGAACCTATTTTGGTTGAGGAACGACCTAAGAAATTTGGTCTTGGTTATGTTCAATCTAATGGCAAAGACTCCAAAGCCATGAAGGCATATGAGACAACTTCAAGAAGAAATTTTGTCACAAGTTCTAAACCACAAACATGTCAATTTTGTTTTCAATTTGATTGCCATTGTTTGAATCGTATGTTGCAGCAAGAAGATTGTAGACATGTAGCTTATGGTGAGCATGCGAATTCGGATAGTTTTCAATACATGAACACTGATGTTAGTCTTCAAAGAAAAGCCGAAGCCTCTACAAGTTCATCTCCTCATGAAGGTAAAAAATATGGACATGCAAAGCAGCATGCGAGGTATAATTCTTCCCATAGTCAAGTTGATTATGTTTCTGCAAGGCATGAAAATTTTGCATGCTTGAATGGAAGAAAGAATTTTTGTGCATATTGTGGTATGTTTAACCATGATGTTTCAAGATGTTGGAAGAGGATGAAGGCATACAGGAAGCAGTTGAGGCAAAGGCAACTTGCAAAGAAGGTGCATAATACTTGCACATATTCCCAGAAGAGGGGACATGTTGTTTCCCATTGTTGGACATTGCATCCAACTAATCATCCCAAGCACATGAGGAGAGAGGATAAAAAGACAGGCGAAAGTGGAACCAAGGATTCCATCATTGATGTGAGAATGGATGTTTCACATGAAGAAGATTTGCAGCAGCAAAATTTTTCATGGAAGTGGCTTGGTAAGAAGTGGTTTGACTTCTTGACACAGTAAGACATACTTTCATGTGTACATATGAAAATTTTAGTCAAGTATGCATGTATTTATGATGTAATCTCACGTTTGTTTGAGCCACCTTGGATCGATGATCAAGGAAGCAATGTTCATCTACCTTATATAAATTTCTCGCCAGAAATTTCTGAGTGAGTGCAAGGGAGATAGTTATTGACAGGAGGACAAGCGCATCTAAGAAGAGAAGTTTCGACTACCTTTGAGTTGTGGTTCAAATGCACTAAGCCATGCAAAGCAAGTGTTTGGAGGCTGAAAAGAGAGGGTGTTGTACTCTCATCTACTGTACAGATTAGTATATTAGTCTTTTGGGGTCCAAAAGATTCCCAATGGGGAGGTGTGATCAGAACTGGATCATGGACCTAGGTGATAGCTCAAATTTCAAAGTGTTTGGAAGTTTTTCAAACCTAAGCGAATGGATAGATCTCATCTTCTTAATTCTGGCACCGTGAATGATTCGAAAAACTGACACCGTATGAAGAAATTATCGTAGTTTGAAAATTCCAGTAAACTGCAATTTTTGGACTTTGACCAAGTTTTACTAGAATTTGGGAAAATTAAAAAGAGAATATTCCAGGGAATATTCTTGAAATATTCTTATAATATTCCTTATAATATTCCTTGGAATATTCCCTAGAATATTCCCTGGAATATTCCTTGGAATATTCCCTGGAATATTCCATTCAGACCAATCAAGTCATGCCAAGTGGAAAATTTTCATTGGATAGTGGGTTGACTGATTTAGTTTTCGTCCAATGACAAGGCAACACGTGGCCAGCCCTGAGGCCGCCACGTGTCCCTGGGACTGTGTAGAAAAATTGTTTTCGTCTCCACCGGGTTCGAACGCATGACCACCGAGCAAGCACGCCAGTGCCCTACCGCCTGCCCTATGGGTGTTACTTAACCGTATAGTTTGGAGGTTGTATTTAAACTTTATTTGTTCTTCGTTTGGGGGTCCGGAGGGGCCATCCCCTCCCCGCGTGACCAACGCCCATAACCACAAGCTAACCATCCAGCGGTAATTGTTAACCATTCGCAACACGTGGAGTGTTCACATGCATGTTTTGAATTCCGACAAGTCTGATTGTTACGGTTTATCCACTTAAAATTAAATGTGACCACCAGCACTTTGTCACATGGCAAAACTAACCTTAACCATTATCATGCAGTTTCCGTCGGAGGTCCAGTTAAACAGTTGTCACCATGGATTTTATGGAGCATGTGCCCACGCATAACGGTCAGCCTTTAATGCTAGCGATCAGGCTGGTGGAATTCTTGGCTGGCATGCCATTTTTGGAAAAAATGCATGATTTAACTAGAGTTAAACTTCAGTTCTCCACATTTGGTGGAGGATTTTTAGGGGTCATTGGGAAAAATGAGTTCAGGCTCTATATTCAGCTAGATTCGACCAATTTTGGAGTGTGAATAATCAATTTCGACTATCTCAGACATTCCAGACTCATTGGTGAGGGTTGCAGAGCCATTGGAGGACTTTTGAGTAGGTTTTTACTTTAGATAAGTTCTAGGGGCCACCATGGGCCAGCAACAATTTGAGGCCTAGCTAGTGCAGCTAGAGGCCTTATTCAGTAATCCAATAGTCAACTTTGGATGTTTCAGATGTTATGGAACTAATGTTGTGGTGTTTAGAGCCTATAGAGAAATTTTGAAGGCCGATATGCTTCAGTGAAGTTCCAAGGGCTACCAGGGCCAGCAAGTGCTAGCAATTGTTCGGGGCCTAGCCAAAGCCAGCAAGTGCTAGCAACAGTTCGGGGCCTAGCCAAGGCAGCTAGAGACCTTATGCAGCAAAAAAAATCATTTCTGACTGTTTTGATACTTCTGAATCCATTGGAGGAGTTTTCATAATCTATTGAATAATTCTATATCTCGAGAAGCTATAGGGATTTTTTGCGCAGGCCAGGGAAAACCATGGAGGGAGGCCTAGTTTGGGGATGCAGTGCTCATTTTGAGTAAATGATCAGTCAATTTTGGAGTTCTGATGTGCATTGGAGACATTAGGTGAGGTTTCAAGGACATAAAATGAATTATGAAGGAGTTAGTACCATAGAGAATCTCAGGGTAGCTCAAGAGCACCGACAGAAGGAATCAAGTCTAAGGGAGCCTAGATCCGTTTTCAGAGTGATGACAACCATGAAAAGGATATAGATGGTATTCTAAACCCATTGGCTCAGTTCAGTTAACCATTGGAGTTAAGTGTGGAACTTGTAAAAGAAATTTTTCCATAATCCCAAAGAGCCAAGTCAATATGACAAGAGCTCAAGGAGACGTAGCCCACGATATCGGCTGAACTCCTAGATTAAATTTGTTGTTATGTGTTGATTTTATTTGTTGCATTATATTGTTTTTGCATATGTTTAATTTCAGCCAAAAAAAATGGACTTAAATCACTTAAAATTTTAAAAAAACATATACCTATTTCAAGTAAATATTTCTGCAAAAGTCAAGTACAAGCTAGATCTTTTATTTGTTTAACTGAGTGGGAGGTTCTTGAAAAGAATAACAAGTTATCCAACCCATTTTCAGATCAGTAAATCTTAGGAGAGTTTAAAATGACTAAGTGGAGGGGTCTTTCCTCCAAAATAAAATCTTAGTTTAACTTTCCAAATGAATATCTGAAACTCAGAGCACTTCTCCGACTTTTGGTGGGATTTGAACCACATTTTAGAGAATCTACGAAAAATTTAGATTCGAGATCTATAGTTTGTACAATTTATGCAGAAATGTCATATTTCGAGAAGATGCTTAAAGCTCTCTCGAAATCCTATAAATAAGGAAGATGTATCGCCATTAGATGCATTCGAGTCTATGTGGTTATTATGAACTCTCTCTCTCTCTGAAGCTTTGTGTCATTCTGTATTTAAGGTCGAGTTAGATAAGCCTAATCATGTGCACTTGATGCATATGTGAACCTAAAGTGGCAGAACTCTTAGGGATTATTGATTATGATACTTTGTTAAGGTCGATCTGCCTCTCTAAGCGAAGTTTTAATAGTCTATAAATTTGTATTTGTGCCTCTAAGTAAAGTTTGAATAGTCTGCAAATTTGTAATACATTTTTTTAATATTGTATCTTCAATTTTTATTGATGTGGGTAGTCTCAAAAGTATGCATATTGGGTACTTGTTTGATATGGAATTCAATTTTGCATCGAACGAGTATTTACACTTGAAATTTGAGTAAACTTATAAGGAGATAAGCCAAAAATACAATGAATAAAAGTAGTTTTCTTCTTTTCCCTCCAAAATTCATAACTATTATTTTCTTATTTTCTTATTATTTTATTATTTTTCCTTAGGAGGCCACTTTTAGGCTGAAATTTCCTCTAATGTCTCCCGGACCACACACAACCTACATGAGGAATCATCAAATAAATACATCTCTGGCGATAAGGTCTCACAACACACAGTTTATAGGAGAAATAATCAATGCACCTCCCATAGCACAAGGTCTTACATCACACAGCCTACAGGAGTGACTATCCTCCTGGCCAATCTATGGGTCTCACAACCGCAGCCTAAGGAAGATCTACGATTCTATGTAATCAATTCTCCCTCTTCAAGGGGATTCTCAGTCATTCCAAATTTTTCATATAAAAATCAACAACTAGTTCAACATCAGAAATGTATCCATGGTGGATCTTAGTACTTTAAAAATTAATTTAAGAAAACGACATTTAGTTGTTCATCCAACTTCAACCAGGGCTTCTCTCATAAGCAAGCATCAACAGTTATCAACAAACAATAATAGACTTCAGCAGTTGATTCTCACAAAAGAATTCATCGGCAACCACAGAAGCGAATACCATTATCCAACAGCTAATAAATGGCTTCTCTCATAAGCAGGTACCCACATACCATAATAAAATCTAGAAAACAATAAGTGGTTTCTTAAAGAAGTAGGTGTCAGCAATAATAGTAGAATCAAATCCAACAAATAAGTGACTTCTCACAGAAGAAGACATCAGCGACCATAGTTGAATCTAGTAGACCATAATCAAATCTAGCAAACAATAAGTGGCTTCTCACATAAGAAGGCATCAGTAACCATATTAGAATCCAACATAACATAATCAAATTTAGTGAATAATAAGTGGCTTTTCACAGAAGTAGGCATTAGCAATCATAGTAGAATATAGCAGACCATAATCGAATCTTCAATGAAAACATACATCATCAAATAGATCAACGAACCAATCATAGAATCAATATAAAAGTCTTACAGCTTCTTCAAATGATTCATTGGTAAGATGTCAATGGGCCTGCAGTCCATTGTGTCAAAGATATCACAAGCCCCATGCCTTTACAAAATAAGCTCCCTCTTACACAGAAGTCCTCTACATAGAAGAAAAACCACAGACTCATATTCAGTCTATTTAGATCAACATCGCTATTCAAAATTGTATCCATATTCATAGATCAGGAATGTGCTTCAATTAGGTTGTTGCTGTCTGCTCCCTCTAAGTTCAATCACGAGCATTCTCGTCACATTGTTCTTCCATTCATCTCCAACAATTTCCAAACCTTGGCAGTCTTCATTATAATCCTGCAATCCTTGCTAGGAGGCCTTTGGAAGAACAAATGAAACCATGCATGATATGCAAAGACAAGAGACTCATAATGAAACAATAATAGAAACAATCAAAAAATTACTTATCGCTAGAGAGTGTGTCAGCTCCCTATTGATCTTAGTCTTCATGTTAATATTTTACACATCATCATTATCAAAGAGTTCATATCACCATCATGGAGTCCATTTCATCATCAAGAAGTTGGCCATATCCTCACCATATCATTATCAATAATTTTACCTTGTCCATATCACCAAAGAGTCCACATAAGTAGTACATATTATCTATATTATCAAGGAGTCAATATCAACATTGAGAAATTCATTCAAGGACTCCAATCCATATCATCATCGAGTATCATCAACAAGGAATCATTATCATTAAAGATTCCACATCAATATCCTCAAGGAGTTCACATTATCATCAAAGTTCACATCATCAAGAAATCCATTATCCACATCCTCAAGGAGTTCACATCAATATCCTCAAAGAATTCACCTCATCATCAATGTCAAAGAGTTCACATCCACTTCATCAAGGTGTTTGTATCTTCAAGGAGTTGATCATCAATGAATTCATAATTAAGGAGTTCATCATCAATAATTCCATACATCAAGGATTCCACATCATAATCAAGTCAACATCATTATCCATCAATATCATCAACGAGTCCACATCAGGATTTCACATCATCAACAAGCCTACATCCTTTTTCATCACCAATGAGTCCACATTATCAAGAAGTCCACATATTATCAAAGTCAACATCATTATCATCAATATCAAAGTGTTATGGTTTCTTTTTTCAATCAGACATAATGGTCCATACTATCAAGGAGATAAGCTTATCCATGCCATTATTAAAGAGTAAACTTCATCAAGAAGGGAAGATGATTAAGAGGCAGATATTATTCATATCATCATGGAGTACTCAATATCATCAACAAGAAATTAGGGTTAGGTTAATTAGACTTATATTTTCTTCTCCAGACCCAACCTATTGTTTTACAAATCATAGATAGTTCAATGTAAAAATTAATTGAAAAAACAAAAGAAACACAAGATACTTATCTTTTGATAACATGACAACTCCTTCTCAATCTTTATCTTTCTACAAATCAAACTCATCATCAATATATCAAATCCTTGGAAGTAATTAATACATAGGCCCAACCCTATATAGGGCTATTTGACACACTCTAGATGTGAAGCATTCATCCCATGTTCATTATATATGGCCCTCAATGTTAATCATCAGCCTAGGGTTTTCAATAATATCTCATATAACAATAGATGGTGCATTCCATGACAAAGATTAGAAACAATAACATTTTAACCTTAGACATTAGCAGGGAATCAAGTCCTAGCGCTCATCCATTATACACAGTTGAGTACATGCAAATTTATTCAGTCACCAGGACCCACCAGTGTTATATGACAGCAGTAAAAAAAATTAGGAGACAAACAAATCAACAACCTAAACTCCCAGTACCTATGCCTTATTTATCTGCCATAGAATCAAGGTTCTTGGATTGCCACAAAAAACTTCTTCCAAGGGAAATTACCTACACAAAAACTTATGCACAAATATTAGATGAGCCAAGCAATTTACATCAATGGACCATAAACATGTGATAATAGAAAATTTGAGTATTCGGGTTAGGGCTTGAGTAACATTACAATTGCAACTTCCTCATTATTGACAATCCAATGGTTTTGAACCCTTGCAATAGGATAATTTTCCTTTAAATCTCACCATAGAGAGGATAATCCTCTGACGATATTAGATCACTGACAAAAATAGATTGTCATAGTTAGGTTAGGGCTTAGAATTCCATTAGGTCCATAACATCTGAAAATATTTTGTATGAAAAAATACCCTAAGCAAGCTAGGGTGCTTAAATCCATATCTCACAATTTAAAAAAGAATGTCCTGGCTAGATCAAAATAAATTGTCCTCTAGGGATGATGAGTAGACATACCAGAAGAAATATCATATGTAAATAATGGAAATTGATCATCCAGTTAAATAGGTCAGCTTTGGTTTGCTTTAATTTTGCATGTACTTATATATATAAAGAACACATGCCTCAGATATATGACTATTAGTCACTAATCCATTGTAATAGCTTAGATGGACTATTCCATAGCAAACTCGGATCATTGTTGTAGCTTAACTTGGACGTTGAGATATGCAAACCAAATATTTACCATATTTCTTAAAGATTGGACTTCTAAATGTCACAGGTGACTTAGCTCGGATCTTGACTGTCAGAACATGGTTAGAACTCACTCTTATAACTCAAAGGATGTTCCAGAATGTGAGTCACAAAGAGGCTTGCATCAACCTAGGATTGGATCTACAACATATAGGGAACTATCAATTACTCTTTGTCTAATGCACAAGGGATTGCATATTGCGTTGATACCACCAAACTTAAATTACTCACTTTATCGTTATTGTTGGATTCACATAGGTAACGGATACACAGGTTGTACCATTATCTAAAATCAGAGTATTACTTGGCATACAACAGTTAAATCCACTTCCATTTTCAAAATGCATTGTCTCACATGCTCATCAAAACATACAATACCGGTACTTCAATTTAACAATATAAAATATATTTGATCAGTTCCAAGTGCATATTCCATCATGCTCTGCTACAAGTGGTTACATTCAACTCCAATTCATTCTTACTCCATGTGCTAGCTATATCATTGAGCTTAGATCTATTGAGATAAATCACTCATGTGCAACATGTGACTTAGAGGTATAAAATAACAAAGATAAAATCTCACATCTCAATAGACAATAGGTGCCACAATATTTCCCTACAAAATTTTTGCATGCTACATAATAAAATTTGGATTCTTGTACCAGACTTCGAATCTCTTTTGAACCTGCAGAACTCATTCATGCCACAGTTCTTCCTTCCAAGCCTCATGGAGCCACAGAATCTTAGCCTCACTCTCATATCATAAAAACAATTATAAGTCCAAAATAATTAAAATCATGAAATTTGGATTTATTCCTACTTTTCTAGATAGGGTTTTTTCCTCAAACTTAGGAGTTTGTTTAGGTCTAGTTGGTTGAGAGATTCTCTCCAACTAGTTAGGCTCTTATATTAGTGTGTGGTTGAGATATTCACTCAACCAAATTGATTATGTCCAAGATAAAATCTTGAGACGATCTCCTCATGTATTTATATTTGTATCATAAACATTATTTTGTAAGCGATGAGAGGAATACAATACAATGAGGCTCTGAAGCCTTTTCCACCATGTCTATGTTTTATATGTCTCTAATATTTTATTCATGTTTATTTTAGTTTCCTTCATGTGGTATCACAAAATTATAATTCTTAGGGCCTGGTTTTTTCATGATGGTCTTCCATGGGAAGGAAAGACTTTGTTTGAGGGATTGTATAATTGATCAATTATCATGTGAATGTGTGTATTAAGTGGCCAGCGTGTGTGATGTGGTGAGCCCAGCATTTTCCAACTCACAGTGGAAGTGTGTGTGATGTGTAGCCGAGTGGACAATGATGTTTTGGTCTGCATATAGTTGATGAAGAGTTGTGGACAGACCAGCATAAATAGATCCAATATACATAGACGGTGCATCAACTAGAGGATCCATATATATGGATGACTGGAGATGCCCATAAGGAGTTGGAATGGGCCCTCCAACATATTTCAAAGGATAATTAGACAGTATGAAAAAATTGCATTGCCACAACTAGGACATGTCTAGTCACCTTCATTTCAAGGATCGTTCATTTGAGGGCGTTTTTGTCCAGAGTTTCGACTATCTCCATGCACCATCCTGAACCCAGTAATGAGAACAAGTTGAGACAATGAAAAAAAAATTAGGGATGGAAGACGGATAAGTTTGAGAAAAATGGATGGAGCAGAATAGATATTTGAGTGAAGCAGAATCGCCATTGCATATAGAGCAGCTACGTTGAAGGAGAGGAGGTGACGCAACAACACTGCTGCTAGTCCGCCACACGGAGAGCTGGTCAACTATAGCATGGCTCTGTCAGCACTTCTTTGTCTGAAACCTCGTTCTTGGGCTCCACGTGGTCCACTTATATCTATTCCTCGGAGATTTATTTATTAAATTCGTGGAATTTGATAAATAAACTTTATCCACGACCCTTGCAAATTTATTTGAATCTCTCGGCTTTATATGATACCCCCGACCTTATGACAATTATACTCCAGACTTATATTAATTATCCGCCAACCGCTTAATTAACAACTTTATTATGCTCCGGGCCCGCACAAACCATCGGCAAAATCCAACGGGACACACACCCTGTACCTTACTTAAACGTCGGGCAATTCCATCGTGCGACCACCGTTATATCACAAGGCTCTAGATTGACGGCATGCACGCATATTGCGCGGCATCCTGATACGAACTATAACGTGCGATGGCGCACTTTGACAATGGTTTTCTGTGGGTGCACTCCACTACGTGTCACATTCCCTATGGAATCGCTCGCAAACAAAAAATACCGCTTACTCACCCAAAAGCGGTGCGATATGGGCAATCCGCCTTGCAAATCCACTTGTGGTTTTGGCACCGTGCTTGACTACGGGTGTAAGTTTGGTTCCGCTATCCTCTTGTTCATTAACTCACGTCTAATCCTCGGGTCAGGTTCCGAAAACAAAACAACTCTGTCTCTCTTTATTAAGCGGGAATTTTATATTTGAACAATGTTCACGACCATGGGTTCTCTACACAGACCTCGCCTGCGGGTGGGGTGAATTCACAGGGTTTTGTTCAATAAATTTTGAGAAAACGATAGACAGAGGGGTGCAGAATCGGCACCACGGTTCAGATCACCAATTATACATACACATAATTCAATTGCTTCACAATTAAACAATCTCTTCACAGACAAAGGTTCGATTCAATCCAATGGCAACAAGCTTCGAAATCATTTAACCGGAAACAATTGTGAACACACGGAGTTTATTGTAGAATATCTCTATTCCTCTCTTCTTTTTCTCTCCCCCCTTTTATACATCCGAGGATTACATTTATATACATAAACATATGACTCTTCGGTTCCTCTGAGAGGATCGTTCTATAAATCAAAGGTCTAATTACAACTTATTCCAATAACTGAACTGACAGCTGGATCGAACCTAACTGTTCGACTTCTACAACTCTAACTAATCTAAATAATACAATCCGATGAGGTATTGACACCTATATGTTACAATTCAAGTGATTTCGAACCCTCCTAGCCACAACATGTGGACAAAACTTCCTACATTGCTGGCTAGTGTCGAATGCCCCTACATCAGGAGGACCATTTTTGTGTTGGAGCTATAAGGGATACACTAATTTGAAGAGCCACTAGCTACAATTGAGTCGTGGATGTGTATTTTGCAACTCATGTAGCAAAACTGGAGGAAAATTTGCGATATCAAAATTAGAGTGAGCCAATCCCACATCGCTTCAAAGGCCAGCATTGGACAGCTTCTGTGAGAGTTATCGTTATTATGGTAGGGGATGAAAAGATGGCCTTCATTTCTAAACCAACGCCTATGAGCGTTGGAGAAGTTAATAAAAACCTTCCCTACCACACACTTTCTATGTTGAGTTTCTAACTCTTATTTTTTTGGTAGTGAAGATGTATGAGGTGGGGCTAAGGAATATTATTATTAAGAAGATAGAGGGCCTATGTGGGAGATCAAATTTCAGAGCCGAGAAATTGCAGCCTTTTATTAGTAGTATAGAATCGGAAAAGAGCGTATATGTTATGCGTAATTTCTAAGCACCGAAATTTTGGTTTTCGTTGAAATTCTAATGTGTAGAAATTTATAATGGTTATCGTTGGTGAGATTAGTTTCCTGCTATGGCAGGGGTTGTTGAATGAGGGCCATTTGAGAATTGCATCATTATGGAGGCCTGAGAAGCCATTGTTATGAAACCAACTCCAAAAGTAGAAAAAAAAAAAAAGAGATCAACGCCTTAGAAATCAAACACTTTGAGAGGGAAACCTCCTTTACATTACATAAATGAAAAATTCTTGGATGATACAAATGACAAAACCTCCTTTCTATATATAGGAGTCCATGGGGTCATAATATAATCCTTTCCGACCTAAAAATAATAATGTAAGGGAACAATAATAACAATATGGGGGCTACAGGGGTACAACAATAACAATAATGGGTCTAGAATAACAACAATAAGGGGATACACTAGTATTATAGTGACCTAACCTGCCCCTCTCCTTCAAACAATTGTTTCCCTCAACGCTTGATTATTTCTCGATGCTTCTGTATTAATTTCTCATCCTCCCATGTGGAATCTTCAATGGGTAAGTTCTTCCACTTACTGAGATACTCTGAAAATGATTGATTTTGTAGTTGTCAATTTCTTGCTTGTATTTGCTGGAGAACTTCTTTCGTTGTGATGTTGATCTTCTTGTTGCTTCAGTTGATTCTGCACCAAAGTTAGGTTATCCTTTGAGAGTTGGAGAACTTGTTGTTGATGCTCTATGTGATCTTCCACTATTTTATCATCCATATTAGCTTTCATTTGATCCTTCAAACCGTCCAACTTAGCCTCCATTTTTTCGTTTAAATCATCTATGTCATCTTTGATTTCTCTTTGTAAGATCAAAATTTGTTGCACTTGGTACCGTAATTTTGATATCTCATACTTCAATTCTTCCTCTTATTGCGTCATAGTATAGCTTTATGAGGGCTTAATGAGTGTGGAATTATTCTTGGGAGGCATTATATAACTCAATACTAATATCTACGCTTCAATATGCCCTTGGAATCACTTAAAACTAATTTTTCAAACAAATGTTATGCAAACTTGTTTAAAAATACCTGAATTTTCTTTCTTTTTGGGAGGTCTATATTGAACCTGATTTATCTCTATTATTTCGGATCTTCAAGATCTGAAATTATATTATGTATTAGCCCTATGAGTCATCTTTCCAATGCGACAGGTCAGACGTGATTTGGATTCTTCAAGGCAAAGTTATGCCCAATCTCCCGCAATGACCTAATTATGGACTGGTTCAGTAGAGCAAACTTGTACAGCGTGCCACATGTCATATTTCCTCCTTCAACTCTGAAATTGATACACATTAAACTATAGTACGTTTACTTTCAGCCAATTTTTACATAATTCCAATTTGATGCTCAGAGAGAGAGTTATCACGATTTTCCCAAGGTGGACTATTTGAGATGAAATTTGGGAGCCTAAAAAAACCCTAACTTCCACATATCATATCTCCCAAAATATTGTGAACCAAGATCTGAAATTTTTACACGAAGTTCCTCAGGATCTCTTCATAAATGGGTTTTGTTTTTAGTATCTAAAACATCATAGAAAAAAAAATTATAGCGGAAATTCCACGATCACCCGTTTGAAGCAGTGAAACCCTAGAATCCAAAGCTCTGATACCAAATGTTATGAAACCAAATCCAAAAATAGAAGAAAAGAGAGATCAATGCCTTAGAAATCAACCACTTTGAGGGGGAAACCTCCTTTACATTACATAAGAACAATTCTTGGATGATACAAATGACCAAACCTCCTATCTATATATAGGAGTCCATGGGGTCACAATATAATTCTAGCCGACCTAACAATAATAATTGTAAGGGCACAACAGTAACAATAGTGGCTTTTATGGCGCACAATAATAACAATATGGGGGCTACAGGGGTACAACAATAACAATAAGGGGGCTAAAATAACAACAATAAGGGGATACACTAGTATTATAAGGACCTAACATGATCATATACCCACCGTGGAGGAGCCTTCACCATAAAAATCTAAGCATCGTGAAGCCTTTGGAAAACTCCAGTGTTGAACCAACCAGGGAAAGAGAATCCCACTTGGTTTACATAAGAAAATATCATGTTTAATTGAGCCTATGTGAATTTGAGATTCAAGAAAATGGTTGAATTATGTGCATTATTTTATAAAGGTAAGAAAATTTTGGCTTACTTCCTTCATAAATGATGCTTGGAAAGACCATCTTCAAGTTCAATTTCTGCCTTAATTTTTTGGTGTTCTATATTCTTTGGGTCAAAAGAGTCATTCATGCACCATTCATATGTCACAAGTATTTGGCCAGATTTTAGTACTTTTTTTTATCTCTTTGTAGCAGTCAATTGCATATGGTGCATGACATCTTGGAGAAGGCATCTTCTTGAAGTCTCCCTTGATAAAATCATGGAATTTTCCTGCCCACATTGCATATTAAGTTATTTTCCTCTTGATATCTGATATGCATTATTATTCAATCCTGTGATCAAAGTACGGCTGAACCTAGCAATTTCTCTCAATGGCCCTCTCAAACCTGTCGATGGAAACTTCTGCATATCGCTTGACTAACCAGTCAAACCTTTAAGGATATCGTCTTCTATCGAAAATCAACTTATATTTTACTTGTTTTAAGTCTTGATATCTTTTGATATATTTTTTAAAGATGCAAGTATCATTATAGTTTGATTATTTTCATGTTATTAGTTGCATTTTCTAGTTTAAGAGCCATAGCCATTCTTTTCAAAAATAGTGTTTTTTAAGGATTATATTTTCTTGGTGATTTGGAGGAATCAAATTGGAAGATGTCTGATATGATTAGCATGTCATTTTTCCTAAATTAGCCAAAAATTATGCTCGAAGGTGTGCAATATTTTGATGACATCCGAGGGATCAACTCCTCTCATTAGCAAAAGAATTTTCTTTAAAGACGGAGGCTCTAAAAGTATGAGGGGGATTCAACCTATTCATTGGAAAAATCACTTTTCTAATTTAAGTTGATTCAAGAAGATATGATCATTGACATCAAAGATGAACAAACTTGCATTATTTAAAGGAGGCCACATAATATTTAAAAGGGGAATAGATTGATTGATTGACAGGGTTGCATTTCTATAGAAATAAGTTGTTGGAGTAGGGAGAAGTCTCTGAAAATAAATAAAATTACTGTGATCTTTTATCTTTTTCTCATCTTTGTAAACTATTTTTTCAAAGGAGGAGAAAAGGAGGTTTTGCTTGTAGCTGAAAAAAAAAAGAGTTGTTAATTAAAGGAATTAATTTCCAAGTTGAATTCAAGCATCATGAGGAAGTCATTGAAGTGAATTGTTGTTTGAAAAATAGTTCGAACAAGCAAAATATTGTAATTTTAGAGTTGCTTTTGGTTGTAAGAGTTGGTTGTAACCTGAATAATAAAAAGATTGTTTTTTGATGATTGTGTCCTATATCCACCCAAAATTGAATAAGGGGATATTAGGTACACCATGAGTACGTTTGTGATGGCACATGCATTTTTGGATTCTTACTGTTGCTTATTTTTTGTGTCTAGTTTTGACCTTATCTTCGTAATATGATACACATGAAGTACACAAAAAAATAAGGAAATGCATGTATATAATAAATTCTATTCAATCTCATGTAATCAAGCATAAATAAGCAAAGCACAAGCAATCGAGCAGTTGCAACACAATCAAAATATAAATCTGTCAACATTAGCATTCAAAAATTATTCTACATCAACAAGCAATTCAACATCATTCACTCAAGGCAATTAAGTTAAGGAAATTGTCATCTACATCAACAATCAACTACATTTGCATTAATTCAACATCCATTGTTGGACAATGCACTTGCAACATTTTTTGTAAGGGTCAACTCAAAACAAAATAATAACTTGCAAATCATAAGTTGTAAGTTAACTTGTAATCAAATTTTAATCAATTTGAGTTGAATTGTAAGGGTGCATTTTTTGTCGAACCCGACACCCAAGCTTTGAATTGATAAGGGGTCAAGAGAGTCAATTATTTTCAACTAAGTCATCAAATTCACTTGAAGTAGTCATTAAATCATTGTAAGCATTCTCTTGGGTGCATTTTTTGATAGTATTCGACACCCTTATTTTGCAAATAAGCTAAATCAAGTGAGCGAGTTTAAGCAAGCGCAAAGTGAAACTGAACAAGTTCAAGGCATCAAGCGAGCATGAAATTGATTGAAGCGAGTATCAAGCGAGTGAGTTCAACTCTAAAGCAAGCGAGTGTGAAATACAAACAACGATCAAGAAAACAAGTTCAACCGAGCAAGTTCAAGCAAGTGATAAAATCAAGCATAAAAGAAAGCGAGCGTGAGTTCAAGCAAGCGAGTTCACATGGAGAAAAACATTCTGTTGTTACAGGTTCTTAGCAATCTGATCCTATCCATTGTTTAAGACATGGGGAAAATAAACAAAGCAACTCTTGTTGATATTAAAATGCATCTACATCAGGCACATGAGACAATTGAGTTTCTTCAACTAGAGTCACAACTACAGCAAGATGAGTTGAAACAAAAGAGTGATGTTTTTGAGTCATTGAACCATACAAATGAAGATAAAGATGATTTCAAGTCACTCAAGCATACAACTTCAAGTGTAGAATTTTTCCCTGATCAAGTTCAACTTTCTTTTTCCAAGCCAATCATCAAGTCGTGGGAACAAATTCAATGCAACAAAAAGTGATGTGGCTTAGAATATGACAAAGATGAAAACAACATGCATATCCCATATTATTCAAAGTCAATCAAGTTCATTAGTGCAGGGTTTCTTCATCAAGTAACATCAGAAAGCCATGAGAAAGTTGAAGAAATACCCAACTGCAAACATTTTCAAATAATGTGTCATATTGAATATCATTGATTTCATCTTCATCCTTGTCACCATTGTGGCAAGAAAAATCAATCATCAGAGAAATGTTCCACACAAAACCAATTCATATTGAAGATAAATTATGCATGGATTGATCCTTGGGAATGGTCATCAACATTCAAACGATTGTATAAGTTTTACCACATAATTCAATCTCACCTATTGCATCCGAGAGTCAAATGAATATGTACTATCGTGCACCTGAACGTAAGAGTACAATAGTGAAACTCTCCTACACCTAAAAGGGGGGAGTTCAGAAATCAAATGCAGATGATTGTCTCTCCTTTTAGCTGACAAAGGGGGGAAATGATAATGGAATTGAAAGTGTTTGTCAGACTGGAATTTTCGACAACATCAAAGTAGCACGTGGGCAGTCATCATCAACATCCAGTGAGCAGTTTCGACATCATCAACAAATTCGCTAGTGGGCGTTATCAACATTTTGTCAATGGACAAGAAATTAGGATGTTGATTGAGAGCAAAGGACAGAGAGATCTATTTATTGCAATTTGGCACTTGATGGAGTTGTCAAGCAACTTTCATAAATGTATCAGACTTGCAGTTGATTCATGTTCTCTTTAGATTGGAGTTTTTTCGGCATCCAAGTGTGGTGATTTTTCAGGTAGTTTTTTTCATTAAGGATCAACAGTTTCAGCATGAGGACTTGGAGATGGTTTGTGGTTCTTATTTCTAACTTATGATTGAGGGGGAGAATGTTAACTTCACTCTCATATCATAAAAACAATTATAAGTTTAAAATAATTAAAATCATGAAAGATAGATTTATTCTAACTTTTCTAGATTGGGTTTGTTCCTCAAACTTAGCACTATGTTTAGGTCTAGTTGGTTGAGAAATTCTCTCCAACTAGTTAGGCTCCTAGATTAGTGTGTGGTTGTGATATTCACCCAACAAAAGTGATTATGTCCAAGATAGATGCACTAATTTGAGATAATCTCCTCTTGTATTTATATTTGTATCATAAACATTATTTTGTAAGTGATGAGAGGAATATAATGCAATGAGGCTCTGAAGCCTTTTTCGCCATGTCTATGTTTTATATATGTCTCTGATATTTTATTCATGTTCATTTTAGTTTCCTTCATAGAAGTTCGTGTGATAAAGAGAAATAGTGCAACAAAATGTTTGTGTGTATAGTAACTCATATGTATTAAATAAATTTGCACGACTGTTAGAAAAAACTCGTTATCACAGAGGTAAGGAATTTTCTTACTCATCAGATCTCGCATATTCTAGGGAGTACAGATATCATGCCGCAGAGAATCTCGCGTAAAGGAGGAGCATAAAAGGACAAAATCTCTCTTTTCAAAAGAATATATATATGAACTTGCATACTACTCCATTCCAGGTTTAGACTTTTGTTCAAGGGTTATTACACGAGGGTTTGATCCTCTTCTTTGCATGCCATAGGAGGCTCATAGTATTACAAATACACTTGCACAACAAAAAATAAACAAACTCGCATATATATACACAAGGAAATAATGTAACATACCTCATTTTCTATGTCTAGAGGGATTCATCCCTCAAATATAATTCTATCCAGAGCTTTTAGAACCAGCTCTTCAATGCCCACCAACTCTGATTCCATGTTGTATTTTTATCTAGGTCATAGCTTAAAATAATTTTCATGTTTTTCATAGCATCAAAACATTATTAGTATTATTTAACATTTATTTCATTAAACATTGATGAGAAAATCATTCATAAGCATAAAATAGAAGTAGAAAATCATAGTAGAAATATCAAGAAACCATGAGACAAGAGACACAGAAATTAAGCACACAGCGATGGCAAAACCCACAAGGGAAGAACCCGAGAAAATTCCTTCCCTGTAAAAGAGAGAATTTCCATATTCATCAATACATCATAAATAACAAATAACATAATAATATCCATCCCAATAACCAAAATCATGATCAAGTGCCAAGTCCAAATCCGAGGCCCTGAAATTTCGGTCTTCCTAGAATTTCGGCCTCCTCCTGAAATTTCGGCCCTCCTATAATATCACTAGATCAGAGATGCATGAGATAAAATTGATGCATTTCAGGGCCTCAGTTTTGACATGGCACTTGATGAAATTTCGATCTCCCTGTTCAGTTGGGATGGTTATGTACGCTATGCAACTACGAGGAATGACAGCACAACCATCCCAACTTGTTGCCGGACAACGAGGCCCACGAAAACCTCACCGATTCCAGTAATCGTTTTCTAGTTCTCAAGGCTTATGACCTCTGGTTTTCTACTTCACAAAGTTCGTCATCGCACCAGTCACCTGAGTCTATGGGACGCCACTCTGAACTTCCTCAATGCTCTCCCTCGTCAACTATTCCAGAGTGTCGAATCGGGTCTCTGCTCTTTTCTTGTCTTTTGCGAAGAGCATCTTGAAGTGAGTCATTTCAAGTAATCTCATTCACGAATTGCATGTCAACGTAGCGAGAACAACCTTGAACATAAGAATGATTTTCCATAGGAAATAGGCTTTGACAAGTGGTACTACCTCGAGGATCGTCCTCGTATCCACCGTTGAATCTGGCTGAATTTTGTAAGATTACAATGGTCGCGGCGATAATCCTGAAGCCTTACATACCAAACACCGCTGCCATGAAGGCCCCTAGTGTTTTCTGGTTGGAATACTCAAGGATAATCTCCGCCTATGTCGAAGCCCGGCTAGAATCTGAAAAAGCACAGCGTGGTCATTACTGACTTGGGTGTGTTGCCCCAAGAAACACTAGATGACATGGAGGAAAAAACCATGAGCATGAACGTCATCCCATAAAGTTTCTTTCATCCCAGTTTGTCACTCATCCAACCAACAAAAATTTGCCTAGTAAGTGTTCTGCATAATGCCACTGCGTTCACTGTAGTTGTGAACGGTGGAGATACAGAACAAGTCACAGGAATATATGAAGAATCCCATTCCTATTATAACGATTGCAGTAAAGCAGTACCATTGCATTTTTGTCAGGTTTAAGGCACTTAAGACTTCCAGTTGATTTCCTGCCATGATGCCAACCTTGCTTCTTCCAAGCTTTCTTCTAAAAATATTTTATTTTTCTTACTACACAAGCATAAAGTGCAAATTTATCAAAATTCGACATCTTTATTGACACTTTCTGAAAGGATAGAAAACAGATCAAGTGAAATTAAACATGGAAGCTTGCACGAAAAGGACACTACAAAGATTCAGGAAACTAAATATTCAAAAACAGAATATTCTCTCCCAATTTATGTGAGCCTAGTAGATATAAAAAATATTTCTGGCTAGATCTCAAGAAGGAAAGAGTGCAACTAGTCATGAGAATTGAAAAAATTTCATAATAATTTTGAGTTGCATCAAAGAACTTAGAAGAAAAAAATAAATAAATTATGAAGCCTGGCGACTTACAGTCAACCGTATCTAAGCTTTAACAAAAGGGAAAATAAATTCAAAAACTACTAAGAAAGAACCTTGAATTTCATATAGGGAAATTCTTCAAACCAGGAAACTAAATCCTAGAAATTAAAAGTTTGTGTCAGAAACAGGGAAACGGTCAACTCAAAAGCCATGGCCGCAAAGCCTACTTACAATGTCTCTAAAAGCTTTAGGAATATTTAACAAATTAAAGCGTCTGGTAAATTTCAACTCAAATACTGAATTATACTTAACAAATTAACAGAAAACCTCAATTACTCTACATCTAATGCACAAGGGATTGCATATTGCGTTGATACCATCACATTTAAATTACTCACTTTATCGTTATTGTTGTATTCACATATGTAACTGATACAAGAGTTGTACCATGATCTAAAATCGGAGGATTACTTGGCATATAACATTTAAATCCACTTCCATTTTCAAAACTCATTGTCTCATATGCTCATCACGACATATAATACTAGTACTTCAATTTAACAATATACAACATTTTGATCGGTTCCAAGTGCATTTTCCATCGTGCTCTGCTACAAGTGGTTATATTCAGCGCCAAGGCATTCCTACTCCATGTGCTAACTATATCATTGAGCTTTGATCTATTGAGATAAATCGCTCATGTGCAACCTGTGACTTAGAGGTATAAAATAACAAAGATAAAAGCTTGCATCTTAATAGAGAATAGGTGCCGTAATATTTCCCTACAAAATTGTTACATGCTACATAATAAAATTTGGATTCTTGTACCAGACTTCGAATCTCTTTTGAACCTGCAGAACTCGGGCATGCCATAGTTCTTCCTTCCAAGCCATAACAATTTCATGGAGCCACAGAATGTTAGCCTCACTCATATCATAAAAACAATTATAAGTCCAAAATAATTAAAACTATGAAATCTGGATTTATTCTTACTTTTCTAGATTGGGTTTGTTCCTGAAACTTAGGAGTTTGTTTAGGTCATTTGGTTGAGATATTATCTCCAACTAGTTAGGCTCCTAGATTAGTGTGTGGTTGATATATTCACTCAACCAAAATGATTATCTCCAAGATAATCACTATCTTGAGACAATCTCCTCATGTACTTATATTTGTATCATAAACATTATTTTGTAAGTGATGAGAGGAATACAATAAATGTTGTATATGTCTCTGATATTTTATTCATGTTTATTTTAGTTTCCTTCATGTGGTAACGGAGCATTATAATTCTTAGGCCTGATTTTTTCATGATAGTCTTCCATGGGAAGGCAAGAGTTTATTTGAGGGATTATATAATCAATCAATTATCATGTGATTGTGTATTAAGTGGTCAGCGTGTGTGATGTGGAGTCAAGTGGAGAATGATGTGTCGATCTGCATATAGTCGACGCAGAGTTGTGGACAGACCAACATAATAGATCCAATATACATATATGGTGCACCAACTGGAGGCTCCATATATATGGATGACTGAGGATGCCCATATGGATTTGAATGGGCCCTCCAACAGATTTCAAAGGATAATCAGCCGATTTAGAAGCAGAAAAAGTCCTCATGTTGCAAATCGTTCTAAATGAAAATTTTCATTGGCATAGCTAGGACATATCCAGTCACCTTCATTTCGAGGACCATCCGTTCGAGGGCGTTTTGGTCCAGAGTTTCGACTATCTCCCTGCACCATCATGAACCCAGTCTCGAGAACAAGCCGAAACAATTAAAAAGAAATTAGGGATGGAAGACGGAAAGTAAGGGATCAGCGGCAATCTTTTGCCTTGCTGATAATAAGTTTGAGAAAAATGGATGGAGCAGAACAAAGCTTCGAGTGAAGCAGAATCGCCATTGCATAGAGAGCAGATGCGTTGAAGGAGAGGAGGACCATTTCTGTGTTGGAGCTAGAAGGGATACGCTAATTCAAAGAGCCACTCGCTGCAAGTGAGTCGTGGATATGTATTTTGCAACTCTTGGAGCATAACTGGAGGCAAATCTGCAATATCAAAAATAGAGCAAGCCAATCACACATCGTTGCAAAGGCCAGCACTGGACAGCTCCGGTGATAGTTATAGTTATTATGGCGGGGGATGAGAAGCCGACATTCATTGCTAAACCAACGTCTGTGCAATATGTGACTTAGAGGTATAAAATAACAAAGATAAAATCCCACATCTCAATAGAGAATAGGTGCCGCAATATTTCCCTACAAAATTTTTGCATGCTACATAATAAAATTTCGATTCTTGTACCAGACTTCGAATCTCTTTTGAACCTGCAGAACTCGGTCATGCCACAGTTCTTCCTTCCAAGCCTCATGGAGCCACATAATCTTAGCCTAACTCTCATATCATAAAAACAATTATAATTCCAAAATAATTAAAATCATGAAATTTGGATTTATTCCTACTTTTCTAGATTGGGTTTGTTCCTCAAACTTAGGAGTTTGTTTAGGTCTAGTTGGTTGAGAGATTCTCTCCAAATAGTTAGGCTCTTATATTAGTGTGTGGTTGAGATATTCACTCAATCAAATTGATTATGTCCAAGATAAAATCTTGAGATGATCTCCTCATGTATTTATATTTGTATCATAAACATTATTTTGTAAGCGATGAGAGGAATACAATACAATGAGGCTCTGAAGCCTTTTCCACCATGTCTATGTTTTATATGTCTCTGATATTTTATTCTTCCATGGGAAGGAAAGAATTTGTTTGAGGGATTGTATAATCGATCAATTATCATGTGAATGTGTGTATTAAGTGGCCAGCGTGTGTGATGTGGTGAGCCCAGCATTGTCCAACTCATAGTGGAAGTGTATGTGATGTGTAGCCGAGTGGAGAATGATGTTTTGGTCTGCATATAGTTGATGCAGAGTTGTGGAAAGACCAGCATAAATAGATCCAATATACATAGATGGTGCATCAACTAGAGGATCCATATATATGGATGACTGGAGATGCCCATAAGGAGTTGGAATGGGCCCTCCAACATATTTCAAAGGATAATCATAAGATTTAGAAGCAGGACAATTCCTCATGTTGCAAGTCGTTCTAAATGAAAAAATTGCATTGCCACAGCTAGGACATGTCTAGTCACCTTCATTTCAAGGATCGTTCATTTGAGGGCGTTTTTGTCCAGAGTTTCGACTATCTCCATGCACCATCCTGAACCCAGTAATGAGAACAAGTTGAGACAATGAAAAAAAAATTAGGGATGGAAGACGGATAAGTTTGAGAAAAATGGATGGAGCATAATAGATATTTGAGTGAAGCAAAATTGCCATTGCATAGAGAGCAGCTACGTTGAAGGAGAGGAGGACCATTTCTGTGTTGGAGCTATAATGGATACGCTAATTTGAAGATCCACTAGCTACAATTGAGTCGTGGATATGTATTTTGCAACTCTTGTAGCAGAACTGGAGGCAAATTTGCGATATCAAAAATAGAGTGAGCCAATCCCACATCGCTTCAAAGGCGAGCATTGGACAGCTCCTGTGAGAGTTATCGTTATTATGGTAGGGGATGAAAAGACGGCCTTCATTTCTAAACCAACGCCTATGAGCGTTGGAGAAGTTAATAAAAACCTTCCCTACCACACACTTTCTATGTTGAGTTTCTAACTCTTATTTTTTTGGTAGTGAAGATGTATGAGGTGGGGCTAAGGAATATTATTATTAAGAAGATAGAGGGCCTATGTGGGAGATCAAATTTCAGAGCCGATAAATTGCAACCTTTTATTAGTAGTATAGAATTGGGAAAGAGCGTATATGTTATGCGTAATTTCTAAGCACCGAAATTTTGGTTTTGGTTGAAATTCTAATGTGTAGAAATTTATAATGGTTATCGTTGGTGAGATTAGTTTCCTGCTACGGCAGGGGTTGTTGAATGAGGGCCATTTGAGAATTGCGTCACTATGGAGGCCTGAGAAGCCATTGTTATGAAACCAACTCCAAAAATAGAAAAAAAAAAAGAGATCAACGCCTTAGAAATCAAACACTTTGAGAGGGAAACCTCCTTTACATTACATAAATGAAAAATTATTGGATGATACAAATGACAAAACCTCATTTCTATATATAGGAGTCCATGGAGTCACAATATAATCCTAGTTGACCTAACAATAATAATGTAAGGGCACAACAATAACAATATTGGTTTTTATGGGACACAATAATAACAATATGGGGGCTACAAGGGTATAACAATAACAATAATGGGTCTACAATAACAACGATAAGGGGATACACTAGTATTATAGGGACCTAACATGCCCCTCTCCTTCAAACAAGTGTTTCTCTCAACGCTTGATTATTTCTAGATGCTTCTATATAAAATTTTCATCCTCCCATGTGGAATCATCAAAGGGTAAGTTATTCCACTTGTTGAGATACTCTGAAATTGATCAATTTCATAGTTGTCGAGTTCTTGCTTCTGTGACTGCTTCAAAACTTCTTTTGTTGTGATGTTGATCTTCCTGTTGTTTCATTTGATTCTGCACCAAAGTTAGGTTATACTTGAGAGTTGGAGAACTTATTTTTTATGCTCGATGTGATCTTCCACTACTTTATCATCCATATTAGCTTTCATTTGATCCTTCAAACCATCCAACTTGTAGAAATTTGCTGAATAATGATCAATTATCCACCGAGACTATCCTGATCACATATCAATTCGAATTCATATGCAACACATAATCTCTTCCACTCAGATCATCACACATGCGGAAATAAAACAAGCGATAGCACATCAAATCATCATACACATTAACACGGTATGTATGGGGAAAGCTTATAGCTGAAAACCCCGCAGCTATTGTGTATATTATAATGGAGAAAACATGTAACAAACTCAGTACAATACTCCTCACAAGTACTCAGTACTATCTCATGAAGTTACACACAAACTAGCTTGGTTTTGAACAAGTCACGGGTTCAAAACACATCCACTAATTTCCTGCCTCTATTGCGCAATCATGGCCTGTCTAAATAGAGATCCAAGGTTTGAATCTCCTTGGCTTGACAGCGCAATCATCATGGGAAATTGCCTCCAAGTGTGGTGCAAATCTCATGCACAACTGATGTCCCAACTGATAGTTGTACTCACCCTTTCATCTACCTCTTCCACTGGTCTCCACTGAACTGTCCATGCACTGTAGTGAACTGATGTGTTCTTGAGTTGAATAATGAGTTACTAATTAATGAATTAAATAATATTTAATTCACTCCACTCATTACTAGTTGATTAGCTAGTTAAACTAATCTCAATTAGTTCAACTAAGTTAAACCGAACACAACTCCACTAGCTGTCTCATTAACTCCACCAAACTTCTGCCACTGAAGTCCTAACTGAAGTCAACCATGCATGTGCTCACCAAACCCTTAGGAATAGCGTAATTCCTCTGTCAGATGCATGAGCCACTTCTGTAGCTCGAACTAAAGTGCTCCAAGAGAGTAAACTAAAGTTCAGAGTCCAAATATTATTAAGGGTAAATAATATTTGACTTCCCTATTTTTAGGATAGGCAGTCTAAAAATAGACTTCGACCTATAGGTACAAAAATAGAGGTCTTGACCAATACTCCAAGAATAACATACTGCAACCCCTGGACCATGCTCCATATGTCTAAAAATAGACTTTGCGCCAGAATTTGCCTGCGGACCCACTTAGTGAAGGCGACTTCTTTTCACTAAGCTCCATCATCTTGCTGCATTTTCAACACAACTTAGACTCCATTTTTTCTTTGAAACCATCTATGTCATCTTTGATTGCTCTTTGTAATGTCGAAATTTTTTGCACTTGGTACCGTAATTTTGATATATCATACTGCAATTCTTACTCTTAAAGCATCGTAGTAGAGATTTCTGAGGACTTAATGTGTGTGAATTATTTTTGGGAGGAATTATATAACTCAATACTGGTATCTATGCTTCAATATGCCCTTGGAATCAATTCAAACTGGTTTTTCAAACAAATGTTATGCAAACTTGTTTAAAAATACACACCTTTTTCTTTCTTTTTGGGAGGTCTATATTGAACCTGATTTATCTCTATTATTTCGGATCTTCAAGATCTGAAATTATATTATGTATTAGCCCTATGAGTCATCTTTCCAATTCCACAGGTCAGACGTGATTTGGATTCTTCAAGGCAAAGTTATGCCCAATCTCCCGCAATGACCTAATTATGGACTGGTTCAGTAGAGCAAACTTGTACAGCGTGCCACATGTCATATTTCCTCCTTCAACTCTGAAATTGATACACATTAAACTATAGTACGTTTACTTTCAGCCAATTTTTACATAATTCCAATTTGATGCTCAGAGAGAGAGTTATCACGATTTTCCCAAGGTGGACTATTTGAGATGAAATTTGGGAGCCTAAAAAAACCCTAACTTCCACATATCATATCTCCCAAAATATTGTGAACCAAGATCTGAAATTTTTACACGAAGTTCCTCAGGATCTCTTCATAAATGGGTTTTGTTTTTAGTATCTAAAACATCATAGAAAAAAAAATTATAGCGGAAATTCCACGATCACCCGTTTGAAGCAGTGAAACCCTAGAATCCAAAGCTCTGATACCAAATGTTATGAAATCAAATCCAAAAATAGAAGAAAAGAGAGATCAATGCCTTAGAAATCAACCACTTTGAGGGGGAAACCTCCTTTACATTACATAAATGAACAATTCTCGGATGATCCAAATGACCAAACCCCCTATCTATATATAGGAGTCCATGGGGTCACAATATAATTTTAGCCGACCTAACAATAATAATTGTAAGGGCACAACAGTAACAATAGTGGCTTTTATGGTGCACAATAATAACAATATGGGGGCTACAGGGGTACAACAATAACAATAAGGGGGCTAAAATAACAACAATAAGGGGATACACTAGTATTATAAGGACCTAACATGATCATATACCCACCGTGGAGGAGCCTTCACCATAAAAATCTAAGCATCGTGAAGCCTTTGGAAAACTCCAGTGTTGAACCAACCAGGGAAAGAGAATCCCACTTGGTTTACATAAGAAAATATCATGTTTAATTGAGCCTATGTGAATTTGAGATTCAAGAAAATGGTTGAATTATGTGCATTATTTTATAAAGGTAAGAAAATTTTGGCTTACTTCCTTCATAAATGATGCTTGGAAAGACCATCTTCAAGTTCAATTTCTGCCTTAATTTTTTGGTGTTCTATATTCTTTGGGTCAAAAGAGTCATTCATGCACCATTCATATGTCACAAGTATTTGGCCAGATTTTAGTACTTTTTTTTATCTCTTTGTAGCAGTCAATTGCATATGGTGCATGACATCTTGGAGAAGGCATCTTCTTGAAGTCTCCCTTGATAAAATCATGGAATTTTCCTGCCCACATTGCATATTAAGTTATTTTCCTCTTGATATCTGATATGCATTATTATTCAATCCTGTGATCAAAGTACGGCTGAACCTAGCAATTTCTCTCAATGGCCCTCTCAAACCTGTCGATGGAAACTTCTGCATATCGCTTGACTAACCAGTCAAACCTTTAAGGATATCGTCTTCTATCGAAAATCAACTTATATTTTACTTGTTTTAAGTCTTGATATCTTTTGATATATTTTTTAAAGATGCAAGTATCATTATAGTTTGATTATTTTCATGTTATTAGTTGCATTTTCTAGTTTAAGAGCCATAGCCATTCTTTTCAAAAATAGTGTTTTTTAAGGATTATATTTTCTTGGTGATTTGGAGGAATCAAATTGGAAGATGTCTGATATGATTAGCATGTCATTTTTCCTAAATTAGCCAAAAATTATGCTCGAAGGTGTGCAATATTTTGATGACATCCGAGGGATCAACTCCTCTCATTAGCAAAAGAATTTTCTTTAAAGACGGAGGCTCTAAAAGTATGAGGGGGATTCAACCTATTCATTGGAAAAATCACTTTTCTAATTTAAGTTGATTCAAGAAGATATGATCATTGACATCAAAGATGAACAAACTTGCATTATTTAAAGGAGGCCACATAATATTTAAAAGGGGAATAGATTGATTGATTGACAGGGTTGCATTTCTATAGAAATAAGTTGTTGGAGTAGGGAGAAGTCTCTGAAAATAAATAAAATTACTGTGATCTTTTATCTTTTTCTCATCTTTGTAAACTATTTTTTCAAAGGAGGAGAAATGGAGGTTTTGCTTGTCGCTGGAAAAAAAAAAAAAAAAAGAGTTGTTGAATTAAAGGAGTCAATTTCCAAGTTGAATTCAAGCATCATGAGGAAGTCATTGAAGTGAATTGTTGTTTGAAAAATGGTTCGAAAAAGCAAAATATTGCAATTTTAAAGTTGCTTTTGGTTGTAAGAGTTGGTTGTAACCTGAATAATAAAAAGATTGTTTTTTGATGATTGTGTCCTATATCCACCAAAAATTGAATAAGGGGATATTAGGTACACCATGAGTACGTTTGTGATGGCACATGCATTTTTGGATTCTTACTGTTGCTTATTTTTTGTGTCTAGTTTTGACCTTATCTTCGTAATATGATACACATGAAGTACACAAAAAAATAAGGAAATGCATGTATATAATAAATTCTATTCAATCTCATGTAATCAAGCATAAATAAGCAAAGCACAAGCAATCGAGCAGTTGCAACACAATCAAAATATAAATCTGTCAACATTAGCATTCAAAAATTATTCTACATCAACAAGCAATTCAACATCATTCACTCAAGGCAATTAAGTTAATGAAATTGTCATCTACATCAACAATCAACTACATTTGCATTAATTCAACATCCATTTTTGGACAGTGCACTTGCAACATTTTTTGTAAGGGTCAACTCAAAACAAAATAATAACTTGCAAACCATAAGTTGTAAGTTAACTTGGAATCAAATTTTAATCAATTTGAGTTGAATTGTAAGGGTGCATTTTTTGTTGAACCCCACACCCAAGCTTTGAATTGATAAGGGGTCAAGAGAGTCAATTATTTTCAACTAAGTCATCAAATTCACTTGAAGTAGTCATTAAATCATTGTAAGCATTCTCTTGGGTGCATTTTTTGATAGTATTCGACACCCTTATTTTGCAAATAAGCTAAATCAAGTGAGCGAGTTTAAGCAAGCGCAAAGTGAAACTGAACAAGTTCAAGGCATCAAGCGAGCATGAAATTGATTGAAGCGAGTATCAAGCGAGTGAGTTCAACTCTAAAGCAAGCGAGTGTGAAATACAAACAACGATCAAGAAAACAAGTTCAACCGAGCAAGTTCAAGCAAGTGATAAAATCAAGCATAAAAGAAAGCGAGCGTGAGTTCAAGCAAGCGAGTTCACATGGAGAAAAACATTCTGTTGTTACAGGTTCTTAGCAATCTGATCCTATCCATTGTTTAAGACATGGGGAAAATAAACAAAGCAACTCTTGTTGATATTAAAATGCATCTACATCAGGCACATGAGACAATTGAGTTTCTTCAACTAGAGTCACAACTACAGCAAGATGAGTTGAAACAAAAGAGTGATGTTTTTGAGTCATTGAACCATACAAATGAAGATAAAGATGATTTCAAGTCACTCAAGCATACAACTTCAAGTGTAGAATTTTTCCCTGATCAAGTTCAACTTTCTTTTTCCAAGCCAATCATCAAGTCGTGGGAACAAATTCAATGCAACAAAAAGTGATGTGGCTTAGGATATGACAAAGATGAAAACAACATGCATATCCCATATTATTCAAAGTCAATCAAGTTCATTAGTGTAGGGTTTCTTCATCAAGTAACATCAAAAAGCCATGAGAAAGTTGAAGAAATACCCAAATGCAAACATTTTCAAATAATGTGTCATATG
Source organism: Pinus albicaulis (assembly GCA_034641835.2). Lineage (NCBI taxonomy): Eukaryota > Viridiplantae > Streptophyta > Pinopsida > Pinales > Pinaceae > Pinus > Pinus albicaulis. Next base: position 1,585,663,525 of record CM076581.1, read on the forward strand.
GAATATCATTTTTTTTATCTTCATCCTTGTCACCATTGTGGCAAGAAAAATCACTCATCAGAGAAATGTTCCACACAAAACCAACTAGTCATATTGAAGATAAATTATGCATGGATTGATCCTTGGGAATGGTCATCAACAGTCAAACGATTGTATAAGTTTTACCACATAATTCAATCTCACATATTGCATCCGAGAGTCAAATGAATATGGTACTATCGTGCACCTGAACGTAAGAGTACAATAGTGAAACTCTCCTACACCTAAAAGGGGGGAGTTCAGAAATCAAATGCAGATGATTGTCTCTCCTTTTAGCTGACAAAGGGGGGAAATGATAATGGAATTGAAAGTGTTTGTCAGACTGGAATTTTCGACAACATCAAAGTAGCACGTGGGCAGTCATCATCAACATCCAGTGAGCAGTTTCGACATCATCAACAAATTCGCTAGTGGGCGTTATCAACATTTTGTCAATGGACAAGAAATTAGGATGTTGATTGAGAGCAAAGGACAGAGAGATCTATTTATTGCAATTTGGCACTTGATGGAGTTGTCAAGCAACTTTCATAAATGTATCAGACTTGCAGTTGATTCATGTTCTCTTTAGATTGGAGTTTTTTCGGCATCCAAGTGTGGTGATTTTTCAGGTAGTTTTTTTCATTAAGGATCAACAGTTTCAGCATGAGGACTTGGAGATGGTTTGTGGTTCTTATTTCTAACTTATGATTGAGGGGGAGAATGTTAACTTCACTCTCATATCATAAAAACAATTATAAGTTTAAAATAATTAAAATAATTAAAATCATGAAAGATAGATTTATTTTTACTTTTCTAGATTGGGTTTGTTCCTCAAACTTAGCACTCTGTTTAGGTCTAGTTGGTTGAGAGATTCTCTCCAACTAGTTAGGCTCCTAAATTAGTGTGTGGTTGTGATATTCACCCAACAAAGGTGATTATGTCCAAGATAGACGCACTAATTTGAGACAATCTCCTCGTGTATTTATATTTGTATCATAAACATTATTTTGTAAGTGATGAGAGGAATATAATGCAATGAGGCTCTAAAGCCTTTTTCGCCATGTCTATGTTGTATATATGTCTTTGATATTTTATTCATGTTTATTTTAGTTTCCTTCACAGAAGTTCGTGTGATAAAGAGAAATAGTGCAACAAAATGTTTGTGTGTATAGTAACTCGTATGTATTAAATAAATTTGCACGAGTGTTAGACAAAACTCGTTATCACAGAGGTAAGGAATTTTCTTACTCATCAGATCTTGCATATTCTAGGGAGTACAGATATCATGCCGCAGAGAATCTCGCATAAAGGAGGAGCATAAAAGGACAAAATCTCTCTTTTCAAAAGAATATATATATGAACTTGCATACTACTCCATTCCAGGTTTAGACTTTTGTTCAAGGGTTATTACACGAGGGTTTGATCCTCTTCTTTGCATGCCATAGGAGGCTCATAGTATTACAAATACACTTGCACAACAAAAAATAAACAAACTCGCATATATATACACAAGGAAATAATGTAACATACCTCATTTTCTATGTCTAGAGGGATTCATCCCTCAAATATAATTCTATCCAGAGCTTTTAGAACCAGCTCTTCAATGCCCACCAACTCTGATTCCATGTTGTATTTTTATCTAGGTCATAGCTTAAAATAATTTTCATGTTTTTCACAGCATCAAAACATTATTAGTATTATTTAACATTTATTCAATTAAACATTAATGAGAAAATCATTCATAAGCATAAAATAGAAGTAGAAAATCATAGTAGAAATATCAAGAAACCATGAGACGAGACGCAGAAATTAAGCACACAGCGATGGCAAAACCCACAAGGGAAGAACCCGAGAAAAGTTCTTCCCTGTAAAAGAAAGAATTTCCATATTCATCAATACATCATAAATAACAAATAACATAATAATATCCATCCCAATGACCAAAATCATGATCAAGTGCCATGTCAAAATCCGAGGCCCTGAAATTTCGGTCTCCCTAGAATTTCGGCCTCCTCCTAAAATTTCGGCCCTCCTGTAATATCACTGGATCAAAGATGCATGAGATAAAATTGATATGTACAAATAAAGAGAAATGATGTCCTTTATATATCCTTCAAGTGGGGGTCGAATGGATGCCTCTAAGGGGCCCAGCCGAGTTAAAATAAATTTGGAGGAAAATTTAGAAGTTCAAATTTCCCCTTTCTTTTTCAAGATGAAAATACCTACCATGGCTACCATATTTTTCAACATCCTAAATCCTCACATTTGGTGATGTGAACGTTGCCTAACACCCATGGATTTTGGTTTCAAAACCTACAGATTTTGGTTTAATGTCAATCGTATTTCCCAACACCTATTCTTTAATTATTATTCAAACACTTCTATTATTCAAATATTTTTTTAATACTCAAGCTAGTTTTTTAATTCCCCAAGCTAATGATCATTGTGATTCAAGTTCCCATTTAAGTATCCCCATTCCCAAATCACCCACAGTGTTACTATCATTGCATTGTTTAAAAATCATTAATTCCCCAAGCTAATGATCATTGTGATTCAAGTTCCCATTTAAGTATCCCCATTCCCAAATCACCCACAGTGTTACTATCATTGCATTGTTTAAAAATCATATATTAGCTTCTAATTGAGTAAATATGGTTTATTCATAACCTCACTCTCAGTTTCTTGTTGGTTACTTCTTGAAAATATTGATGGGGATTTCACCAATTTGTTCCATCAGATCATGTTTGATGTGTGCACTCTAGCTCATAAAGCTAGTGAACCCACCCTAATTACACTGAAGGTGTTTCCTCTGCGGGCTTGGGGTGAACAAACATTGTTCACCCCATCGAATCGCAACGTAGGGCTACATTTACATCCTCCTCTACCCAATGAAAATTCGGCACGTCAGACACCGTTTTCCAACTATGCTCGCAGCTTTGTCACCATTTATCATCGTTTTCCAACTGCGCTCGCAGCTCAAGCACTATTTTCCAACTATCCTCGCAACTCTGCAACTATGAGGAATGACAGCACAAATATCCAACTTATTGCCGGACAATGAGGCCCACGAAAACCTCACCGATTCCAGCATTGGTTTTCTAGTTCTCAAGGCTTATGACCTCGGGTTTTCTAGTTCACAAAATTCGTCATCACACCAGTCACCTGAGTCTATGGGACGCCACTCTGAACTTCCTCAATGCTCTCCCTCATCAACTATTCTAGAGTGTTGAATCGGGTCTCTGCTCTTTTCTTGTCTTTTGCGAAGAGCATCCTGAAGTGAGTCATTTCAAGTAATCTCATTCACGAATAGCATGTCAACGTAGCGAGAACAACCTTGAACATAAGAATGATTTTCCATAGGAAATAGCCTTGACAAGTGGTACTACCTCGAGGATCGTCCTCGTATCCACCGTTGAATCTGGCTGAATTTGGTAAGATTACAATGGTCGCGGCGATAATCCTGAAACCTTACATACCAAACACCGCTGCCATGAAGGCCCCTGGTGTTTTCTGGTTGGAATACTCAAGGATAATCTCCGCCTATGTCGAAGCCCAGCTAGAATCTGAAAAAGCACAGCGTGGTCATTACTGACTTGGGTGTTTTGCCCCAAGAAACACTAGATGACATGGAGGAAAAAAACCATGAGCATGAACGTCATCCCATAAAGTTTCTTTCATCCCAGTTTGTCACTCATCCAACCAACGAAAAATTGCCTAGCAAGTGTTCTGCATAATGCCACTGCGTTCACTGTAGTTGTGACATTCGCAAGTAGGATACTCAAACAATTTTGATCAAAGTAATAAATTCTTCCAAGGATCTTAGTGACGGTGAAGATACAGAACAAGTCACAGGAATATATGAAGAATCCCATTCCTATTATAACAATTGCAGTAAAGCAGTACCATTGCATTTTTGTCAATTTTAAGGCACTTAAGACTTCCAGTTTGTTGAAATTACTTTCAGCTCTGCAATGTACGTGAGCCGCCTTCCAATTTTGTTTGCAGAACAGTGTACTGAAGCCACTTTCCATTTTTATGGATCAGTCAACTTCAGCGCAGCATTTTTTGAAATGGAGAAATTTAACAGCAGCCCGGACCTGAATTTTATTGAAGCGGATTTGTGAAAAATTCCGCATCACAATTTTCTGTCGTACCATTGCCAAAAATCAGACCCGGGAAAACTTATAAGGCGGATTTAATAAAAATTCCGCATCACAACTTTGCTGACGCCTACAAAATTTTTTGGCACCCGAAATTTTTATGAAAATTGGTTTAATTTCTGTTTTGAAGTCCGATTCAATTTGGTCAAGGTTTGTTTTAATGTTTGTTTTAAAAAATCATGTGAACAGTCTACATACATATATGTGTTACATATATATATGAAATAGTCGTTTGTCAAAGGGAGGCCGTGGGCCATGTTATAGTTAAGTAGTTTTGGTTTTAGTTTTTTTTTATTATTTGTTTTTTTTTTAAAAGGTTGTTTTATTATTATATGTTGAGGCATATAAAATGAAGTCAAAAAAAAAGGGCTGTGTGCATTCGGTTAGACATTGTAAGTTTTAAAATCTTTTTACACAGCAGAAGTAAAAAGACTTATATAGCACAGCAGTGCATTGTTCAGTTTGTAAGTTGGAATTTTACACACAGCAGTGTAAAAATTTGAAGTGCACAGCAGTGCTTTCATTTTTGAAGAGACAGAGTATTTTTCTAGAGTGAAATTTTAGAGAGTGTGAGTTGTGTTTTGAAGTTTGTTTTGAAGCAGTCAAAGCCTTTTGTATTCCCTCAGTCAGAGGTGATTTTGTAACCAATTTTTTGAAGTTTAATGAAATAGTTTTTACAGTGAAAACTCTGTCTCCAGTGAAGAAATTTTTTTTTAATATTTTCTCTATGTTGAAGAGGGGGAATTTTATTCTCCATTGTTGTTCTGGAATTTTAAATATTCCAACATGGTATCGGAGCTAGTCCAGGCTCTTTGAAGATCAAAGAAGCTGAAGGAAAGGAGTTCTTAGTTGCAGCAGCTTCTCCAGCAGTGTGAAGACTCAGCCAAAAAGACTTCAAGGTATTTCTCTATACAGTTGTTGTGTTACTGTTGCAGAACAGTCAGTTATTTGAATACACAGTCAAATGTTTTTTAATCATAGTTAAGAGTGCAGAATCGCTGGAGCCAGCGCTGGTATGGGTATGGGAAATATCCATCTCCCAATGTTTAATGGAAAAAATTATGACTACTGGTCAATAACTATGAGAGCTTTATTTGTCTCCCAAGACTTATGGTAATTTGTTGAGGATGGCTTTGAAGAGCCAGCAAATGAAGAAGAGTTTGAAGATTTAACTCAAGCAGAAAGAGAGTTGCTGAAGAGAAATAAGAAGAAAGACTCCAAGGCTCTCTTCTTATTGTATCAAGCAGTGCATGAGAGTGTGTTTCCAAGGATAGCAGCAGCCAAGAAATCCAGAGAAGCATGGGAAAATCTCAAGACAGCCTATCAAGGCATGGAAAAAGTGAAGACAGCAAAACTTCAGTTGCTGAGGAGAGACTTTGAGACTCTCTGTATGAAAGAGTCAGATACTATTGACTCATTCTTCACTCATGTGATTGGAATGGTCACACAAATAAGATCTCATGGAGAGACTCTTGAAGAGAAGAGGATTGTGGAAAAACTCTTGAGGAGTCTACCCTCAAGATTCGATGTGATTGTCACCACCATAAAGGAGACTAAGGATCTCACAAAGTTCACAGTGGATGAGCTACATGCATCACTGATGACTCATGAGCAGAGATTGGGTAGGAGTGAAAACTCATCTTTGGAACATGCCTTTAAGACCCAGATGTCTCTCGGAAGAGGAAGAGGGCAAGGCAGAGGAAACAAAAGAGGAAGAGGCAGAAGCCAAAACAGAGGTGGAAGGAAAAATCCAGCAAATGCTCAAGGAAGGGGCAACAATCCAAATCAGCATCAAGGCCAAGGCAGCAGCCAGCAGAGTGGTCAGCAGAATGCTCAAGGACAGAGGTATGATAAGTCCAATGTCCAATGTCACTATTGTAAAAAATATGGTCATTATGCTAATGAATGTAGAAAGAAGCAGCATGATATGGGAAATAGAACTAGTACAAATTTCACTAGAGAAAATATCAGCCAAGATAATTTGTTTTTGGCTTGTAATATGGCTGAAGAAAAGAATGAGGATTTATGGTTTCTAGACTCTGGTTGCAGTAACCATATGACAGGGAACTTAGCAATGTTTTCTATGCTAGATGAGAGTGTGAAGTCACAAGTCACACTAGGAACTGATAGTAAAGTGTCTGTTATGGGAAAAGGGAATGTAAATGTTCTAACAAGAAAAGGTGCAAAGAAATCCATATCAGATGTCTATTATGTTCCAGGAATGAAGTGTAACCTCTTAAGTATTGGACAGCTTGTTCAAAAGGGTACAATGTATTTTTTGAGGATGATGTTTGTACCATCATGGACAAACCACCCAGCAAACAATGTATTGCTGAAGTGAAGATGACAAGGAACGGGATTTTCCCTCTTAGAATGAGAGCAGACTTGAAGAATGAAGAAAAGATAGCAGTCGTGGTAAAAGAGGCTATCCAAAGCGAACCAAAAGATGAAAATTGGTTGTGGCACTTGAGATATGGACATCTCAACTTTGGAGGTCTTAATTTGTTGAACAGAAAAGGAATGGTAAGAGGTTTACCATTGATAGAGAAGTCGGACAGCCTTTGTGAAGGTTGTATTCTTGGGAAACAACACAGAGAAAGTTTTCCTTCCGAGAAAAGCATAAGGGCAAAGGCACCCTTAGAGATTGTCTACTCAGATTTGTGTGGACCGATGCAAACTCCATCACTTGCTAGCAGCCACTACATGTTAACATTCATTGATGATTTTACAAGAAAAACTTGGGTTTACTTTTTGAAAAATAAAAGTGAAGTGTTTGAAAAATTCTGCAATTTCAAAGCACTTGTGGAAAACCAGAGTGGGCTGCACATCAAAGTTCTAAGAACTGATAGAGGAGGTGAGTATATCTCTAAAGATTTTCTACGTTTTTGTAGAGAAAATGGTATTCAAAAGCAGTTTACAACTAGATATACTCCGCAGCAAAATGGAGTAGCCGAAAGGAAGAATATAACCATAATGGACATGGTGAGGAGTATGTTAAAGGCAAAGCATTTGCCTAATGATTATTGGGCTGAAGCTGTACATTGTGCAACATACATTTTGAATAGGTGCCCTACAAAAGCAGTGATGAACAAAGTGCCGGAAGAGGCATGGAGTGGCACAAAGCAAGGTGTCACACACATGAAGGTTTTTGGATGTGTGGCTTATGCACACATTCCGGATCAGCTAAGGAAGAAGTTGGATAGCAAGGGGGAGAAATGTATTTTCATTGGATACAGTGAGGAATCCAAGGCTTATAGGTTGTATAACCCATCCACCAAGAAGTTTATTGTGAGCAGAGATGTTCAGTTTATTGAAGAGGAAGCTTGGGATGGAAGCATAGAGAAAACAGTGAATGTTAAACATTGTTTATCTCATGATGAAAATGATGATGAATTGGCTGAAATACATCCCCAAAAAATAGCACCGACACAAGAGCAACAAATCACACCCTTGAGGAGAAATGAAAGTGCTTTTCTAAGCACATCACAAGGAGGAAATTCAAGTGCTTCTTCAGGCATTTGTAAATCTAATGAAAGAGGTAAGAAGTTCATAAATTTGAATGACATTTATGCACAAGAGGCAACAAATGAAGGTATCAATTCTTTGTTTTGATTGTTTGGCACACTATATTTTCATGTTGATGATCCTGTTCATTTCGAAGAAGCCATCAAGGATAAGAAATGGATAGAAGCTATGGATGAGGAACTTAATGCCATAGAAAGGAAAAAAACTTGGGATTTGGTTGAACTCCCAAAGGTAAAGATGTCATTGGTGTTAAATGGGTCTACAAGACCAAGAGTAATGCTGAAGGCAAGATAGAGAGACACAAGGCAAGGCTTGTTGTCAAAGGGTATAAGCAGAAGCATGGCATTGATTATGAGGAAACTTTCGCACCGGTTGCCAGAATGGAAACCGTGAGAGCAGTGTTGTCCATAGCAGCACAAAACAAGTGGAAAGTTTACCAAATGGACGTGAAGTTAGCATTCCTAAATGGAGTGTTAATGGAAGAGGTTTACATTGAACAACCTCTAGGCTATGAGAAGAAAGGCCAAGAGCACAAAGTGTGCAAGTTGAAGAAAGCTCTTTATGGGCTGAAGCAAGCACCAAGAGCATGGTATAGTAGGATAGATTCCTATCTACTGGAAAATGGATTTGAAAAGTGTGAGGGAGAACCCACCCTCTACATCAAAGAAAAGGATGGTAAAATGTTGATTGTAGTTTTATATGTTGATGATGTTATTTTCACAGGTAATGATGATTACCTTATTCAAAATTTTAAAACAGTCATGAAAGAAGAATTTGAAATGACTGACATGGGTTTGTTGAAATACTTCTTAGGAATAGAAGTATAACAAGATGAAAATGGGATTTTTATCTCACAGGAAAAATATGTTAATGAAGTGCTGGAAAGATTTAATATGCAGGAGAGCAAGGCAGCGATCACTCCCATAGTAATGGGATTAAAACTCAGCAGAGAGGACAGCAGCAAGGATTTTGATCCTAGCTTGTATAAGAGCATAGTTGGCAGCCTCATGTATTTGACTGCAACTAGGCCCGACATAATGCATGTTGTTAGCTTAATTTCCAGATTTATGGAAAAGCCAAAGGATGCACATTGGCAGGCAGCGAAGAGAATTCTGAGGTATGTTAAAGGTACAAAAAAGTTTGGTATTTTATATACTACTTCAGAAAATTCAGATTTAGTTGGATACACTAACAGTGATTGGGCTGGAAGTGTAGATGATCGGAAGAGCACTTCCGGTTATGTTTTTCACATGGCTTCAGGAGTAATTTCATGGGCTTCTAAAAAACAGCCCATTGTAGCATTGTCCACAGCAGAGGCAAAATATGTGGCAGCTACAGCAGCAGCGTGTCAAGCAATTTGGATGACGAGGATATTAAGAAGCTTGTGCCAAGAGCAGGTAAAAGGAACAGTGATTTATTGTGACAATAGCTCAGCTATTGCATTATCCAAGAATTCTGTGTTTCACAAGAGAACGAAACACATTGACACAAAGTTTCATTACATCATAGAATTGGTAAACAATGGTGAAATTGTTTTGGAACACTGCAGAACTCAGGAGCAGTTTGCAGACATTCTGACTAAGCCATTGGGGCAGAAGAGTTTTGAGTTTTTGAGGAAATGTCTGGGTATGATTGATAACCCAGCAGCTGAAAGTAAGGGGGAGTGTTGAAATTACTTTCAGCTCTGCAATGTACGTGAGCCGCCTTCCAATTTTGTTTGCAGAACAGTGTACTGAAGCCGCTTTCCATTTTTATGGATCAGTCAACTTCAGCGCAGCATTTTTTGAAATGGAGAAATTTAACAGCAACCCGGACCTGAATTTTATTGAAGCGGATTTGTGAAAAATTCCGCATCACAATTTTACGCCGTACCATTGCCAAAAATCGGACCCGGGAAAACTTATAAGGCGGATTTAATAAAAATTTCGCATCACAACTTTGCTGACGTCTGCAAATTTTTTTGGCACCCGGAATTTTTATGAAAATTGGTTTAATTTCTGTTTTGAAGTCCGATTCAATTCGGTCAAGGTTTGTTTTAATGTTTGTTTTAAAAAATCATGTGAACAGTCTACATACATATATGTGTTACATATATATATATATGAAATAGTCGTTTGTCAAAGGGAGGCCGTGGGCCATGTTATAGCTAAGTAGTTTTGGTTTTAGTTTTTTTTTATTATTTGTTTTTAAAAAAAAAGGTTGTTTTATTATTATATGTTGAGGCATATAAAGTGAAGTCAAAAAAAAAGGGTTGTGTGCATTCGGTTAGACATTGTAAGTTTTAAATTATTTTTACACAGCAGAAGTAAAAAGACTTATATAGCACAGCAGTGCATTGTTCAGTTTGTAAGTTGGAATTTTACACACAGCAGTGTAAAAATTTGAAGTGCACAACAGTGCTTTCATTTTTGAAGAGACAGAGTATTTTTCCAGAGTGAAATTTTAGAGTGTGAGTTGTGTTTTGAACTTTGTTTTGAAGTAGTCAAAGCCTTTTGTATTCCCTCAGTCAGAGGTGATTTTGTAACCAAGTTTTTGAAGTTTAATGAAATAGTTTTTACAGTGAAAACTCTGTCTCCAGTGAAGAAAAAAAATTTTAATATTTTCTCTGTGTTGAAGAGGGGGAATTTTATTCTCCATTGTTGTTCTGGAATTTTAAATATTCCAACACAGTTGATTTCTTGCCATGATGCCAACCTTGCTTCTTCCAAGCTTTCTTCTAAAAATATTTTATTTTTCCTACTACACAAGCATAAAGTGCAAATTTATCAAAATTCGACATCTTTGTTGACACCTTCTGAAAGGATAGAAAACAGATCAAGTGAAATTAAACATTGAAGCTTGCACGACAAGGATACTACAAAGATTCAAAAAACTAAATATTCAAAAACAGAATATTCTCTCCCAATTTATGTGAGCTTAGTAGATATAAAAAATATTTTTGGCTAGATCTCAAGAAGGAAAGAGTGCAACTAGTCATGAGAATTGAAAAAATTTCATAATAATTTTGAGTTGCATCAAAGAACTTAGAAGAAAAAAATAAATAAATAAATAAATTATGAAGCCTGGCGACTTACAGTCAACAGTATCTAAGCTTTAACAAAAGGGAAAATAAATTCAAAAACTACTAAGAAAGAACCTTGAATTTCATATAGCGAAACTCTTCAAACCAGGAAACTAAATCCTAGAAATTAAAAGTTTGTGTCAGAAACAGGGAAACGGTCAACTCAAAAGCCATGGCTACTAAGCCTTCTAAGCCAAGTTGTTGAAAAAACCAAGATGAATATCGACGACAAAAAAAAAAAAATACAAATATGAAAAATCTAAGCCTACTTACAATGCCTACAATGTCTCTAAAAGCTTTAGGAATATTTAACAAATTAAAGCGTCTGGTAAATTTCAACTCAAATACTGAATTATACTTAACAAATTAACAGAAAACCTCAATTACTCTACATCTAATGCACAAGGGATTGCATATTGCGTTGATACCATCACACTTAAATTACTCACTTTATCGTTATTGTTGTATTCACATATGTAACTGATACAAGAGTTGTACCATGATCTAAAATCGGAGGATTACTTGGCATATAACATTTAAATCCACTTCCATTTTCAAAACTCATTGTCTCATATGCTCATCAAGACATATAATACTAGTACTTCAATTTAACAATATACAGCATTTTGATCGGTTCCAACTGCATTTTCCATCGTGCTCTGCTACAAGTGGTTATATTCAGCGCCAAGTCATTCCTACTCCATGTTCTAACTATATCATTGAGCTTAGATCTATTGAGATAAATCACTCATGTGCAATTTGTGACTTAGAGGTATAAAATAACAAAGATAAAAGCTTGCATCTTAATAGAGAATAGGTGCCGTAATATTTCCCTACAAAATTGTTACATGCTACATAATAAAATTTGGATTCTTGTACCAGACTTCGAATCTCTTTTGAACCTGCAGAACTCGGGCATGCCATAGTTCTTCCTTCCAATTTCATGGAGCCACAGAATGTTAGCCTCACTCATATCATAAAAACAATTATAAGTCCAAAATAATTAAAACTATGAACTCTGGATTTATTCTTACTTTTCTAGATTGGGTTTGTTCCTGAAACTTAGGAGTTTGTTTAGGTCTAGTTAGTTGAGAGATTCTCTCCAACTAGTTAGGCTCCTAAATTAGTGTGTGGTTGAGATATTCACTCAACCAAAGTGATTATGTCCAAAATAGACACACTATCTTGAGACGATCTCCTCATGCATTTATATTATATTTGTATCATATTGTAAGTGATGAGAGGAATACAATTCAATGAGGCTATGTTGTATATGTCTCTGATATTTTATTCATGTTTATTTTAGTTTTCTTCATGTGGTAACTGAGCATTATAATTCTTAGGGCCTAATTTTTTCATGATAGTCTTCCATGGGAAGGCAAGACTGTTTTTGAGGGATTGTATAATCAATCAATTATCATGTGATTATGTGTATTAAGCGGTCAGCGTGTGTGATGTGGTGAGCCCAACATTGTCCAGCTCGCAGTGCAAGCGAAGCGTGTGTGATGTGGAGTCAAGTGGAGAATGATGTGTCGATCTGTATATAGTCGACGCAGAGTTGTGGACAGACCAACATAAATAGATCCAATATACATATATGGTGCACCAACTGGAGGATCCATATATATGGATGACTGAGGATGCCCATAAGGAGTTGGAATGGGCCCTCCAACAGATTTCAAAGGATAATCGGCCGATGTAGAAGCAGAAAAAGTCCTCATGTTGTAAATTGTTCTAAAGGAAAATTTTCATTGGCATAGCTAGGACATGTCCATTCACCTTCATTTCGAGGACCATCCGTTCGAGGGTGTTTTGGTCCAGAGTTTCGACTATCTCCCTGCACCATCATGAACCCAGTCTCGAGAACAAACCGATACAATGAAAAAGAAATTAGGGATGGAAGACGGAAAGTAAGGGATCAGCGGCAATCTTTTGCCTTGCTGATAATAAGTTTGAGAAAAATGGATGGAGCAGAACAAAGCTTCGAGTGAAGCAGAATCGCCATTGCATAGAGAGAAGATGCGTTGAAGGAGAGGACGACCATTTCTGTGTTGGAGCTAGAAGGGATACGCTAATTCGAAGAGCCACTCGCTGCAAGTGAGTCGTGGATATGTATTTTGCAACTCTCGGAGCATAACTGGAGGCAAATCTGCGATATCAAAAATAGAGCAAGCCAATCACACATCGCTGCAAAGGCCAGCGCTGGACAGCTCCAGTGATAGTTATCGTTGTTATGGCAGGGGATGAGAAGCTGACATTCATTGCTAAACCACGTCTGTGGTTGTTGGAGGAGTTGATAAAAACCTTCCCTACCACACTTTCTATGTTGAGTTTCTCTTATTTTTTTGTTAGTCCAGATGTGTGAGGCGGGGCTGAGGAATACTATTATTAAGAAGATAGAGGGCCTATGTGGGAGATCAAATTGTATAGCCGAGAAATTGCAGCCTTTTATTAGTAATCTATAATCGGGAAAGAGCGTATATGTTATGTGCAATTTCTGAGCACCGAAATTCTGGTTTTGGTCAAAAGTCTGATGTGCAGAGATTTATAATGGTTATCATTGGTGAGATTAGTTTCCTTCTACGGCCAGGGGATGTTGAATGGGTGCCATCTGAGAATTGCGTCGTTCTGGAGGCCTCAGAAGCCATGATCATATAGCCAAAGTGGAGGAGCCTTCACCATAAAAATCTACAGCAGCATGAAACCTTTGGAAAACTCCAGTGTTGAGCCGATAAATGAAAGAGGATCCCACTTGGTTGTCATAAGCAAATCTTGTATTGAATTGAGCCTATGTGAATTTGAGATTCAAGAAAATGGCTTAATTGTGTGCATTATTTTATAAAGGTGAGAAAATTTTGGCTTACTTCCTTCATAAATGATGCTTGGAAAGACCATCTCCAAGTTCAATTTATGCCTTAATCTTCTGGTGTTCTTCATTCTTTGGGTCAAAAGAGTGAGTCATGCACTATTCATATGCCGCAAACAGTTGGCCAGATTTCAGTACTTCTGTTAATCTCTTTGTAGCAGTCAACGGCATCTGGTGCATGACAGGTAGCCTCAATTGCATAAACTGCATCAAAAGTATCGTTGGAGAAAGGCATCCTCATGAAGTCTCCCTTGATAAAATCACAGATTTTTTCTAGCCCACATTGCCTATTAAGTTATTTTCCCCTTGATATCTAATATGCATTATTATTCAATCCTGTGATCGAAGCCTGGCTGAACCTAGAAATTTCTCTCAATGGCCCTCTCAAACCTGCCGATGGAATCTTCTGCATATCGCTTGAATAACCAATCAATCCTTTAAGGATATCGTCTTCTATGGAAATCAACTTATATTTTACTTGTTTTAAGTCTTGATATCTTTTGATTATCATTCTAGTTTGATTATTTTCATGCTATTAGTTGCATTTTCCAGTTTAAGAGCACCGACAAGATCAAATTCTCTTTTCAAAAATAGTGTTTGTTAATGATTATATCTGCTTGGTGATTTGGAGGAATCAAATTGGAAGATTTCTGATATGATTAGCATATCAGTTTTCCTAAATTAGCCAACAATTATGATCGAAGGTATGCAAGATTGTGATGACATCCGAGGGATCGACAACTCTCATTAGCAGAATAATTTTCTTTAAAGATGAAGGCTCCAAAAGTGAGGGGGATTCAACCTATTCGCTGGAAAAATCACTTTTCTAATTTTAGTTGATTCAAGAAGATATGATCATTGAAATAAAAGATGAACAAACTTGCATTATTTAAAGGAGGCCACGTAATGTTTAAAAGGGTGATGGATTGATTGATTGATTGATAGGGTTGCAGTTCTATAGAAATAAGTTGTCGAAGTAGGGAGTAGTCTCTGAAAATAAAGAAAATTACTCTGATCTTGTATCTTTTTCTCATCTTTGTAAACTGTTTTTCAAAGGAGGAGACGTGGAGGTTTTGTTTGTAGCTGCTAAAAAAAGTTGTTGAATTAAAGGAGTAAATGTCCAAGTTGAAGTTAAGCGTCATGAGGAAGTTATTGAAGTGAATTGTTGTTTGAAAAAGGGTCTGAACAAGCAAAATATTGTAATTGTAAAGTTGCTCGTGAGTGTAAGAGTTGGTTGTAATCTAAATAATAAAAAGATTGGTTTTTGGTGATTGTGTCATAAATCCACCTAAAATTGAATAAGGGGATGTTAGGTACACCATGAGTACTTTTGTGATGGTGCATGCATTTTTGAATTCTTGATGTTGCTTATTTTTTGTGTCTAGTTTTGACTATAACTTTGTAATATGATACACATGAAGTACACAACAAATTAAGGAAATGCATGCACATAATAAATTCTATTCAAGCTTATGTAATCAAGCATAAATAAGCAAAACACAAGCAATTGAGCAGTTGCAACACATAATCAAAACATCAAGTTGTCAACGTCAACATTCAAAAACAATTCTACATCAACAAGCAATTCAACATCATTCACTCAATACAATCAAGTTAATGAAGTTGGCATCTACATCAACACTCAACTAAATTTCATCAATTCAACATCCATTTTTGGACAATCCACTTGCAACAATTTTTGTAAGGGTCAACTCAAAACAAAATAATAACTTGCAAATCATAAGTTGTAAGTTAACTTGTAATCAAATTTTAATCAATTTGAGTTGAATTGTAAGGGTGCATTTTTTGTTGAAACCAACACCCAAGCTTTGAATTGATAAGGGGTCAATAGAGTCAATTATTTTCAACTGAGTCATCAAATTCACTTGAAGTAGTCATTAAATCATTGTAAGCATTCTCTTGGGTGCATTTTTTGATAGTATTCGACACCCTTATTTTGCAAATAAGCTAAATCAAGTCAGCGAGTTTAAGCAAGCGCAAAGTGCAACTGAACAAGTTCAAGACATCAAGCGAGCGTGAAATTGATTGAAGCAAGCATCAAGCAAGCAAGTTCAACTCTAAAACAAGCGAGCCTAAAATACAAGCGACGATCAATCAAACAAGTTCAACCGAGCAAGTTCAAACAAGTGTTAAAAGCAAACATAAAAGCAAGCGAGCGAGCGTGAGTTCAAGCAAGCGAGTTCACATGGAGAAAAACATGCAGTTGTTACAGGTTCTTAGCAATATGATCCTATCCACTGCTGAAGACATGGGGGAAATCAAAAAAGCAACTCTTGTTGATATAAAAATGCATCTACATCAGGCACATGAGACAATTAAATTTCTTCAACTGGAGTCACAACTACAACAAGATGAGTTGCAACAGAAGAGTGATGTTTCTAAGCCATTCAACCGTACAAATGAAGATAAAGGTGATTTCAAGTCACTCAGCCATACAACTTCAAGTGTAGAAGTTGTCCATGATCAAGTTCAACTTTCTTTTTCCAAGCCAATCATCAAGTTCTGGGAAGAAATTTAATGCAAAAAAAATCAACATGGCTTAGGATATGACAAAGATGACAACCACTTGCATATCCCATATTATTCAAAGTCAATCAAGTTCATCAGTGCAGGGTTTCTTGATCAAGCAACATCAGAAAACCATGAGAAAGTTGAAGAAAAACCCAAATGCAAACATTGTCAAAGAATGGGTAATAGGGAAGATCATTGTTTTGATCTTCATCCTTGTCACCATTGTGGCAATAAAAATCACTCATCAGATAAATATTGCACACAAAATCAACTAGTTAGATTGAAGATAATTATGCATGGGTTGATCCTTGGGAATGGTCGTCAACAGTGAAACGATTGTATAAGTTTTACCATAGAATTCAATCTCACCTATTGCATTTAGCAGTCAAATGAAGATGGCACTCTCATGCACCTGAACAGGGGAGTACAACAGTGAAACTCTCCTACACCTAAAAGAGGGGAGTTCAGAAATCAAATGCAAATGATTGTCTCTCCTTTCAGCTGACAAAGTGGAGAAATGATAATGGAATTGAAGGTGGTTGTCAGATTGGAATTTTTGACAACATCAAAGTAGCCAGTGGGCAATCATCATCAGCAACCAGTGAGCAGTTTCG
Organism: Pinus albicaulis; assembly: GCA_034641835.2. Taxonomy (NCBI): domain Eukaryota; kingdom Viridiplantae; phylum Streptophyta; class Pinopsida; order Pinales; family Pinaceae; genus Pinus; species Pinus albicaulis. The sequence goes on from CM076581.1 coordinate 1,585,680,301, forward strand.
ACATCATCAACAAATTCGCCAGTGGGTGTTACCAACATTTTATTAGTGGACAAGAAATTAGGATGTTGATTGAGAGCAAAGGACAGAGAGATCTGTTTGCATTGTAGCTTGGCACTTGATGGAGTTGTCAAGCAACTTTCAGAAATGTATCAGACTTGCAGTTGATTCATGTTCTCTTTCGATTAGAGTTTTTTCGGCATCTAGGTTTGGCGGTTTTTTAGACAGTTTTTTTCATTGAGGATCAACAGTTTCAGCATGAGGACTTGGAGATGGTTCATGCTTCTTATTTTGGACTTATGATCGAGGTGGGGAATGTTAGCCTCACTCTCATATCATAAAAACAATTATAAGTCCAAAATAATTCAAGTGGGCGTTATCAACATTTTATCAGTGGACAAGCAATTAGGATGTTGATTGAGAGCAAAGGAAAGAGAGATCTATTTGCATTATAGCTTGGCACTTGATGGAGTTTTCAAGTAACTTTCAGAAATGTATCAGACTTGCAGTTGATTCATTTTCTCTTTCGATTAGAGTTTTTTCGGCATCCAGGTTTGGCGGTTTTTTAGGCAGTTTTTTTCATTGAGGATCAACAGTTTCAGCATGAGGACTTGGAGATGGTTCATGCTTCTTATTTTGGACTTATGATTGAGGTGGGGAATGTTAGCCTCACTCTCATATCATAAAAACAATTATAAGTCCAAAATAATTAAAATAATTAAAATCATGAAAGATGGATTTATTCGTACTTTTCTAGATTGAGTTTGTTCCTCAAACTTAGAAGTTTGTTTAGCTCTAGTTGATTGAGATATTCTCTCCAACTAGATAGGCTCCTAGATTAGTGTGTGGTTCAAATATTCACTCAACAAAAGTGATTATGTCCAAGATAGGCGCACTATCTTGAGACAGTCTCCTCATGTATTTATATTTGTATCATAAACATTATTTTGTAAGTGATGAGAGGAATATAATACAATGAGACTCTGAAGCCTTTTTCGCCATGTCTATGTTGTGTATACGTCTCTGATATTTTATTCATGTTTATCTTAGTTTCCTTCACAGAAGTTCATGTGACAAAGAGAAATAGTGCAACAAAATGTTTGTGTGTATAGTAACTCGTATGTATTAAAGAAATTTGCAAGAGTGTTAGACAGAACTCGTAATCACAGAGATAAGGAATTTTCATACCCATCAGATCTCGCATATTTCAAGGAGTACAGATATCATGCCATAGAGAAGCTCGCATAAAGGAGGAGCATAAAAGGACAGAAGCTCTCTTTGCAAAATAATACATATATGAACTTGCGTACTACTCCATTCCAGGTTCGGACTTGTGTTCAAGGATTATTACACAAGCATTTGACCATCTTATTTGCATGACATAAGAGGCTCATAGTATTACAAATACACTTGCACAACAAAAAATACACAAACTTGATGCAAGAGCATCGGACCTGGCCAGCAATGTGGAAGACTGTCCACATGTTGTGGCCTGACAGGGTGAAATTCGTTGTTGTGTGTTAAAATCCAGTTTGCTAAAGAGGTCGACTTCATAAATAATTAGTTATTATTGTAATAGGCGTGTCTATCTTATTGTTAAGATTGTTATAACAGGTGTATGTGAGCACAAATAGATAGGAGTTTATTGTTAGAATTTTTATAATTAGAAGATTATGTATAGAGTAGTTAGGGAGGAGGATAAGACAGTGGTAATAAAAACGAAGAGATTTTCTTCGTGGAGAGAAGGGGTTTTTGAGTCTAATCTTCGAGAGCGCGAGCTCAGAAGATTGTGAAAATCGTATGTGTGTTGTAATATAGATCGTTTTATGAAATTTGAACGTAGAATTTCTGTTCATTAATAAGTTTTTATGGTGCACAACAATGTATGCGAATTTGGAAAGAAAATTCATGTATTAAATTCTCTGTCTTGGAAGTGATTGTGTTTTAGTTTGAAACACGTTTTCTGTTTCGACATTCTGGCATCAAGGAGAGTTAACAAGACTTTTCCTGTTTGTATTGTTTTACGTTATTGATTGTAATCGAACACTGAAAGACTGTGATCATAGATTCCAGAAATTTCGCATCGAAATTTAATAGGGAGTGGTAGTTGTGTCAATCAAAGACTCAGCGAATTGGAACCTACAACAGTTAGTGCATTTGAGTGTTTAATGCCCGAATTCTCGTGGCGATTCCAGTTAAAACTGCGTGGAATCTGATAAAACAAGATATATACATATCTGATTTATAATGGTGTGACCGCCAATTGTGAATAAATGCATTGAATATTGGTCAATCAAGATGCTCACCTGTGTTAAGTGGTCGAATGCGAACAGATTGCGTGGGATTTGGAGTAATCGGTAAATGTTCATTGTTATTGTCAATTGCTGCAATGTCACAGGTATGTGCTGGTAATGTTATTTTTAAGAAAAGGCGTTTTCACTGTCATATAAAAAGAGAAGAGTAATGTATGGGCGTGTTCTCTCCGAAGTGAAGAAGAAAAAGCTACAGGAAAAAGGCGCATTTGCAATTGTGTAATATAGCCTTGGATTGGCTAGTTTGTCAACAGATAGTGATAATTTGGAAGGCCGACATACTGCAATTTTTTGTTACCTGTGATTGTTTTAAAAACTGTTGTTCCAATATCGATTTGTTAAACTGCTGTTCCAATATCGATTTGTTAAACTGCTGTTCCAATATCGATTTGTTAGAGATTTCAATTGGGTATTACATGGCGCGTAGTCGTTATCGCGCGTAGTTTGGTATCGGAGCCAAATTAGTGTGTGTTTGCGTAAGATGCCGCCATGAGAGGGTTATTGGAGGTCTGGTCGAGGGAGACCGTGGCCAAATGCAAATCGAGCTAAGAATTAGAAGAAGTGCGAAGACCGCGTGAACGAATGGAGAAACAATGGAAACAAAATTTCAGAGAAGCACCTGATGAGGGAGCCGAAAGTTCTTCAGAAAAGAATCCGAGGAAGATGTGCTGTAGAATGAAAACGTTAAATTCATGAAGATGCTGGCGAAGGTTGGAAGCAAACCCAAAATAGAGATTCCTATGTATGAAGGGAGTCTAAATGCCGAGGAGCTCATGGATTGGATCAGATCCATAGATCAATACTTCGATTATGAAGAGATTGAAGAAAATAAAAGGGTAAAATTTGCAGTCACTAGATTGAAAGGTCACGCAGCCATCTGGTGGGACGAGTTACAGACATCAAGAACGAGAAAGGGAAAATCTAAGATCAAGCAGTGGGATAAAATGGTAAGCAAACTGAAAGCCAAGTTTTTGCCTAAAGACTATCATTTGAATCTTTTTAAGCAGATGCAAAATCTGAAGCAAAAAGGAATGTCTGTTAAAGAATATACTGAAGAATTTTACAGGTTAAACATCAGGACAGGGCATGTAGAAGATGACTTGGAGAAAGTAGCCAGATATGTTAATGGGCTAAGGTATGAGATCCAAGATGAGATTAGCCTGTTAAGTTTGAAAACTGTTGAAGATGCTTATCAAGCAAGTTTGAAAGCAGAGGAAAAACTGTTGTGCAAAAAAAAACCAGAGGAATAGAGGTAAGAATCCGGCAAAAGAAGGGGGAACATTTGAATCCAAATTTCAACACTCTCAGAATGAGGCAGGGAGTGCGAGCAATAAAGCACCACAAAGAGGAGATTCTGGCCGCGGAAGTTTCGTGCCCAGAGGCAGAGGCCGAGGAAGAGATGTCCGGTGCTTTGCATGTGGTGAATGGGGACATGTACAATGGGATTGTCCTCATCAGAGATCAGCAAATCAGCGCAACATGAATGTTGCTGAAGCCAAGGAGGAGATTCCTCAACCTGAAGCTAAAGAGGAACCACCAGAAGCTGGAGAGTCCCTGTTACTGAAGAGGGTATTACTGGAAGAAGCTAAGGAAGCCAAAGAACCAGTTCAAAGGAAGACTTTATTCAGAACTGTATGTAAGTCTAAGGGTAAGTGTTGCAAATTGGTAATTGATAGCGGTAGTACTGACAACCTTGTTTCTACAGAAATGGTGGACAAGTTGAAGTTGGAGAGAACAGTACACCCCACTCCTTATAAAGTATCGTGGCTCCAGAAAGGCCATCAGATTTTTGTAACGGAACAATGTAAGGTTGATTTTCAAATTGGTACTTATAAAGATGTTGTTTTATGTGATATAATGCCGATGGATGTATGTCACATATTACTTGGAAGGCCCTGGCAGTTTGATCGAAATTCCATACATGATGGCAGAAGGAACACCTATACTTTAGAGAAAGATGGGAATAAGCATACACTACTGCCATTGAAAGCTGAAGCTGATAAAGAAGTACTTGGAAACAGTGTTACGTTGATGAATGAGAAGATCCTGTTGCAAGAAGATGAGAAGGGTAAGGAGATGCATTTTGCTAATGTTGGAAAACCCAAGGTAATTTTAACTTCGAAAAATTTAGAAGATTTACCTGAAGAAATTCAGAATTTATTGAATGATTGTGCTGATATTGTTGTGGATGAGTTGTTAACCATCAGGAGTATTAGTCACCATAATGATCTAATACCTGGAGTCAGTTTGCCGAATAAAGTAGCCTACAGGGTAATGTAGGAAAATGCCGAAGCTGGAACACAAATGGAAAAGTTGATGGATAAAGGGAAAATCAGTGGAAATCTTAATCCATGTGCTGTGAAAACAGTACTCGGTCCGGAGAAAGAAGCTGAAGGGCGCATGAGTACAAATTCTCGAGCCTTATATAAAACCACCATCAGATTGAAGAATGAAGGTTTGGAGGAATATGCAGTCTCTAAAGAAGAGTTGAAATTAGAGCCGAAGAAAATCCAAGCAGTTGTGAATTGGCCAACTCCTAGAAACATATTTGAGGGAGATTACAAAAGCAGATGGCAGGAATGCAGTAGCAAAAACAAACAACGAGCAGATATGAAGAGACGGAAAAAGGAATTCCAAACAGATGATTTAGTCATGTATTGCAGATTAGTGCTTATACAAAAAGCCAAAAGAAGAACCACAAGGAGACGCCATAATAGACGAAAGCCCAGAGCATGAAAAAGGAAAAAGAAAGAGCAAAGAAAACCAAGAGTTAGACTCACTATCAGTGTTTGGTCAAGTGGAAAGAGCAACCAATGGAAGATTCCAGTTGGTTGACAGCAGCTGAATTGCAGAGATATGGAGTAAGTCTTGAAAGTTTGAAGGACAAATCTTTTCTTCCCCGGGAGTCTGATGCAGGAGCATCGGACCTGGCCAGCAATGTGGAAGACTGTCCACATGTTGTGGCCTGACAGGGTGAAATTCGTTGCTGTGTGTTAAAATCCAGTTTGCTAAAGAGGTCGACTTCATAAATAATTAGTTATTATTGTAATAGGCGTGTCTATCTTATTGTTAAGATTGTTATAACAGGTGTATGTGAGCACAAATAGATAGGAATTTATTGTTAGAATTTTTATAATTAGAAGATTATGTATAGAGTAGTTAGGGAGGAGGATAAGACAGTGGTAATAAAAACGAAGAGATTTTCTTCGTGGAGAGAAGGGGTTTTTTAGTGTAATCTTCGAGAGCGCGAGCTCAGAAGATTGTGAAAATCGTATGTGTGTTGTAATATAGATCGTTTTATGAAATTTGAACGCAGAATTTCTGTTCATTAATAAGTTTTTATGGTGCGCAGCAATGTATGTGAATTTGGAAAGAAAATTCATGTATTAAATTCTCTGTCTTGGAAGTGATTGTGTTTTAGTTTGAAACACGTTTTCTGTTTCGGCATTCTGGCATCAAGGAGAGTTAACAAGACTTTTCCTGTTTGTATTGTTTTACGTTATTGATTGTAATCGAACACTGAAAGACTGTGATCGTAGATTCCAGAAATTTCGCATCGAAATTTAATAGGGAGTGGTAGTTGTGTCAATCAAAGACTCAGCGAATTGGAACCTACAACAGTTAGTGCATTTGAGCGTTTAATGCCCGAATTCTCGTGGCGATTCCAGTTAAAACTGCGTGGAATCTGATAAAACAAGATATATACATATCTGATTTATAATGGTGTGACCGCCAATTGTGAATAAATGCATTGAATATTGGTCAATCGAGATGCTCACCTGTGTTAAGTGGTCGAATGCGAACAGATTGCGTGGGATTTGGAGTAATCGGTAAATGTTCATTGTTATTGTCAATTGTTGCAATGTCACAGGTATGTGCTGGTAATGTTATTTTTAAGAAAAGGTGTTTTCACTGTCATATAAAAAGATAACAGTAATGTATGGGCGTGTTCTCTCCGAAGTGAAGAAGAAAAAGCTACAGGAAAAAGACGCATTTGCAATTGTGTAATATAGCCTTGGAATGGCTAGTTTGTCAACAGATAGTGATAATTTGGAAGGCCGACATACTGCAATTTTTTGTTACCTGTGATTGTTTTAAAAACTGATGTTCCAATATCGATTTGTTAAACTGTTGTTCCAATATCGATTTGTTAAACTGTTGTTCCAATATCGATTTGTTAAACCGTTGTTCCAATATCGATTTGTTAAAGATTTGAAAAGTGGGTATTACATTGCGCAGAGCTGTTACTGCGTCAAAACTTGTAAATATATACACAAGGAAATAGTGTAATATACCTCATTTTCTATGTCTACAGGGATTCGACCCTCAAGATAATTCTATCTAGACCTTTTAGAACCAACTCTTCAATGCCCCCAAACTCTGATTCCATGTTGTATTTTTATCTAGGGCATAGCTTAGAATAATTTTCATTTTTTTCACAGCATCAAAACATTATTAGTATTATTTAACATTTATTTCATTAAATAGTGATGATAAAATCATTTATAAGCATAAAATAGAAATAGAAAATCACAGTAGAAATATCACGAAACCATGAGACAAGAGACACATAAATTAGGCACACAGCGATGGCAAAACCCACAAGAAGAGAACCAAGGAAGAGTTCTTCCTTGTGAGAGAGAGAGTTTCCAAATTCATCAATACATCATAAATAACAAATAACATAATAATATCCAACCCAGTAACCAAAATCATGATCAAGTGCTATGTCAAAATCCGAGGCAAATTTCGGTCTCCTCTTGAAATTTCGGCCCTACTGTAATATCACTAGATCAGAGATGCATGAGATAAAATTGATATGTCCAGATAAAGAGAAATGATCTCATTTATACAGCCTTCAAGTGGGGGTTGAATGGATGCCTCTAAGGGGCCCAGCCGACCTAAAACATTATGAGGACGACTTAAAATAAATTTGGAGGCAAATTTAAAAGTTCGAATTTCCCCTTTATTTTTCAAGATGAAAATACCTACCATGGCTACCATATTTTTCAACATCCTAAATCCTCACATTTAGTGATGTAAACGTTGACAAACCCTATAAATTTTGGTTTCAACGCCTACAAATTTTGGTTTAATGACAATCATAATTCCCAACACTTGTTCTTTAATTATTATTCAAAGACTTGTATTATTCAAACCATTTTTTAATACCCAAGCTAATTTTTTTAATGCCCCAAGCTAATGGTTCACATTTAAGTATCCCCATTCACAAATCGCCCACGGTGTTACTATCGTTGCATTACTTAAAAATCATATATTAGCTTCTAATTGAGTAAATATGGTTTATTCATAACCTCATTCTCCCTTACTCTCAGTTTCTTGTTGGTTACTTCTTGAAAAGATTGGTGGGGATTTCACCCATTTGTACCATGGTTTATTCATAACCTCACTCTCAGTTTCTTGTTGGTTACTTTTTGAAAAGATTGATGGGGATTTCACCTATTTGTACCATCGGATCAAACAATCTGAGTTTCTTGGTTGGTTTCTTGTTGGTTTGTCCCTCGTCCACTATTCCAGAGTGTCGGACCGTGTGTGTTGCCCCAAGAAACACCAGATGACATGGAGGAAAAAACCATGAGCATGAACGTTATCCCATAAACTTTATTTCATCCCAGTTTGTCACTCATCCAAACAACGAAAATTTGCCTAGCAAGTGTTTGGCATAATGCCACTTCGTTCACTGTAGTTGTGACATTCGCAAGTAGGATACTCGGACCGTTTTGATCAAAGTAATAAATTCTTCCAAGGGTCTTCGTGACGGTGTAGATGCAGAACAAGTCACAGGAATATGTGAAGAATCACATTCCTACACTAACGATTGCAGTAAAGCGGTACCATTGCATTTTTGTCAGGTCCAATGCACTTGAGACTTTCAGTTGATTTCTTGCCATGATGCCAACCTTGCTTCTTCCCAGCTTTCTTCTAGAAATATTTTATTTTTCCTACTACACAAGCATAAAGCTCAAATTTATCAAAATTCGATCTTTGTTGACACTTTCAGAAAGGATAGAAAACAGATCAAGTGAAATTAAACGATGGAAGCTTGAGCGACAAGGACACTACAAAGATTCAATAAACTAAATATTCAAAAACAGAATTATTCTCTCCCAAATTATGTGAGCCTGGTAGATATAAAAAAAATTTATGGCTGGATGTCAAGAAGGAAAGAATGTAACTAGTCATGAGAATCGAAAATATTTCTTAATAATTTTGAGTTGCATCAAAGAAGTTAGATGTGAAAATTAAGCAAAACGCACAATTTTCAAACCAAGGAAAAAAAATTATGAAGCCTGGCGACTTACAGTCAACAATATCTAAGCTTTAATGAAAGGGAAAAGAAATTCAAAACCTGCTAAGAAAGAACCTTGAATTTCATCTAGCGAAATTCCTCAAACCAGGAAACTAAATCCTAGAAATTAAATGGTTGTGTCAGAAATAGGGAAACGGTCAACTCAAAAGCCATGGCCGGAAAGCCTCCTAAGCCAAGTTCTTGAGAAAACCTTGACGAAAATCGACAATAAACAAATATGAAAAATCTAAGCCTACTTACAATGCCTACAATGTCTCCGAAAGTTGTAGGAATATTTAACAAATTAAAAACTCTGGTAAATTTCAACTCAAATACTGAAGTATATTTAGCAAATTAAAGCCTCTTGTAATTTCAAGTCAAATATTGAAGGTCGAGTGCGGATTCTAACAAAAAAATCGAACAGAAAACATCTATGTCCTTTGAATTCATGTCAAATTTGACCGTAAATTCATCGCTAGGCCAAATTCACGGCTCCAACCCATGATTTTTCGCCATTATTTGATTCTAGAAGTAAAAGACGGCCCAATACACATTTGATTCGATGATAGCGAAAAAGGATGAGTGCCCTACCTTATTTAGTTTTCATTTGATCAAACTAAAAGTTGAACCGAGTCTAATGTGTTGGAATATTGAAAATTCCATAACAATGATAGAGAGAATAAATTCCCCTCTTCAACACAGAGAAATTAATAAAATTTCACTAGACAGAGTTTCAACTCAAAAAAAAATATTTATTTCATAAAAAATCTATTACAAGTTCTTCCTCACACAGAGGGATTTACAAAATATGTGACTGCTTCAAACACAGTTCACACACAAGATTTCACTGTCTTATTAAAACTCTCTCTGTCTCTCAAACAAAACACTCTGTCTCACTAGACAAATACGCTGTTGTGTATTTTAAATAACGCACTGTTGTGCAAAAAAAAACGACTCTGTTATGTTTAAAAACAAAAACAATAATACATTTGCCTCTCGGGCCTTTTCTTTATATATGCGTCGCGCACATAATATAAAACAAAACATATAAACCATCGGGTCCGCATGTTAAAACAAACAAATGCGTCATCTCAAAAGTTTCAATCGTCGATTGGTAAACGGATGCGATCCACATTAAACTCTGCCATAATAAACTTCATCGGATCCGCGGCTTCAACTCATGTGCGATAGGGCCTTGTGCAAGAATATTGCGATCGTGTGATGTGCGATGTTGCGATGTTGCGATTGCGATCGCATCGCACCATCGGCATCGGCAATTCAAACATATGGATGGACGGATCAACACTTGTGATTTGTGATGTTGCGATTGCGCGATCGCATCGCGGCTTTCAACCCGGCGGAACATATATGGACTTGCGATGTGCGATTGTGCGATGGCGCGACAATCACATCGTGACTTTTCAATGGTGGTATGGTATATGACATGCAATATTGCGATTTGCGATCGCATCGCGAATATGTAATACAATGCCACAAGGTATATGGACCCACGGGCCTCTACTTTATGGGAGGGCGATTTTAATATATGCGATTTGTATTATCGCATCGGGCCATAACAAAACGCTGTGATATTGTATGTTCATTCCACTTGCGGAACTCGCCACATCAACAAGACACTTGCTGGAATATCTTGCGATTTACCGCCTCTGTCATTACTCCGCCGATTAAGTTGGTAAGGCTTTAAAGCCTGTTCCAATCTTTAATCAATTTTGTACTACTTTTGTGCAGCTTTCCAATCCTTTTGCAATTGGGTCAAGACAGCAGGCAACCGCCTTAGCTTTGGCTTCAATGTGTCGTTGATCTTTCACTTCTGTCATTACTGATGATTGACTTCAGCAGTTGGAATTAATTTCCAACACTCCCCCTTAATTTCAACTGCTGGGTTTTTCTGCATACCCAGGCATTTCCTGAAATATTCAAAGCTTTTCTGCGCAAGTGGCTTTGTGAGGATATCTGAAAATTGATCCTCTGTTCTGCAATGCTGCAAAACTATCTCACCGTTGTTGACCAATTCACGTATGAAGTGAAACTTGGTGTCAATGTGCTTTGTTCTTTTATGAAAAACTGAATTTTTAGACAATGCAATAGCTAAGCTATTGTCACAAAAGATCACTGTCCCTTTTACTTGTTCTTGACATAAACTTCTCAACATTTTTCTCATCCAAACTGCTTGACATGTTGCTGCTGTAGCTACCACATATTCTGCTTCTGCTATAGACAACGCTACAATGGGTTGTTTCTTAGAAGCCCATGAAATGGCTCTTGAACCCATGTGAAAAACATAACCGGAAGTACTCTTCCAATCATCAACACTTCCAGCCCAATCATTGTCAGTGTATCCAACTAAATCTGAACATTCTAAAGCAGTATAAAAAATACCAAAGCTTTTAGTACCTTTAACATACATCAGAATTCTTTTCGCTGCCTGCCAATGTGCATCCTATGGCTTTTCCATGAATCTGGAAATCAAACTACAGCATGCATTATGTCCGGCCTAGTTGCAGTCAAATACATAAGGCTGCCAACTATGCTCTTGTATAAACTATGATCAAAATCCTTGCTACTGTCCTCTCTGCTGAGTTTTAATCCCATCACTATGTGAGTGATTGCTGCTTTGTTTTCCTGCATGCTAAATCTTTCAAGCACCTCATTAACATACTTTTCCTGTGAGATAAAAAACCCATTTTCATCTTGTTCTACTTCTATTCCTAAGAAGTATCTCAATAAACCCATATCATTCATTTCAAATTCTTCTTTCATGACTGTTTTAAAATGTTCAATAAGGTAATCATCATTACCTGTAAAAATAATATCATCAACATATAAAACTACAATCAATATTTTTCCATCCTTTTCTTTGATGTAGAGGGTGGGTTCTCCCTCACACTTTTCAAATCCATTTTCCAGTAGATAGAAATCTATCCTACTGTACCACGCTCCTGGCGCTTGCTTCATCCCATAAAGAGCTTTCTTCAACTTGCACACTTTGTGCTCTTGACATTTCTTTTCATAGCCGAGAGATTGTTCAATGTAAACCTCTTCCATTAACACTCCGTTTAGGAATGCTGACTTCACGTCCATTTGGTAAACTTTCCACTTGTTTTGTGCTGCTATGGACAGCACTGCTCTCACAGTTTCCATTCTAGCAACCGGTGTGAAAGTTTCCTCATAATCTATCCCATGCTTCTGCTTATAACCTTTGACAACAAGTTTTGCCTTGTGTCTCTCTATTTTGCCTTCAGCATTACTCCTTGTCTTGTAAACCCATTTAACTCCTATGACATCCTTACCTTTTGAGAGTTCAACCAAATCCCAAGTCTTGTTTCTTTTTATGGCATTTATCTCCTCATCCATAGCTTCTATCCATTTCTTATCTTGGATAGCTTCTTCGAAATGAACAGGATCATCAACATGACAATATAAAGCAAACAAAGAATTGATACCTTCATTAGCTATATCTTGTTCATAAATATCTTTCAAACTTCTGAATTTCTTACCTCTTTCATTAGATGTATAAGTGCTTGAAGAAGCACTTGAATTTCCTCCTTATGGTGTGCTTGGAGAAGCACTGTCATTTTTCCTCAAGGGTGTGCTTAGCTGCTCTTTTGTTGGTGTTGCTGTTTGGGGATGTATTTCAGCCAACTCATCATTATTTTCATCATGAGATAAACAGTGTTTAACATTCACTGTTTTCTCTATGCTTCCATCCCAAGCTTCCTCTTCAATGAACTGAACATCTCTGCTCACAATAAAAATTTTGGTGGATGGGTTATACAACCTATAGGCCTTGGATTCCTCACTGTATCCAATGAAAATACATTGCTCCCCCTTGCTATCCAACTTCTTCCTTAGCTGATCTGGAATGTGTGCATAAGCCACACATCCAAAAACCTTCATATGTGTGACACTTTGCTTTGTGCCACTCCATGCCTCTTCCGGCACTTTGTTCATAACTGTTTTTTTAGGGCATCTATTCAAAATGTATGATGCACAATGTATAGCTTCAGCCCAATAATCATTAGGTATATGCTTTGCCTTTAACATACTCCTCGCCATTTCCATTATGGTTCTATTCTTCCTTTCGGCTACTCCATTTTTCTACGGAGTATATCTAGATGTAAACTGCTTATTAATACCATTTTCTCTACAAAAACATAGAAAATATTTAAAGATATACTCACCTCCTCTATCAGTCCTTAAGACTTTGATATGCAACCCACTCTGGTTTTCAACAAGTGCTTTGAAATTGCAAAAATTTTCAAACACTTCACTTTTGTTTTTCAAAAAGTAAACCCAAGTTTTTCTTGTAAAATCATCTATGAATGTTAACACATAGTGGCTATTTGCTAGCGATGGAGTTTGCATCGGTCCACATACATCTGAGTGGACAATCTCTAAGGGTGCTTTTTCCCTTATGCTTTTCCCGGAAGTAAAACTTTCTCTGTGTTGTTTCCCCAATATACAACCTTCACAAAGGTTGTCTGGTTTCTCTATCAATGGTAGACCACTTACCATTCCTTTTATGTTCAACAGATTAAGACCTACAAAGTTGAGATGTCCAAATCTCAAGTGCCATAACCAATTATCATTCTTTGTTTCACTTTGGAAAGTCTCTTGTGCCACTGCTGCTATATTTTCTTCATTCTTCAAGTCTGCTCTCATTCTGAGAGGGAACATTATGTTCTTTGTCATCTTCACTTCAGCAATACACTGTTTGCTGGGTGGTTTGTCCGTGATGGTACAAACATCATCCTCAAAGAAAACATTATACCCCTTATGGACAAGTTGTCCAATACTTAAGAGGTTACACTTCATTCCTGGAACATAATAAACATCTACTATGGATTTCTTTGCTCCTTTCCTTGTTAAAACATTTACATCTCTTTTTCCCATAATAGAAACTTTGCTATCAGTTCCTAGTATGACTTGTGACTGCACACTCTCATCTAACATGGAAAACATTACTAAGTTTCCTGTCATATGGTTACTACAACCGGAGTCTAGAAACCATAAATCCTCACTCTTTTCTTCAGCCATATTACAAGCTAAAAACAAATTATTTTGGCTGATATTTTCCTTAGTGAAATTTGAACTAGTTCTACTTCCCATATCATTCTGCTTCTTTCTACATTCATTAGCATAATGACCATATTTTTTACAATAGTAACATTGGACATTGGATTTATCATACCTCTGTCCTTGAGCATTCTGTTGACCACTCTGCTAGCTGGTACCTTGGCCGTGGCTGTGATTTTGACTGTTGCACCTTCCATGTGAATGTGAAGGGTTGTCCCTTCCACCTCTGTTTTGACTTCTGCCTTTTCCTCTTTTGTTTCCTCTACCTTGCCCTCTTCCTCTTCCGAAAGACATCTAGGTCTTAAAGGCATGCTCTAGAGATGAGTTTTCACTCCTACCCAATCTTTGTTCATGGGTCATCAGTGATGCATGTAGTTCATCCACTGAAAACTTTGTGAGATCCTTAGTCTCCTCTATGGTGGTGACAATCACATCGAATCTTGAGGGTAAACTTCTCAAGAGTTTTTCCAAAATCCTCGTCTTCAAGAGTCTCTCCATGAGATCTTATTTGTGTGACCATTACAATCACATGAGTGAATAATGAGTCAATAGTATCTGACTCTTTCATACAGAGAGTTTCAAAGTCTCTCCTCAGCAACTGTAGTTTTTTTGTCTTCACCTTTTCCATACCTTGATAGGCTGTCATAAGAGTTTTCCATGCTTCTTTGGATCTCTTGGCTGCTGCAATCCTTGGAAACACACTCTCATGCACTGCTTGATACAAAAAGAAGAGATCTTTGGAGTCTTTCTTCTTATTGCTCTTCAAAAGTTCTCTCCCTGCCTGAGTTAACATTTGAAACTCTTCTTCATCTGCTGGCTCTTCAAAGCCATCCTCAACAAATTCCCATAAGTCTTGGGAGTCAAATAATGCTCTCATAGTTATTTACCAGTAGTCATATTTTTTTCCATTAAACATTGGGAGATGGATATTTCCCATACCCATACTAGTGCTGGCTCCAGCCATTCTGCACTCTTAACTATGATTCAAAAAAAACACTTGACTGTGTTTTTAAAATAACTGATTGTTCTGCAACAGTAACACAAAAACTGTATAGAGAAATACCTTTGGATTCTTTTGGCTGAGTCTTCACACTGCTGGAGAAGCTGCTGCAACAAAGAATTCCTTTCCTTCAGCTTCTTTGACCTTCAAAGAGCCTGGACTAGCTCTGATATCATGTTGGAATATTGAAAAATTCCAGAACAATAATAGAGAGAATAAACTCCCCTCTTCAACACAGATAAATTAATAAAATTTCACTCACAGAAGACAGAGTTTCAACTCAAAAAAAATATCTATTTCATAAAAAATCTGTTACAAGTTCTTCCTCACACAAAGGGATTTACAAAATATGTGACTGCTTCAAACACAGTTCACGCACAAGACTTCACTTTTTTTATTAAAACTCTCTCTATCTCTCAAACAAAACACGCTGTCTCACTGGACAAATACGTTGCTGTGTATTTTAAATAACGCACTGTTGTGCAAAAAAAAACGACTCTATTTTGTTTAAAAACAAAAACAATAATACATTTGCCTCTCGGGCCTTTTCTTTATATATGTGTCGCGCACATAATATAAAACAAAACATATAAACCATCGAGTCCGCATGTTAAAACAAACAAATGCGCCATCTCAAAAGTTATGATCGCCGATTGGCAAATGGATGCGATCCACATTAAACTCCGCCATAATAAACTTCATCGGATCTGCGGCTTCAACTCATGTGCGATCAGGGCTTGTGCAAGAATATTGCAATCGTGCGATGTGCGATGTTGCGATTGCAATCGCATCGCACCATCGGCTTCAGCAATTCAAACATATGGATGGGTGGATCAACACTTGCAAATTGCGATGTTGTGATTGCACGATGGCGCGATCGCATCGCGGCTTTCAACCCGGTGGAACATATATGGACTTGCGATGTGCAATTGTGCGATGGCGCGACAATCGCATCGCAACTTTTCAACAGTGGTATGGTATATGACATGCGATATTGTGATTTGCAATCGCATCGCGAATATGTAATACAATGTTGTTTGGTATATGGACCCACGGGCCTCTACTTTATGGGAGGGCGATTTTAATATATGCGATTTGTATTATCGCATCGGGCCATAAAAAAACGCTGTGATACTGTATGTTCGTTCCGTTTGCGGAACTTGCCACATCAACAAGACACTTGCTAGAATATCTTGCGATTTACCGCCTCTGTCATTACTCCGCCGATTAAGTTGGTAAGGCTTTAAAGCCTGTTCCAATCTTTAATCAATTTTGTACTGCTTCTATGCAGCATTCCAATTCTTTTGCAATTGGTTCAAGACAACAGGCAACCGCCTTAGCCTTGGCTTCAATGTGCCGTTGATCTTTCACTTCTGCCATTACTGCTGATTGACTTCAGGAGTTGGAATTAATTTCCAACATAATGCAACGGTTTATTTCATTTATGTTCCCACTATCCCACCTTATTCTTAGATTCCACTATCCGAAAGTCAAGATAAATTATCGGCCCTGAACAAAAAAGACTCACCAAACCAAACTAAAAATTATCGGTATGCTCCTTTAAAAAAAAAATTATAAAAAGACACTTGAAGAACCTTAAAAATTATAAAATCACTCCATGTTTGGACCATCAAACAGGACCCTAGCTCTTGGCTTCTCCATTGCTAGAACCTTTTTCTTCGAGTCAGTGAACTATTCTATTAGCCTGCAATACATAAAAACAGTTAACTGATAATTTACCACAATACAAAAAATTCACTGCATCAACATAAAACCACATAAAACCTTAAAGAAATTTATGGTAATCATACCTCTGATCTATTAAAATTACCAAGGAAGGATGAATATCAAGTAGCAGAATGCATATCTGTTAAAATTAACAGGGAAAGATGAATATCAAGTAGCAGAATGTGTATGTGTGTGGTAAATTGTAACTTACGCGTTCCAAGAGTGAACTTGAGATGACAGGTGACGCATATCAAGTATAAAATTACGAAGTTGTCCACCCAGCATACAAAATAGCAGTTTTTTGCTGGAATTTGGTAAAATAAAATTCAAAAAATCAGGTAGTTGGAGTGTTTGGAATCCATTTTTTATAGTGGAAATGCATTCACCACTATCCAAAACCTTTAGGGCACCCAAAATACTGAAGATTAACAATTTTAAACAAGATTCTGATAAAATCTTTGCCAGATTCTGGGCCATTCTGTTGCTTTTTGCTTTTTTAGACTACGAGTAAAACTACATATTAATAATGTGGCAATCACTTTGAGCCACACTGCACACATGCAATGACCAACCAAGTATTCCTTGATGGAATGAAAAAATAATAAGATTATGAAGATATAATATGGTGTTTACTATAATTAGAAAAGAATGCCAGTTGTGTAACTGTTTTACAATTCTTTAATCTCTCGAGTCTCTTTGTTTTGTGTTCTTTTTTATTCGGAGGAAAAGGTGATTTTTTTTTACACTGATTTAATTCTTTAGTCTCTCTAATATCAAATAAAAAAGGTGATTTTTTTTTACAATGATTTAATTCTTTAGTCTCTCTAATCTGTCTAATTTGAGTTGGTTTTTTTTTTTTTTTCCAATCTCTCCATTGTGTTGTGTTTTAATTGTTTTCTTTAATTATTGTATTTGTTTGGTGAAGAGGAAAAAGGGGGAATTTAAATGCTTTGTAATCTTTTTTATTTATATTGTAATTTGTTGTGTTTTTTTGTTATGGTTTCTAGAAAGATTTCTGTTGTATTTTGATTGGTTTCAACTTTAAAATTAAGATAACCAAATAATATATATATATATATATATATATATATATATATATATATTTACTAATTTGATTAAAAAAAAAAAGACAATTACTGAAAAATGGTTAAATAATGGTTTGACTTTTTGACACTTAAGCTAAAATCTCTATAACTTTTTATTTGTTTTTTATACTCAAGTTAAAATGAATTTATATGGAAGGCAACTACTTGGAAAAATGTCTAAAAAATGATTTGACATTTTGACACTAAAATTAAAATGTTTTTACATTCAAATTGGTTAGGGACAAGTAGTCATTGCCAAATAAGAACGGTAAAACCATTTCCATTTATCTACTATACAGAAATATTAAAAAAAAAACACTCACAAACAGAAACTAATAGATGTAAATATCTTGACTTCAAATCCTATAAAATTAAAAGCTTTTTCAAAAATAAAAATAAATGGAATATTAGGCTTTCTAATTCCTGATAATGTCTTGAGTGCCTACCCTAAACACTGGACTAATGAAAAAATTTACACAGTTCCTTCTCAAAATTTTAAATAACAAAAAAAAACTGGCAAACAAACAAATGTTCCAATTCCCCAAAAAAATGTTTGCCCGTGATAGGTTCGCCTGCTTAATTGTGTTTCGTTGTAATAGTCCGTGTTGGAAGACAGTTCAACGTAAGCTTGTAAAAAAACCAAGAAGGAAAAAAAATACAATTTGATTTCAAAAATTGAGATCTGTTGGAAGATGCATTTCCAACACCCTTGAAAATATTGAAAATCCAAAGCAAACTGCTAACAACTTATTTTCCTAAAACCAAAAAAGGAAAAAAACTACAATTTGATTTCGAAAATTGAGATCTGTTGGAAGATGCATTTACAACACCCTTGAAAATATTAAAAATCCAAAACAAACTGCTAACAGTTTATTTTCTTTTGTAACTGGCAGATCGGTGATGGGTCAGAAATATCGCATATAGAAATTATACATACTACCCAGAAAATTAAATAAACACGGAAAAAAAAATTAATGAGAAATTGAAAAAAAATGATATACATTTATAGATATGGTAGGTACTTCAAAAAAAAGGTAAATTAACTTTATATGCTTTTCTTTTAGTCATTTATCCTCTTGTTTTCTTTTCGAAAAGGACAGATTTAGAGGTTTGGCCTTGACTGATTTGAAAGGTTTGGGATCCATTTGAACATAGTAACCATCATATGAATTCATATTCTTTTGCTTTATAATATGTAACATTTTTCAAAAGGTGTGTATTTATGTTTTGTGTCAATGTTGGAGATAGCAGTTTACACCTTTGACATTGTATCAATATGAATACCCATCATGCAAAAATTATATAGTTTGAAGAGCATCTCCCTAGCTAAGTGAAAGTTTTGGGTTTGATTCTTAGCATGTCCAATTTTCAACATGGTATTAGAGCTAATTGTTACTCTTAATTGGTAGTGCCTACAAGGCCTCAGTGAAAGTGTTGTTTTAGCTGGTGGGGAAACGGGGTGGGTTGTTGGACACTGCAATCCACTCCTTTATAAATTGATGGAACATTTTTTGGAAAGTAGAGTAAGAAGGTATCATTGTCTTTCCTCTATTTTTTATTAATTTATATGAATTTATTAACCATAAAAGTTAGATTTAATGGTGAAAAATGAATAGTTTCTTTAGTATTGGACAAGGTTAAATTATTGTGAAGGTGGTTTATCCTAAAATGTATGAGATGCCTTAAGATAATGATTGAATGTGTAATTACATCCAAAGATATTATATTAATGGTCGTGTGGCAAATTAACCTATATTAGTCACAATGGCAAATTAACTTGAGTTTACACTGGACTTATTCCTCACCCTCCATGCACAGAAAGATAGAGACGGTGAAGTTGAGACAAAATGGGTTGAGCCACAAAGGAGGAGATTAAAAAAAAACAATGAAGTTGAGACTAAATGGAAGACAGCCACTGACACGGATGGTAGAAAGCAAAATGCTTGGTTTCTTGAGCTTTCGGCATTCCTTTGCACCTCTCAATGCAACTGCTAGTATGTAAAATAGGCTAACTATCTACAATTATTCACTATATTAAATCCAGGTAAGCGATGCATGTTTATTTTATATATATATATATATATATATATATATATATATATATATATATATATATATATATCCTTTGCACCTCTCAATGCAACTCCTAGTATGTAAAATAGACTAACTATCTACAATTATTCACTATATTAAATCCAGGTAAGGGATGCATGTTTATTATTGAGTTTTATATATATATATATATATAATCTGTAAAAAAAATAAAAATAAGATATTATAATGAAAATTTTGACATTTATCCATATTGATTACTCACATGATGGAGAGGTTTATTTTGACATTTTATTGATTTAATAATATTTTTTTTATTTATTAGGTAATGTGATATTGGTAAGTCACATGATGGAGAGGTGTATTTTGACATTTTATTGATTTAATAATATTTTTTATTTATTAGATAATGTGAGTCTTAAGATGATTGGCACAACTAATCTGTGGCTTGAGTAGCCGAACCCAGAGGTATCTAAGTTGTTAAAATCACTTGAGGATCGCACCTGGGCTAGGCCATCTAAGTTGTTAAAATCACTTGAGGATCGCACCTGGGCTAGGCCATCTAAGTTGTTAAAATCACTTGAGGATCGCACCTGGGCTAGGCCACACCAGCACTTAGCATGGCTAGATTTGTGCACACAATATTTTGAACAAGAGATTTTTTCCTCGTAAACTATCTTAACAGAACACCCTTATCACCATCTCACCATCTATTTTATGCACAGTAAAACTGATCTAATAATATTATTACTATTATTATTATTAATCAAATATTATTATTATGATGATGTTATAACTATTTTCTCCTCACCTATGGACAAACATGTCAGTGAGTACATACTGGTCGAATCTATATCGGGAAAAAAAATTGAAAAAATTGAACTTAAGGATACGATAGCAGATCCTACAGTCACAATGATATTAGACAAGGAACCTCATTTTCATTGAAGTTTTGGGCATTGGAGTTTCCAGAATTGAATTTTTAGATTGGACGATGTGGGGATAAATGTCCGACGACATCGCTCTCTCACTACTTTCCTAAGTTCTTTAATATTTTCTATCACAAGGTTCCACTTATTTTCCTGGAACATGCATAAAATGTGCATAAGTCCATATGTAACTGCAACTAGAATTCACTCCACACAATTTGCGAACTATCTTTGCGGTCAAAATAACTTCATAGTTCCACCACAAGATTCCAATTCTTTTCCTGAAATATGCATAAAACAGGCATAAATCCATGTGTAACTGCAACTAAAATTCACTGCACCCAATTTGCGAACTATCTTCAGCAGCTCCTCCTCCCCACTCGCCTACTTTTTCTCCCCGACAATATTTGCATAATGGCACGTTTGGGCATAACATAATTCGAAAAAGTCATAATAACAGTGTGATAAAACACATGTCGGACTTAACTCAAAAATCACAGTGCAAAACGCTACTCCGAAGGATGAAATCAGAACGGTACACTGAAATTCTAGAGAAATCAATGGAAAATTACATGAAGTGATCAGTTTGAATTGATTTGGAAACAATTATTTTCACTTTACATGGGGGTCATCCCCCAAACACTATCATAGTTTTCAAGGATAAAAGTGTTCCTAGAACCCTCAGTCCAGTGCCCATATATCACAGAATCCAAACTCTGCCACCCTAATTAGAATGTTCTGGTACAAAAGGATAAAGAGAGACATTGTTTCACTGCAACATACATACACTTACAAAGACCAATCAGTGTTCCCAATTTACATGGAAAATATATATTTAAGCTTTCTAAAAAATAACTTATCGTCAACGTACAGTGAACAGTCAAGGAAATGATCATTATATCATTACGCAAAAACAGCATAAAACTGCTGAGACTACTCTCTAGCAACCTGTTTAAAGGCATTTCAATTTCTGCCAAGAGACAGTTGCATCTAACTCATAGGCCTTTTCAAGACTGTTGTTGATCAAAATTTTCCTCCAACTTTTGCCGCTTGGCTTCAGGCAACCCATTCTCCGTTTGGTGAGATATATTATTGATAAATTCAGGCCCCATCAGAGAAGCATGCTTTTTTGTAATTCGGCGGCCAGCCCTGGGCTTTGGTCCCCAATAATTTTCAGGATTGGGAAGAAAACGAGCAACCTTTTTACTCTGTGCTTTGCTAAGAGCAGATTGTGCCCTTGCAAAATTAGCCTAGCCAAAAATCCGAGAAAATAGTATCAATAAATGTTAACAGCAAATAGCATACTAAGAAAACTGCAAATAAATATTCGGCAGACCTTCAAATTAGGTTCTTTGCCAAGGATGACACTTCCGGACTGATCAGGGGGTTGACTCTTCACTGGATGTGTTTTAATCTGAAGGTGCAGAAAAATATTAGTAAATTATATGGACACTTTCTATTCAACAAATGTTATAAAATTGCTTTTAGAACAAAAGCCTGTTTATTCAAAATATTCCAATGCAGGCAGCAGTGCACTGTCAAGAACCAAAAAAGGCACGTTATGTATAGTCTAAGTCCCAACTAATGCCTAAAGATCGAACAAATCAAGAAAATCAATAAATTTTTTGGTACCCAGCAGCGCATAATATCCCAAACAATGTGCATTGGGGCATCCGTCTTCAGGCCAAGTGGATTTGCATGAGTTCCTGAAATACGGTATCCTGCATTTATAATTGCTGATCGAAACATGACTGCTGATGGAGAAGTACACTTCAACGTTGCACATAAACTGTGGAGACTTACGTAAAGCGGTACATCCTCTAATTCCTGCAAAAAGGTAAAGGCTAAATAATGCCCATGCTGATAATATAATGTATAGACAAGAAATGGAAAATAGAAAGCACCAAATGCCATCCAGGTACGGATAAATACTCTGTGATATGATCACATGTACTTAAGAAATAAACCTTGCAAATAAAATGCAAACAAAGGGAATGCTATTTTGCTATGTTCATGAAATGTTGCTACTCCAAATTAATTGTCCACATTTATCACATAAATGTGATAAATGTGGGCAATTAATTTGAAGTAGTAATTTGCTATGTTCATTGTAAGTTGTATGCATTATACCATTGTATGTGGTGGCAAATCAATATTAACTTTACATGTTATACTTCATTGCTGACTGAAAAGATCCTTACCTCAGAAATCGACGTCAAGACAGCATATATTTTGTCATATGCAGGATAGCGAGATTTGAGGGCTACAACATTTGATAATATGGACGAAACCCAGTCAGGATCATGAATTGGGGCAGACCATATGGGCCCAACCATATTGAATTTCTTGCCACAATCACTGCATTCTTGAGGAACAACTGGGCCACAACCAGGTGCATATCGTACACTGTTATTCTTGAGAATACCAAGGCCATGGGTTACAAGTATCAGCTAAATTTGAAACAAGACTAAACTTGCATATATTTTACAACACAGTTTTTAAAAAATGATTTCAATACTTTGGCGTACATTGCTGAAACAAGTTTCTAAAAATATTTGAAGATCTGAAGCTTCTATGCAGTTTATTTTGAGCCTCAAAAAATTGGAGTTATCACCATCTTTTAATATGGCAAGTTAAGCATACCTTGTTGACAGTTCGTGCTAGAGGCTGCAAATGGAATGAATCGCATCCAACACATTGGTACACATAAGACAATTTCAGAGGTGTGTTTTTCATTGCATTTGCAGACCTGCAAGCACACAGAGAAGGTTAGATATTATCATATTTATGGCGATCAAAGGAAGTCCCAAACAATGAAGATCAAGTTCTGTACTGATCGGAGCATTCAATCCAATCACTAAAGATAGTTCAATAAGGTGGAAATATATATAGAAACAGAAACTGATGTTACGGTTTACCATTATAAATGATGCTCTTGAATTAATGCACAAAAGGATGGGAATCTTGTTTGAAAGAGAAAGTATACGCACGTGAATATCCGTACAAACACACGAATATAAAAATCTACTGAAACGGACAGAACTGGGACAATGTAGCGTTTGTAACGGTTAGCGTGGCTCTGCATATTAAGAAATTCAAATTAGGAAAGTAAGAAAAGCATTAACATTACTGCAAAAAAATAAATCTAATCACACTAATAAATACATACCTCAATACAAGCAAGAAGAATCCTTAAAGCCATCTCATGACAATACTTTGCACGACTAGGATATGAACCATATCTGATAAATTAGAACTGTATTAGTTCCTCAATCTGAGAAAAGTTTTGAACTTGTCTTCAATAAAATACTTTCAAATTTGCTTATAAAAATATAAAATCAAGAACACAGCAAAAGGAAAAAATTCAAAGTTTCTTACTTTGAATAGCAAACTTCCCCATTATTCCCACAAAGCACTGCCATATCAGTTGCTGTGCACATTAACATCCCCCCATCTGCAACTGACTGTACTGCAGAGTCCAGAAAAATAGAAGGTGACCCATAAGGATCAAGGTCAACCTGAAAAGAACAATCAGGAAATTAGCATAACCAGATTAATGAATAATCAGATATAATTTTTTATGCAGTCAACCCTATAATGAGCATGTAACACCATATCCCCACGTCAGATCACTGTATAATGACACTAGCTACAGCTAACACAAATATGAACGATTCAATGTCACAAAAATAAACAACTCAATACCCCACCAGTAAGAAGCTTGAAGCATTGTGGACAGTTTATCAAATGACCTGCATGCAGACTGAATAACTAGAAAAACTAACAGCATGACAAGGAAACAAAATATAAAGCTAAGATAAAATTGATCAAATATACAATTTTTATCATATATTTTGCCACAGATAATGACCCTCACTTCAAAAAGTTATATGATTGTGTAGTTAACTTCTATCAGCCCCATAAAGTGCAGATGCTAGTTTTGTTAGAGCAATCAGCGAGCTCCTACTTAAGACAATGTAGTTTTGTATTATGTTAAAACTTTATGTTAATGTTAGTATGACATGTGACCAAATGTGATAATAAGTGTTAGTGTGAGGGTCAGGTGGTTAAACCACCATAGCCGTATGAAGGGTCTAATATGATGTAATACGAGATGATTAACTTGAGAGGGGATAGGTGTATATGGGTAGCCTATCTCAGGTCCCAATGATTTATTTGCTGCAGCATTAATATGCCAAGTCATTTTTTGTTCTCTCCATATTTATGTGCCTTGTGATATTGTGTATACCCTCTAAAATTCTGCATGGTAATAAAGTGATACCAGTCTAGAGCCTGTGATTGGATCATTAAGGAAAATGGCGAGCCTGGTCCAGAGTTGATTGGAGTTATTGCCACACAAGGAGAAGCAAAAAATCGAATATATATATATATATATATATATATATTATAAAAGGCTAGATTTCTAAGATTTAAATATTTTATAAAGAAGATTTTGATTTTATTGAAATTCAGACATGCCAGAGCGCGGCACAAAACAGAAATTATGACCAGACAAGAAAGCGGCAAAATCTGAGAAATAGTCTGGTTTTGTTGTTGAAGAAAGTTTGCCTGCAGCAGGTTATAATAATATTGAGTTCAAGGCCTTGGGTGAGCCTTAGTGTCTAGGGACATTGTATATTACCATACTAAATCACACAAAAAAATTGTGGAATTTGATTAGGTCTAAGGGGTCATTTTTTAATTTTTAAAATTTCCCACAGGGCGGAAATTGAAATAAAATTTGTATATGAAATGTAATAAGTGATGTCTAGAGAAGTTGTATGGGGTATCAGTAATAAAAATTACACCTCTCACCCTCAAATTTCTACTATGACACACTTTGAGGGCTTAAAAATGTGTTCTATACACTCAAAACCCACTTTTTCTAAGTTTGGTGCGAAATCTGGTAATAAATTAAATAGAGGGAAATAAATTGCTCCATGTGACAAAATGACATGGAAATGACTTGGAAATTATCTCAAGTCAAAAGAGTGAGTCAAATGACAAGTTGCAGGATGATTTGGCACCTTGCATCATAAATACATGGCCCACTCAAAGAAATCGAATTTCTTAGCATAAATGCAGCAGTGGGTGACTTGGAAAATCAAATTTTTTGGGAGTTAATGCACATATAAGATATTGGTTGAGATATTCTTGGGATTTTGTCTCCAATTATGTTCCCTCTCCTTCACACTTGGCATTCATCATGGCACATCGAATTTCCTCAAGGAGGGACCACGCAATTCCCAAGGAATCTATGTTGAGCTCACTGGAAGCATCTACATGAGGTGGCATCACATGGTTTGTTCTTGCAGTTTGACTTGAGTTAGCTCCTAGATTGGTTCACACTTGGATTTTCTCATCTTCGTACTTGGAGAATTAGATTTTGATTGAGGATTTCATGGTGCCACATATGGAATTCAATTTGCCATGGTGTCTCTACACTCCTCCACTTGGAATTCGATTTCCTTTCTTGGGATCTTCCCCATGGCCATTTGTCACTCGGTTGCTACATTGGGATTTGCTTCCATCTCTCATATAATAGAGCTTTGAGCTCTCATATTGTATCATTGTTACTAGCTATTGTGTTTGCGAAAGCGCTGCTACTTTGAAGTTTGTACATTTTTTCAAGTATTTCAATAAAAAGACTTTGGAGGTCCATTCATGGGTATTCTTCCATTGGAGCATGGTGCATGTGAGCTATTGGTATAATCTTTTCTATGCTTCAAATCATTTTATTTCCATATATTCTTGTAAACTTGCTAGTGCAAAGCTATCTTGTATTGGCATTTGATTTGAAAGTAGGCTCTAGAGTTTGAGAGTTCTAGTTTATTTTCAAATAAATTTCTAGAAGTTTCAATTCATTGTTTGTTTATCTAAATCTATATGGACTAATGTTTGATTTGAGTATTGTAGAAGAATTTTTGTTGGATCAAGCGTGAGGGGAAGTCTTTGGGAGACCAACCCACTCTTTAAACACCTTCAAATGAACACTCATTTGTTATTTGGATTCACTTATTTTATCTTACGAAAAGTGTCTTGCAGGGATTCGTTTGGGCATAGCTTGTATATAAGCAATTAATTTAAAATTTAAATCTCTTGAAATAGTGCTTCACTGGTTTTAATCTAGCTACTTGTGAGCTTTTCCTAAGCTAAACCAAGTGATGGGGTTCAATCCCATCACTTGATTTGGCTTCTTGTATATTAGTTGTATTTTATTTAGTTGTTTTCATATTCTCTCTACACTAATTTGTTTCTTGATCTTGCAGCCCATAGGTAGAGTGTTGGTGATAAGAGCATCAAGGAAGAGACTCTTAATTTCTTCAATCTTGAGAACTTTCTCATTGTATTTACCTCATTTTCTGAATTTAACTTTCAAGAAGGAAATCTAGAGCTTGAGAAGCTTCATACATTGTAAAGATTCCTCTTGAAGTTTTCCTTGAGACCTCTTGGAAGGTTCCTCATCTTGTAACATCTAATAAAAACTTAGTTTTTCTTGTGGGAGCTTGGGTTTTCACCCAAGGCAACCTTTTCTCCTTATTTAAAAGAAAAAACTTGTGGGTGGTTTGATCTTGCACTTGTTTCTTAATTTTCATCTTGTATGTCTTAAAATTAACACAACCTCACCTTCATAATCTAATTTTCTGAATTCGTTTTTGCTACTTATTTCCATTTTATGCATTGCTACTTCAAGTTTTTCTTTATAGTACAATTTTGAATTTTGCTTTTGGTGCAATTTATTTTATGCAAAACATCTCATTTCAAGTGGCAAAGTTGATTTTCTTCACGTTGACCGCACAATAGTTCATTGCTTACATGCTCATTTATTTTAAGTTGTTTGCTCATAAATTTCAAGCATCGTTGCTTTAGTTGGTTATTGGTTTATCATTTGTCAAAGAAAGTAATTTCAACCTACAACCTTATATGTTTATGAGGCTTATGTATCTTGCACTATTGTGAGCAACTATCCAAGTTATATTGTTGAGCATATTTCCATTATTTGAAGCATTTCCGTTTTTGCAAAGCATTTGTAATCCTACATGCATAGCATATTAGGGATTTTAAAATAGGTGCAGTTTAACTTAATTTATCTCCAAGCATAAGCTTGGTTAAAAGATATTTCCGAGGGACCCCTTTATTTCATCAACTTGAGGGACATAGACCCTCTTATGTGGTTAATGTTGAGAAATCTTGGGCATTTAAGATTAAGAGATTTCTCTTTTATGATAACTGCTTGTGAATGCTTTTTACTTCTTTAGATTAGGATCTTCTCTTTAGTTAGATTATTATAGTGTTCTTCTTCATCAAACAGTTACCAAAGCATAAACAATAAAGAGACAAGAGACACAAAATGTAGGAGATCAGCCAGGGCCAAACCCTTGACACAACGACCACTCCAAGACCAAGTCAAAAGCCTTCTTGATTCAACTTCCTTCGTTTTCCTTGAGTCAACGATGATCAAGCTTCTTCCTTCAATAACTCAGCTATCCTTTAGATTTCGGTTCCCTGGATCAAATATGCAGTTCTCGGCCCTACTGCAGAAACCCTAGCACGTGTGGTTGACCAACCTTTTGAACCTTGATCTTCTTCGCTTGGATGGTATGACCTCTTATTACAATTCGGCCTGTAACCTTACTTATCTTCTTCATTGATTTGAATTCTTGAACAGCAGCAAGACCTTCGACCTTTTTTGCAGTAGATGATTCTTCCTTCCTTCACATGTGTGGAGGTATTAGCCCTAAAATAGACCCATAAACAACACCAAAATATTTGTTCTTCCTTTCCTTCTCTTCGTTGGTTATGAGGATCCTTTCCTAGTGAACTTCGCACTTAGTATTGCAGATTTGCTTGACCGAATTGTTTGTCCTCAAATGGAGGCAGAGCTACCCTATATATAGTGGTTTGATCATCAAAATAAGTCGTCGACTTGAACTGGAACCTAGATCGACATGTCATACTAGAAACATCCTTAGGCCGACTTGAAGGTGAGCTTGTGACATGTTCTTAGAGGGTTAACAAATTTTCTTCTACAATGAATTATTGGCCCAAATGGGTCTTTCATCTTTGACATTGACTCTATAGACTTTATGACATGATAAGTAATCCTAAAAGCTCACAATGGGAGCCTTAACTAAAAATAAAATTCCTTCATCATGAAACCCATGATTCAAGCATTTCAAAAGTAATTTTATTTTTCTTCTTTACATCAATTACATAAAATCACAATTACACATATCATTATGAAGACCGAACCACCCTACTTACACTTCTCAACACTCCCTCTTAACTAGGGAGGGTATTCATAATTCATACGAGGTACTTGGTCATTCTCAATCTGAAGAATTCTCATAAGATGAGTCGGATTGTTAACTCATTTGTTTAGCATCTTATCAACTAGCATTGTCACATAGCAAGGCCTTAATAGCTCTATCTCTCCACAAGATCAGAGCACAATGCTCACAACACCAATGATGTATAGACACCCTAATCATTGTCTCTCTCGAAACATACTCCACCCAGGTTCTCAAAGTGTGTTCCACCAAGGAACAAGACTATTCTTATCTTGGATTCCCAGTCCTCAAAGAATATCAGTCCTCTACAACTACTCTTATCTTGGATGCCCTAACTCATCCTCAAAGAGTATCGGACACTACATGTTTACCCAATCCTTCATTTTGTCTTCCCAAGTGAAGATAAGAATGATGTGTCTATCTCTCCTCATGGCCTTCACTAAGACTTACGGTTGTTAGTCCTGGTCTAGTGCATGAAACATGAAGCAGAGAACCATATCTGTCACTCCCTCTTAACCAGGGATGACCAACCCATTCCATAAAAGGAATGTACCCAAGCTCCCTCTTGAGTCTTAATCAGGGACTTGTCCAAGCTCCCTCTTGACCAGGGACTTGCTTTCAGTAGCTCTTCAGGTGGAGATCATGGGACAACCAACTGCTTGTAGAACTCCTTCCTTTGATGTCATGAATTTCTTCTTTGTCATAGAGTCTACATCTTTCGAGACTTCCCTGTAGGTCACAAACCATCCATCACTTTCATCCATCAGTCATGTCGTCACTTCTTTCATCAGAAAGTGATCCATCAGTCCATATTTGGCCTTGCTTCATGCCATGATGCCTTCTTCATGCCATGTTTTCTCAAGGATTTTCCATCCTGCTACATGGTCATTAGTGATGGAAGACATCCACAGATTCTTCCTTTGGCAGTTCTGCATAAGCCCATCCAAATATTATTGAAAAACAAGGAATGAACATTAAATGAAAAATACCTTTGTGATGGTATTTCATCATGACATCTTCCAATTTGTATCAGCATCCCGCATACATATTGACACATCTCCAAAAGATATATATATATATATATTGGCAAGGGTCTCTTTCTTTTTCAAACTTCATCAGAGTCTTCATATCTTCCATGGAGATATCATAGTCAAATCTTTTAGTTCTTGGATGTTGATTGCCTTCTTCATTGTTGCATATTCTGCGATCTCTTCCCGTCTTTCTTCACACATTTCCCTCCAGGAACTTCCAATCAGAGTTCCTCCAATTATTGTCAACCACCTCATATTTCATATGAGGACATATTATGTTGATTTTATCTAGTCAATGTGTGACCTATGCCTTCCTGCATCCTTTGGAGGAGATCCCTTTCTTTTGTTCATGCTCTCGAGGTAGAGCGTTTATCCATGTTCCCTGCAACCATATGACATGACTCTAGTTCATTAAATAAAAGCATACATACCTCATTTTTCTTTTAGGTCATCTAGACTTCCTTCAACAACTTCCTTGATTGAAAGAACTTCAATTCCTTGACCCGTTTTACTTCTTTTGACATCATACCATCATCCCATGAATTTCTACAAGTTAGAATTCTTGATGAAACCCTTGCATTCATTTATACGATGAAGATTCCAATAGAGGATCTTGAGTATCCTTATTCAGCAAATGTTTCCTTTAGACTGATGTATGATTAACTTTGTACTAAATGACTTTTTCTTCTTCTCATAAGTACCACTTATGCTTCTAATGAGGTTACCAAGAGCTATATCCTTCCATAAGTGATTTCCATAGACTTTTATTCCAGTTATCCTGCATGCTTCCCGATGATGATGTCATGAGCTCTTGCTTTTAATGCTTCTATGATGCCATGATGCATTTTATCATGCTCCTTAGAGACTCATGATTACCATACCTTACAACAAAAAAACTTGAAAACAGAAACTTGAAAAGAACTAGGTAAGGAAGACTATCTCAATCATATTAGAGACCTTTTACTTCCTCTTTCTTGGATTTCTTCTTTTCAGCTTCCTCCATTTCTTTGGTGATATGGGCTTCTTCTCTTCCTCTTTTGTTATCATCCTTCTTGAGCTTAGGACAATCTCTCTTGTAGTGCCCATATTCCTGATATCCATAGCATTGAACTTTGGCCATGTTCTTTTTCTGAGGACCAAATTTCCCAAACTTCCCTTTTCTCTTTGCCATAGCAGCATCTGCTTGAGTTTGCTTAGTTGGTCCTACATCAATCTTTTCCTTTGGCATGGTTTCTTCAGTCTTGCATAGTGACCATAGATCCTAGAATGGAGTAGCTTCTTTCTTCCCATCAATGCTTGAAGTAAACTTACCCCATTCCTCTAGTAGTGCATTTAGTACTATGGTGGTCATCTCCTTGTCATACATTATTTCTCCCAGATCTTGAAGTTCATCCTTGATCTCAGATATCCTCATATAGTATGAGGCTATTCCTTCTTCCTTTGATATCCTTAGCTTGTAGAGTTCTTGCCTTAATGAGATAACTTCTCCTGCAGCGCTTACGAAAAACAAATCTACCAGTTTGTCCTATATTTCTTTTTGAAGTTTCGAGTTTTGATAAATATGGAATGAGGGGATCCTTGATGGATTCTATGAGAATCCTTTGAGCCCTTACTTCCCCTTTCATAAATCTTGCAAGTGCTTGAGCATCTTCTTTTCGAGGTTTGGTGATTGAACCCTTTACATGATCCATGACCTCATTTTCAATGAGATTCACGTCTGTCATTTTCTTCCGTGCAAGAAAATTCAAAGCCCCAAACAACTTGTTTCTTTCCTTGCACAATGAAATTTTGACAGATTCAGATGTAGACATAAATATACTTACTTGTGAAGATGCTTCTTCTACTTGTTGCTTCTTTGAGATTGATAATGAAATAGATAGTAGAAAACTTCTTCTTGATTAAGATAGTTCTCTTCAAGAGTGATCCTTGATTCCACAGAGTGGGAGATCACTTTAGATCCTTTGATGATGATGTCCTTGTTGATAATGATTGATGATGACTTATTGATGTCTTGATGCTTCTTGGATGATCTTCTTCAAGGATAAGGATTTTGATATGAAAATCCTTGTTTCAACGAGAGGGAGATTGCCTTGGAACTTTTGATGATGGCAACATCCTTGAACTTGCTTCTCTTGGATGAATAGACTTCAAGTAGATCTCTTCAACTTGATTAGGGTCTTTGTGGTCTTTTGTTGATGACTTGAGGATCCCAAAACTTCTTCTGGTGTAGACTTCATCTTCGATCTAGGGTTTTGACACTTCTTTGTAGATCTTTAACTTCAAGATGTTCTTCTAGATTTGCTTTGATGCCCTCCTCGAAATTTGATCCTTGAATGCTTGAGTGTCCCTTGATGAGATGCCCTTTCCTTGATTTTGTCTCAACTTTGATACCATGTTGAGAAATCTAGGCCATTTAGGATTAAGAGATTAATCTTTTATGATAACGACTTGTGAATGCTTTTTACTTCTTCTTTAGATTAGGACCTTCTCTTTAGTTAGATTATTATAGTGTTCTTCTTCATCAAACAGTTACCAAAGCATAAACAATAAAGAGACAAGAGACACAGAATGTAGGTGATCAGCCAAGGCCAAAACCTCTCCAACTTGAGAGGAAAACCCAAATAAATTCTTCTTCTTATAGAGACTTCAATTGAAGAATGCCAAGACCATGACCTAGACCCTTGACACAACGACCTCTCCAAGACCAAGTCACAAGCTTTCTTGATTCAACTTCCTTCTTTTCCCTTGAGTCAACAATGATCAACCTTCCTCCTTCAATAACTCAGCTATCCTTCAGATTTCAGTTCCCTGGATCAGATCTGCAGTTCTCGGCCCTATTGCAGAAACCCTAACACGTGTGGTTGACCAACCTTTTGAACCTTGATCTTCTTCGCTTGGATGGTATAACCTCTTATTACAATTCGGCTTGTAACCTTGCTTATCTTCTTCCTTGATTTGACTTCTTGAATAGCAGCAAGACCTTCGCCCTTTTCTGCAGTAGATGGTTCTTCCTTCCTGTGCTTGTGTGGAGGTATTAACCCTAAAACAGACACATAAACCAGTGTTTTAAAATTCTGACTCGGGTTGTGAACCAGCCGAGGGTCGACTCCAACTCCGACTCGGCATCGACTCGACCAGTTCGTTTTCAATGACTCGACCTTTGTAAAAAATACAATAAATATTAATTTTTTTATAAAAAAACATAATTTTAAAGATTTTCATTCATGTTTCCAAACACAAAGCATTAGAATATACACAAAAGACAACATATGATCAAAGTAGGCTCATGAATATATCCATTATATCCAAATGGCACCAAGTGCACTATCCAATACATACATGACATAGAGATCAGAACAAAAACACATAACCAAGGAGGCTCTAAATGGCCTCTACAACAAAACATGACTAGTCACCACTGCTAGACAAGGCAAGATCCTCTGGCTCAAACTCTACGTCAGAGTGGGAACCCATGGCTCCTCCATCTCATCAAGATCTTCAACTGGAACTGTACTAGCACGCTGAGCCAAAAACCAACTCCGCAACTCTTCACAAATTCCTCACAAATGCTCACTCAAATGCATTGAGATAGCTGTGAGGAAATGAGAGGGGTTGGGTAGCTTTTACATGCTTGGGAGGGGTTAGAGGGCATACCAAAACCCTAAAACCGAATTAAAATCTAAATTGAGGTATGTTTTGGGCCATGTGTGGGGTCCAAGGTTGGTTGTCTGTGGCTCAGCCGGTCTTAGCTGGACTCGGCTGAGCCGGCCGATTTGTGACCAAATTGGTCAAGTCAGTGGTCGGTTCGGTCACAAACCGGCCTCCAGACCGGTTTTTCTACCGAGTCGATCTGGCCAGTGGGTTGGCTCGATCAGCTCGGTCGAATCCGAGTTAATTTGACCGGTTTTTAAAACACTGCCATAAACAACACCAAAATATTCGCTCTTCCTTTCCTTCTCTTCGTTGGTCCTTTCCTTCTCTTCGTTGGTTATGAGGTTCCTTTCCTTGCAGTCATCAGAGCCACAGTCTCTGCAGTGCCGAAGGCATCAGGTGTGTTGGGTAATCTGACGAAGGTATCGCTAATATAGCCTTGGTTTTCTTTCTTTGGACCCCTTCCACAACTCACATCAGAGACTTGTTTCAAAATAGTCGAAAGAAAGGTCACACTAGGCATTTAGATTAAAATTAACCCAGATAATTGCATCAAATTTTAGTTTAGGTACATTTAATGCTAACACATTTTACTAATTTACTTGTAAATTATCCATGTTCTTGTCATTGATGAATATGTTTTGAATTTAATACTTTATTTAGGCAAGTATCATCTTATTTATTTTTGCAAGTAAGGTTCTAACTTGTTTCCTTTGCAAGTCATTTCCATATTGCTTCCTTGCATGCTTGGAATTTATGAATGATCATATATTTTGAAAGTATTTCTTGAAAGCATATTTTATATATTTTGCATTGGTATCATATCTTGCTAACATCTTTTGTTTGATTGATAGGGTTACTTGTGTTTCAATTTGAAACATTTCATTTTTCATTGAGCAAGTATCATTTTATTTCTTAAAGCAATATTTGAAGGCACTAGTTTTATATACAGTTGATCTTTATCTCATGTGTTGATAGTTATTAAAGTTTATCTCATTTCATATTTCTCATTTTATTTACTGACAATCTCAAGAAATCCTAATTTAATATCTCCTAGAAACCTTCTAACTTAGTTTTCCATTTAGGGACCACCCCACTTAGCTAACTTAGGAATAGCTTAAACAAAGAGAGTTGGGAATAGGTGACAGCCCCACCTCTTAGTTCTTGCCACCAACCACACCTTGTGGGGTTAAAGGCATTTCTCACTAACTGTTAGGTATGCGTGACGGGAGGCAAGCCAACAGGTCCCTTAGAGGCTTAGAATTTAGAATGTATGATGATTTCTGGGCATGGGATTTTAGTTGATAAATCAAGTTAATATGATAGTAAGCTTGGTACCAGCTCAATAGTGATGGTTATCTTGTCTAGAAGTGGCCAACCACACCTTGTGGGGTTAAAGGCATTTCTCACTAACTGTTAGGTGTGCATGACAGGCGGCAAGCCAACAGGGCCCTTAGAGGCTTAGAACTTAGAATGTATGATGATTTCTGGGCATGGGATTTTAGTTGATAAATCAAGTTAATATGATAGTAAGCTTGGTACCAGCTCAATAGTGATGGTTATCTTGTCTAGAAGTGGCCAATCGAACATAAGGCAAAGCAATATTTTTTTCCATGTATTAAATAAAACCAAATAGCGTACATATACCACTGAAGCTTGAAAAAGTAATAATAATAAAGTGTTACCTGGAAGCAATGGTTATTTTTATGTCACCTAGGAGCATTGAACAAAGTGAAAGTTGCTCATTAGAGTCTTGTAATGACATGGTTGACCCTTAAAAAAATTGATCCACCGGTGGGCTAGAAGACCTAGTGCAAAGTTGAATGTTCGCTGCCACAGCATCATTGTAGCTAGAATGGCCTAGAAAGGTAGGCAAAAACATTTTTGTTATAATTATGTTGAAGATACATCACATAACCAGGTTGTTCTCCTATAAAACCAGCAAGCAACATAATTGTTGCCTAGATGGCTTGGTGGATAGGAGTAAACCCATATCAAGTCTTGAGATTGGTTTGCAGTTTATGGGTAAGCCAAAACCCATGACAGGGGTCGACCACATGTTGGGGGTACTCTCAAGTTGAGGAGTGTCAGAAAAATGGTGGCACACTCAATTTTGGATCAAGCATCGCACTTTGGCAGCAGATGCAAATCTCACATGATGGAGGATGGAGATGACAAACTTCAATTTGAAGGTGTGAAGGTGTGTAGAGATTTACATCTTTTTGGAGCTCTCTATTGAGAGGAAATGTTGGAGGAGCAAATAGTAACCTCCAACTTAATATTAAAATTTAGATGTACTTTGTATTATGTTAAATTTATATTAATATTAGCATGACACAATGTAATATACTAGGGCAATTTTCTTTTCACGAAGATGCTAGGGTTTTTACCAACTTTTCGCAATACACTAATTCTATGCAATTAATTGACTCTACAATCAACCCTCTTATTGATGCGACAAACCGAACAAACTTTCTTAAATAAGCGACAGAATGAACAAACAATATGGCACATAATGAATTCAGTTCTTTCGTCCACAATGCAATAATCCCATACTAAAGAATCATAGCAAAAATAATTTAAAGGCAATGAACTGTCCCCACACTAATGAAGCATAACACAAATAATTCAAGGCAATGTATTCACACGAATGAGGCGTAGCACAAATAATTCAATGGAAAATATATTTTAATGTCCAACTAGAACACCTGACATGAGTTGTTCTTAATTTAGGTTCTCGTCCTTCGATGCCAATTGGTCTGCGACAGAAAATCGACACTGCTTCAAACTTGGTTAACCACGAACTGAGCCCTTCATATGTTGCTTACAGAAATTCGCTCATCCACACTTGGCCACAGAAACCAAGCGATCACCGGTTGAAACGAAGTTGGTTTTTCAATAAATCCGTAGACTATTCTGCTACGAGCTTAGCTTATTGCCAAAACCAGCGTCCATTGATCGGCTTTTGATATAGAACAATGCTAATTTTCCGATAATTACCCTTGTTGACCTGTTCAAATGTGTCTTCCCACCCCCTGAATTTTGATGGTATCGAGGTTCTCTTCCAATTACGAGCTTCAAACCGAATTTTTGAATTATAGACCGTTGATTTCCATTAATTTCCTTATTTCAATGGCCCAAGAAATAATTTAATCAAGCCTCAGAGGACTAGATTCCTTCTTCGTTTCATTTCCAAGATGACTCAGCTTTAGAGAGTAGGGTTCAAATCCTCGTTAATTTTTCGAAAAACCTTCAAGGTAGGTCTGTGTTATAATCATGTTGCTTCTATGCCTCCAATCGGTTCTGTCTTGAAATTTTCCTTATTAAAGTGGCATTTCTGTTTCTGAATGAACCAAGAGCAAACAGAGGATGTCACTATATTTCAAACGGCACCCCTGGCTCAAGACAATAAACGAAACACTCAGAAGATTTTGTTATCCTTCTAGGACAAAGATATCTAAAATAATTTCGTTGTCTTCCCAATTGCAATTCTTGTGCCCAAACCAAATGGAGGAAGAACCTTGCCACCTCTCTAAGATGTCCCTGTACCAAAATAGAAAAAGAAAGAACCATGTTGCTTGAACAGAATGAAAGAAATAGGAAGTGTAAACTAGGGTGGAATCTTTCACCACTGAAATTGACAAGACAGAAGGGGTCTTAAAACCCTCAAAGCTAACTCAAGACAGAATAAGATGATCCACTTTGATGCCTTTAAATGAATTCATCCCTCTCGTATTTATAGATTTCCTAGAGGGCCTCTTCTTTCAAAATGATTGAGTAAACTTTACTCCAAGCCCCAATTTTTGGTTTTCTTTGCGAAATTGCCCCAAAACTTGCCCAACAGTGGGGATTTTTTGGGTTTTTCCCCTTTATGGAAGACTAGCCTATGGGGATTGATAGGCTACTTCGTCCTCAATTTGTGGAGGACGTTACAATCCCCCCTGCCCGAAATTGCTTGCCCTCAAGCAATTGCGAATTTGGGTGCTACAAAAAAAGTTCCCCTTCCCATGTCGTTTTTTCCTCTGACAAATTCTTCCACCTGATAAGGTATTCTATAATTAATCTTCCTCTTAACTTCTTTCCCGCACAGCCATGATCGTCTCTGGAATTAATTCTAGTTGCCCCTCTTCGTCTAAGGGTGGTAGTTCAACCCATGTGGTGACTTGTTGCCCCACGACCTTCATGCGGCACGACACATGAAATACATTATGGATTTTGTTGTCTCTCGGAAGTTCCAACTCATACGCCACTTCGCCAACCTTCTAGAGGACTTTGTACAGTCCATAGAACCAAGGTTTCAGCTTTTCAGCGCCAATCTTCTTAAGGGTGGACTGTCGATAGGGCTACAACCACAAGAAGACGAGGTCCCTTACCTCAAAGTTATGTTTTGTTCAATGTTGATTTGCATACAACTTTTGTCAATTCTAAGCAACATTCATGTTTTCCTTGAGTACTTTGAGGATGTCCTGACTTTCCTGTATCCAATCCTTAGCAATAGGCACCTTGTTGTCTCCAAAAACCTTGTCGATAAAGGATGGTGCATCATACCTATATAGAGCCATGAATGGTGTTAACCCAATGGATAAGTGGTAGGTAGTGTTGTAGCAATGCTCCCCAAGGTACAACCACTTGATCCATGTTTTCTATTGTCCTGCCACATAGTTGCGTAGGTACCCTTCAATTCATTTATTCATTATTTTTGTCTGACCATATGTCTGCGAATGACATAGCTAGTGCTAGAGGTTAATTCAATCCCCACCAACCTAAAGAGTTCCTGCCAAAAGGCACCCATAAACCTGTTGTCATGACCGCTAACTATATTCTTTGGTAGTCCATGCAGTCTAAAGAAATGTGCGAATTTGGTTACCCTGTCCACCACAATGTAAATGTAATCTTTACCTTGTGCTTTGGGCAACCCTATAATGAAGTTCATAGAAATGCTTTCCCATTTCTATTCGGGAATAGGTAGAGATTGGAGAGGACTAGTAGGATGTGTATGCTCAACCTTACTCTGTTGGCATGCCATGCATTACTTGATGTATTTTATCACATATTTCTCCAGACCTTTCCAAGAAAATCGTTCCTGAATTTGTCAATACGCCTTGAAAAAACCCTGATGTCCAACAGATGGAATGTCATGTGTGATCTTCAAAATCTTCTACTTGAGCACGGATTCAGGAACTAAGTATATTTTGTCCTTATAATAAATAACCCTGTCAACTAGTTTGTACCTGTTATCTTGGATGATCCGATCGATAATTGTACAAGCAAACTGGTTCTTAGCATATTCTGCTGAGAGGTGAGCCTTCCAATCTTCAGTAAACTCTATGAGGGCACATGTTGTTGGTTTCCTGGAAAGTACATCGGCCACAAAATTCCTCTTTCCCTTCACATACTCAATGTCAAAATCGTAAGCTTGGATCTTGCTCACCTAGTTCTATTGTCGCTCGTTCGGGTCCTTTTGTCCTAGGAAATGATGCATGTTGTTGTGCTATGTCCTGAAGCTTCCGACTTTCGAATGCAACAAGGTAGCCCATTTGCATTAAGACGACCCCTGTGCCTTCTCCTGATGCATCGAACTCTAATATAAATGGTTGTCTAAAGTCAGGGAGGGCATACACAAGACATGGGCTCATTACTTCTTTGAGCTTGTTAAATGTCTTGTTGGATTCGTTTGTCCACCTGAATGCCCCTTTTTTGGTTAAATTGTTCAAGGGTGCACTTAGCTAAGAGAAACCTTTGACAAATCATCGATAATAAAATATAATTTCGAGGAATCCTCGCAATTCAGTTAAGTTCTTAGGTATGGGCCAGTCCAATATGGCTTGAATCTTTTCTTGATGAACCTGTACTCCCTTTACACTGATTATGTGTCCCAAATAAAGAATCCTTGCCAGCCCAAATTCGCACTTTGATGCTTTGTCATAGAGAGATTGTTCCTGCATAATGCTCAAAATTGTATCCAAATACCCCAAATAATCGCCCCATGTTTTGTTGTAAATGAGAAGGTCATCAAAGAATAGCAATAAAAACTTCCTTAGTTGTTTGTTGAAGATATTGTTCATACAGGACTGGAAAGTGGCAAGGGCATTGGTTAGCCCAAATGACACGACCAAAAATTCAAAGTGTCCATAATGTTAATTTTTGCAACTAGAGTCAAATTCCACTTTGGACAGCTCAGATGGTTGAGATTATAATTTCATTAGATTCATCTTTTCGAGAGGACCAAAATCAACCTATAGATCGCCCCAATCAGTTAAGCAGAAGTTACGTTATGACTTATTTTATTATTTTATGGCTAGGCCTCAACACATGTGGACGCGGTCAAAGCCCCAAGCGGTCCCTCACAAAGTTATAAATAGAATCGACCCAGAGATCATTTGCACACATTCGCTCATGAGATTTTCTTCATTCTCTTTTGGTATTGGTTCGTATTTTCTGTTTTGCCTTGCACAAGTTCGTCAGGGGAAGCTCGCACAAGGGATCGAGATTGCAGACAAGAGGCTCGCATAGATCTGGGTCACCTGGGCCTGAGCCGCAAGCACAGTACCGAAGTTTTCGGGCCATAGCCGCGGGCAGACCGTGTGGAGGTCGCGGCTGAGCTAGTATAACCACAAGCATACCTTGTTTAGGGCGTGGCTAGGTTTCTGAGTCAGATAGGGCTGATTTGGAACTTAGCCGCGGGCATAGAGTGCTTAGGTCACGGTCAGAGCTGCTATAACCGCAGGCTCACAGTGTTAAGGTCGTGGCTAAGGAATTTTATGGGCAGATCTAATTTGGATCACAGTCAGTTGCTTGCATGGTGTCTTCATTCATCCGTCACTTAGTCACAGTCGCTTCAGAACAGCCATTGAAATCATTCTAGATTTAGATCTAGGACTTGGCAGCGAAGATCACTTGGTTTTGGTGATACATCAAATCTGTGTTTTTGATGTTTTAGATCTACAGATCTAAAGATCTGATATACTTATTTCCACTGCATATATGTATTGAGCTCATTATACTCTTTGCTGAAAAAAAAAAAATATGACGATCTATTGAAGAAGAAGATTTGAAAGGGTTGCCCCCATAGTGGGGTTTTTCCCTGGTCTTGGACCAATATGTTGTCTCTTATGGTTGTGCTATTGTCTTCTTTGTCACTGCATGCAATG
The DNA here is from genome assembly GCA_034641835.2 of Pinus albicaulis. Taxonomy (NCBI): domain Eukaryota; kingdom Viridiplantae; phylum Streptophyta; class Pinopsida; order Pinales; family Pinaceae; genus Pinus; species Pinus albicaulis. The sequence goes on from CM076581.1 coordinate 1,585,720,935, forward strand.
TTCTATCTTCAGTTACTGTTTATGGTTATTTACACTCTTAATATTTCGATGCATTGTTAATGAAAAGTAATTAGGGCTAAGTAATTGATTTAGCATAGAACAATATGAAAAATTAACATGGTATCAAAGCTAAGGTGAAGGATAAGCCCAAGAGAAGACAAGCAATGAAGCCCTCATTATCAGAAAGCAGATCTACAAGCCAAGGTCAACATGTCTTCCTCTACCTTCAAGGAGCACGAGAAATTGGGTGATGCATCTAACTTTGTTGCATGGAAAGTCAGATTGGAGATCATAGCCGACAACAATGATGTGCTAGAATACATTCAAGGAAGGATGCCCGAGCCTCCAGAAAATTCCTTTGTCACCGTCAAAAACAGATATAAGAAAGGTGAGTCCAAAGCAAAGCAAATCATAGTTGATGGTTTACAAGATCATTTACTAGCATATGTTGGGAATTTAAGAAAATCTAAAGACATGTATGACAAGATATCCGGCATGTATGAAGTCAACAATCTAAATGAGATCATCACCTTAAAAGATCAACTCAAGGAAGTGAAGATGAACAAAGGTGAAATTGCTCAATCTTACATTATGAGGATCTCTCGTCTTAGAGATCAACTGCAGAGGGTTGGAGAGAATGTGTCTAATAGAGAGCTAGTTGTCGTGACTCTTAGAGGTCTCCCCTCTGTTTGGGAAACACTCATCGCTATTACAAGTAATAGCAACGTTCTCCCGTCATTTGATGAAATTGTTGGAAAGCTTACTCAAGAAAAATCTTGAATGATAGCAAGAGGGAGGATTAAGAAGCATAAGAAGGGGAGCCTGTTGCATATGTCGCCCATAACAAAAGAAAGAGATCAAAAGGAGGTCCTTCTAAAAGACCTCCTCCTCAAAGCTAAAAAGGAAGGAATGACAGATCACTATCTCATATCGAATGCTACAACTTCTACAAGAAAGGTCATTATGCTCGTGATTGTCTCGAGAAGAGAAAGAGGCCACGATACAACACCAAAAGTAATAACAATGATAAAAGAAGAAGAGACAATCAAAGGTACAACCGCGACAGAAAATATGAAAGGAAAAGAGATTCTTCAAGTGACCGTGAAGAAGAACATCATTCTCAAAAGAAGCCAAGGGCTCGCAGGTATGAAAGTAATGCTGTGAATAAATTTGAATATATTCTCATTTCTACACTTACTAGCTCTTCTCCATCGGATTCATGGGATAGGTGATTAGTTGGCAATGGGGCCACACATCACTGCTTTGGATACAAAGAAGTCCTCTCTAAACTGGTAGAGAGGGAGACTAAGTTGAAAACCATTCTTGGAGATAACTCCACTCATCTCGTAAAAGGATTTGGATCTTTTAAGTTTCAATTGAATTCTGGGAATCAGCATTGTTGCATGGTGTTATGTATGTTCCAGGTCTAATGAAGAATTGATTTCTATAACTGCATTATAAGATAAAGGGATGAGGGTTGCCTCCATCAATGGAAAGGCCTTATCTTGGCCTGTTGATTCACATATGAAAGATGCATTCACATTAGGTCTGAGATCTGAGGGACTCTACAAAGTCATAGGAAGGCCACTTTTAGCATTGGTCATAACACCAATCATCTCAGTGAATTATGGAACCGCAAGCTGGCTCATCTACACTATGATGCTCTTCTGAAATTGAAGGGACTGGTCTCAGGTATTCCCGATGTTCAAGATTAGCATGATGGAGTTTGTCCAGGTTGCGCAAGTGGAAAGAAAACAAGGGGCCCATTCCCCTCAAGTAAGAACAAAAAGACTGACATCCTCCATCTCATTCATTCAAATATATGTGGTTCGATACCTCTGCACTCAATTGGTGGTCATCTCTGTTACATCACCTTCATTGACGATTTCTCAAGAAAGGCATGGTTGTACTGCCTCAAGCACAAGGATGAAACCTTTGAAAGATTCCAGGAATTCAAAGCTTTGGTCGAAAATCAATCAAGGAAAAGAATCAAAGTTTTCAGCTCTGACAACGGAGGAGAATACATGTTAAAAGAATTCATAGCATTCTGCAAGAAAGAAGGGATCAAGAAGGAAAGTATTGTACCATACACACCTGAACAGAATGGCTTAGCTTAAAGGAGTAATCAGTCAATATTGGAAGTTGCTCGTGCCATGCTTCATGATCAAAAGGTACCAAAGTTTCTTCGCGCTGAAGCCACACATGTTGTTGTATATGTTCAAAACCGAGTGCCTCATCAAGCATTGAGAAACAAGACTCCAGAAAAAATATTTACAGGTAACAAACCCGACATCAGTCATCTTCGTATATTTGGATGTCCCGTATTCTCTCATGTGCCGAAATACAAAAGAAACAAGCTGGAAGCTACAAGTAGAAAAGGTATGTTTATGTGTTACTGTGAAAACTCTAAGGCATACAGAGTATACATTCCTAGTCAAAGGAAGGCTGAAATTAGCAAGGGACGTAACCTTTGATGAAAATGTTGTACTTTGTAAAGCAAGAGACCTTCCTCCGCCTCCCCAGGAAGACGATGATGACAAAGATATTCTAGATGGTCCTTCTATGTCTGAGTCAGATGATATTGATACTCCCATGGAGCCTATGGATCCTTTAGATCCACATCCCAGTGATCCTCCTACAAAGAAGAGACCGCTTTGGCTTTGCGACCCTATACATTTCAACATAAACAAAATGCCAGAAACTTGCTTACTCATTCATTAATCTTTGAATCTCTGAGTACAAAAATAATTGTCTGAAGGTCCAAAACTCAAAACCTTTTCTTCTCTTGAAAATTACACTAAATACAGTAAAAAGCAGTTTGGAACTGCTGTAACCAATTCTAACTACCAAAACTACTTAAGACTTCGAAGGCTGTCTATTACATGCCTTGAAAATGTCTTATTATAATTACACTGTCTTCAGAAGATAAAATAAACATCCTAATCTATAGGAATTGCTAATGATGTGGCTTCTTTTTCTGGGTCAACTGATTTGTTTTCCTTTGATGTTGATCCTTTAGGCAAGTCTATTGTCCAAGCTCTGCACTTTTTCCATATTTCTACCTTTGTCCTGGATGAATGTGTCAGATTGTGATATTCCAATCTGAATGCAGTGATTCGATCATAGGACGGCCTTTCTGTGAAAAAAGTCTTTACCATCCACAAGAGTTGAAAATGCCTCTGCAAGAAGTTAACCATTGTTTCTCCTTTAAGCACCTGGGTCTTTTCGTGTCTGTTATCACCTTTGCTTTTTGTCAATACTAGTAAGTTCTCATAAGAATTCCATGGCAAGAGATTTCCTTCAGCTCCCCAACATGATGGCAAGCCTACTCTTGCCATTTTGTCAAATGACTTATCAAACTGACTTACTGCTTCCTTGATTTCCATTAGCTTCTTTTCTGCAGCCTTTCTGAGATCATTTTTGATAATCATTTTGTTAATTTCTACTGCATACAACATTTTGTCTTGCATGTCATTCTCCTCTAATTCCTGATCTGATTTAGAGTTAATAAAATCAATGAATCTTATGGCCCAAATGGCTCTACTAATTGCCTTTTGTTTATCAGACATTATTGATTCTTCACATTCTAAAATAAGACTTTTCTCTTTTGCAACTATCATCAAGAAGCACCAATTAGATTTCATTTATGAGATGATATCAGTCCAAATGATATCTTTGGCTTGTATCAGTGAGAGATTTCCTTTTAACCTTTCTTTGAGATCTTTAATCTCAGCTTCAGCATTTCGGAAATCTGTTTTGTACTTGTCAGCTTCATTTTCTATGACTTTAATCAACTTTGTTGCAGTCTCCAGATCTGTTTGAGCCTTCTTCTGATCTCTTTCAGCGATCTGCAACTCTGTATTTAATTGAACAATTTGTGATTGAGGATCATCATTACCTATAGGGAAAACAAAAGTACAACTATGGTTATCAATATGATTTTGCAATGAAATTGCAGTTTGCTTTATTTTGGAGATTTCTTCCTCTTTCTGCATGAGTTGTTGTAAAAGCTTCTCCTTTTCCTTCTCTACCTCTGCCACTTCTGCAGCCATTGAATGTTCTCCAGTGGGTAATTTTAGCTTTTTCCTCAATGTGGATATTTCTACCTCAGCGCTTTGCATGAATTTTTGCACAGCAGTCTTGTCACTAGGGTCTACTCCAATCTTTATAATGATTTTTTTTCAATTCCTCATTCTGAACTGTTAAGGCTCTTGAATTAACCTTCTCTAACTTCAATTGTTTAATTACTTTTCCCAACATATTTTCTTCTTTTACCGCCATTGCATTAGTCTTTGTGAGATCATTTACAATTAATTGTCATGTTTGCATATGCAAATTCATTTTATCCATCAGTGGGATTTTCTTCACATCCACAGTCACATTTACAGTGTTGAAACTGTTGGAAGAACCAATTGACATGTCTATAGGATGTGACAGGGCAATTCTAAATTGATCTTTCTCAAGATCCATTACAGTCAACAATCTTGTTTGATCAGCAACAACTTGATGTTCAGCTTTGGCCTCCATGCTAGCCTTCATCTTCTAATTTCTTTCCTGAATTTGTGAAAACATATGTTTGATCAAAGGCACCTGTTCATGAGAAGCTTCATGACTCCTGGGTGAAGCAGGAGCATTTTGCTCTTCTCCCAAATGTAAAGAAAAAACAGGTGAATTAGATGTAGGATCTTTAGCAAACTTTGTTCTCTTTTCAGCTCCGTGCTCCTCATCCTCTAGATCAATAACCACTTCTTTGTTTCTTTTATTTGTTTTCTCTGCTATGACACGAGTCTGAATATTTGCACCTACTGAACTCATCATACCTTCACTTGCTACCTTCTCCTGTTCTGGCCTACTTTCATGAATGAAAGCAGAGTACCCATTCTCAGTTCTTCTATTTGAAATTACACCAAAAGGGTCATAAGCCCAACTTTCTCCTAGTAGCATATGCATCTCATCTAACATTCTTGTTACTTCATCAAATGCCTGCCTCATATTGACTATGAAAGGGCCTACAATCATGGGAAATTTATACATATGTCCTTTTTTCATAGGCACAAAATGAACCTGATCAACATTTAGGCTCTGTCTAATAAACTCTAAAGCAAAAAGCCTCATTGGTACAAACGTTGGGAGTCTATAAGGCTCAACACTTGCTCCATACAGCCTTATTTCAGAGTAATCCTCAAAAACAAACCAATCTCCATATTTGCAATTGTTTCCTAAATGCAAAAACTCCTGAGCTTTAGGTAAGAAACAGGGAGGAGGAATTCCATTCAATATCTTATATGCAACTGACATGTAATAGTTAGCAAAATCAAACAATCTGCCCTCATTTTGCTCCCTTCTAACTACATCTGTCGAGAATATCACTGATTGCCTTATTTTGTTTGCATCCATAATATTTAGACCTAAATGCATGAATTCTTCCACATTCTGATATAAGAACAAGCATACTATCAATGAAGGAAATTTGAAAGAACCTGTTAATGAAAGGCTCATTAGCTGTGAATTGACTGCTTCCTGCCAATATGATGGAATATCCAGCACCATTTCTGGCTTCATCATCATAGCAAACATCCCTAGGACTGATTGTCCACTGTATTATCATCATTTTTACCCAGAATTTTTGTAATGTTACTTAATACAGGACAAGTCTCTGCGTCAAAAACCTCCATAGCAAACTCCTTACAGTTTGGCTGAAAATGCTTCATGTCAGGTTTCAAATAAAACATGAACTGATTAAACTCTTCACTTGCAAGATTATCATAATAATGTATCAGCAAATCGTCAGAAAATTGGATGGATGACTCTGACTCGGGATAGCAAAGGGCTTGGCGGATTAACAGGGTGGACACTTGCAGAACGTTCTCTCCTTGGGAATTCATAACAAAACACTTCCCTAGATACATGGCTAACACCAACCAATAGATAAATTCAAGGAAAAGATGGGTCTTGGGAATGCATGCAGAAAGAATGCCGGACTTGACCATGGCAGAATAAACAAGGGAAGCAGTATCATTCAAGATAACTTGTTGATAGAAAGGAAAGTGAATTACAGAACATATGGTATCTTGAATATCCCCCTCAGTGTCCATGAGAGGGATATGACTAGCTGAACCTGATAGAGATGACCGTTTAGCCATGGTTGAAAATTTACGCGAGAACAATTCACAGGGTGGTCAAATTTGTGCAGGCAAAGGAAAACTAAAACAGGGTGCAACGCAACAAATTACAAGTGTTTTGAAAAACCAATAAAAATCTTCTTTAAATAGGTGGCACAGCTTTTAAATTTAATGCTGACAAGATGCGCCAGCGAACCGTTGATTCCATCCGACGTGGAAGCTAGTTGTGAACAGCTCAGTGTCTCACGTCACTACGGGGGCTCCCGAGGTACGAAAGAGAACTTTGGTTGGTGCTCCCGCAGTCGATCTCCACCGTTCATCTCTATTGTCCCCGCAATCAACCCGGTCAACTACAAAGGCACTTGTCTCGATATCTTGCGCATTGATTGTGTACGCGGGTTGGGCCTTTTGATAAAAACTTTTAACATCACCGCTTTCCGCCCAACAAATCAATCGATTTTTAAGCATCCAATGCAGAACCCACTTATATAAAGTTTTAATGTTTAAACTTTAACTCAGATATAGCGAACATAAATATTTTTCATGCTAAAGTATAAGAATTTTGATACTTAAAAATATTTTTCATGCTAAAGTATAAAAATTTTGAGACTTAAAAATATTTTTCAACAATTTCTATTTTTTATATTTTCAAATATTTGAAAAATAAAAGCATATGCAAATGATCCACAACACTCCCCAAGCTTGGTATGCTCGCATTGACATCTATCTAATGAAACTAGGTTTCACAAGAAGCAATGTTGATCCCAACCTCTATTTTAAAGTTGCCCAAGGTTTGTCACTGATTCCGGTTCTATATGTTGATGATCTATTCGTAACAGGAAGTGAACCGTTGATGATCGAATGTAAGAGATACTTAGCCTTTGAATTCGAGATGAAAGACCTCGGTCTCATGCACTACTTTTTGAACCTTGAGGTGTGGCAAAGACCTAGCGAGATTTTTCTCTCACAACAAAAGTATGTAGTGAAGTTGCTGGAAAGGTTTGGTATGACCGAGTGCAAATCCATGACTACTCCGATGGAGATGAATTTCAAGAAGTTGTGTGGAAAAATAGTTGGCCCTTATATAGAAAATCCATCCGAGTATAAATAGTTGATTAGGGCCCTGATGTTCCTCGTGAACACCCGTCCAAATATATGTTATGCAGTTAACACATTGAGTCAGTTCATGACTGAGCCCCTTCATGCGCACTGGATTGCAACCAAACATGTATTGAGATAATTATAGGGATCGATCACACTTGGTCTGAGATATACCACTAGAGATATCCAACTTCATGGAAACACTGACTGGGAGGTAATGTCACTGACAGAAAGAGTACATATGGATGTTGTTTCTGTCTTGGTTCTACCATGATATGTTGAACGAGCAAGAAGCAAAATTCGGTAGCATTGAGCACCACGGAAGCAGAATACATTGCTGCTAGCACAGCGAGTTGTGAAGCTGTGTGGTTAAGGAAGCTCTTTGGCGAGCTCTTTGACACTACAATGATATACTGTGATAACAAGAGCGGGATCCATTTGGCAGAGAATCTTGTATTTTATGACAAGTGCAAGCATATCGAGATCCAATATCACTTTATCCGTGACATGGTGCAAAGAGGAGTTGTTGACTCCACCACATATCGAATGACGAGCAAATAGCAAATATTCTCACGAAGGCACTACCGAAAGGAAAGTTCTTGGTCTTCATAGAACAGCTTCGACTGATGGATGTAGCCCCTCCAGATAAGGGGCAGCACTGATCGAGGACACTGAGCAAGCTCTTCCTACCCTGCTTGAGCTCTCGAGGTGAGAAATTGAGGGAAAGGGCTCTTGGGGTGAGGGATCTCTAGATAATATGGCACTTACCTATCTGTTACCCAGGGTTGAGATGTTGCTCCCCTATCTGGTCTATTCAAAGTATACCCCGGTTGGCATCATACCCTCAAGTAAGGCATGATGGGAATACCTCTCCTCGTTTGTCCAACGAGTTGAGTGTACTTGGGGTGTACAACCCAAGTCGATTATGATGCAGGTGTTCTACCACATGACTGATGAGAGTCATCGAAGGGAAGATCAATAGGCAACAGGATTGGGTTGAGATTTGCTCCCTTTTCATGATTCTGGGTTGAGACTGAGCTCCCCTATGAGATCCCAGGGTCGAAGATGTGCTCCCCTGTGTGATGGATTATCATGTTGCTAGGTATGGGTGGAAGCTATTGCTCCCTGATTCTTCTTCTTCTAGATTCGAGAAAGTTTCAACAGATAGAGTTGAGTCATGATGACACCTTGATGTACAGATCTACAAGCAGAGATTACCAAGTGGAATTCTTCCGAGTTGATAGGGAGTGTTAATTTTTGCAACTAGAGTCATATTCCACTTTGGACAACTCAGATGGTTGAGATTATAATTTCATTAGATTCCTCTTTTCGGGAGGACCAAAATCGACATATAGATCGCCCCAATCAGTTAAGCAGAAATTAAGTTATTAATTATTTTATTATTTTACGGATCGGCCTCAACACGTGGATTTGGTCCCTCACAAAGTTATAAATAGAAGCGACCCCAAGATCATCCGCACACATTCACTCATGATATTTTCTTCATGCTCTTTTTGTATTGGTTCATATTTTATGTTTTCACTTACACAGGTTCGTCAGGGGAAGCTCCTGCAAGGGTTCGAGATTGCAGACGAGAGGTTCAAATAGATCTGGGTCTTCTGGGCCTGAGCCGTGGGCACATTACTGAAGCTTCCGGGCCTGAGCCGCGGGCACAGTACTAAAGTTTCCGGGCCTAAGCCGCAAGCACAGTAATAAAGTTTCCGGGCTAGAGCCGTGGGCAGACCATGTTGAGGTCGCGACTGAGCGGTATAACCACGAGCAGACCTTGTTCAGGGCACAGCTAGGGTTTCTTAGTTAGATCGGGTTGATCTGGACCACAACCGCGGGCACAGAGTGCTTAGGTCGCAGTCAGGGATGCTATAACCGCGAGGTCACAGTGTTAAGGTCACGGCTAAGGAATTTTATGGGCAGATCTGATTTGGATCAGAGTCAATTGCTTGCGCAGTGTCTTCATTCATTCGTTGCTCAATCACAGTCACTTTAGAATAGTCATTGACATCATTCTGAATTTAGATCTACAACTTGGCAACTGAGATCGCTTGGTTTTGGCAGTACATCGAATCAAAGTTTTTTATGTTGTAGATTTGCAGATCTGAAGATATGACATACTTGTTTCAACTATATATATGTATCGAGCTCATTGTACTCTCTCCTGAAAACTTTTATGACGATCTATTGAAGAAAAAGATTTGAAAGGGTTTCCCCCATAGTGCGGTTTTTCCCTGGTCTTGGACCAATCTGCTGTCTCTTCTTTATCATTGCATGCATTGTTCTATCTTTAGTTACTATTTCTGGTTATTTACACTGCTAATATTTGGATGCACTGTTAATGAAAAGTAATTTGGGCCAAAGTAATTGATTCAGCATAGAACAATATGAAAAAATTAACACATAATGGCATCAGAATGTTGTTTTTGGCACGTCCTCTTCTCGTACTTGGATTTGATGGTACCCTGATCACAAATCAATCTTTGAAAAGTAAACTACTCCATGAAATTCATCCAGTTATTCATCGATCCTGAGAATAGGGTACCTGTTTTTTATGGCTTTCTTCTTGAGGGCTCGGCAATCAATGCACAATATCCATGTGCCATTCTTCTTCTTTACCAAGACCACGAATGAGGAGAAGGGACTCGAGGATGATGTGGCCCATTTGTAACAACTCGAGGATGGTTTTTTTTTCGTCCTTGAATTTCTTTGGATGTTGGTAGGGCATGGTGATTACAGGCTTAGCTCCCTCTTTCAGTTCTATAATGTGCTTGAATCCTCTCTTAGGAAGATATCCTAGAGAAATGTCACCAAACACTAAAGCATACTTGTCTATTATTTGTTGAATACTTTCCCTGTATTGTGGTTTATCATTGTTGGGGACCTTTTGGCTCATGATCCTCTAGTCCGTTGCATATGCGACATCGTCGTACCTAAAGATAGATACCATTCTTCTGCTTGAATTGACCTGTGGCTTGTCATTTTCCATGCCTCTCAGAACCACTTTGCTATATTTGGAACTTTAAACTCCATTTCCAATGCCTAGTAGTCCATCGTGTGCTTTCCCATAAAATACAACCACTAGACCCCTAGTACCATATTGATGAATGCAAGATTTATCACATAAAAATCACTAGTAGAAGTATAACTACCAAGTGTTGCACTCAAACCTAGTATCATTCGAGTGCAATCCAAGTTGTAATCATCCGCAACTATTACATCCAAACCTTCGATCTCTTTGGTGGGAAGTCCTCTTTTGGCCACCAGTGTTGCATCAATGAAATTGTGTAGCTCCTCCATCAATTAGTGTTGTGATGCGTTGCCCCTTGACAGCTCCTCTGACCCTGAAGGTGTAATACTTGGGTGTACCTGAAAGGGTTGCAATCTTGACTTGGGGACGAGACTTCCTTTCTCCACTGGCCTTTTGTTCACCTTTCGCTTCTTTTGGTGGTTCTTCCTTGGAACTGCTAGGTTTTCCTTCTTCTTTTACTTCCTTTGGCAATGGCTCTTCTTCGATACTTACAGTGCCCTCTTCTCCTTCTTCTTCGTCGTCAGAGAGCACTTCGATGTAGTGAATCTTCCCCTTTCCTAAACAGCGATGTTCAAGTTCCCATGGTTCCCTGCAAGTAAAACATAGTTTTTTCCTCCTTAGTTCGCCTCGGGTCTCCTCATCTAACCTGTCCCTTTTGGGCCAATCGCATTGAGGGACCTTCTTCACCCTATCTTTAGAAGGAATGAAAGGTTTGGGAGGGGCTTTCGATTGGACTATTGCATTCCCCATATCATGAGTATTCTTGATAGCCTCTTGAAGGGTAGTGGGGTTGAATGCTTTTACCCAACCTTGCAGTGGTTCGAATAAAGCTTCTACAAAAAGCATGATTAATCTTTCTTTGGATACATCTGTTACCATGACTGCGATATGTTCAAATTCGGAAATAACTCTTCATGCAATCCTATTTAATTGAGAAGTGTCAGTTCTCTGAAGTGGATGTCTAGGTCCTTTCGGTCAAATATTTCTATCAACCTTTGCGTAAAATCTTCATAAGAGGTAATGTTGGCATGCCCCAATGTTACTAGACCATGATACCACCATTCATGCACTCCCCCTTCTAGGTGTAATGTGGAAAATTGGATCGCGTCTGCTTCTGCCATAGGGTTGAGTCTAAAGTAGGTGTCCAATTTTTGCACCCAAGCTCTTGTTGTACATTTAGATGTCCAATCAAATGAGGGAAGGGTAAGTTTACTCACCTTGCATATTAGATCGAAATTAGGTTTTCCTCTGGGTCTGTTTCTGAATCTGAAATTATTGTATTCATTGAAGGCCATGGCAGCTCGCGTGTTCTCCTCTAGAGTTGCATATTCTCGAAAATAACCATCCAGCAGTGTATTTGGTTCAACAGATTCTTGGTTTGTCGTGGCTTGATTATTCGTAAATTGAGGAAGCAACGGTTGGTGATTCCTTCTGTTGGTTGATCCCTTCTGTTGGTTCCCCTGGTGTTATGAGGACCAGGGTTATGATTCCCATTCCCATCCATCTAGCTCCATTGTTGCAAGCAACACTTTCATTTCCTATGAGATGATTCATAAGTTAAGCAAGTTGTTGTTGACCCTATGCCAATGTTTGCATTAACTATTGTCCTTGTTGCTGGCCTTGTAATATCAAATTTGATATTTATGTTTGTCAATGTATCAGTACATGTAAGAGATCCCTGGTGTTTGGATCTCCTCATTCCTCCTTACCTTCCATGTTGCCTTGTGATTACCCTTATTCTTCCTGACTGTAACAATACTCGTATCTCCCGTTAACATGCACAAAACTCATAGGCTGGCAGGATTCCAGCGCTCTAATACCACTGTAATATACTAGGGTTTTTTTTGCACGAAGATGCTAGGATTTTTACCAAATTTTCCAATTACACATTAATTCTATGCAATTAATCAAATCTACAATCAACCCTCTTATTGATGCGACAAACTGAACAAACTTTCTTAAATAAGAACAAGCAATATGGCACATAATGAATTCAGTTCTTTCGTCCACAATGCAATAATCCCATACTAATGAAGCATAGCACAAATAATTCAAAGACAATGCACTGTCCCCGCACTAATGAAACGAAGCACAAATAATTCAAGGCAATGAACTGCCCCCACACGAATGAAGCGTAGCACAAATAATTCAAAGGCAAATATATTTTAATGTCCAACCAAAACTCCTGACACAAGTCATTCTTAATTTACGTTCTTGACCTTTGATGCCAATTGTTCCGCCACAGAAAAGCCGCACTGCTTCAAACTTCATTAACCACGAACTGAGCCCTTCATATGCTGCTTACAGGAATTCGCTCATCCACACTTGACTGCAGAAACCCAGCAATCACCGGTTTGAAACTAGGTTGGATTTTCAATAAATCCGTAGAGACTATTCTGCTACGATCTCCGCTTATTGCCACAACCAACGTCCACTCATCAGCCTTTGATACAAAACAATGCTAATTTTCCAATAATTAACCTCGCTGACCTATTCAAATGCATCTTCCCATCGACTGAATTCGGATTGCATCGGGGTTCTCTTCCAGTTACGACCTTCAAAACAAATTTGTTAATTATAAACTGCCAATCCCCATTAATTTCCTTCTTTCGATGTTGAAATTTGGTTACCAGAGGACAGGTGGTTCCCTAAGGCTTTGATCTTTGGCCTAGGGAAAAGTGTCCAAAAGAATTTAATTTTTCTCCTAAAGTGATTTTATAAAGTTATAAAGCCAAATCTAATTTAAAAGTGACTTTAAGTGATAAAGTTACTAAAGTCTAATTTTAAAGTGACTTTAATAAAGTCAATGTAAAATTAGAAAGGAAAAGTGACTTTGGAAATAAATGACTAAGTGGGTCTTTATTAAAGTGGGGTGAATTAAAAAATAGAAAGTGAGATTTAAATGAGTATTTAATCTCAGCCCTAGATCTCAATCTATCTCAGCCATTGGATTTAGGGATTCCCCAAAAGTCACTTAGGGTTAGGTTAAAGGAGGAAAAGGAGGAAAAGGTCATTCATTCTTTCATGAGCAGATTGGGAGAAGGAGAGAAGGAGAGCTGGAGATTTTTCTGAGCAGTGAGAAGAAGGAGGGCAGCAGTGAAGAGATTTCAGCAAAGGTATAGCAGCATTTATTGGCACACATACTGAGGCAGAAAATTTGTACAGCAAAGGAGAGGCAGTGTTTCCAAGTGAGGAGGCACAGAAATCGAGGAAGAGGTTACAGCAGCAAGCATGCACTCCAAGGCACAAAAATCAGGCATGTTTTTCAAGGAAGAGGGTGGCTGTCATTTCTGGCACAAAAACCGAGGAAGATGACAGCAACTACAATTCTGTTTTTTTGGCACAGATTTCGAGAGAGGTTGCTGTACAAAATCTGTACAGTCCGTACAACTAAGTATGGCTATTTTGGCATGCTTCCCGAGGTGGCCGTACAACATTTAATGCTGTCCTAAGGTGTTGTAAATTTTTTGTTTTCTGTTGTTGCTGATTTGGCACAATTTTCGAGGCAGTGTGCAAGCACAGAAATCGAGATAAGTCTGTAAATTGGTTGCTGGAATTTTTTCTGAGTTTTTCTTGTTTCACTGTAAAAAGCAATATTCAGAAAAATAAAAGAGAAGCTCTCAAACTGGTTTTCCCCAAGAGTTGTAGGGGGTTTTTCCAGGGTCATGTTGACCAAAAATATCAGTGTTAAATGTGTTGAATGGTTGTTTTATGCTTGCTGATTTTTATTTCTGCATTTTCCAGCATTCTGTAAATTTTCCAGAATTTGTGTTTTCAGCAAAAATTTATTTTCCAGTTTGTTGAATGTAAGGATATGGGAAAGGGCATTTAACTATTTGGAGAAATAAGGTGAAACTGAAAACCGGGGTGGGAAAACAAGAAATTTCTACATGGTATCAGAGCTTGAGTGCTGAAAGTGCAGTTTGGGACAGCAAGGAGAAAAATACAGCCTGCTGATTTTTCACTCAGAAAATTCCAGCAAGCTGATTTTTTCACAAACAGAATTTTTATCTTTACTATAGCAGTGCTATTTTTCAGTTTTAGGACAGCAGGATGTCATTGGGATTGAGGGTGGAGGATAGGTTGGATGGGCATACCAATTACAACGTTTGGAAGGAGAGAATGCAGAGTATCTTTGAGGAGGCAGAAGTCTGGGATATCATGGTTCATACCACACAGCAGCCTGTTAATGTGCCTACTGATCCTGTTCAGTTGGCAGCATATAACAGAAAGAACAACAAGGGTAAGAGACTGATTCTAGACGGAATCAAGGACCATTGCATTCCTCATGTGAGAGGAAAGAGAAATGCTCATGAGATGTGGACAGCATTGTCCAATCTCTACCAGAGTACCAATGAGAACCGGAAAATGGTCCTGAAGGAGAAGCTGAAAACCATTAAGATGGGTAAAACTGATAGTGCAGCTGGATATCTCACAAAGATTACTAATGTGAGAGATGAGTTGGCAGCAATTGGAGAGGTCATTCCACCCATTGAGTTGGTGCGGATTGCAGTGAATGGCCTCTCCAGCTCATGGATGAACTTTGCTGATGGGGTTTGTGCACGTGAGACCCTTCCCACATGGGAGAGGTTTTGGGATGATTGCATTCAGACAGAGATCAGGAAGGGTCAGCTTGGGGCAGCCAAGCCAGTTGAGCAGGGTGAGGATGTAGCACTGTTGGCAGGAGGCAAGAAAGGCAAAGGAAAGAAGCAAGCTTCCACAAGTAGTGGTGGGGGCAAAGGCAAAGGTAAAGGTAAACAGGGTAACACACAGAAGGACTATTCCAAGGTGAAGTGTTGGAATTGTCAGAAGATGGGACACTATGCAGTTGTGTGTCCGGAGAAAAAGAAGAAGAAGGGGAAGAACCAGAGCATGGCAGCTTCAGCAGAGGTTGAGGACTTTGCAGATCGCTTTGACCAGGAGTTTGGGTTCATTGCGTGTGAGTCCTCTAGTGCAGGATTACCTGCCACAGAGGTTCAGAGGGAGCATGCATTTCCCTCGACTAGCGAAGCATCTTCGGGTATCTGGTATGTGGACAGTGGGGCTTCACGTCATATGACAGGAGTCCGTGAGTACTTCTCAGAGCTTTCAGAGAGTGGCACTGATATAGAGGTAGTACTCAGTGATGACAGAGTTGTTAGAGCAATCGATGTGGGAACACTGACATTTCACAGGGAACCCAAACCTCCCTTGAAGGTGTCAGATGTTCTTTATGTGCCAGGGATGAAGAAGAACCTCATATCCGTCTCAACTTTGGAGGACAGAGGATATGAAATACTGTTCAGGGGAGGACAAGTGCTGATATATCCCATGGGCGCTCCAGCTAATTCAGCTAGAGTGATAGGTGTACGCCATGCAAAGGTGTACAAGTTTGCATTTCAGCCCCTTTTGGCATTGAGCAATAGTAACGACAGCAGAGCTAGCAGTTCTGAGCTGTGTGAAATTTGGCACCGCAGGATGGGGCATATGTATCATGGAGCCTTGAGGACTTTGTGGGAGATCACTACAAGTGTGCCAGATTTCAGTACTGATCACTTTGATACTTGCAGAGGATGTGCGATGGGCAAGTTTGCCAAATCCCCTTTTCCTAGCAGTGACAGCAGAGCGACTGCGATACTTGATTTGATTCATTCCGATGTGAGCGGTCGGATGTCTCATGTTTCCTTGAGTGGATATGAGTACTATGTTTTATTCATTGATGATCACTCCAGGAGGACCTGGATTTATTTCTTGAAGACCAAGAGTGAGGTCTTCAAGCGGTTTTAGGAGTTCAGAGCTCTTGTGGAGACACAGACAGGTCGGAAGATCAAGTCCCTCAGGTCAGACAATGGAGGAGAGTACACCCTTGGAGAGTTTGTTGACTATTGTGCAGAGGCAGGCATTAGGAGGGAGTTCATTGTTCCTTACAACCCCCAGCAGAACGGGGTTGCGGAGAGGAAGAACAGATCCATCGGAGGGGCTGCCAAAGCCATGTTACATGATCAGGGGTTGCCATTGTTTTTGTGGGCAGAGGCCTGCAACACTGCTGTTTATTTGCAAAACAGGAGTCCGCATCGTGCCTTGGGGCATATGACTCCGGAGGAGGCTTTTTCTGGGAAGAAGCCTGATATTGGTCATCTTCGTATCTTTGGGTGTATTACATACTCCTACATACCCAAGGAAAAGAGGACCAAACTAGAGCCCACCGCAGAGAAGGGTATCTTTGTGGGCTACAGTGAGACCTCAAAGGCCTTTCGGAAAAGAGGACCAAACTAGAGCCCACCGCAGAGAAGGGTATCTTTGTGGGCTACAGTGAGACCTCAAAGGCCTTTCGGATTTACATTTTTGCACAGAGGAAAGTTGTTGTCAGGCGGGATGTGAAGTTCGAGGAGGATAGGGCCTTTAGGAGGTCACGGGAGTTAGACTATCTGGATCAGCCAGACCCTTAGTAGAAGCTGAGTCAGTCACAGGGATCCAGTGGGCAGGAATTAGGAGGATTCAGAGGTACATCTATGACGAAGTCAGGTCGGTTAGTGAGCAGTGGCTCACAGAGTCAGAGGGGTGGTGCTTCGGGCAGCATGCAGAGCAGTCCACAGAGAAGTTCACTAGGGAGTCCACTGATGGACAGTTCACACGGTACCTCAGCTTCTACAGGTTCAGGTGCAGGAAGGAGGACAACAGACAGATAGTCAGGAGTTCAGGCTCCTGATGATGATGATGAGGAGGAGTTTCATTCTCCAATGGGAGAAGTATGCTCAGGGAAGAGGAAGCCCAAGTGGCTTCAGGACACCTTGAGAGAGGCCACATCTGTTGCTGGGCCTAAGAGGCCGGTTAGAGAGAGCAGACCACCTGAGAGGTTTTGTAGCTATATGGCAATGGCTACCAACATCCTTGACTCTGAGCCTTCTAGCTATGAGGAGGCAGCTAGCCAGCAGGTCTGGAGAGAGGCCATGTAGGAGGAGTATTCTTCTATCATGAAGAATGATGTTTGGGAGGTGGTGCCGAGGCCTGAGGGCAAATCCATGGTTACTTCCAGATGGCTTTACAAGTTAAAGCATGTTGCAGATGGCAGCATTGAGAAATTCAAAGCGAGGTTTGTGGCTAGAGAGTTCTCCCAAGTAGAGGGAGTTAATTATGAGGAGACCTTCGCTCTCGTGGCTCGATATACTTCAATCTGCTCCATTATATCAATAGCAGCAAAGATGGGTTAGAAGATCCACCAGATGGATGTGAAGACCGCATTTCTCAATGGCTTCATACAGGAGGAGGTGTACATTGAGCAGCCACAGGGCTTTGAGGTGCATGGGAAGGAATCCCATGTGTGCAGACTGAAGAAGGCCCTTTATGGCCTGAAGCAAGCTCCCAAAGCTTGGTACTCCAGGATAGATACATACTTGCAAGAGATGGGTTTCACAAAGAGTGAGGCAGATCCGAACCTTTACTATATTGTGATAGGTGAGGAGTCTCTCATTCTGGTGTTGTATGTGGATGACTTGGTCATTATGGGTGCAGAGAGACTCATAGAGCACTGCAAGAGAGATCTTGCGGCGGAGTTTGAGATGAAGGACATCGGCTTGATGCATTACTTTTTGGGTTTGGAGGTGGGGCAGGAGGAGGGGCATTTCTTCCTGGGACAGGGGAAGTATATTGTGGACATCCTTGGCAGATTCCACATGGAGGATTGTAGACCCATGTCGACACCGATGATCACCAACCGGAAGAAGCTTCATGCTTCGGATTCCGAGTTGGTGGATCCCACATTGTACAGACAGCTGATTGGTTCCTTGATGTATTTGGTCAACACTAGACCAGATATTTGTTTTGCAGTCAACACGATGAGTCGGTTTATGTGTGAGCCTAGGAAGGTTCACTGGGTGGCTGCAAAACACATTTTGCGATACTTGCAGGGGACAGTGGATTATGGTCTGGACTACAGGCAGGGGGATGGAGTGAGATTGGCAGGTTACACAGATTCTGATTGGGCAGGTTGTGCTTCTGATAGGAAGAGCACTTCAGGGTGTTGTTTTGGGTTGGGTTCGGCAGTGGTGTCATGGTTCAGCCGAAAGCAGCAGTCAGTAGCATTGAGTTCAGCGGAAGCAGAGTATATGGCAGCCAGTCTAGCTAGTTGTGAGGCCATCTGGTTTCGCAAGATGTTGTTTGGCTTATTTGGTCAGCCGTTGAGACCTTCAGTGATTTACTGTGATAATCAGAGTTGCATTAAACTCACGGAGAATCCAGTATTTCATGACAGGTCAAAGCATATCCGGATCAAATATCATTTCATCAGAGACTATGTTCAGAAGGGAGCTGTGAAGCTTGAGTATATTCCCACTGATGAGCAGGTTGCAAATATTCTTACCAAAGCCTTACCATGGGGCAAGCATGTCTACTTCAGAGACAAGATGGGTGTGGTGAGGAACACCTTCCTCGGTAAGAAGGAGTGTTGAAATTTGGTTACCGAAGGATAGGTGGTTCCCTAAGGCTTTGATCTTTGGCCTAGGGAAAAGTGTCCAAAAGAATTTAATTTTTCTCCTAAAGTGACTTTATAAAGTTATAAAGTCAAATCTAATTTAGAAGTGACTTTAAGTGATAAAGTTACTAAAGTCTAATTTTAAAGTGACTTTAATAAAATCAATGTAAAATTAGAAAGGAAAAGTGACTTTGGAAATAAATAACTAAGTGGGTCTTTATTAAAGTGGAGTGAATTAATTACTTTTATATATACGAATCCCGCTCTGCGCCTGCTCCTTTGGCCTGCGCAGCCACTACATGAGCGCTGCTCACGGCCCTCCGTGCTGCAGCTTCGGCCCTCACGGCCTTTGGAGCTCTCGATCCAGCCAAGATCAGATTGGATCCGTCCTCCAGGCACCCGATCCCGCCTCTGGCCTCTCCAGAGCTGCGCCTTCTGATCTGTGGCTCGTCTTTTGCTGGATCTGCTGCCCAGATCCTTAGCTGCGCCTTGGTTCTGACTCTGCTCGGTCTTGGAAATGCCTCTCGTGTCTGGAGCAGGAAAAGTGTGTTTCTGATCTGGACTATGGAGACCCAAGGCTCGCCTCTCGGGCCCTCTCAGTCTTCTCCTCCGGATGACTCTGCCGCTTTCTCTTCCTTGATTGCTTCGTTGCCTAAGAAGAAGAAGCCTGACGCCTCAAAGTTCGTTAAGAAGCTTTTACGGGTCTCTGGCCCTCTCCTAAATCAACCGAAAACTTGGTCGTCAGGAATTGGATTCCGCTGATCAAGAATAAAGTCACTTCGTACTTTCTTGGAAGAGGCTACTTCTTGTTCGAATTCAACACCAAGGAGGATAAAGACCTGATCTTCAGGAATGGACCCTATTTCATGGGACCTCAGGGTCTCTACCTCAACAAATGGACCCCAGACTTTGATCCGGCTGTGGACGTACCGTCGGCTGTCCCCGTTTGGGTAAGGCTCCCCAACCTTCCGGTACACTGTTGGAATTGGGACTCCCTCAAACATATTGGCAACTCATTGGGCAAATTCATAGACAAAGCCAACAACAACGATCAATATGATTGCGCCCGGATCTGTGTCGAGGTAGATCTTGAGGTGGGTCTTCCGGAGGCCATCAAACT
The DNA here is from genome assembly GCA_034641835.2 of Pinus albicaulis. Classification (NCBI taxonomy): domain Eukaryota; kingdom Viridiplantae; phylum Streptophyta; class Pinopsida; order Pinales; family Pinaceae; genus Pinus; species Pinus albicaulis. Next base: position 1,585,740,767 of record CM076581.1, read on the forward strand.
AAAGGTTGGAAGCTGGACGCATGTTCAAGTCCTGGACTACGAACAGCTCCCTTTCAAATGTCGCAAATGTCACATATACGGCCATTTTGCTAGAGGATGCCTGAATAAAAGCGATCCAGAAAAAGGAAAGGAGGAAGGATGGAACCAAGTCAAAAGGCCAAAGACAAACCACAAGAAAGCCGGGGCACAAGGATCTCAACCTGCCGCTGCCCAAAATGTATCCTCGTCAAGAAGTCAAGAAAATAGGTACGAGATCCTAAGCTCTGCGGAAGAAGCCCCCAGGGAAGAGGAGAGGCCCGTCAAACCAGCAGAAAAATCGACCTCAGCAGGAACAAGACCCGAAGAGAGCATCATGGCAAGGGACAAAGAAAAGCAAACAGAAGCCTCTGAGGAGGAACCTGACTCAGAAGAGTCCGAGGAAGATGGAGAAATCAGAGACACGCAGACTTCGGTCAGAAGATCTGCAAGGGGCCGAAAATCTGCAAGAGAAAAGAGAGATCAGGAAACCTACAAAGACAAACTCCAGGGTAGTCAGCCCACGTTGGAAAAACTCCTCAGCAAGAATACGAAAACGGTTAAAAATCAAGCTCATGGCTCCAGGGGAGCCTCCCATCAAAGAAATAAATGATGAAGACCATCTCCTGGAACTGCAGAGGAATGGGGAGTAAAGTAAAAGAAGAAGCAATAAGAAGTCTAATAAGAAGAGAAACCCCGGACATTCTTCTGATCCAGGAGACTAAAATGGAGGACAAGGAGTTCCTCCAAATCAGCAAAAAGTTTTGGAAGGGAATCAACGGACTAGCAGTATCATCAAGGGGAGCCTCTGGGGGTTTGGGCTCTCTCTGGAACCCCCTCAAGTTCAAACTGGTCTCAGAGGTGCACAACAGCCATTGGCTATTCTTGAAGCTACACTCTGTAGAAACAAGGGAGGCTATCTGCCTGTTCAATGTCTATGTACCTAATAATATAGGGGAGAAAAGGGAGTGCTGGGACTCTATTAGGCAACTGGCGGAGACTGAGAACCTGGGAAACCTCATTATTGCAGGTGACCTAAACATTACCCTACGCTCGGTGGAAAAGCGAGGAGGCACAATCGTAAGGGACCCAGCAAGGGAGTGGGTGGAAGACCTCATGCAGGACTGGGATCTGCTCGATATCCCTCCAGATAACGGTAAGTACACCTGGACCAATAAAAGAATAGGCCCTGGTCATATTGCTGCTAGACTTGATAGATGTTTGGTGTAGAGTTCTTTTCTTTTGCTTGGATTAGAATACAGGTTACACATCCTTCCTTGCAGTGTCTCAGATCATAAGCCCATTATGTTAGAGATGTCAGGACCCAAGGATCTGGGTCCCATCCCTTTCAGGTTCAACGCTCTTTGGGTTAAGGAGCCCGAGTTTAATAACTTGGTTCAAGACAGTTGGAAAATGCCAGTGAAGGGTTCTCCCTTCTTCATCTGGGAAGAAAAGCTTAGAAGGTTAAAAGCTGCCCTCAAAACATGGGCCAAAGCTCTTCCCACCCCTGCTCAAGAGAGAAAGCAGGCCCAAGACAATCTTATTCAGCATCAAGCCCAAAGTGAGGATGTAGAAATCACCGCTAAAGTTTTAGACAAGGAGGAGGTGCTTCAACAAATCTACCACAAAGCCTGCCTCTCAGAGGAAGAGCATTGGAGACAAAAATCCAGGAATCTATGGCTCAAAGCGGGTGATAGAAATTCTGCCTTCTTCCATAAACAAGCTCAAGCAAGGAAAAGTTTTAATTCTATAGCAGAAATTAAAGATGGCAATTTGATCCACAAAGACAATGAGAGCATAAAGAAGGCAGCCTTCAACCACTTCCAAAATCTCTACAAAGAAGAGGGAGAGTCTGATCCAAATTCCAAATTTTTGGAGGCGATACCTTCAAGGATCTCCCCCTTTATTAATCAGCAGCTCGAAGTAAAGATCTCCATCCAAGAAATAAAAGAGGCCCTAGACAGTATGGAGCCCGACAAAGCCCCAGGCCCGGATGGCTACACAGCCAGATTTCTTCAAACTTGCTGGCAGATAGTGGAGAAAGATCTCTACAAGATGATCCTGAAATCACAAAATTGTCAAAAAATTGGGGGCAGCACCAACTCTGCCTTTCTTGCCCTTATTCCCAAGGAAAAGGGTGCAAAAGAATTTAACCGGTTTCGCCCAATCTCCCTTTGCAACATTGGATACAAACTAATTACAAAGGTAATTGCAAATAGGTTAAAAAGCATCCTTCCAGCAATCATACCTGAGAATCAAGGTGGATTTGTCCAAGGGAGACAGATTGTCGATAACTACATTATGGTGCAAGAGGCAATACATTCAAGCCAACTTCGTAAAGAGAAGGGTATGGTGATAAAACTAGACCTGGCAAATGCCTTCGATCGTGTCAGGCAAAGTTTCCTATGGGAAGCCTTGAAAAAGTTTGGCTTTGGACAGGGATTTGTAAATTGGATTCGAGCTTGCATAGCTGACCCTTGGATTTCCCCCTTGGTGAATGGGCGGGCAACTGGCTTCTTCAAAGCCTCAAGAGGGCTCAGGCAAGGCTGCCCCCTCTCTCCATTGCTTTTCGTTCTCCAAGTTTCTGCTCTAAGCTTCTTCCTAGATCAGAAATTGGCAGACCAGGAGATCTTGGGGCTTAATATAGCCAGAGGGGTGAAAAATGTAAACCATACACTATTCGCAGATGACACCCTCCTTCTAGGGGCTACCACAGTAAGGTCTGCTCTAAGGTTTAAGGAGGTGTTAGATGATTTTAGTGAAGCTACAGGAAGCAGCTTAAACAAAGGTAAATGTAAAGCTTTCTGTTGGAACATTTCTGTTCCCTCTCTTGCTGCCATCTCCAGAATTCTGGGCTTTAATGCCACTCTCAGTTGGTCCTCCTTCATCTACCTTGGCCTTCCCATCTTTCGAAATTTAGTTTGCAGTAGAGACTGGGCTCCTCTATTGGACAAATTCAAGGCAAAAATACAGGCTTGGGGCTTCTCTTGGTTAAACCTTGCAGGCAAAACCGTCCTAATCAAATCTGTGCTCAGCAGTCTCCCCATATTTCAGTTTTCTGTACTCCTAGCACCCTCTGGAGTTATAAAAAAATTGGAAGCCTTCATCCGTAGGTTTTTTTGGAAAGGGGGCAATCTCAATGACAGGAAAATCCCGTTGGTCAGCTGGGAGAAAATTTGCAAGCCTTTGATGGAAGGAGGCCTTAATTTCAAAGATTTTGGCTTCCAAAATATTGCCATGGGGGCCAAGCTCTTCTGGCGAATCATAGCTCCGCATCTAGGCTGGGCGCAAAGAGCCCTTTGGAGGAAATACCTCACGGGAAAAAGGATTAGAGCATTAGATTCTTCTCTCCCCATGACTGGATCACATCTGATCAAACGCTGCCATAAGACAGTCTCCCTCATTAAAGATCGAGCCTTTTGGATTCCGGGCAATGGTAAGGAAATAAAAATCTGGGAAGACAGCATCATGCTGCATCCTCCCATAGCTTCAGTCAGCTCCCTCCAAACGCTGCGTCAGTGGCTGGATAACGCAGGGTGCGTTACACTGTGGGATATCTCATCGTGGACTGACAGTTGTTGGCAGCGTTGGAACCTTCCCCCCGTGCCTCCAGACTTAACGCAGGATAGTCGACTCCTGTTATCATTGCTCAACGGCAAAGCACCCCTACGCGCAGGCAAAAAAGATGCACGGGGTTGGGGAGCCGCCTCAGGTATGTACACAGTCGCGCAAGGGTATAAATGCCTGCTGGATCGTCCCTATGTCGCCCCTGACCCAACAGTTTGGAAAGGGCTGTGGAAATACAAATCGATGCCCAAGGTAGATATGTTCTGTTGGTTACTCTGTCACAGAGGTATCTTAACAGAGGATAAACTGAAGAAAAAAGGCTTCCAAGGCCCATCTAGATGCCATCTATGCTGCGAAAGCGAAGAGAGTGCTCAGCACATCATCCTGGATTGTAAATTTGCAAAAGATATCTGGCAGATCCTCTTGAACTATTGGAAAACAGAGTTCTCTCTTCCTGAGCACATTTCTGACTTATTTGCTAACTGGCAGACTTGCTATCCAGGAACTCTTCCAAAAAACGAAGATTTTAAAGCAGCATGGTTCACTTTGCCAAAATTCATATGCTGGCAAATCTGGCTTGAGCGCAACAGAAGAGTGTTTAGGGATGAAAAATTAAATTCTCAGCGCATCTCCATCAAAGTCAAAAGCCTTTGGAAAGAAAATTTGGGTGAGCACTTATCGGAAGGGAACTTATCACAAACTAATCTAGATTGGGGGGGCTCGTTGGGCCTTCACTTCTCTGGCGAAGCAAGGCAACACAAGAATATAAAAGAGTGGCAATTCAAAGGGAAGGAACAGGAACTATCAGACCTGCTCACCAAACAAGCTAGATCCTGTTTATTCTTTGATGAGGCAGCGAAAGGCAACCCCGGTTTGGCTGGTGCAGGAATAATTATAAAGAACAAAGAGGGCATAATTGTGACCAAGTATGCCTGGGGCCTTGGACATTCCACTAGCATCCAAGCTGAAGCCTTTGCACTGCTGCAGGGGCTTAAACAAGCAAAGGCCATCGACATTTCAGAACTAAGTATTATAGGAGATTCTCAGTCTATCATTAAAATTTTAGTGGAGGATTCCTCTCCAGCAGATCTTAGATTGGCTAGAGCAGTTTTAAGAATTAGAAACATGGCGAAATCTTTTCGAACTGCAGACTTCCTCCATGTATTACGAGAAAACAATAAAGATGCAGATCTGGAAGCCAACAGGGCAGTGTCCCTTCCGGAAGGCTCTCTTCTGGTAGACGAAACTGAGGAGTGGGATTCTATTCCATAATTCTGCAATGTTTTTCCGCATCATTCTGCAACAGTTTGTGTGTTTATATAAGCTAGGAAAAATAACAAAGATAGACTCTCTAGTCTCATGTAAAAACTGTGGATTCTCAAAACTAGGAGCCTACGAGCAGATCATGGAAGAAAAACTACGAGCCAGGCCCGACAAATTGTAATCAACGAAGGCAGTTGGCCACTTTTTAATACAAACTCATACCCGTTCTTGTAAAAAAAAAAGTGGAGTGAATTAAAAAATAGAAAGTGAGATTTAAATGAGCATTTAATCTCAGCCCTAGATCTAAATCTATTTCAGCCATTGGATTTAGAGATTCTCCAAAAGTCACTTAGGGTTAGGTTAAAGGAGGAAAAGGAGGGAAAGGTCATTCATTCTTTCATGAGCAGATTGGAAGGAGAGAAAGAGAGCTGGAGATTTTTCTGAGCAGTGAGAAGGAGGAAAGCAGCAGTGAAGAGATTTCAGCAAAGGTACAGCAGCATTTATTGGCACACATACCGAGGCAGAAAATCCGTACAGCAAAGGAAAGGCAGTGTTTCCAAGTGAGGAGGCACAGAAATCGAGGAAGAGGGTACAGCAACAAGCACGCACTCCAAGGCACAAAAATTAGGCACATTTTTCAAAGAAGAGGGTGGTTGTCATTTTCGACACAAAAAACAAGGAAGAGGACAGCAGCTACAGCTCTGATTTTTGGCATAGATTTCGAGAGAGGGTGCCGTACGAAATCCGTACAGTCCATACAGCAAAGTACGGCTGTTCCGGCGCGCTTCCCGAGGTGGCCGTACAGCATTTAATGTTGTCTCGAGGTGCTGTAAATTTTATGTTTTCTGTTATTGCTGATTTGGCACAATTTCCGAGGCGGTGTGCAAGCACGGAAATCGAGATAAGTCTGTAAATTGGTTGCTGGAATTTTTTCTGAGTTTTTCCTGTTTCACTGTAAAAAGCATTTTTCAGAAAATGAAAGCGAAGCTTTCAGACTAGTTTTCCCCAAGAGTTGTAGGAGGTTTTTCCAGGGTCATGTTGACCAAAAATATCAGCGTTTTAATGTGTTGAATCGCTGTTTTAAACTTGCTGATTTTTATTTCTGCATTTTCCAGTATTCTGTAAATTTTCCAAAATTTGTGTTTTCAGCAAAAATTATTTTCTTGTTGTTGAATGTAAGGATATGGGAAAGGGCATTTAACTAAAAGGAGAAATAAGGTGAAACTGAAAACCGAGTGGGAAAACAAGAAATTTCTACATTCGATGGCCCAAGAAATAATTTAATCAAGCTACAGAGGACTGGATTCCTTCTTCGCTGCCTTTCCAGAATGACTCGGCTTCAAAAAATAGGGTTTGGATCCATCAGTACTTCGAGAAACCTTCAATGTAGGTCTGTGCTATAATCCCATTGCTCCTATGCCTCCAATCTGTCTATCTTGAAAGTTTCCTTATTAAAGCGGTCTTTCTGTTTCAGAACGAACCAAGAGCAAACAGAGGATCTCACTATCTTTCAAAAGACACCCCTGGCTCAAGACAATAAATGAAATAGACAGAAGATTTTGTTATCCTTCCAGGACAGAGATCATAGATCTACAAATAATTTTGTTGTCATCCCAATTGCAATTCTTGTGCCCAAACACGGAATGGAGGAAGAACCTTGCCACCTCTCCAATATGTCCCTCTGCCAAAACAGAAAGAGAAAGAACCACGCTGCCTGAACAGAATGAAGAAAATAGGAAGTGTCAACTAGGGTGGAATCTTTCACCACCGAAATTGACAAGACAAAAGAGGCCTTAATACCCTCAGAGCTAAAGCTCAAAAACAGAATAAGATGATCCACTTTGATGCCTTTAAATGAATTCACCCCCCTCGTATTTATAGATTTCCTGAAGGGGCCTCTTCTTTCAGAATGATTGAGTAAACTTTACTCCAAGCCCCAATATTTGGTTTTCTTCGCCCAGCTGCCCCAAAACTTGCCCCAACAGTGGGGATTTTTGGGGGTTTTCCCCTTTATGGAGGACTATACCCTACGGGGATTGATAGGCTACTTCGTCCTCAATTCGTAGAGGACGTTACAAATGACCATGTGTGATACTCTATGTTAATGTGAGGTCAGGTTGTTAAACCACCATAACTGTATAAGCCTACGAGGATGTATGATCTAATGAGAGATGATTAGCATGAGAGCATGGTAGATGCATATGGGTAGCCAATCTCAGGCTCCTGATGAAGTATTTATTGCAGCAATAAAAAATTTGAGAAATTAATTATTCTCTCCATATTGTTGTGATTGTGTCTGTGCCATTATGTATGCATCCTACAAACTTCAACAGGTTTACTAGCATAAAAAGCAATTTGAATTTAGATCCAAGGGAAGACATGGTTACACAGTGACACGTGAACCATCCAAAACAACATGCAAATCTGCTGTATCGGGAAATCTGAACTTACCACATCAAATTCTTTCTCATGTGTAAGCATATAGACTCGGGCATCAGCAAGCTGGGTTTCAACCTTTGAAGAGACAACAGAGCCATTTAATTTAATATTTCGCTTACAGGCCTCCACAGCCACTGCATGTAGCAAAAATGTTACAATTTAAATTTGGCCATTCAAACAGTTGAAGCATGCAAACAGTAGAACAATGATACTGCACAAGCTAGAATTGAGGAACCATTAATAAATCAGTAAAGCGCATCTACGTATTTTGTGGCAACTAGATATGGTAAATGTAACAAACCTTTATCATTGTCAAGAGCTACAACTGAACCAACACCTTCCACTTCACGAGCATAACGTAGTGCTCTTAATCCTGAAGCAGACAATGCCTACAAAAGAAAAAAGAGAAACAAGGGTCATAAAGATGATATAAATGGTAGGAACAGCAAGAAATGTAAAATCCATCAAGGTAATGAATGCACTGAAGGTTAATAATGTTTCAGAATAAAACCAGAGTTAACTAAATCAAATTTTGAAAGAACCAACCATGTGGAAAATTGAACACTATATCTCTCCTTGATGCCAAAATTGAAACACACACATAACTTTTAAATATGCATTCATTTAAAGTTTAAATTACCTTGCCTTCCAGAATAGAAATTCACATGCTTAAACAGTAACCGCAAGTATGGAAAGCAACTACATCAGACAAAGATATCATAAAATACTAAACGTGTGAGATAAAAACACAAGCTATTGAGACCAGTAAGACAGCCTGCAATATGAAAAGATCAAAATTTATGTAGTTTCGGACAGTTCCTACCTGTCACAAGTAGTCCAGAACAAAACAAAGATAAATTAATTAGCTAAGATACATGCACAATAGGAATCTATAGATAAAAACCCAACGTTGACCCAGAGCATACAATGGCTAAAACTTGATATATGGAATGCTCTCAAGTTTAGGGATCCCATATCTTATACAATGCCTCGAAACCAAATACCTTGGCTGTAAATTTTTGTAGATGTTCTATGCTTGATGCAATTTAACTTTTATAACAGCAATCACATAAATAGTTAAGTAAAACGCTGATAGAACATACCAGTGGATCTATAGAAGACAAACCAGAAACAGGAGAATGTGTTGGTGCGTTACGGCGATCAGCAGGATGCTTCAACCAGCAAAGTCTTCTTGGCCGGCCAACCCAAAATGTGTCACAACAATCCTCAAATCAATTATCCAGTCAACCCCAGAAAAGTCAACGCAGTCCAGAAAAAGTCAACGCAGGGCAGCAACAAGAAAGTCAACGCAGCTCCAACTTCGGTCAATCTTTTGACCTCGATTTTTGTGCCAATGAGTACGGCCTACAAAAATCGAATTCTCCACAAAATTTCAGCTCAAACGAACCATGCGTTGACCAAAGTCAACGCTGGTCAAACTTGCCCAGAAACCCTAACTGTAGAAAATTTGCTGCGGTAAATTTCGTCCTTTAGCTGCAGTAGATTTCGTCATTCTTGTCACGTGGGAGATGAAACTGCTTCTCAAATGCTTGTAGATAATCAGAGGAGAAGATGTGTGATGAGATGAGAGAAAAGCTCTCCAACGTTAACTGTATTTATATCCATCATTGAGGTGTGTGACACATCTATTGGGGGTGTAAAACCTTAAGGCCGACCTGCACTTAAATTTATTATAAATAATAAATTCAAAATAAATGTTTTGCTCATCAGATTACAATCAATTTTATATCGATTTTACACCACTCCGAAAGAGGAATCCAATACAAATATTGGAATCTTCATCTGAGCATCACAAGATGGAGTTTGGACCTAGTTGTCCATATTTAACATTGGCCCTAGTTTATTGCATACCCCCAAAGTTGTAACTCTCCCAGTTATTGCATTCCCTGAGCTTATAACCCTCCTATTTATTAACGAAACAAATTATTCCTTAACGTAAAGTAGGGCTCAGATTTAGACAACCTTGCTGAGAAGCATTTTGATGAGACCTAGTCATAGCTGACACAGTCCAATATTTGTAATTTTGTGGATTGCATTTTATGTTTTGCATCTCACCTACATCATATGAATATTTCATAGGCTATTTGATCAAGGATAATCATTCAGCACACTGTTTTGGATATTCGTTCTTTATGAAATATAGATTGTACAGTGGGTAAAGTTCAACTATTTCTCTCTTGCACTTTCCTCTTGTGCGATTGCTCTCATTTCTGTTTCAATCTTAGACACAATATTAGTAACTATCAAAGCCTGATTGTCATGCCTCTTTAGGGTACTACAATTCTGGTTTTTATTCAAGCTTCTCTTGCCCAGAATTGAAGATTGAACTAGCCTCGATAGTTAGCTCAATTGGTCGAGTCTCCATCGTGTCCCCATCATTAAAGCACTTTTGCTATTGAGAAGTCACAGGTTCAATTCTCTCAACACTCTTGGAGTCAGGCTCAGTGGTTGAGCCAGCAGGAAGTGATCCCTTCGCGTGGATCTGCCTGGTACAAATATTCCGTGGACATAGCGGTCACCGATATCTGGGGTCCATGAACCACAAGAACAAATACTAAAAAAAAATTGAAGATTGAACTCTCAACACATATTACACCAAGATCTAAAACAACTTGTTCTGCCCCTAGCACAACATACTACATATATGGTATAAAAATTATTACGGGTGTCTAGCAACATGGCTGACCACATAAAAAGACCTTAACGAGCCAATAATTTACATGTTATATTATGCTAGGGGCACAACACTCCCAGAGATCATTCACAGGTAACTAGTGTGTTTTCTTCTTATAAAAGTTTTGATTCCTCCTCCATTTGGGCAGACGTTTGTTAAAAAAATTAATCATTACCCAGTCCAATCACTGTAACTGTTATGCATGATTGGTAAATTTAAGTCAGAAATTTTTCTCCTATAATTCTGCTGATTCTGGCCAAAACCCAACAGAATTTAAAAAAGACAATGGAATCAGTGAGATAATTCTGTTTGAAATCTGCAAAAACAAGCACAATTTTCAGCACTTGCAATATGTTTCTGAAATCAACAAAACCAGTAGATTTTTGCATTTGTCGGCATTTTTTCAATGAAATCATTGTTTCAAACTCTACAAACTCATGGCTCCGCATGGTCCAAGAGACTCAACCTCTTCACAGGGCTCCAATATCGTTTAGCACCTAGCAGAGCAGATGCAAGAACAATGATTTCATCGGAAAAATGACTTTAAAACATGATTTCAATGATTTTAAAACAAAAATATCATTGCAAAAATGATTTTAAAACTAAAATTTCATCGGAAACAAAAATGCCAACACAGCAAGTTACTTGCAGAGCAGTTTGCTGAACAAAGACAGACACAAAATGAATTCAAGGATAAAATATTGGAAGACATGGTGTCCATGTTTCAGCAAAAAACTACACAACAACAGACTACATCTACAGCAACAGAACCTGTCTCAGTCTCCTCAGTGGCACAATATATCATCCACTATTCCCATTGCCCAGAAATCCTTCAAGCTGTACCAATGTTACTGGACTCAACTTGGCGAAAACCAGCAAAGCAAGAGGGTTTAGAGTTTGCCTGTGTGTGGGAAAAACTCCACAAAAACTTACAAAGTACAAAAGTACAAGGAAATACACATTGGCACAGTTTCTAAGCATTTATAGGCAAGGTTGGTCATGTTAGAAAATCAGAAAGGCAGAACGATTCTCTTTACTATGATAATTACTTGTAATTTTCTTATGTTCTTATTAACTTTCTTGTGTTCTTTTATCTTAGTTCATCAAGCAATTATCAAACCATAGCACAAAGAACAAAGACACCAGATGTAGGCGGAGAGCCAGGGAAAAACCCCAATCTAGGGGAAAACCCAGTCAACAACTCTTCCTTCAATAGTTTCACAAGATAATCGAAGACTCTTTGACCTAGACACAGAGTTACTCCAATCACCAAGTCAGCCCTTTCCTTCTTCTGCAGATGATAACCTTCCAGAAATATCTTCCACCTAGAATAGTAGCAGCAGCAGCAGTTGCACTTTGATGCAGCAGGAACTTCGACCTAGTAGCAGCAGTGTTAATTTTGGGCAACTAGGTCCAAACCCCATGTTGCACTGCTCATATGACGATGGTCAGATTTTTGTTATATTCCTCTTTCGGAGAGGCGCAAGATTGATCTAAAGATCATCTTGATCGGATGAGCAAAACATTGGTTTTGAATTTATTTTCCACATGTGCAAGATCGGCCAGATTTATCCCACACGCCTAAGAGATGTGTCACACGCCCTCATTGATGGATATAAATTAGAGAGACTTGGAAGTCATTTTATCATTATCTCATCACATATTCTCTCTTTGTGATCTGATTTGTTCGATAGCCTTTGAAGGCCTTTTTCCCTCACACATGTGGAGCAAAGCTGCTGTTTTCTGCGCTGATCTGTTTAGGGCTTTCTGTTTTCTGCACTGATCTGTTTAGAGCTTTTCTATTGCAACGTTGATTGTGGTCAACCATTGGTCGTTTGACATCAATCTTCAGCAAAAATTCCGATTTTAGGATGCCATACAGTTGGGCACTATAATCGAGGAACTCCAAGTTGTTTGACCGAAGCCCTAGTTTGTTGCATTAACTTTTCTAAATCTACCTGCGTTGACTTTTCTGTGTTGTCCCTGGTTTGACTTGCATTGACTTGTGATGAGCTGTCTTTGAGGGTTGTGGGTGTGACACATGAAAGTGTTGGCTGACCGAGAAAGACTTTGCTGGTTGAAGCATCCTGCTGACGTCGTAACGGAACAATATCTCATATCTTTGTTGGAAAAAAGGAATTGTAAATCTGATCTATATTTGGCTTTTCTTCTATTGATCTATTATTGTGTTCTATCAACATTTTACTTTCAAGTTTATGTGATTGCTATTTTGTATTGGGCCTAAGAAAGATTGAAGTAAAAGTGCATCAAGCATAGAACACCATGGTTATCTAAATTTAACATGGTATCAGAGCTAAGGTGAAAACAAAGTCCAAGAGTCCAAGCTAGTGTTAGAAGCTATCTCTTAAGGAAGAAATCCTATCAAGGACAAATGACCTCCTCAATCTACAAGGGTTTCAAGGCTTATGATAATTTGACAGATAAGTCTGATTACCATGCATGGACGATGCCCTTGGATTTGGCGCTAGAAGATCAAGATGTCATGGACTATGTAAAGGGGAATATTCAAGAGCCTCCATCAAATGCAGCTGCTGCCACGAAGACAAAGTATAGAAATGAAGAAATCAAAGCAAAGATGATTATCCGGGATTCTATTCATAAACACTTGGTTGCTTACATTTCTGAGCTGAAGACATCAAAGGAGATGTATGATAAGCTGGTGAGCATGTTCAGGGCTAGCAATGCTAATCAAATCCTCTTCTTCAAGAATCAATTGAAGAATATCAAGAAGGGTAATCAAGAAGGGTAAGGTTGAATCTATTCAATCTTATTTTATGAGGCTCACTGAAATCAAGAACCTCCCAGCTATTGGAAAAGCAATATCTGATCGAGAGATGGTTCTTACTGCACTTGGAGGTCTCCCCCGTGATTGGCATGTATTCAAAACCACTATTCTCAATAATAATTTGATTCCTAATTTTGATGAAATATTGACGAGATGCAATCAAGAGGAAACAAGAAAGATGGAGTATGCCTCTAATGGTAATGGAAGTGACCCTACTGCCTTTGCCGCTAATGCAAAGAAGAAGAACCAATGTGGCCCGAGAAATCAAAACCATGGTGTAGAAATTTTAGAACCAACCTTGGTTATCAGTTTCTCCTTATCACTCCCATATAGTTAAATGCCCATTCCCATAAACCATAGGTTTAAAACTCGGTTGTCTAGGCTCAGAACTGACCGAGTTGACCGAGACAAAGGGATAGTCGGTCCGACTCGGTGGTTAAACCGAGCCGACGGTCGATTTGTGACCAAGCCGGCCAAGCCGTACATCGACTCGGCCAGCTCAGTCACAAACCGGTCGGCTCGACCGAGCCCGAGCTAGCTCGGTCGGACAACTCCCCGCCGGCCACGGGCCCCAAAAACTGATAAAATCAGACTTGAATTTGGTTTTAAATTTACTGTTAGGGTTTTGTTAGCTTATCTAACCCCTCCCCATCCTAATTAACCTACCCAACCCCTCTCAATACCTCACATCTATCTCATTGAATTTTCTTGAGCATTTGTGAGGAATTTGTGAAGAGTTGTGGAGTTGGTTTTGGAGCAGCTTTGAGAAGTCTTTTGGGCAAGCTTTGGAGCAGCAGTGAGGAGCTTATTGGACAAGCTTTGGAACAACATTGAGAAGTTGGTTTGTTAGAGTTGCATTGAAGAGCCTAGAGGCTAGAGCTATTTATTTTTTCTCTTCTAAAATCTGCCTTTGCTTGTTTTATTTATTTTGCAAATCTGAAAATGGTAAACATAGTTTTTGGATAACGAAATGAACATAGAATGAAGTCTTTTTTTTGTTTTCATTTTCAGATTTAAACCTTTTCTTTCCAAGTCAAAAACTCAGTCCAAAATGGCACCTAAAGTGAAAGATGCTGCTTGGGCATATGCTGAAATGGTTGATGATCAAATGTATTGCAAATTTTGTAAGAGAAACATTGAGGAAATTAGGAAGGAGTTGAAAGAGCAATTTCAGAAGTTTGAAGAAGACAAAATTAGGCAAAAAGAAATACAAGCTGAAATTGGGAAGAAGAGAAATCTACAACAGATGATGGCTGCCAACCCAAGTTTTGATTATGGGGGTTCTTCATCTATCCCTTGCACTGATGCATCAAACCCCCTTCGCTATGTTCCTCCATCTATGGAGTCTATTTTTGAAAAGGGTAAGGGTGCAATGAGAAATAAGGGTACTATCAAAAGTTTTTCCATGCCCTCTTCTCCCTCTGATAGTGCACATGGTCCTAGTCCTCCAAGTAGAGGTCAAGTGCAACCCACTTTAGATGCTCATTGGAAAAAAGAATTGAGAGATGTTGCTTGTGATTACATTGCTAGATGGTGGTATGATGCTGATATTCCCTTCAATGCTACTCGTTCACCATATTACGAACCTATTTTTGATGCCATATATGTTGTTGGAAAGGGCTTCAAAGGCCCTACTATGCATGAGTTAAGAGGATCTCTTTTGCAAAAAGAGATTATGGCCATTGACGATTATTTGAAAGAGTTCAAAAACTCACAGGCACATACAGGATGTACCATCATGTCAGATGGATGGACTGATTAGAGGAACCGTACCATCTTAAACTTTCTTGTCTTTTGCCCACGGGGAACCATGTTTCTAAAATCAGTTGATGCATCTGATAGGGTCAAAGATGCACATTTGTTGTTTCATCTTTTGGATGAGGTTGTTGAAGAGGTGGGGGTGGCCAATGTTGTTCAAATCACCACAGATAATGCCTCTAACTATGTTCTTGCTGGTAAATTGTTAAGAGGAAAAACACCCAACCATCTTTTGGACCCCATGTGCTGCACATTGCATAGAGCTCATGCTTGAGGATATTGGCAAAATACATTGGATCAAGATCACTATAAAGCATGCCAAAAGCATCACAAAATATATTTACAATCACTCGTGGATTCTAAATCTAATGAGAAAACACATAGGGGGCAAGGAAATTATTAGGCCTGCCATCACTAGATTTGCAACACATTTTTTGACATTGCAATCTATGTTTGCCCAATATAGAAACTTGCAAAAGTTGTTTTCTAGTCATGAATGGAATGAATGTCAGTGGGCTCGCAAACAGGATGGCAAAGATGTGAAAAAGAAAGTCAATGAAGAAATATTTTGGAAAAGGGCAGCAGAGATTGTGAAACTTGTTGAGCCACTGGTTAAGGTGTTGCGCTTGGTGGATGGGAAAAGATTGGCTATGGGCTTCATTTATGAAGTTATGGATCAAGCAAAGGAGCAAATAAGGGCAGCATACAAGGACAGAGTGGGTCAATATGGGCCTATTTGGTCAATCATTGATCAGTGATGGAACAATCAACTCCAATGCCCTATACATGCAGCTAGGTATTTTCTGAACCCAAGGTATCATTATAAAGCTCATGAAGCAAGAGCTTTGAATGGGGATATAAGGGATGGATTGATTGACTGCATTGATCGCATGATCCCCACAAGGAGTGAGCAGTTGAAGATGCAAGGATTGCAAGGAAATCAGATGAGCTAAGTAAACAAAGAATTTCAATTTTCAAATTCATATTTTATTATTTTATATAATTGTTTATAATTTCAATTTCAAATTTGGATATAAATTGTTGAGCTGACTGAAACTCATTTTTTGCAGCACAATGGCGGGAGGCATTTGGTAGCCATTGTCCTAAATTTGCAGAGGTTTGCAATCCGCGTTTTCAGTCAAACTTGCAGTGCCTCTGGGTGTGAGCGCAATTGGTCTGTCTTTGAGAGGATTCACAAAAAGAAGAGAAACTGTTTGGAGCAAAAACGGTTAAATGATATAGTGTATGTCCAGTACAACCTAGCGTGCTAGCGTGCGGCCTCTAGCTGTTGTACGGACTGTTGAACTGTTTCTCTCCTTCACCTTCTCACGCTCAGAAATTCTCTTGCTCTCTCTTCCTCTTCTCTCAATCTGCTCATGTAAGACTGAATGACCTTTTCTCTTCTTTTCCTCCTTTAACCTAACCCTAAGTGACTTTTGGGGAATCCCTAAATCCAATGGCTGAGATAGCTTTAGATCTAGGGCTGAGATTAAGTGTGCATTTAATTTTCACTTTCTATTTTTTAATTCACCCCACTTAAATAAAGACCCACTTAGCCTTTTATTTCCATAGTCACTTTTTCACTTTCTAATTTCACATTGACTTTAATAACGTCACTTTAAAATTAGACTTAGTAACTTTATCACTTATAAAATCACTTTAAGAGAAAAAGTTAAATACATTTGGACACTTTTCCCTAGGCCAAATATCAAAGCCTTAGGGAACCACTTGTCCTTCGCTACCCAAATTTTAACACTCCCTCTTACTGAGAAAAGTGTTCCTCACCACACCCACATCTTGTCTTTGAAGTAGACGTGCTTGCCCTGTGGTAAGGCTTTGGTGAATATGTCCATCACCTGCTCATCTGTGGGAATATACTCATGTTTCATAGCTCCCTTCTGAACATATTCTCTGATGAAATGATATTTGATCTCGATATGCTTTGACCTGTCATGAAATACTGAAATCTCCGTGAGTTTAATGCAACTTTGATTATCACAGTAAATCACTGAAGGTCTCAACGCTTGACCAAATAATCCAAACAACATCTTGCGAAGCCATATGGCCTCACAACTAGCCAAATTGGATGCCATGTACTCTGCTTTCGCTGAACTCAATGCAATTGATTGTTGCTTCCAGCTGAACCACGACACAACTGTCGAACCCAACCCAAAACAACACCCTAAAGTGCTCTTCCTATCAGAAGCACAACCTACCCAATCAGAATCAGTGTACCCTGCCAATCTCACTACATCTCCCTATCTATAATCTAGACCATAATCCATTCTCCCCTGCAAGTAACGCAAAATGTGTTTTGCAGCAACCCAGTGCACTCTCCTGGGCTCACACATGAACTGGCTCATCGGGATGACTGCAAAACATATATCTGGTCTAGTGTTGACTAAATACATCAAGGAACCAATCAGCGATCTATACAATGTGGGATCCACCAACTCGGAATTAGAAGCGTGAAGTTTCTTCCATTTAGTGATCATAGGTGTCGACATGGGTTTGCAATCCTCCATGTGAAATCTGCTAAGAATGTCCACAATATACTTCCCCTGTCCCAGGAAGAAATGCCCCTCCTCCTGCCACAGCTCCAATCCCAAAAAGTAATGCATCAAGCCAATGTCCTTCATCTCGAACTTTGAAGCAAGATCTCTCTTGCAGCCCTCTATGAATCTCTCTGCCCCCGTAATGACCAAGTCATCCACATACAACACCAGAATGAGAGGCTCCTCACCTACCACAATCAAGTATAGGTTCGGATCTGCATCACTCTTTGTGAAACTCATCTCCTGCAAATACGTATCAATCCTCGAGTACCAAGCTCTAGGAGCTTGCTTTAGGCCATAAAGTGCCTTCTTCAGTCTACAAACATGGGACTCCTTCCAATGCACCTCAAAGCCTTGCGGTTGCTCAATATAAACCTCCTCCTATATGAA
This sequence comes from Pinus albicaulis, assembly GCA_034641835.2. Classification (NCBI taxonomy): domain Eukaryota; kingdom Viridiplantae; phylum Streptophyta; class Pinopsida; order Pinales; family Pinaceae; genus Pinus; species Pinus albicaulis. The sequence goes on from CM076581.1 coordinate 1,585,758,255, forward strand.
GCCATTGAGAAATGCGGTCTTCACATCATCTGGTGGATCTTCCAACCCATCTCTACTGCTATCGATATAATGGAGCGAATGGAAGTATATCGAGCCACGGCGGCGAAGGTCTCCTCATAGTCTACTCCCTCTATCAGGGAGAACCCTCTAGCCACAAACCTAGCCTTGAACTTCTCGATGTTGCCATCATGCATGGCCTCTCCAGACCTCCTGGCTAGCAGCCTCCTCATAGCTAGAAGGCTCGGAGTCAACGATGCTAGCAACCAATGCCATATAGCTACAGAACCGCTCAGGTGGTCTGCGCTCTCTAACTTGTCTCTTTAGCCCAACAACAGATGTGGCCTCTCTCAAGGTGTCTTGAAGCCACTTGAGCTTCCTCTTCTCTGAGCATGCTTCTCCCACCAAAGTGAAAGAATCCTCATCCTCATCAGAAGCACATCCTCTGCATGTATCAATTGATCAAAACTGAAATCTAGCACACTTGTGGTGATCTCCCGCAATGTCCTCAAGGCCCCATGATACATGTGCCCCATCCTGCGGTGCCAAATCTCGCACAGCTCTGAACTGCTAGTTCTACTACTGGTACTACTGCTCAATGCCATAAGGGGCTGGAATGAAAACTTGTACACCTTGGAATGGCGCACACCAATCACTCTGGCTGAATCAACTGGAGCGTCCCTAGGATATATAAGCACTTGTCCTCTCCTGAACAACACCTCATACCCTCTGTCCTCCAATGCTGAAATGGATATAAGGTTCTTCTTCATCCCTGGCACATATAGAACATCAGACACTTTCAAGGGAGGTTTGGGTTCCCTATCAAATGTTAATGTCCCCACACCGACTGCTCTAACAATGTTGTCGTCTCTGAGTACTACCTCTATATCAATGCCACTCTCTAAAAGCTCCGAGAAGTACTCACAGACTCCTGTCATATAACGGGAAGCCCCACTATCAATATACCAAATACCTGAAGATGCTCCGCTAGAGGAGGGAAGTGCACACTCCCTCACAACCTATGTGGCAGGTGACCCTGCACTAGTGGACTCACAAGCTATGAACCCAAACTCCCAGTCAAAGCTCTCCAAAAAGTCCTTTATCTCTGTTGATGTTGCGATGGTCTTGTCCTTTCCCTTCTTCTTCTCCGGACACACAACTGCATAGTGCCCCAACTTCTGACAATTCCAACATTTAACTTTGGAATAGTCCTTCTCCTTGTTTACCTGTTTACCTTTGCCTTTGCCTTTGCCACCACCACCACTTGTGGAAGTTTGCTTCTTTCCTTTGCCCTTCTTGCTCCTTGCTAACAATGCTACATTGTCATCCTCCTCTACCTTCTTGGCTGCCCCAAGATGGTTCTTTCTGATTTCATTCTGAATGCAATCAACCCACAACCTCTCCCAAGTGGGAAGGTTCTCCCGTGCAACAATCCCATCCACAAAACTCTCCCATGTCTTGGGAAGATCATTCAATGTAATCCGCACCAACTCAGTGGGTGGAATGGTCTCTCCAACAACAGCCAAATCAGCTCTCACAGAAGTGATCTTTGTGAGGTATGTTGTAACACCATCAGTCTTAGCCATTTTAATGGCCTTCAACTTCTTCCTTAGGACCATTTTTCTGTTTTCAATGGTGCTTTGGTAAAGATTGGTCAAAAGGCTATCCACATCTCATGTGCATATGTCTTTCCTCTCACATGAGGAATGACATGGTCTTTAACACCATCCAGAATCAGTCTTTTTCCCTTGGCATTCTTCTTATTAAAATCTAACAGCTGAATAGGGTTATCAGGCACTTCTACTGGGTGTTGTGTGGTATGTACCATTCTGCCCCAAACTTCTGCCTCCTCAAAGATGCTCTGGATTATTTCCCTCCATGCATTATAGTTGCTCTGCCCATCCAACGTATCCTCCACCCTCAAGCCCAAAAACATGCTTGATGTCCTAACAACTGAAGTTTTTCAAATTTGTGGCAAAGGTTCAGTTTTCTGTGTGAAAATAGCTTGCTGTAATTTTTCACTTGTTGTCCCAAACTGCACTTTTCAGCCACCCAAGTTCTGATACCATGTAGAAATTTTAGACCCAAACTCAGTTATCAGTTTCTCCTTATCACTCCGATATAGTTAAATGCCCATTTTCATAAACATACATTCAAAATTCTGGAAATGATAAATATTTCTGAAAACACAAATTCTGGAAATTTCACAGTGCTGGAAATTGCAGAAATAAAACACAAAAAATATTTCAGCCACACATAGAAAATGACGCACTGATTTTTTGTCAATATGACCCTGGAAAAACCCCCTACAACTCTTGGGGAAAACCAGTTCAAGAACTCTTCTTTATTTCTGGAAAATGCTTTTACAAAGAAATGAAATATATAGAAAAAATTCCAATGACCACAATAACAGACTTATCTCATTTTCCATGCTTGTCTCCACCTTGGAAAATATGCCAATCAGCAAAATAGTCAAAACATAAATTTATTACAACAAGAGATAACAGCATTTAATGTTATACGGTCTCCTCGAAATATGTGCCAGAAATCCGTACGAACTATACGGAATTGACAACATCCTCTTTCAGCCTCGAAATGCATGCTGCCCACTGTTGTTTATTCCCCTCAAAATCTGCATTGTACGAACCTCGAAATTTGTGCTTGTTGTTGTTGTACATAAATATGTCTCGAAAATTGTGCCAATAAATGATATACAGACTGTTGCCTCGTAAAGCGTGCAGCCTCTAGCTGTTGTACGGATTGTTGAATTGTTTCTCTCTTTCACCTTCTCACGCTCAGAAATTCTCTTGCTCTCTCTTCCTCCTCCTCTCTCAATCTGCTCATGAAAGACTGAATGACCTTTTCTCTTCTTTTCCTCCTTTAACCTAACCCTAAGTGACTTTTGAGGAATCCCTAAATCCAATGGCTGAGATAGTTTTAGATCTAGGGCTGAGATTAAATGTGCATTTAATTCTCACTTTCTATTTTTTAATTCACCCCACTTAAATAAAGACCCACTTACCTTTTTATATCCATAGTCACTTTTTCACTTTCGAATTTCACATTGACTTTAATAAAGTCACTTTAAAATTACACTTAGTAACTTTATCACTTATAAAGTCACTTTTAAATTAGATTTGACTTTGCCACTTATAAAGTCACTTTAGGAGAAAAAGCTAAATACATTTGGACACTTTTCCCTAGGCCAAAGATCAAAGCCTTAAAGAACCACTTGTCCTCCGGTACCCAAATTTTAACACATGATAGAGCGAGGCCCAAAGGAAGGAAGGGAAGATGTTACACTTGTAACAAGACTGGTCACTATGCAAGAGTGCCCTAATAGAAGGGACTCTCCCAGGGATGATGACAACAACAACTCAAGAAGGAATGGCAAGAACAACAGGTTCCAAGGAAAAAGGAAGGCTCCCTCTGATCCTATTAGAAATTGGCAACCTTTCAAGAGGTCAAAAAAATCAAGTATTTGCCCTCTCTATTGCATCTCCACCCAACACCCTAGATGTTTGGTTAATTGATAGTGGTACTTCAAGGCACCTCACTGGTTATAAAGAAACCCTTTCTGATTTGGTTGAGAAGGATATTAATCTAGAAATTATCCTTGGAGATAATGCCACCTATCCCATGAAAGGGACAGGGATTGTGACCCTTTATTTATCTCAAGGTTAAGTCATCTGATTACAAGATGTGTTGTCTGTAACTAATTTGAAGAAGAACCTTGTGTCCATTTCGACAAATGGAAGACAAAGGGTTCAAGGTGGCATTCGTTCATGGAAAGGTACTTATCTAGAAGAACTTCAAGGAAGCTCTTTCTATTGGTTTTAGAGTTGATACACTCTACCGGGTTGGAGGAAGTCCACTGGGGGGTTATGACATGTGATACAAATTTTCAAACAGAGTTATGGCATCGGAGGTTTGCACAACTTCATTACAAAGCCCTTTCCGAATCAAGTAAGGTGGTGACAGGGATGCCCGAATTTAGAGATGATCATGAAGGTATATGTCAAGGTTGTGCCGAACGGAAGCATACAAGGGGACCATTCCCCTCAAGTGTCACAAAGACCACTGATATCTTGCAGTTGATACATTCTAACTTATCTGGTATGCTACCTGTGACATTCTTGGGAGGATGTTCCTATTACATGACTTTTACAAATGACTTCTCCCGCAAGACCTAGATACATTTTTTGAAGAAGAAAGTCGAAGCATTCATACGGTTCCGTACCTTCAAGGCATTGGTGGAAAATCAAAGTTTTGAGGACCGACAATGGTACCGAGTATGAGTCAAATGAATTTAATGACTTTTGTAGAGAAGCTGACATTAAGAGAGAGACCACAATTGCGTATGCTCCTGAGCAAAATGGTGTTGTTGAAAGAAAGAATAGGACCATTGTGGAAGTTTCTCGCGCCATGCTATGCGACCAAGATCTTCCGAAGTTTCTATGGGGAGAAGCTGCAAACACTGTTGTGTATGTTCAAAACAAATGCCCGCATTCCACTCTGGACTCCAAAACTCCTGAAGAAGTCTTCTCTGGTAAGAAACCTGATGTTTCCCATTTTAGAGTTTTTGGTTGTCTTGTTTACTTTCATGTGCCAAAAGAAAAGAGAAGCAAGTTGAATGCTTCTGGAAGAAGGGAATGTTTGTAGGCTACAGTGAAACTTCGAAGGCATATAAAATCTATGTGTCTGGTCAAAGAGAAGTGGAGATATGCCACGATGTCACCTTCTATTAAGATGTTGCCCTCGAGAAAGTAATCTTCCTAGCTCCAAGGAAGACAAAGAAGATGAAGAAGCAGGAAACCTGAAAAAGACGAAAGATGACCTGATGCCCGATGTTGAAGGACCTTTGGATCCCATTGATCCACCTCCTTCAAATAAGAGATGACCCTCATGGCTTAGGGATACTCTCAAAGATGCCGAGAGACATATTGCCCCAAGGGGGGCATTCCCTGAAAGCAAGAAGTCGAAGAGATACCAAGGGTATCTAGCAGCAATGAGTACGATAGTACAATCTGAGCCTGGAACATTTGAAGAAGCCGTAAAGCATCAAGTTTGGAAGGATGCTATGCACAAATAATATGAGTCCATTATGAAGAATAATGTCTGGGAAGTGGTCCCGAGACCGAAGGATAAATCTAATGTCACCTCGAAATGGCTCTATAAGATTAAGCATGGATTTGATGGAAGTGTTGAAAAGTACAAGGCAAGATTTGTTGCCCAAGGCTTCTCTCAAAAAGAAGGCATAGATCATGATGATATATTTGCACTTGTGGCCCGCTATACCACCATCCAATCTATTATTGCCCTTGCTGCTACGCAAGGATGGAGTCTACATCGGATGGATGTGAAGACCGCTTTTCTGCACAGATCTATAAAGGAAGAGGTGTATGTGGAGCAACCTTTGGGGTTCAAAGTCCGAGATAGAGACACCCATGTATGCAAGTTGAAGAAAGCCCTCTATGGGTATAAACGAGCCCCAGGGCTTGGTACGAGAGGATAGATAGCTACTTGATGAAGCTGGACTTCACTCGAAGTAACGTTGATCCAAACCTTTATTTTAAGGTTGATAAATGAAGGCCTCTCATTTTGGTTCTCTATGTGGACGATCTCTTCCTAACACGTACTGACCCTCTCATTCATCAATGTAAGAGGAAGCTAGGTTTCGAGTTTGAGATGAAAGGCCTAGGATTAATGCACTACTTCCTAGGCTTGGAGGTCTAGCAGAGGCCAGGCGCGATTTTCCTTTCTCAAGGAGAATAATGTCGTGAAGCTGCTGGAGAGATTTGGTATGGTGGACTGTAAGTCTATGTCGACACCGATGGAACTCAACTTTAAGAGGTTGAGTGGAAACGTTGTTGGGCTCGTGCTAGCAAATCCTACCGAGTATCGACAACTCGTGGGGGCCCTAGTGTTCTTAGTGAACTCCCGTCCGGACTTATGTTTTGTCGTGAACACTTTGAGTCAACATATTGTTGAACCTCGTCACATTCATTGGACTGGTGCCAAGAATCTATTGAGATATCTTTGGGGCACAATCAACCATGGGCTGAGATACAATGCTGGGAGTTTGAGACTCTATGGATATACTGATGTCGATTGGGTTGCCAGTGTGGTGGATCGCTAGAGCATATCTAGATGTTGCTTCACCTTGAGTTCTGCTTCAATATCTTGGATGAGCAGGAAGCAGAAGTCGGTGGCTTTGAGCACCGCTGAGGCCGAATACAATGAAGCGAATATGACCATTTGAGAAATTGTTTGGTTGTGAAAGCTCTTCAATGAGTTGTTCGTGCATGTGCTAGATACCATCGTTATCCTTTGTGATAACCAGAGTGGGATTCGTCTTTCTGAGAATCTCGTGTTCCACGATTGATCCAATCATAGTGATATCAGATACCACTTTATCCGGGATATGGTACAGCGAAGCGCCGTAAGGCTCGATCATATAGGAACTAATGAGCAGGTCGCGGATATTCTCATGAAGCCTCTAAGGAAGGTCAAGTTTCTAACCTACCGTGAGAAGCTTGGAATCGTGGAAAGACCCTATTCTGAGGGTCCTGATTGAGTTGGACTATGAGCACTGGGAGCTCCAGGGGGCTTGGGGATAGCTTCTTGGAGCTATAAGCACATATGGGGCTAGGCTTGTCGAACCTTGTTGTGCTTCTGCCCCACCGTTATGATATTGAGTTGGTTTGCCTCTCTCTGATCTGTGCCCCGCACACATCCTACCCATGGAGTTTCGGACTCATGGGAAGTACCTCTCATTTGGCCAATGAGGTGGGAAATGTGGATAGAGACCATAGCAAGACCTATGGACGCATCGGAGATTGTCGTACTCTCTATGTCTAGGATGGCACGTGTCCAACACCTTGATCTAGGATCAAGTATGATGAGGTTTTATCCTCTAAACTGACTTTGGGTTAGTAGGAGACTCTTTTCAAGTCCAAGAGAAGTTTTAACCTCTAAGCTAACTTCGGGTCAGCTGTGTGTGATGTCTTTGTGACTCACCTTTTGTTTTGAAATAAAGAGCCAGCAAAGCAAGTTACGGCGGGATGACGCACAATGTTTGGTTTGGTACATGATGGATGGCACTTGTGGACAGATGGAGTTCTCCCTAGTTGAGAGGGAGTGTTAATTTTGGGCAACTAGGTCCAAACTCCATGTTGCACTGCTCATATGACGATGGTCATATTTTTGTTGGATTCCTCTTTTCGAGAGGTGCAAGATTGATCTAAAGATCATCTTGATCGGATGAGCAGAACATTGGTTCTGAATTTATTTTCCACATGGTCAAGGTTGGCCAGATTTATCCCACATGCCTAAGATCTCCGGTTAGATAGCCTATTGGTAGCTCCTAAGATTCTCCAAGGCACTTCCTCTAAGCAAATCTTAAGCCAATCTATGTATGGTTTCTAATTACCCCCCCCCCCCAAGCAAGGGACAAAATGGGCCCTAAGCAGAAGGGACAATAGACTAACATGTTGAATAAACAATTACCCTCATTGATGGATATAAATTAGAGAGACTTGGAGGTCATTTTCTCATCATCTCATCACACATTCTCTCTTTGTGATCTGATTAGTTTGATAGCCTTTAGAGGCCTTTTTCCCTCACATGTGTGGAGCGAAGCTGCTGTCTTCTGCACTGATCTATTTAGGGCTTTCTGTTTTATGCGCTAATATTTTTAGGGCTTTCAGTTTTCTGTGTTGATCTGTTTAGGGCTTTTCTGCTGCAGTGTTGACTGTGGTCAACCCTTGGTCGTTTGACCTCAATCTTCTGTAGAAATTTCAATTTTAGGAGGATGTACAGCTGGGCACTAAAATCGAGGAATTCTGGACTATTTGACTAAAGCCCTAGTTTGCTGCATTGACTTTTCTTAAGCTGTCTGCGTTGACTTTTCTGTGTTGTCCCTGGTTTGAATTGCGTTGACTTGTGATGAGTTGTCTTTAAGGGCTGTGGGTGTGACACATGAAAGTGTTGGCTGACCGAGAAAGACTTTGCTGGTTGAAGCATCCTGTTGATCGTCGTAATGCCACAATATCGCATATCTTTGCTAGACAAAGGAATTGTAAATCTGATCTATATTTGGCTTGCCTTCTATTGATCTATTATTGTGTTGTATCAACATTTTACTTTCAAGTTTATGTGATTGCTATTTTGTATTGGGCCTAAGAAAGATTGAAATAAAAGTGCATCAAGCAGAGAACACCATGGTTATCTAAATTTAACAAGCAGCAACTTCGACCTAACAGCAATTGGCAGCAACAACTGAACTTCGACCAAGGTGCAGCACTTCGACCTTGAAGCAGTACTTTGACCCTGAAGCAGTACTTCCATCGTGACCTTCAAGCAGCACTTCGACCCTGAAGCATTATTTCGATCTTGTTGCAGTAGCCCAGAATATCTACACGTGGGAGAGACAGATGCCCTAGAAACTTCAATCATGCACTTCTCCTTCCTCTACTGCAATTTTGTACCCTTCTACAGCTTCTTCTTGGATATCAAACTTGTGTCAGAGAGTGTGTCTCAAATGAATCGAACTGCACTGTATATATATCCTTTTCTGGAGTTCAAATTACCTTCTTGTAGGCTAACTTGAACAGGTAAGGGTCGACTTGGTGTGGAGGTGACAAATTACATATTTTTCTCAAAAAAAAATATTTTTACATGATTCAAAAGCCCAAGAATGGTCTTATTAAATGTATAATGACTTGGTATAAATCCTAGAAGTCCTCAATGGGGACTTTGACCTAAAACATGATGACCCAAGCATGAAACCCATGTTTTAATAAGTCATAATAATAATAATAATAATTTCTTTTTTCATTCTTATAATAAGTACATTTCATAATGACTCATATACAATTATGAAGAGCGAACCTAGTTACATTCTTCAACACTGCTTCTTAACTAGGGAGGTATTCATAATGACACATACATATACAAGTACAAAGAAGATCTCAAAACATATGAACCATGAAGAGTTTAGGCACTGCAATGCCATGGACTAGATTCCTTACCAGGGTAATCTATCCAGGTTCTCAAACAGTTTAGGCACTCACGGTGCCACAGACTAGATAACTAACCAGGGAAATCTATCTGGGTGGGACTAAGATGGACTAAAGCTTTCAGCCTCTCTAGGTACCATCAAGCTTACTTACTAGCCATCAACCCAGGGATCCAGGTGCATAATACAATGTCAAACCTCTATGACCAACGCTACCGTCCCCGCTTCGCGATCCAGACATCAACACATAGTGTCGACCAGATGTCCTCCCAGGCAATGTGTATCACACACAAAGCCTCAACGCTCCCAATTTATTCAAATCGGTAGCAACTCCTCCCCAATCAAATAGATCGGTAACAACAAATCTCTCTCGATCAAACAAATCGGTAACAACAAGCATGTGAAACATGCTACCAAAACTCCGAGAGATTTATCTGTACAAACACAACCCCAATCAGTAACAAACTTTCAAATACTCATAAGTAAACACAAACCTTCGAACTCTTCTAGACATCTTGATGTTGCTTCTCATTTTGTCACAATAGGACTTGGAGACTTCCAAACGAAACTTGATAGAAGATTCCTCAACCATACAACTTCCTTTCCTACTTCACATGCAGCAATAGATTTTGCTTTCTTTCTTTCGAAAGCACCTCAAAATGCATTCTCCAATTTCTTCTTTCAAGGTTCCCATCATGACTATAATATGCCCTCCCTCTCAACTTCGAAGATATACCCTTTCTTTTATCCAGGCTCGCTCTTAACTTAGGGAGATTAACTTCTTTCTATGACATCGGAGAATCTTTCATGGCTTCCATCCTTCTTATCAGAGTCATCTTGACCATCATCATTTATATAACTTCCTTCATCATGCTTATTAATCAAATCACCTTTACTTACGAACATCTTCACCATCTTGAAGATTATGTAATTGCACAACTTAGATAGCAAGTACAACCAAATACATAAAAGCATGAAGTTAACTATATCAGAATCAAATCAGCATGAGATACATACTTTTATACTTCAACTTCTTACTCAGGTTTTATCATAAACCCTAGATCACATCATTAATTTAAAGTAACTCAATCAAGATATCAGTCTCAATATATCTAGGGTTTCAATATTTTCTTCATAGAGAAGCAATTCAAACAAGTACCATTCTACAATGTATCTAACATCTTTCATAATTCATATGTTAAACTTCTAATGCAAACCCTATATTTCATCAATGAGACATTAGGGCTCAATAATCAACACCAATCACAGCACAATCTCAAGTTTCAACAATATGACCAACTTTTCACATCATCACATTTGAAACAATAACATCATATCCTAGAATATCAAACTTCGACTAGGGCTTAGTTACAAACCCTAGAACTATGATCATCAACAATATTCATATATAGGATGCATATCACAACAACATATATCAAGCAACACCAAGACACAAATATCAATACATTAAAGTTAGATATATAACAAACTTGATCAGGCTAGGGTTTTGCTCAGACGGACAAACATACACCTAGTGTTTCATTCCTAGGAACTTACTCCAAATAACGGTTTGCTCATAAACCCTAATTTACCAAAACCTCTAAAGGTCTAGGTTTACCAGCATCACCATCCAACCCTAAAAGATTAGGGTTTCCATAACCATACCAAAACCCCAAACATGACATCATCAAAACTTCAAACGTCAAAAATAGCATTTTCCTAGACTTCACCAATAACCCTTAGTAAGCTAGGGTTTCTTACGTTATCATCGACATACCCTTAAATTAGGGTTTTACAAGGAACCTTTCTAGGGTTCTACAAGAATGATCAAAGATATGAGGAGGGTAGATTTATCTAAAGATTAATCACCCAATCAAGAATCTTTCTGATTCAAGAGAGCTAGACACAATAATGTTAGTAGTGTAGAATATATTTACCAAAAGGAATGAATATACTTTTATCATGAAGAGAACAAAACTTATCGTCTATGCAATACCTTTGTTTCTTAACAAACCTCGTAATTCCAATGCTTTGTCTTGTGAGGTATAATCCTTGAGCAAATTAGCAAGCTTTCCTTTGTTTCTTATCAAACCTTGTAATTCCAATGCTTTGTCTTGTGAGCTATAATCCTTGAGTTGATCAGCAAGCTTTCCTAAACCAAGAAAAAAATATAAAAGAAAATGCAATTAGCATTTAGTACAAAAGAACCTAGATAAGTAAGGGAAGCCAAATATGAAAAAGGTAATACAAGGAATAAGATACTTATCTTTGGAAAATGGGGAGGGCTCCCTCTTAATCCAATCTCGAGGGATACCTATAACTTTCTAAAAACAATTGAAAAATGTTTTTCCAAATCTTGTTAAACCTATAAATACTAGAAATCAAATTACAAAAGAAAACAACTAAAAACATAGAACAGAGGACTTAGTAGAAAAAGTCCCTTATTTCTGATTCTTCGGTTTTGTTTTTCTTTCGAGATCCTTCTTCGGCAACATTTTCTTGATCTCTGTTTCTCTTCTTATTCTTAGGATTGTCAGGACAATCACTTTTATAGTGACCCATTTTGTGACATTGGTAGCACTCTATCTTGGATAGGTCTACCTTCTTTCTTGGCCCTTTAGATTTCTTGATGTTTCCTTTCTTGTGATGAGCGGAGTAGGCATTTGAAACTCTCTTATTCGTTCTCTTTGTTGGTTACTAATGAAATTCTCATCTCTTCTTGACTGCATGCATTCCATAATTCCTCGAATGAAGGAGTTTTTTTCCAACTATTGATCCTTGAAGCAAAGGCACTCCAAGAGGGTGGCAATCCCAATAATGCAGCAACCACTAGCTCTTTTTCAGGTACTATCTCATCTATAGCTTGAAGATCATCTCTAATTCTAGCTATCCTTACAAAGAAGGAAGCCACAGTGTCATCCTTTGTCATTTCCGCGGTCCGTAGTTCATTCTTAAGGCTCGCAACTTGACCAATATTTTTTATGGTGGACAATTTTGATAAGGATTCACACATTTCTTGAGCGGAGTCTATGTTAGAAATGTATGGGATAAGATTATCCTTTATACCATCTACCATTAAGCTCATAGCCAATATCTTTGACTCTCTAAACTTTGCTTTGTCTGCATCACTAGATCCTTCTGAAGGTTTCTTCACATTTCCTTTAACTAGATCTAGGACTTTATTCTTTTCAAGGACAAGGTCTATCCTCTTCTTCCATGCCCTGTAATTTGATGTTCCTTCTAATTTTTTCTCTCCCTTTATTGAGTTAGACATGATTCTAGGAGATAGTAAGCTTCTCTTCTTATATTATCCCTTTTGATGACCCTTATTTCATCTTCTGGAGACTCCTTATTCTCCTTTCAATAGATCTTCAGACTGCCTTTTCCTTCCTTCTTCACCTTAGCTTTGAAACCATGTTAGAAAATCAAAAAGGCAGAAAGATTTTCTTTACTATGATAATTACTTGTAATTTTCTTATGTTCTTCTTAACTTTCTTGTATTCTTCTTTTATCTTAGTTCATCAAGCAATTATCAAACCATAGCACGAAGATCAAAGACACCAAATGTAGGCGAACAATCAGGGAAAAACCCCAATCTAGGGAAAACCCAATCAACAACTCTTCCTTCAATAGTTTCACGAGATAATCCAAGACTCCTTGACGTAGACACAGACTTCCTCCAATCACTATCTTCAACCTAGAATAGTAGCAGCAGCACTTCGATGCAGTCGGAACTTCGACCTAGTAGCAGCAGCAACTTCGACCTAACAGCAACTAGCAGCAACAACGAAACTTTGACCTAGGCACAGCACTTCGACATTGAAGCAGTACTTCGACCCTGACCTTCAAGCAGCACTTTGACCCTGAAATAGTATTTCGATCTTGTTGAAGTAGCCCAGAAAATCCACACGTGGGAGAGATAGATGCCCTAGAAACTTCGATCCTGCACTTTTCCTTCCTCTACTGCAATTTCGTATCCTTCTGCAGCTTCTTGGATATCGAACTTGTGTGAGAGAGTGTGTCTCAAATGAATCGAACTGCACTATATATATACCCTTTTTTGGAGTTCGAATTACCTTCTTGTAGGTTGACTTGAACAGATAAGTGTGGAGGTGACAAATTACATATTTGACTCAAAACTAATTATTTTTACATGATTCAAAAGCCCAAGAAAGGTCTTATTAAATGTATAATGACTATAATGACTCAGTATAAATCCTAGAAGTCCTCAATGGGGACTTTGACCTAAAACATGATGACCCAAGCATGAAACCCATGCTTTAATAAGTCATAATAATAATAATAATATTTATTTTTTTCATTCTTATCATAAGTACACTTCAAATTGACTCGAATACATTTATGAAGACCGAACCTAGTTACATTCTTCAACAGGCCAGTCATACTTAGGTTGACCAAGTTTCATTAGGGTCAAACCAAGTTTGTCTTTGGTTTAAAAAGGTTTGACTTGTGATTACTTGCAAGTCAAATTTTAACTCGCAAATATTTATAAGTTAAACTTGGTCAACACAAGTATGACTTCTTTCACTTGTGAGTTGAGTCAAACTTGCAAGCATCTAAGTTTGACTCGTAAATCTAGTAAGGTAGTGTTGAAGACAAAGATATCAATCCCAAATTTTGATAATTCTCTTGTTGGGGATAGACCCAAGTTGCACAAAATGTGGAAATGTCTACAAGTTTCTGAAACGGGAATGCAAGAATACATGAAACCCCCCTCCCCCTCAAAAAAAGGGTATGTCAAAGGAAATGTGGTGTATTAAAAAATAATATATATATATATATATATATATATATATATATAACACATTATGTTGGAAAAAAAATATGAATAATACACATGAATGACATTTTTTTAGGAAAATCATGTCTATATTAACTCCCATAGATCAATTCTTCTTATTATTCAATCGTTCAACAGAAAGAGAGGGAGAAAGAGTACATCAATTCAAAGTCAAAATTGACTTGGCAAACTCTGACCTTAGATAAGACAGATGGCTAGCAATTCTAGAGCAGACACATAATGTCCTCTGAAGATGGTGACATACACTGTTGCTGCTCAATGGTTATGTGCATACTTCTGATTTTAGTTAGGGTATCATAGTTATTTCAATCTTTCAATCCAACTTCAACATACCTTGTTCAAACTAATAGCCCTTCAACGTTGCCTTCATATTCAACAGAAAACACTCCTTAATGAACAGATGTGATATAGAAGGGAATGCGGCCTACCTAAGGTCTGAGAACACCTTTATACAATCTTCGTTGCCCTTAGATCATAAGCGGCTTGTTGTAGGATGACTACGGCTAGGACAAATAAGGTCTCATGGCTCTCGTAATAGTCCCTAACTGTGACGTTATGGAAGCTTAGTTCTGCAGCCCACTGAAAAGAGAAGATAGTCAATAACGCAAGCACATAAACTTACCCAATCTACCTCTGCTACTGCGTCCTGATGTGGCCAAAGATCCGCTGCCCTAAACCATCATGAATCAACCCTAAAACACCTCCACGCTGACCCAAACATCTGTTTCCTTTTTCTGCTAGACAATGGTATCTAAGAGGAAGAGAATCTTCTCCCCAAACTTGTGCTAGTTTCCTTCTTGCCCCTAGCCTCAAATCCGCTGCCCTCTTTCAGAATAGGATGAGTCTACGAATGAGGTTGGAGGACATCTATTTATACAAATGGACATGATACTTTGTCCTTAAGAAAGTGAAGCCGACCTTAACATTTGGAGGGAAATTCAAAATTCAAATTTTCAATTATCCCCCCAAAACAAGGATTATGAATTATATAATTTCCTTTTGAATAAACAAATATTTTCCTTGTCCGAATTTGACGATCTTTAGATCAATTTTAGTTCTCTCGAAAAGAGGAATACAATGGGATTATTATTTCCATCAACTGAAGACCAAATTGGAATTTGGCCCTAGTTGCCAAATTTAACACTCCCTCTCGACTAGGGAGAATTCCACCTGTCAATCCATCTGCTACCATAGATCATCATGCCATCCTATCATAATGAACCATCTTTGTCATCATGAGCCATCTCTGTCTCTCATTTCTACTCTGCTCTGTTTTGTTGAACATTGATATGAATAATGAAGAAGAATTGATCGAGAGTGAGTCACAAGACCATGGCACTCTCCAATGACCCAAAGTCAATCTAGAGGTATAACCTCGATCAGACTTGATCCCAGATCAAGTTGTTGAACACCATGCATCCTAGCATAGGGAGTACGGAAGTACGCGATGCGTCCATCGGTAGAGCTATGGTCCCTAACCACTTTTCCCAACCCATTGGCCAGATGAGAGGTACTTCCCATGTGCTCCAGACTACATAGGCAGGATGATGCAAAAACACCAGCAGGGAAAGAATATATCACATCCTACTCATAATCAGAAGTAGGGAAAGGAGAAACCACATCCTACAAACACACATCACAATCATATGCAGGGAAAGGATAAACCACATCCTACAAACATGTGTCACAACCAACATAGGGAAAGGATAAACCACATCCTACACACACGCAAAACACCGCGAGTAGGGAAAGGATGAACCGTGTCCTACATGGATGCAAACCAACAATAGCAAGAAGGATCCTACACGTGGGGAAAGGTCGAACCACATCTCACTGACATGTCAATCATCAATTGTAGGAAATGAGCATCCTACATGTGGGGAAAGGATGAACCACGTCCCACCAACATGTCAACAGATGCCTATATGCATCTCTCACTGGGGTATCCGCAAAAAAAGGTGAACCACTCATCCTGCTCATATGCTATAGGAGAAGGTGAACCATTTATCTTATGCATATGTTATCAACAGTAGGAGAATGTGAACCACTCACCCTACACACATATCCAGCATGGGCTAACACAGGGGAAGGTGAACCACGCACCCTATGGTCACTCATAGCTCAATAAGTACCTCAAGCCCCCAGGAGCTCCCATATCTCAATCTTCAGCCAAGAATCCATTCATATAGGGAATAGTGCCAAGCTGCGTTTAAAAGATCAAGATTGGATCTTGACAATGATCTTGATAGTTTGATCAAAAATGAGAGCCTCATAGCTCTACCCAGTATATAGACAAATACAAATATTTCTACAAATATTCTGATGTACAGCACAGATCATAGAAGCACTTAGCAATCCTTTTCTTCCAGCACATCTTGATGAGGAGAATATTTAACTATTCTTACTTCCTCTTACCAGGGAGACCACAAGCCTAAGCTTGTCTTCCAAAGTGCAAAGTGTCCATCAGGCAACCTGCTTATCATAAGATCTGTCCACTCAAACATGCCATCAAACAGGGATGTCCTATGTCGTACCATATAAAGTGGTATTAAGTGTCAACATGTGAAACATTGGATTCTCAGAGTCCTAATCTGCAATATACAAGGTATGCTTGTTCGCAGAATATGTGGTACTAAGATGCGTTCTTAATGAGAAGTTATCCAATATATCGACTTAAAAGCCTTTGCATCAAGGTATACACCAATGCCCTCGAACATAGACTATATCTGGATCAGCAGCTCCCTCATATTACCAGGCCTTTTAAAGCTTAGATTTCTGACAAAAAGAAATCAACTCCGTCTTTCAGTGGAAAAATGAGAGGATCATCTTCTAATCGACAGACATCATCAAAACATTACAGCTCCCTCTTGAGTCCTTACTTTAGGTGATCATTAGGCTTTTGACAATCTGCACTTTATCTTTGAGATTATGTTGCAAGAAGGTGATGTAAGAAGTTTAACTGTAAAACCTCCCTTAACTGCTGCATAGATACCTATTGTAGTCTGCAAGATGTTGGAGTTAGTTCTGAGCCAATACCTTTGATGAGAACAACTGCAATTATCTTAAGTGTTCTTCAAGAATGAATGCTACCCCTGCAATTTATTTTAAAGACAGATCTTGTAGCTTCTTTATGTAAGCTATCCAAAGTTTACGTTGGTCTTGTTCACAACTTCATTTGTGAACAAGACTATAATACTGTCACCAATTCACTGGGGCTATAATATATCACCACTGTTATTGGACTGTAACGATACATAGTGCTGAGTTGCCATACATAGGGTTGATGCCACATCTACCAAGGTAACTGTCACCTATGAGTTGATGTTCCATTTGATGCCATATGATACTGGACCATATTCTAAAGTATACCACTGCTGCCAGTGGCTTTCTGCAATCCATTGTTTTGTTAACACAACCATTTTAACTATCCACTGCATCCACATTTGTTTCTTCTCCTGTTGTCTCTCTATATTTATCATACAACTGTTCCACTTCTGCTCAAACATTTTATTGCATACATCAACAATTGTGACTTATGAGAGAGAGCCCTATCATCTCTGTGTTGCTTCTGATCAAGAGGCAAACCTTAGTAGCATGAAAACTTTATCACTGAATGAAGAAACCCTTATTGAAATTTTTTTGCTGATAACAGTGTGCCTGAAGATGATGTTTCTGACACAGTGCTTACTGCTGTTTGAGAGGCTTTCTCACTGATGATGCTGTTTCTCTACTTCAGCATATTAATGCCTTTACCAAGATATCAGCAAGACAATATACACAGAATTCTTGACAAGATTTCAATTTTCAAAACTACAACACATTATATATGTCATAGCATTATTTATATCCATGACTGTGGGCATGTGACACATCTTTTGGGGCTTGTGATCCTACATTACAATTCTGGCCAACCTTGACAAATTGCACGTGTGGAAAAATCAATTCAAAATATAACTTCTGCTCATCCAAACAAGATGATCTTTAGACCAATCTTGCACCTCTCCGAAAGAGGAATCCAACAAAAATATCATCTCCGTCATATGAGCAATGCAACATGGAGTTTGGCCCTAGTTGCCAAATTTATAAACCATTAATGGAAAATTCCAAAATTGTTAGGAGAAGGGAATGTTAACTTCTAGGTAAGTAGGCATACCCTCCGCGTAGCCGTTTTCAGGTAACCATACACTTTTATGGGTTACAGAGTACCCATCACAAAGAAAGAACTCATTTTTAAATTTCAGAGTATCAGGTTCTCCATAACCAAACCGGGTTCGGAAGGGTGCATTTGAGAAGAACCCGAACTGATTTTTGGTGCTTAGGTGCACGAATCGGGTACGGGTACAAGAACCACACCCCTAAGTTCAGGTACCCCTGCTTCACAAAGTATTTGTTGGTCAAGTTGGGAAGTGCTATTTTAGGCATGTGTAGAAGTATCTTTTGTGATTTGATTGCAGCAAAGATCTGGTCCTAAGATGAAGACCGAGACCCCTGCTAGCAGCATGTTGGAGGGCCACAAGCCTAGGATGCTACAAGGAGGGGCGGTACAGAATTGTGGATCAACGCAGTCAAAAGGAGGATAAAACGTAGGGTTTGGAAGTCTGGTTATGGGCCAAGTTAGGGCATTTCTGTAGCAAGGACAAAAGTCCTAAAAGGGAAAGTTGTAACGTCGGAAACAACTGCCCAAATCAGTCGTTGCAAGGACATGGGTAGGACTGATCCTAAAGTATTTATGACAGTGTTTTTTATAAGCCCTAGTAGGGTTGCTTCCTGTGCAGAACAAACCTTAAAAATAGTCCAAGATCTCCGAGAAATGATGGCCAAGTTCAGTGGGGAATGAAGAGGGTCGAGACCCTAGAAAGAGAGGCAGCTTGACTCTCTATTTTGGGCAGAAGATTGAGAAGGAAGGACAGTGAAGAGGGTTTGCACAGTATAGGAAGATGAGGTATGTTTCATGGTTTGGAACAGCAGTGAAGTTGCAACCCTAGATCTGGGCAATTTGAGGATCAAATTGCAGATAAGAGAGCAGAATAGTTGCAGCCCTAGATCAGTCATAGATGTGACAGAAAGTGGGCGGATATACAAGCCCTAAGGACAGTGACAGGAGCAGTTTATATGTCACAAAGGTAGGGCATTTTTGTGTCCCTATATGCAACGTTCTGGAGCAGCCAGAATCACTTCAGGTGGCAAGTGCAGGAAGTTGGAACAGATTTGGTGGCACCTTAAGTACTGTGTAGAGGACAGTTAGTAGGTGTATGTTGAGCCCTACGTGCAAGACTTGTGAAGGGCTGATCTTTGAAGGGACAAAAGAAGCAGCCAAGAGGGCTTATTATACAGCCCTAGTTCACTGTTGAGAGGACTTTTTCAGTGGAAAGTGGACAGCCTCCGTGCCCGAGAAATGCCATCATTGGAGCAGCAGAAGTGGCAGAAGTGGCAGAAGTGGGTAGTCCAAAGAGTTGTTCACAAACGGAGTTGTGAACCGCTGATCAAAGATCCTATGGGTTGCAGACCTTGAAGGACAAATGAGCAGCTAGAGGGTAGAGTTGTTGGAGCCAAGTGTTGAGAAATCTAGGGGCAGCAAGTGTAGGTGATTTCTCTTATTATGATAATTGTTTGTGATGTATTTTTACTTTTCTTAATTAGATTATTCTTCACTCGTTTCTTATTAGTGTTTTCTTCGTCAAACAACTACCAAACCATAAAAAACAATGAGACAAAGGACACAAGATGTAGGCGATCAGCCAGGGCCAAAACCTATCCAACTTGAGAGAAAAACCCACCAAAATTCTTCTTCTTATAGAATCTTCAATTGACGAATTCCAAGACCTAGACCCTTGACCAAGAACCCCTCCAAGGCCAAGTCAATGCTTCCTCTTTGAATAGCGTCTCCTTCAAGCAACTTTGACTTGCTCTGCAACTGCAACTTCAGAAACTACAACTTCGACTTGCCCAAAAACTGCAACTTCGACTTGCCCAGAAACTATAGCTTCGACTTGCCCAGGAACTACAACTTTTCTTCTTTGCTTGGGTAGATCTCTCTCCTAGAGAACTCAGCTTCCAAAACAGCTCTTCTTGATGACCTAACTTCACTTTTGCAACTCGGCTTCACTGCAACAATATGTACCCTAATTCCTTCGCACCTATGGAGAGAACTAGAAGTAGCCCAAAAACAAATCCAAAATAGCTCGCCTTTTCCTCCTTTCTTTGTCTTCCTCTTCTTTTTACTTCTTGTCCTTATCATCAAACTTGTGTGTGTGAGTGAAGTGTGCCCAAATGAGGCCGAGTGCCCTATATATAGGCTTTCTTGAGCCTCCTATTAGGCCGACTTGTTGCTCCATGAGGCTGACTTGATGCTTGCATGTTTGACATGGTTTTGGAGGGTCTTTTGACTCTAATTTGATTCATAATTTTCTTACAATATGTAACATGCCGAAGAAGGGTTATTCATACATGACAATGACTCTTTTGACTTTATAGACTTAGTGACAAATCCTAGAAGCTCTCAATTACAATAGGAGCTTGACCTAAAATAAATTTCCCTTGAGCATGAAACCAATGCCTCGGCCCTCAACCACAATATTAAATAATAATAAATTTATTTCTCCTTTCATTGAGTACATAAAATCAACATTACATATGTCTTATAAGACAGAACCTAGTTACATATTTCAACACCGAGTTCAGTGACCTAAAAGAGCAGAGTTCATTGATAGAGGCAGATTGAAGAGTTGCGGAATGGGAGGCAAGAGGAACCGCTAGATATGTTCAAGACACGTGGACTGAAAGGGTTGTGTGTGGCCACCATCAACAAGTAGATCAAGTGTTGTCTTGTTCAGGGTAGATTGCTTGTCAAAGGACTGACACCAAGCCCTAGTTGTATCAGTGTGATTATAAAGGGCTACGATCCTTGGTACAGGAGCCCTATCTTGTTGTATTATAGTTTGTAATATAATGAAGAAGGGTTTGAAAAAGTTAAAAATTGTCATGTGCACTAGTTGATTCACTGATGTTTGTTATTCCGCTGTGCAATTCAGGATGGTTGTGGCATTTGAGTGTGTTTGTGTCAGAGATTCTAAAACCAAACCCAGATTCTTGAGTGACATGGAAATTCAACAGTTACCCCGTCAAAATGATCAGCGAGTGGTGCAACGTGTTATTTCTTAATAGCAGATGTTAATGGCATATTTGTATTTCAAAAATGAAAAATCATTTGTAAGTATAGTATCCTTGCAATATATGTGTGTGAGAGAGACCAAAAATATAGGAACAGTTACTAGTAGAGGACAAGTGTCCAGGAGTTCTGACTTCATAAACCTTGGTAGCATTCACAAATGATTCTATCGAGAATATTATAAGCTGAAATACAATAGAGATCCATAGAGTAAAATGAGCAACACTAGAGCAGGTGGGGCAATCTGTAATCTAGAAGGTCATATGTTTAAAGTTTGTTACAACATGAGGATGATATCAAGTCTCTAACAAAGAAGACAAATTTATGATGCTCATCTTAAGCCTGAAAATATGACTGGATTTAGGAATAAGGTATTTGCAAGTGGAAGAGAACTTGATAATAGTCATGAAATTTGTGAAAAAATCACAGTAAAAATCAGATTCAAATTCTATATGATATTCAGATAGCATATGTGGAGGAAGCTAAAGGCTTTATCGAACTGTTCCTGACCAAAAGTTTGAAGCATGTCACAGAGATAAGGAATAGGTTGGTGAGCAAGATGGAAAACAAAGGGGTGCATCTACAGATTGATAAGGCTCAACTCAGAATTCAACAATGTTTCTCAGACTGTACTTTCTTATCTTCATTATGGACCTGGTTTTATTTTATATGTTGGAATAAAACTAGTACTTGTTAGTTGGAATGGTTAAAAGGAGTCCAGTCAGCAAGGTGATTTTCGTCGGCAAGCAACAAAAGAGGATTAGAATTGCCTTTTGCTCCCGTATCTTGTAGCATCCATATGAGCTTGAATTTGACAACTCCCTAAATCACTGGTGATATTGATTATAAGCACAAGATTGCAAGGACTGGACGCTCTCAAATTTAGTAGGTGGAATGCGGCAGGAAGCCTATTTAGCGATGATAAACCTTTCCATAAAGCTAACTTCAACCATTGGCATTCAGGGAAATAATTGCAACATATGTTTAGCATTTTACAAATGCTTTAAGCAGGATTATCTTCAGCCTTCTTATCCAACCAACAAAGCCTTTTAATCTGAATACTGTAGTCTCTGAAGTTTATTAGTCACCTATTGCTTCCTTGTAATATTCCCAAATTAGCAATAGCTAATTGGAATATTAGTTCGGGCCAATTTTGCTGCTCATAGTTAAATGTAAATATCAGTAAGCGGGTCATGGACTCACCCGTGCACGCAAAGGCAAATACACGGGCTGAGTTGGCAGCGTGGGGGCCGAGAAGGGCTGCGCGGGAAAGGAGGATCTCGGCTGCACGGGAAAGGAGGGGGTCCAGTGTTCGATAGGAAGGCCGCATACATAAGGGAGACAGCTTCCTCGTTTTTGGATTATTGTTGAATATTTATGATATTGAAACTGGTCGCTAAGACTTGAGCACGCCGGCTGTTTAGCAGGTCTGCAGCACTGTTCAGTGCGCCGAGTGTCTCCGAGCGGAGATCTCAACCTCAGCCCCGGGGGACTTCGAGTGCCTGCTCGGGTGAGGCAGTTCTATCATTATCTTGCAGGAGGATCGGGTTGGACTTATTGCAGAGCAGTATCAGGAGTGACAGCGCTATCTGTGTGGAAAGACCGCGGTCCATCTCGTGTGATCTCTACAGTGCTATCATTTGGAGGTTTCGGGTCTGGTGAAGGAGCGGGGACAGTCTGTGCCCAACAAGTACGTGTGGCAGAATTGGGAGTCTCGTAGCGGGCCTTTCTTTCAGCCGCAGCATATTAGCAGCACGCAACAGCACTCCCGCCGCTTGAACGCAGAACGGTGCACCGCCGCACCCCTGTTATTTCTTGAATACCTTTTATTTTTCCGTGGGCAAGTTTCAGGCGCTAACACCTGCGCATGTATTGTATTTCTTTATAACTTCCCGATATAATAAAATGGCTCAACGATTTCTCTGTTAAACGTGAATCTATTGCATAGGCCGTTTCTGTTATTTTATGCGTTGTTGAATATTTCTGAAGGATACATTCCATTGCTGTACCATTTGCTGTGTTTATTTAATTTCCTTAAATAGGAATATTACAGTGGTATCAGAGCATGGTTCTGGCTCAGCTTGTGGACATTATCACAATGCCTACATTCTTACCGCCAGTGCTGAGTGAGAAAGAGAGGCAACATGATCATATACCCTTTGGAGACTATTTCCGTAAATGGCAGTCCATGGGGGAAGACTTCAAAGCAGCTTTGCCCTTCAAAGATTACTGTCAGCTTAGGCAGGATGAAGGAGGAAGGTACAGTGATAGGAACAGTGGTTTTTCTACCATGCAGAGTTCAGATTCGCAGCGTACCATTGGGAGATCACCTCTTCCCATGCATGAGGGATCCACTAGTCCCTGTGAGTCTAAGCCCAAGAAGACCGGAGCGGTGAAAAAGGAGAGTTTATTCTCATCTCTTTTCAGATTCAGAGGAAAGGCATCCACCGTTGAGGAGGACAAGAAGGGTGAAGAAAAAGGAGAGGAAGTACCATGCGCTTCCAATTCTCATCAAGAAGAAGATATCACATCACCTCTTGAGGAGGCTTGTGAAAACATTGTCCCACTCATGGATGAGCAGCCACTGCATCGACAGTTGGGGCAGCCAACACTTTTGAGGATGGGACTCTTGTAGACCAAGGGTCAAATCTCATTGCTACTATAGAGCAGCCTGGTTGCACTGCGTTGTGCAACATGGAAACACTCAAGGAGGAATCGAACCATCATTCTCATGAGCCATTGTTGGATTGTACACTGCACTTGGAGGATGAGGGCACCCAGGATTGCAGGGAGTCTGAGGTTACACCTAGTGTGACACAGGATACCCCCTCATTGGAGACTTCCTTGACCATGACGGTTGATGTGGTAGTGGAGAAGGTAGAGCCTACCTCAGTAGAGCCATCCATTGAGATGATGACCGGAGTCATGTCCGAGTCTTCAGGTGGTAGCAGCACACGACAGATGGGTGAGGCATTAGGAGATATATCCACCTTCGATGAGGCACTAGCAGGTACAGAGGTATTGGGTGATGGTCGCAGACAGCGGTATCATCGGCTTCGGACGGACCTTCGAGTTTTGAGAGGGGAGGTCACGTCAGTACGAGAGGCCATTTTGTTGCAAGACCAGGAGCTGGAGGGTATGAGAGTGACTTGTGCCAAGTCGGCGGCCAAGTTGGTCCGCATTAGGGAACGACTGGATTCCCTGATGGTACAATCAGAGGGCACGTTGGAGCGTCAGATCATTCCCCTTCAAGCATGCATGGATGGGACTAGCAGTGTTATTGGGTCATCTCTTCCCTTTGGAGAGAGAGAGGCAGAGCCACCTAGTCAGATCTCATATATTGACTTGGATAGCGGTATGAGGCGATCAGAGTTGCACGGGGTACAGCATCCACATGTTGAGGTTGGATGGCGAGAGATTTGGAGCTGGTACTCGGTGGAGCGGGGTATGGAGATAGTGATGGATCTGAGTGTAGCTCAGCATTTTTTTCTATGCATGGGGAATACAGGAACCCCAGATTGGCATTGGGATCCAGGTGGGATCACCTATCGTTTCCCAGGCAGGTCGGTTGACTATGTCTTGGAGAGTACAGTTGGCCTAGTAGTAGAGCATGTGCAGTTTCGGTCAGCTCTAGTGGCCAACCAATTTATAGGCAGACTCCCTAAGTTGTCTTGGCATGACATTCATACACGGGATCACGGGGTGGACAGCACACCTTGGCAGGAGCTTGTCGGAGGAGGTGGCATTGGCAGGCCACCAGATGGCACCTTGTATGGGGCCAAGGATTCTTCACCGTTGTGTGGGGCACAGAGGACGCAGCGGAGCCGAGCAGTGGTGGTAACACTACTGACACACAGGGAGATTCACTTCTCGGACCCCTTGAGGAGGATTTGGAGTGATGATCCTTTCGTTGGCAGGTATAGTGATACGACGGTGGAGACGATGTTACCGATTGGTGGTAGTCCAACATGTAGAGGCACAGCTCTAGGTCATCACATCCAGGGATGTGTGGGAGCCTTTAGCATTGAGCGGTGGATTGCTGGTGGACATGGAGTAGCATGGTGGTGTACCATAGTGTGTGGGACGGCATTGTGGAGTAGGAGTATCCTACATCACATTGTGAGCATGCGGAGAGTGACCGATGCCTGGACACAGTGAGGGCACGAGATGGTACAGGGTGCTACAGCAGTAGCACATGGTATCCAGCAGTATACCGAGGTATGCCTCAGTGTGCAGTGGCATGTTGAGGAGTATATGGATGATCAGTGGTATGCGAGGGCATACGGTGCTGCACAGCAAGGTCTTAGAGCATTGCTTCCAGGGAGACTCACGAACAGGGACATTGGGCTTACCTTTTGGAGTAGTTCACCCAGGATCGATGGGGAGACAGATGAGCGGTACTTGACGGTACCTGTGGGGACTCACACACCTGACCCTCTTCTACATCACTCACGGGCACAACCGATTTTGTTGTTGTCCTTCGGCACTTTGGGCATGAGCAGCAGGGTATGCGAGGCACAGCCAATATGTTTGGATGGCCCTCAGCACACTAGGCGAGAGACTTCTCAGCAGTGGCACTGGGTTAGTGTGCTAGTTGATAGCCATAGGTTAGGGGATGAGATGATCCTCTGCAGGGGTGGCCCATTAGTCACCGCTGAGCCTACGCTTGGGGAGCAGGTCATGAGGGAGACATGCATCATTTTTCCCTCGGGGCATGTCGAGATCATGCATGAGCAGAGGATACGGGGTACAGCAGAGGTAGTATCCCAGTATGTGTCTGGGCTCCAGACACTGTATCGATACTTTGTCGAGAGGGTGGATGGCATGTTCGATGCGGATGAGATGGCGGAGGTAGAACAGGAGGGCATTCCTTCTGTATGCCAGGGTGAGGACTCCTTTTCACATGAGTCCATAGGATCAGTTGAGGTCGCTTCTGGGGAGCAAGGGCAGTCATGCATGGATGGTGACAGTAGACCGGAGCTATATTCTAGTGTCCAGGGTGAGCAGTCATGGGACTCTGCGAGAGATACTCTGGGTGAAGAGTCACTTGTGACAATTCAGCTAGAGCAGCAGGTGATGGAGCCTGAGTCGTTAGAGGAGGACACTACTCACATCAGGCATGATATTCCTTTGAGAGAGAGCCATATGGGCACTCACATCGAGCCTGTGGTGGATATGCAGCTAACCGCGGGGTCAACTATTGAGGAGGAGCAGTCAGCTGCATTGACATCGAGTACGGTGACAGCTGTTGCAGATCCATATCCTTTGGATGTGTTGGAGGTTGATGGGATTGTTATGCAGGGGGCTAGTAGACAGCAGGAGTTGTTGGATATGTTGGAGCATCCATCTTTGGGTCGACACTGGGATGAGGCGCAGATATATGTACTCGCAGTCAGCAGAGCTACAACGTTCTTAGTGGGTAGCACTCTCCAGGAGTACATCGATGGAGCTTGCAGCATACCTTGCCCACTTTCTCCCATTATAGAGAGGGAGGCTTCCTTCTACAGGCAGCTTCCATTGACAGACAGGGTAGAGCAGTGGGAGTTGATTACAGGCTGGCGGAAACATCCCAAGCATGTTCCATATACCGTTGTTGCTGCTACATCAAATTCTTCTTCTAGGATGGACTGGCGGGAGATCATGAGTTGGTACCCTCTTGATGGTATGGTATTCCTCGTAGAGAGCACAGCGGAGCAGGAGCCCTTGGACATAGTAGATGTTACAGATCCCAGTTGGCAGGAGGGCACCGGTTGTCATTACTTCAGGACTCCTTCCCGATTTCAGGAGACCAAGATCAGCATGGGATGGAGTCAGGACTTGGATTGGATAGAGGGGATGAGCTGGTATGCAGTTGGAGGGGTAGCATATGCAGCTACAGATACAGCGCAGCAGGAGCCCAAGAGCATTGATGCTTGTTGGTGGTCTTCACCTCTTAGAGCATTGGTCATAGCTAGAGGCAGTGCACCGTCTGAGCCGTGGGACTTGTGCGATTATTGGCCACAGTGGCGATGGGATCTGGCAGGATTATTGGTTGGCTGGTACTGTGAGAGGTCACTTTGGGATCCTGGCATTGGGATATCCCTTCGTATCAGGGTGATGCAGAGGTCAGAGAGGTTTCAGTGGGACCCAGGCACATTTTGCAGTATTGGTGGAGAGATGTTCAGGTAGTTGCTTGAGGGCAAGCAACATTTTGCCGGGGGAGACTGTAATATTCCCAAATTAGCAATAGCTAATTGGAATATTAGTTCGGGCCAATTTTGCTGCTCATAGTTAAATGTAAATATCAGTAAGCGGGTCATGGACTCACCCATGCGCGCAAAGGCAAGTACAATGGCTGAGTTGGCAGCGTGGGGGCCGAGAAGGGTTGCGCGGGAAAGGAGGATCTCGGCTGCGCGGGAAAGGAGGGAGTCCAGTGTTCGATAGGAAGGCCGCATACATAAGGGAGACAGCTTCCTCGTTTTTGGATTATTGTTGAATATTTATGATATTGAAACTGGTCGCTAAGACTTGAGCACGCCGGCTGTTTAGCAGGTCTGCAGCACTATTCAGTGCGCCGAGTGTCTCCGAGCGGAGATCTCAACCTCAGCCCCGGGAGACTTCGAGTGCCTGCTCGGGTGAGGCAGTTCTATCATTATCTTGCAGGAGGATCGGGTTGGACTTATTGCAGAGCAGTATCAGAAGTGACAGCGCTATCTGTGTGGAAAGACCGCGGTCCATCTCGTGTGATCTCTACAATGCTATCATTTGGAGGTTTCGGGTCTGGTGAAGGAGCGGGGACAGTCCGTGCCCAACGAGTACGTGAGGCAGAATTGGGAGTCTCGTAGCGGGCCTTTCTTTCAGCCGCAGCATATTAGCAGCACGCAACAGCACTCCCGCCGCTTGAACGCAGAACGGTGCACCGCCGCACCCCTGTTATTTCTTGAATACCTTTTGTTTTGCCGTGGGCAAGTTTCGGGCGCTAACACCTGCGCATGTATTGTATTTCTTTATAACTTCCCGATATAATAAAATGGCTCAGCGATTTCTCTGTTAAACGTGAATCTATTGCATAGGCCGTTTCTGTTATTTTATGCGCTGTTGAATATTTCTGAAGGAGACATTCCATTGCTGTACCATTTGCCGTGTTTAATAAATTTCCTTAAATAGGAATATTACATTCCTCTCCAGTGGTACTTCATTCTTCTTAGAGATGTAGAAGAAATGGGTATGAACTCACCAAGCAGCTAAGAAATTGGGCCAGGGTCACCTAAAAGGGTTGATAGGAAAATTTTAAGGAGAAAAGATTACCGTTTGGATGTGCACATGCAGTTTTTTCTTGTCAAAAGATTTGCAAGACCTGAGGCAATGTGTTAATGAAGTGAAAGTTGAAAGGAAAGTGCAACAAGCCAACAAAGATGCATCAGGATACAAAAGATAACTGTGTGTAAGATCCAGACACCCAAACAAAGGTTGAAGCACTAAGCATTTCCTTCATCACTGATTTAAAAAACTGAAGCTTCAACAAAGGCTTCTAGAAGATTGGTGGAGTATGCTCGTAAATATGACTTCAAGGACATTTGAGGGCCCATCCAACTTACCCCCTTTGATTCAGCATCAGGCAAGTTCCCTTAACGAGTTTATTGTCTATTTATAAAGGTTTGGTGGCAATATGCTTTGGGGTAGATTTGGTAGCAGTGTTTTGTAAACCAGAAAAGTAACGTCTTCAGATTTGTGCAATATTCAAGAATACCTGTTTAGATAACAATAAAAAGGGTTACTCACTTCAGCATCAGGCACCTGCCCTTAAAGAGTTCATCAGATGTTTATAAAGGTTTGGTACCAATATGCTTTGGTCTAGATTTGGCAAGTGTTTCTGCACCAAGAGTAATAAGGTGCATCATGCAGATCAGATGGTTGTGTGACAACTGCAATGATAATTAACTAAATTGAAACAAAAGTGAAGTCTGTAAAAGCGATATTTTTTAAGGTGACCATAATAATAATAAAAAAGGCCAGCTATATTGCAGAAGGGCAGTCATGCCTATCCTTGACTATGGGATTCCATGGGGTTTATTTGATGGCACCTCTCAAGGCCTTCCTCCTGTCAATATCACAGGCTTCGCTGGACCTGAACCTTGAGGTTCGAAATTCGGGAAACCACAAAAAAACCTGTAAAAATTCATCAGGTTCATCAGGTTCAAGTCTAAGTGGCACAGAAAAATCCTCAGCAAGCAGGTTATAGGGCATAAAAACTCATTCAGATTCGTTAGGTTCAAGGCCAAGCAACAGCTGTGGCAGAGAAAAAACCCTGGGCAACCATGTTACAGGCATAAAAATGTGTTCAAGTACGTGAGGTTCAAGGCCAGCCAGAGATGAGGTTACAGGACGAGCAGATTACAGTTTCGAAATAAAATCGCACGAATCTGCGTTATGGAACTAAAATCCCACGCAAGTTACAGATTGGGGTTGCAGCCCACGGGTCTAGGTCACAAGTTACAGTTATGGGTGTAAAATGTCACCATGCTTCGAATGGAATCAAGCAAATGCTATTTATTATATATATCCAAGAGAACATATGTTACAAATTAATAAATCTAGTAATGAATCGATAGTTCTGTGGGCAATCAGCCCTAACTTACTATGTTTATTAAAGAATCATATCACTGTTAGAAAATCCTTATTAATGTGGAATTTTTTGTGTTATTTCTTTGGTAGCTACTGCTGAATGGATGAGTACTGCTGTGTATAATATTGATGATTATTCGTAACCCTAGACAATCATAGAACCATAAGGGCAAAAATTACCCTAGGACATCAGATTTCCAGTTCAAAATTGGATCCCAAATAACGTATTATCAATACTTAGTTTTAGACACAAAACATAAATATACTAGTATCAATGCAAAAGCCAAAAAATCAGATTATCAACTCCAGCAATGTTAAATTTAGATAACCATGGTGTTCTATGCTTGATGCACTTTTACGTCAATTTTTCTTAGGCCCAATACAAAATAGCAATCACATAAACATGAAAGTAAAATGTTGATAGAACACCATAATAGATCAATAGAAGACAAGCCAAATATAGATCAGATTTACAATTTCTTTTGTCCAGCAAAGATATGAGATATTGTTGCGTTACGGCGGTCAACGGGATGCTTCAACCAGCAAAGTCTTTCACGGTCAGCCACTCTTCCATGTGTCACACCCACAGCCCTGAAAGACAACTCATCACAAGTCAACGCAAGTCAACCCAAGAATAGCACAGAAAAGGTCAACACAAGCACCAGCAAAAAAGTCAACGCAGCAAACTAGGGCTTCGGTCAAACAGCCCAGAATTCCTCGATTTCAGTGCCTAGTTGTACGGCCTCCTAAAATCGGATTTTCTGCAGAGGATTGAGTTCAAACGACCAAGGGTTGACGCTGGTCAACGCTACAGCAGAAAGCCCTAAACAGATCCGCAGAAATCAGCAGCTTCGCTCCACACGTGTGAGGGGGAAAAGACCTCCAAAGGCTATCGAACCAATCAGATCACAATGAGAGAATGTGTGATGAGTTGATGATTAATTGACCTCCAAGTTTCTCCAATTTATATCCATCAATGAGGGTGTGTGACACATCTATTAGGCATGTGAGCCTACATTACAAATCTGGCCGACCTTGCACATGTGGAAAATAAATTCAAAATAAATGTTTTGTTCATCCGATCAAGATGATCTTTAGAATCAATCTTGCACCTCAACGAAAGAGGAATTCAACAAAAATATTACCATTGTCATATGAGCAGTGCAACATGGAGTTTGGACTTAGTTGCCCAAAATTAACAATCCCTCTCAACTAGGGAGAACTCCATCTGTCCACAAGTGCCATCCATCAATACCATCATGTACTTTCACCAAACATCGTGCGTCATCCCGCTGTAACTTTCTTTGTTGGCTCGTTATTTCAGATAGAAAAGGTGAATCATAAAAACATCACACACAATTGACCCGAAGTCAGCTTAGAGGTAAAAACCTCATCATACTTGATCTCAGATCAAGGTGTTGGACACGTGCCATCCTAGACATAGAGAGTACGGCAATCTCTGATGCGTCCATCGGTCTTGCTATTGGTCTCTATCCACATTTCCCACCTCATTGACCAAATGAGAGGTACTTTCGATGAGTCCGAAACTCCATGGGTAGGATGTGTGCAAGGCACAGATCAGAGAGAGGCGAACCAACTCAATATCATAACGGTGGGGCATAAGCACAACAAGGTTCGGCAAGCCTAGCCCCGTATGTGCTTATAGCTCCAAGAAGCTATCCCCAAGCCCCCTGGAACTCCTAGAGCTCATAGTCCAACTCAATCAAGACCCTCACAATAGGGTCTTTTCACGATTCCAAGCTTCTCACGAAAAGTTAAGAACTTGACCTTCCCCAAGGGCTTCGTGAGAATATCCACGACCTGCTCATCAGTTCCTATATGATTGAGCCTTACGGCGCCTCGCTGTACCATATCCTGGATAAAGTGGTACCTAATATCAATATGCTTGGATCGACCATGGAACACGGGATTCTCAGAAAGACGAATCCCACTCTGGTTATCACAAAGGATAACAGTGGTATCTAGCACATGCCCAAACAGCTCATTGAAGAGCTTTCGCAACCAAACAGCTTCACAACAAGCCATACTCGCTATAATGTATTCGGCCTCATCGGTGCTCAAAGCCACCGACTTCTGCTTCCTACTCATCCAAGATATCGAAGCAGAACCCAAGGGGAAGCAACATCCTGATGTGCTCTTGCGATCCACCACACTGCTAGCCCAATCGGCATTAGTATATCCATGGAGTCTCAAACTCCCGGCAGTGTATCTCAGCCCATGGTTGATTGTGCCCCAAAGATATCTCAATAGATTCTTGGCACCAATCCAGTGAATGTGATGAGGATCAACCATATGTTGACTCAAAGTGTTCACTGCATAACATACGTCCAGACAAAAGTTCACTAAGAACATCAAGGCCCCGACGAGTTGTCGATACTCAGTAGGATTTGATAGCACGGGCCTAGCAACATTTCCACTCAACTTCTTAAAGTTGAGTTCCATCGGTGTTGACACAGACTTACCGTCCACCATACCAAATCTCTCCAGCAGCTTCACGACATATTTTCCTTGAGAAAGGAAAATCTTGCCTAGCCTCTGCCAGACCTCCAAGCCTAGGAAGTAGTGCATCAATCCTAGGTCTTTCATCTCAAACTCGGAAGCTAGCTCCCTCTTACACTAATGAATGAGAGGGTCAGCACCTTTCAAGAAGAGATCGTCCACATAGAGAACAAGAATGAGAGGCCTTTCTCTATCAACCTTAAAATAAAGGTTTGGATCAGCATTACTTCGAGTGAAGCCCAACTTCATCAAGTAGCTATCTATCCTCTCATACCAAGCCCTGGGGGCTTGCTTCAACCCATAGAGGGCTTTCTTCAACCTGGTAGAGTGTATCAACTCTAAAACCAATAGAAAGAGCTTCCTTGAAGTTCTTCTTCCAGATACGTATTGTTCCATCAACGAATGCCACCTTGAACCCTTTGTCTTCCATTGTCGAAATGGACACAAGGTTCTTCTTCAAATCAGGTACGTACAAAACATCTTGTAATCGAAGGACGTGACCTTGAGATAGATGGACGAACACAGTCCCTATCCCTTTCACAGGATAGGTGGCATTATCTCCAAGGATAATTTCCAAATTAGTATCCTTCTCAACCAAATCAGAGAGGGCCTCTTTATAACCAGTGAGGTGCCTTGAAGCACCACTATCAATCAACCAGACATCCAGGGTGTCGGGTGGAGATGCAGCAGAGAGGACAGATACAAGAATAAATTCATTTCTCCTATTATCAACAACATTAGACTCATCGTACATGGAATTTCTTGACCTCTTGAAAGGTTTCCCATTTCCACTACAATCAAAGGGAGCCTTCCTTTTTCCTTGGAGCCTGTTGTTCCTACCATTCCTTCTTGAGTTGTTGTTGTCATCATCCCTGGGAGAGTCCCTTCTATTAGGGCACTCTCTTGCATAGTGACCAGACTTGTTACAAGTGTACCATCTTCCCTTCCTTCCTTTGGGCCCCGCTCTACCATGGTTTTGATTTCTCGAGCCACCATGGTTCTTCTTCTTTGCATGAGTGGCGAAGGCAGTAGGGTCACTTCCATTACCATTAGAGGCATACTCATCATTCTTGTTTCCTCTTGAGTGCATCTCGTCAATATTTCATCAAAATCAGGAATCACTTTATAATTGAGAATAGTGGTATTGAATACATGCCAATCACGGGGAAGACCTCCAAGTGCAATAAGAACCATCTCTCGATCAGATATTGCTTCCCCAATAGCTAGGAGGTTATTCATGATTTCAGTCAGCCTCATAAAATAGGATTGAATAGATTCATCCTTACCCTTCTTGATATTCTTCAATTGATTCTTGAAGAAGAGGATTTTATTAGCATAGTTAGCCCTGAACATGCTCACCAGCTTATGATACATCTCCTTAGATGTCTTCAGCTCAAAAATGTAAGCAACCAAGTGCTTATGAATAGAATCCCAGATAATCATCTTTGCTTTGATTTCCCCTTTTCTATACTTCATCTTCGTGGCAACAACTGCATTTGATGGAGGCTCTTGGATCTTCCCCTGTACATAGTCCATGACATCTTGATCTTCTAGCACCAAATCCAAGGACATCTTCCATGCATGAAAATCAGACTTATCAGTCAATTTATCATCAACCTTGAAACCCTTGTAGGTTGAGGAGGCCATTTGTCCTTGATAGGATTTCTTCCTTCAGAGATTGTTTCTAACACCAGCTTGGACTCTTGGACTTTGTCTTCACCTCAGCTCTGATACCATGGTGTTCTATGCTTGATGCACTTTTACTTCAATCTTTCTTAGGCCCGATACAAAATAGCAATCACATAAACATGAAAGTAAAATGTTGATAGAACACAATAATAGATCTATAAGACAAGCCAAATATAGATCAGATTTACAATTTCTTCTGTCCAGCAAATATATGAGATATTGTTGCGTTACGGTGGTCAACAAGATGCTTCAACCAGCGAAGTCTTTCTCGATCAGCCACTCTTCCATGTGTCACACCCACAGCCCTCAAAGACAGCTCATCACAAGTCAACCCAAGAACAGCACAGAAAAGGTCAACGAAAACAGCAGTAGAAAAGTCAATGCAGCAAACTAGGGCTCCATTCAAACAGCCCAGAATTTCTCAATTTTAGTGCCCATCTGTACGACCTCATAAAATCGGATTTTCTGCAGAGGATTGAGGTCAAACGACCAAGGGTTGACCACGGTCAACGCTGGTCAATGCTGCAGCAGAAAACCCTAAACAGATCCGCAGAAATCAACAGCTTCGCTCCACACGTGTGAGGAGAAAAAGGCCTCCAAAGGCTATCGAACCAATCAGATCACAATGAGAGAATGTGTGATGAGTTGATGATGAAATGACCTCCAAGTTTCTCCAATTTATATCCATCAATGAGAGTGTGTGACACATCTATTAGGCATGTGAGCCTACATTACAAATCTGGCTAACCTTGCACATGTGGAAAATAAATTCAAAATAAATGTTCTACTCATCCAATCAAGATGATCTCTAGATCAATCTTGCACCTCTCCAAAAGAGGAATCCAACAAAAATATGACCATTGTCATATGGGCAGTGCAACATGGAGTTTGGACCTAGTTGCCGAAAATTAACAAGCAATCTATATGAAGTCAAATAAGGCTTGACGATAGTCCAAAAATATGTCGATGGTTAGGACATTTCCTCATTTTGATCCAAAATTCAATGTAAGGACACGTATGGACATTTATATCTTTCTACAAACAAATTCTTATAGTATTACTACATACATAAATCTCACCAAATTATACCCAGAGGAAGCATCACGCCGGATCCATTATGAGAAATGCATAGGTATGCTTGAACCTCAAATTGCATTAATGGTTTTTTTCATTGGTACTTCATTTTGCTAGTACTACACAAATTTCATGAACTAATGTCAGAATCATCATAAGAATAGCGATGTCGAATTAAATCCTCAGCAAGGGATATGCCATCATAGTTTACGAAGCTTACTAGAAGACATCATAAGGGCAAGAAGCGCGGCAATGGGAACCCATGAAATTTCATGAATTTAAAATCAGAATCATCTTAAGGAGAGTAGTGATATTAATGTGGAACTAAATCCTAAACAAGGGACAGGCCATCATAGTTACTAAGCTTGCTGGAAGACATCACAAGGGCAAGAACCACAGGCAATGGGAACCAACAAATCACACTGGCACATCTAAGCAATGTTTGAACTGGAGGGTCGAGGATTCTAGCACATCAACTCAAAGAATTACACCCCAAAGCCAGATCGCTTATTGGAAAAGCTTTTGGTAAGCATAATGCTTCATACATTATCCATGTCTCACAATCATTGTCAAGGTGGGATTATTACACTCAAATCCTACACTGAAAAGTGAACACAACAGTCCCTTTTGAATCAATGAATCATGGTGGTTGATTCAAAAGAAAGTGGGAGATTGTAGAATAAAGAAAATTTCATGAGTTGAATCTGAATAACTATAACATCGAGAGGTGTAGAATGAACTTTGAAGAGAAGGGAGGGAGTAGAGGAACCTGCAGCCTCCATCTCCCCCCTGCCTCCTATACTACTAGGGTTTCAGCCACAGTAGCAGGAAGCTTGTCCGTGGCCAGGCAGAGCAAGGAGGTGGTTACGCTGGGGAGGAGAATGGGGCCAAGGTCCCTCTGGAAAATAGCCTATCTTGCTGTTACAGGGTTTGATTCAAGGACTTGTGCCTTGCACCATCTGTTCTGTCTTAGGCTTTTGAGGGCAGAAGAGTTTCAGAACTGCACTGGAGCACATGTCCACTCACTTGTTCTTTGTCGTCTCTTGATGGTGATGTGTTTTGCTCAGATGACATGAGTTCTCGTGGGTTATGCATGTTGCTTCCCATATCTGCTTGCGCATCTGTCAGCATGTTTCTGGTGGCCAGTTTGTGTTCTTAGACTCTTTGGACGAGATCTGTTGCCCCATGCTGCTGTTTGTGCCAGCTGCATTTCCATGCCATCCATGCTCATGGTGGCATTTTGACCGCTGTTATTTGTTGTCACTGAGCAGCAAGACGGATCTGTTCTCTGCCTCTATCTGGATATGGGCTGTGGTGCTATGCACAGATGGCAAGGGGCCGGTGTTTACTGCCTCTTGACAGAGATTCACTAATCATCAACTCCCAGTTAGGGCATAGCATAGTTCAGGGTTTCATGATTCTGGTTTGAAATAGCCTCGGGATTGTGTTATTCCCCATTCACCCTATCAACAGTTTGTGGGAAATGATTAACTGGTTTCAGTGTCAAGAATCATTGTGCAAGACCTCGGGATTGTGTTCTTCCCTATTCACCCTATCAACCGTTTGTGGGAAATGATTAATTGGTTTCAGTGTCAAGAATCATTCTGCTCCCTTGCATGAATACCCGAGGAGCTTTTTTGTTTAGCTGATGGTGCTCTAATGTTCATCCAATTTGGGCTATTGTCAAGGGGTGATGTTGGAGCCCATATTTGGGGTTTTTCTTAGTTCTTGCTAAATAGAAGCTGAGATTTTGCTTATTTCTTGATAAAATGGAAGCTGCATGTGCAGCCCACCCTTTTTAATAAAAAGGCTCTCTAAATAATATTTCATTAATAGTCAAAGGAAGCCTCTATGTAAAAAAATTATAACCTCGAGAATGCGAAGTGGCTCTAGTTCTTCGTGTATTCTCCGCACTGCTGGTTTGCCTGCTTCATCTGAAACTGCACCTACTTCCTTTGCAAGGTCAGCTTGAGCTCCTGGATCTGAGACCACCTCTTCTCCATTGCCTTTTCCTGATTGGACCGTATCTAGCGTCGAAGCCGGGTCCTTCATCTCGCCATCGTCAGCCAACTTAGATGTCTCTGGTTCAGGATAGCAATCGCCATCTGCTAGATCAGTCTGAGGCTGACGCTGGCCGCCGCTTGTTCCTGTTTTTCGGTTGTTTTTTTTCGCCCACATTGCATCATGCTCTTCCTTACGCTTACCCACAAAAGTCCTTAGCACTGCAATTGACAAGTCTCTGTTCACAACCTGCATCCCGTGAAGAACACATTTCAAATGTATGCAATGAGGATGAAAATAGCACATAACTAGTGCCCACAAAAGCTTAAAACTCTATCTAATTCATTCTTTCAGATGCTGAATTTGTCGGATTCTATTCACCATTTTTTGAATTTGAATATTTGCAGTAATCTCTGTACGAAGAAACCAAAAAATTATCTAGGAAATTTCCACTCAAATATCCAATAAAATAATCTAAACACTGAGCTGAGAAACTTGTTCAAAGATTCAATTACTTGAATCTCGATACTACAGATATTGATCTAAATGATTTCAATGTATCCCTCTCTCTCAAACTATTTAGTATTGTCTCCAACTGATTTGAGGTTTGATCGTCCCCTGTTCTCTAAAGCAAATTATCATTTTCTTAGAAATTTGAAAGCATTTGATTTTGAAAACTTCAAATTTTAAATACCTGGGTTTTGTTGTAAAAGACATCATTGCCGTGAACAAGAATATCAGCTTCTCCTTCCTTGAGTATGGTGTACTGAGTGGGATCTGTGGGCAGCTGCTGCTTAGTCTTTCCCTCGGCCATTTCTTCTTTTGTCAAAGTATGCAAGTTTAACTTCTGCTCACTAACAAATGAGGGAAATCTCCACAAAATCGGATTCTGGGTCGAGGTTGCGATAGAAGCGGCACAGATTGATATTTTGCTGAAACTTCTTGATTGTAGGCTGTAGGTGAAATTTATCCTAAACAATATCTGCGCAATGCCAATCTTAGTCCGACGACGACTTGCCAACATCACTAAAACCCTAAGCCTCGCCACTGGATTCTCTTATACCCTATTTTCCTCATCGGGGAGTTTGTCTATTGCCTGTCCCATAACGCCCACAAGTGCCACCGAGAAAGTTGTTACAAGGAAAGTTTACACACAAAAAATAAACAAAATGAAATTACATTTCGGCGCTACAATTTCGCCCGGGTCTGTTTTGTTTTTTCAAATATTTATGGGAACCCAAAGTGCCATCTCAAAAAATTCTGGGTTTCTGCCAAAATCATGCTAAAAATTCCATTATTTTTTTGCAAAATTTTGATATCATTAAATCACTCTTTACATCTCTAACACCACCATTAACTCCTTATATTTTCTAACACCATTCTTCATAACTCATCCCAAAAAAATTCTGGATTTCAGCCAAAATCATGTCGAAATTCTCACTATTTTTCTAGCAAA
Source organism: Pinus albicaulis (assembly GCA_034641835.2). Classification (NCBI taxonomy): domain Eukaryota; kingdom Viridiplantae; phylum Streptophyta; class Pinopsida; order Pinales; family Pinaceae; genus Pinus; species Pinus albicaulis. The sequence continues at coordinate 1,585,796,605 of CM076581.1, forward strand.
ATTGTAGTCCAGTTAGACTACTCTTTACATTTCTAACACAACCCTTCATGCTTATTATGGTAAACCTTATTTTTACATTTTTTGGGCTCTTGCATGTTTGAGTTTTGTATTTTATATCATTTAAATGTTTTCTGGTATTTTTTGGAATATTCAATTTATTTATATATTTTTAAAAAATAAAAAATAAAAATACAATTGTATCGAGAATTGAATCACTAAAAATGTGCTAAAAATAATAAAATGTGAAATGGTGATACAACTCTACATTTTCTAAACTTCCTAAACTTAATATTGTTAAAAAGTTTTGTTTTTATTTTTAAATATAAATTTCATATTTTATATGAAATATTGTTTTTTTTTAAATATTAGTTTGATTGAAATTATTTTATAGTTTTTGAGTAAGATTTAAAATTGTTTTTATTGGCTATAACTTCATATTAATAGTTAAAGACCCAAAGATTTTTGGTAGGAGCAAAAGCCTTACCCTTATAGACATCTATTAGGTTATTTCATAAGAGTTTATTTTCCTTTAATAATATTGATAAGTCAACATGGATTTGTAAGTAGTAGTGATTGATAGTTGTCTTCATTGTCATTTGACAATTGAGTTGTGATGGGTTTTGTTATCTTTAAGATTAAGAAAAATAATAGTGAGAAGAAGAAAAAACCATTAAATTTAATAAATGGGTTGGATCCATTGATGAGGAGTGAAGAATTTTTCACTTATGGGCAAGGTTCAATTCTCACAAGGTACCAACAATCTCAATTTATGTGATGTGCAGGGTGTGACGAAATGTTTCTATGTTTCTAAAGAAGTCTATTGTGTCTAGCTTGGACAATTGTAAAGGAATATTATCCCCTGGCCAAGTTCAATCCCTACAAACGATATGTTGAGCTCAATGAGTATATCATTATATTATGAGTATATTTAAAGGGTATTCAATTAACCAATTATCTAATGGATATTTTAAAAAAGAAAGCTTTACTTCTATGATTGAAATTAAGTTAAAGTTTACACTAGTTAAAATTACTTTTATAAACAAATTGGCCTCCGAATTTTTTTTCGCTACGCTGAGGGATGCTGCACGTCTGCCCTGCTACTTGACTGCGCGCAGCTAGGGTTTGTTGCCCTTCACGATCGGTACTACACGCAGCCAGGGCCTCACGCCCCATGGAGGCTCAGGGATCGCCCCAGTCCCCCTCGCCGCCCCCTCCTCCGACCGCTGAAGCTGCCTTTAACTCTCTACTAGCTTCTTTGCCGAAGAAGAAGAAGTCAGAAGTCACCAAGTTTGTCAAAAAGCTTGAGGATGTGCTAGAGGTCACCCTTCCTCCTGAGGGTTCAATCCAGGTTGCCTTGTCCCTGGCAAATCGAGCCCTGGTGGGCCAGTTCACAGGCCTTTGGCCCTCTCCAAAAACGACGAAGAACTGGGTTGTCAAGAATTGGGTTCCGCTGATCAAGAACAGTGTAACTTCATACTTCTTGGGGAGAGGCTACTTCATGTTTGAGTTCATTACAAAGGAGGACAAAGACTTGATCTTCAAGAATGGTCCCTACTTCATGGGACCTCAGGCCCTGTATCTCAATAAATGGACCCCGGATTTCGATCCAGCTGTGGATGTTCCGACGGTTGTCCCAGTCTGGGTTCGGTTGTCGAATCTCCCAGTGCATTGCTGGAACTGGGACTCCCTAAAACACATTGGCAATGCCTTGGGCAAATTTATCGACAAGGCAAACAATAAGGATCAATATGACTGCACACGGATATGCGTTGAAGTCGATCTAGAGGTTGGACTCCCGGAGGCAATCAAAATAAATGTCAGCAGCTGGACACATGTGCAAAAGTTAGACTACGAGCAACTCCCTTTCAAGTGCCGTAAATGTCACATCTATGGCCACTTTTCCAGAGGGTGCCCAAGCAAAGGAGAAGTGGAGAAAGGGAAGGAGGAAGGATGGAACCAAGTCAAGTGGTCAAAGAACTCCCACAAAAAATCTGGAGCTCCAAATGGACAAGGCCCTCAGTCGACCTCCACCCAAAATGGCCCTTCTCAGAAAATCTAAGGTAACATGTATGAGATCTTAAGCTCTGCTGAAGAGGTTCCTCAGAAGGACGAAATGCAAAAAAAGACCCTAAACAAAGGGACCTCTACAGGATCAAGGCCAGGAGAAAGTGCCACAGAAAGGCACAAGGAAAAACAAGAAGAAGCCAATGAGGAAGGACAAGACTCGGAGGAATCAGAGGAGGAAGGGGAAATAGGAGATTCGCAAACATCGGTCAGAAGATCGACAAGAGGCCGCAAGTCTGCTCGTGAAAAGAGAGAACAGGAAACCTACAAAGACAAGCTTCAGCGTAGTCAACCCACTTTGGAGAAACTCTTGGCTAAAACCCCGAAGGTGATAAGAAATTAGGCACAGGGCTTCAAGGGGGCCCAACAACAAAAAAGTAAATGATGAAGGTAGTCTCCTGGAACTACAAAGGAATGGGAAGCAAAGTGAAAGAAGCAGCCATGAGAAGTCTTTTAAGAATAGAAGCCCCAGATGTTCTTCTAGTTCAAGAGACAAAAATTGAGGACAAAGAGTTTCTCGAAATAAGCAAGAAATTTTGGAATAAAGGCAGTGGACAAGCTGTCTCTGCTCGGAAAGCCTTTGGGGGACTGGGCTCTCTCTGGAATAAATCCAAGTTTGTATTGGTCACAGAGATACTCAATACTCATTGGTTGTTTTTGAAGCTCTAGCACATGGACTCGATGGAGGCATATTGTCTCTTCAATGTCTATGTCCCAGTAAACGTAGGGATGAAAAAGGCATGTTGGGACTCCATCAGACAACTGTCAGAATCAGAGAACCTGGAAAATACAATAGTTGCTGGAGACCTAAACCTCATCTTGAATGCGGATGAAAAGCGAGGAGGCAGCATTATTAGGGACCCAGCAAGGGAGTGGGTGGAGGACCTCATGCAGGACTGGGATCTGCTCAACATCTCTCCCTCTAATGGTAAGTACTCTTGGTATAATAAAAGAATAGGTCCCAGGCACATAGCTGCAAGGCTTGACAGATTTCTTGTTCAGAGTTCCTTTCTTCTTCTGGGTCTTGAGGCTAGAATTCACATCCTTCCTTGCAGCATTTCAAATCACAAGCCTATCAAGCTTGAGTTGCTAGCTCATAATGATCTTGGCCCTATCCCCTTTATATTCAGTCCTTTATGGGTCAAGAACCCATATTTTCATAATCTGGTTAAGGATTGTTGGAAAATGCCAGTGAAGGGCTCCCCCTTCTTCGTATGGGAGGAAAAGCTCAGAAGGCTAAAAGCAGTTTTGAAAACATGGGCCAAATCCCTCCCCAATCCTGCAAAGGAGAGAAAGTTGGCCCAAGACCGCCTCGAACTTCACCACGCCCAAAATGAAGAGGCAGATATTACAAGAGAGGTGGTAGACAAGGAGGTAGACCTTCAAAAAAAAATTCACAAGGCTTGCCTCATGGAGGAAGAATATTGGAGACAAAAGTCTCGTAGTCTATGGCTTAAAGCGGGAGACAAAAATTCTGCTTTCTTTCATAAACAAGCTCAAGCTAGAAAGTGTTTCAACTCCATTGCAGAAATTAAGGAAGAGACCTCTACTCACAAGGATTTTATGAGTATTAAGAAAGCAGCTTTCACTCACTTTAAAAACCTTTAAAGTGAAGAAGGAGTGACGGATACAAACTCCAAATTCCTGGGGGCGGTTCCTTCTAAGATCTCCCTCACGATGAATCAGCAACTTGAAGCTAAGATCACCATAAAAGAAATAAAGGATGCTCTCTTTGAAATGGAGCCTGACAAAGCCCCCGGACCAGACGGTTTTACTGCAAGATTCCTCCAATCCTGTTGGCAAATTGTGGAAAAGGACCTGCACAAAATGATTTTGAAATCCCAAAATTGCCAGAAAATAGGAGGCAGCACTAATTCTGCCTTCCTTGCTCTCATTCCAAAGGAAAAGGGTGCTAATGCTTTCAACAGGTTCCACCCCATTTCTCTTTGGAACATTGGCTACAAATTGATCACCAAAGTAATTGCCAACAAACTTAAAGGAATTCTCCCTGTTATCATCCCGGAGAAGCAAGGCGGGTTTGTTCAAGGGAGACAGATTGTGGATAACTTCATCCTAGTTCAAGAAGCAATACATTCAAGCCTGCATCAAAAGGGAAAGGTATGGTGATAAAACTCGACTTGGCAAATGCTTTCGATCGCGTTAGACTCAGTTTTCTTTGGGAATTCATGCACAAATTCGGGTTTGGGCTGAATTTCATTAAATGGATTTGGGCTTGTGTTGTCGAACCATGGATTACTCCCTTGGTGAATGGGAGAGCAGCAGATTTCTTCAAAGCAACAAGAGGACTTAGGCAGGGTTGTCCCCTTTCCCCGCTTCTTTTTGTCCTCCATGTCTCTGTCCTGAGTTTTTATTTAGATCAGAAGCTGGATGATCAAGAGATTCTGGGTCTCAACATAGCTAGAGGTGTAAAAAATGTAAACCATGCTCTGTTTGTTGATGACACTCTTCTGCTTGGGGCTGCCTTTGTTCGCTTGGCCTCAAGGTTCAAGGAAGCGTTGGAGGACTATGGTGAAGCTACAGGAAGCATTTTAAACAAGGGGAAATGCCATATCTTCTGCTGGAACATCTCTGTCAGCCTTCTAAACGCCATCTCCGGAACCTTGGGCTTCACCGCCTCTGCCAATTGGTCTTCCTTAAATTAGCTGGGCCTCCCTATCTTTCATAAACTAGCCTACAACAAAGATTAAATCCCTCTGCTTGACAAATTTAAGGCTAAAATCCAGGCTTGGGGATTTTCTTGGCTTAATCTTGTAGGAAAATTTGTTCTCATTAAAGTTGTCCTCAGTAGCCTCCCCATTTTTAATTTCTCTGTTATGTTAGCTCCCTCAGGCATCCTCAGGAAGATGGAGGCTCTTATCCGCAAATTCTTTTGGAAAGGTGGCAATCAAAACGAAAGGAGAACCCCTTTGGTAAGTTGGGATAAAGTCTGCAAGCCCATGATTAAAGGAGGTCTAAATTTTAAAGATTTCAGCACCCAACACATTGCCATGGGAGCCAAGATCTTTTGGAAAATTATTGCTCCACACCCCGGCTGGGCGCAAAGAGCTCTCTAGAAGAAATATTTCACAGGAAAGAGGAAAAGTTGTCTGGACAGATCCATCTCCAACTGTGGATCTCATCTTTTAAAATTTCGTGCCAACACAATTCTGCTGATTAAAGACCATGCGTTTTGGATACCCGGCAATGGCAAGCAGATAAACCTCTGGGATGATTGTATAATGAATCAACCTCCTATGTCGGATATTGGCTCCCTCCATGCGCTGCTGTGTTCATGGATGTCTGATGCTGGTTATAATTCGTTGTGGGACATTTCGATGTGGTCTGACAGCACTTGGCAATGTTGGAATCTGTCGATCGTTCCACTTGAGTTGTCAAAAGATCACGATACCCTTCTCTCTCTGCTGAACGGGAAGGCTCCTCTTCGCGTTGGGAAGCACGATGCTTGGGGCTGGGGTTTAAAGCATGGTAGTTACATAGTTGCGCAGGGTTATAAATGTTTGCTGGAGCGCCCTTATGTCTCGCCAGATCCTGCAGTGTGGAAGGGCCTATGGAGCCATAAGTCCATACCCAAGGTCGATTTCTTCTGTTGGCTACTGTGCCATAAAGGAATTCTCACTGAGGACAGATTAATGAAGAAAGGCTTCTTCGGGCCTTCAAGATGTCGATTGTGTTGCGATAGAGAAGAGAATGCCCAACACTTGATGCTGGAATGCAAATACGCAGTAGAAATATGGCAGGATCTATTGAGCCTCTGGAAAAATGAGTTTATCCTTCCTACAACTATCTCTAACCTGTTTGCAAACTGGCTGAACTGTTATCTGGGAGCATTTCCAAAAAATGAAAGCTTTAAGGATGCTTGGCTCTCTTTGCCAAAATTCATCTGTTGGCAAATCTGGCTTGAGAGGAATATGAGAGTTTTCAGAGATAAAAGACAAAATGTGAAATTCATCATAGTCAAGATCAAATGCCAATTGAAAGAAAGTATCGGGGATCAATTGACGGATTCGAATCTAAGCCAGCAGGACTTGGACTAGGGTGCATTGATGGATCTGAAGTTTTCTGGAGTTATAAGACAAAACAAGGAAAAAAAAGAATGGCAATTCAGAGGGAATGAGAAAGAACTTTTAGAATGGCTCTCCAAGCAATCCAAACACACCTTGTTCTTTGATGGGGCAGCAAAAGGAAACCCCTGCAATGCTGGGGCAGGAGGAGTTATTAAGAACAAAGAAGGCAGAAATGTGACCAACTTTGCTTGGGGACTAGGCCAAACCACAAGTACTCAAGCTGAAGCGTTGGCCCTTCTTCAAGGCCTCAAGCAAGTCAAGGCCCTTGGAATAAAAGAGGTAAATGTAATCGGAGACTCTTAGACCATCATAAAAGTCATAATGGAGAATTCTTCTCCTGCTAATCTCAGATTTGCTAGAGTGGTGACAAGAATCAGAATTTTGGTGAAATCCTTTCAGACTGTGCACTTTTTTCATGTGTTGAGGGAGAATAATAAGGACGCTGACTCCGAAGCCAATAGAGCAATGCTTCTGGTAGTTGGCACTCTATCGAGAGATAGGGTCGAGGAATGGGACTCCATTCCGTAAACTGTTGTTCTCATGTTTCACTGCATTTTACTAAATTAGTTTGTTTGTGTCCACAAGATAGGGAAAATAATGGAGATAGATTCTCTAGTACTGTGTAAGAAACATCAGCTCCCAAATATTGGGGCCTTTGAACTGCTGGCGAAAGAGAATTCTTGGGCTTTGCCCGTATTATTGTAATCGGTTGAAAGGCATTTTTGCCATAGATATAATATAAACCCATACCCGTTCTTGTAAAAAAAAAAAAAAATTTACTTTTATGATTAAAAACTAAAAGAAAGCTTTACTTCTATGATTAAAATCAAACTAAAGTTTACACTAGTTAACTAAGTATATTAGTATTGAGCCCCAACATTACATTTTTTAAATTTGGTATTCAATTAACCAATTATCTACTCGATATTTTAAAAAAGAAAGTTGTACTTCTATGATTGAAATTAAGTTAAAGTTTACACTAGCTAATTGTGATAAATAAGTTAAGAGGAACAAGTCAATTTTGTAGCAAACAAACATATTTTTTTTTAACTTGAATCTAATAAGAATTAGAGAGTTTCTAAAGAAGTCTATTGTGTCTAGCTTGGACAATTGTAAAGGAATATTATCCCCCGGCCAAGTTCAATCCCTACAAATGATATGTGTATTCAATTAACCAATTATCTACTCGATATTTTAAAAAAGAAAGCTTTACTTCTATGATTGAAATTAAGTTAAAGTTTACACTAGCTAATTGTGATAAATAAGTTAAGAGGAACAAGTCAATTTTGTAGCAAACAAACATTTTTTTTAACTTGAATCTAATAAGAATTAGAGAAAAACTGTAAGCATCAACAAAAATCTACCATGATCTAAGATCTATGCATGGTCCAATTTTAAATCAACTTATATAGTAAAAATTCTATTAAAATTTTTAAATCAACTAGAAATCTAACATTGTATACCCACCCTGTTTTAAGAAAAATAAAAAATAAATAAATAAAATACCCACCATGTTTTAAGAAAAAGAAAAATTCAGGAAAAAAAGAATTACTATAAAATTAAATACCTGTAATCCAAAGCAAATTCATAACTTATCTTATATAATCTCTTTATAAATTCAATAACTTATCTTATATAATCCCTTGATGAAGGTCATTTTGACAAGTTCTAATGGCTCAAGTATAAGCAAAAACCCTCGCTCTTTTGTTGATGAAGTTTTTGAAAACCAATGTAAAAGTTAAAGAACATTTTCGTTTTCTTATTTTTATTTTTACATAGGCTTCCATGGTAGGAGTTTTATTACTACATAAAACATTGGAGTTGTTTTTATTGCGACTTTTTGGACTTTCCGGTGTTGGAATCTTGCGGAAAATTTTGAGGTGAAATCTTCATTTGTATTATTTAAACTATTTTTTTCACTATATATATGGATTCATCACACTGAAAAACCCCTAGGACACTTCGATTGTGCAGGGGTTACCCATGAAGCTTGTGATTTCAATAAATTCCTGCCGAATTTTAGAGAAATTAGACAAGAAAAATCCATCGAAAAAGCTTCCAAAAAGTCGCATTAAAGACAACTCGTAAAAAAATAACATGTTTGTGTGTCTAAACCTTACATTGTTGGGCACATTAAAACCAGCATAGATCCATCTTAACCACGGATCTACCAAGATCCAAGAGAGATCAAATCTCTTTATATGCAAATCTCTGTTAAGAATGCAAAACTTGAAAAAAGATTTACATGTCAAGAGATTTAATCCCTTTTAGTGCTTGATAAATATCTGATTAAGATGGATCTATAATGGTTTTTTGTCTCTCTCTATATAAACCATGTGTAATTTTTCATTGCTTAAATTGTGTTCATTATTCAATAATTTATTATTATTATGTTTTCATATTAATAATTGAATGAGTTACACATTTTCCTCTTACTAAGAAGTAACTAAATTATTTTACCTTTAATTAATTTTTTCTTTAGAGCATTGAAATATTTTATTAGGTAAACATTAACACACACATGAGCCCCAAGGGATAACTCAGTTGGCGAGTTCCCATTGCTAAGTACTTTGCCAGTTGGGAGGTCACAGGGTCAAATCTCCTCAACGCCCTTGGGATTAGGCCTTGCTTGTTGTGCCGATGGGTAGATCCCTTCAGGTTGATCTGCCTAGATTTTCCCGTGGATGGAGTAGCCAACCAATATCCATGAACCACCCTTAAAAACAATTAACACACATACACACTCTTTGTCTATATATAGAGATCATATTGAAATATCTTAGTTAATATGGATATTCAAACCATTTATTTAAGTTCTATATTGAGAAATTGAAGGGTTTTTTTTTTTTTTTTGGTTTGTAAATTTATATAAAATTATATTATTTAAGATAGACATCAAAATATTTTATTTATTAGAGTGAAAGTAAAATATCAACCAAGTGGGCAACAATTATTAATGTTTTATAATGCTTTTAATTAAAACTAATCAAATATGTATGATCATTTATGTTTTTATTATGCGCGACATTATTTTTTCATTTAAAGTATTTTTTAAGGTGTTAGTGACTTATAAATATAGGATTCATAATTTTGACTTGATTGATGGTAATCTTGTAAATATGTACATACTTTGCCTTTGCAAGTTGTATTCTCATATTTTGTAAAAAAATAAAATAAAAATCATAAAAATCAAAAAGAGGGTAAAAAGTCATAAAAGAACAATCAAAGGACTTAGAAAAAATAATAGACTCCAAAAGAAAAAGATGAATAAAACATGAAAATGTACAAGTCTAAATGCCACTACTTTTACCTTTTGCAGTTGATTATGGCAGAGTGTCAATAAATGCCATAATCCATGATGAGTTAAATAGTTTAATCTTGACTTGTCATGTTTCAATTTCACTTGTTGTAGATAGATAGTAAAGAATTTTCATACAGTTTAATCATGACAATTCAGTAGTTAGATAGAGAATAAGTGAATCCAACAGTTTAACCTGGATTCCTGAATGAAATAAGTGTAGAATTAGACAGTTTTATTGCTTTCAGAAAGAATAAATGTTGTAAAGGCTGCTAGCTCAAATGCACATAATCAAAATGGAAGAAAAAATGTTAGCAGTTAAAATTGGGTAGGTAGAAGAAGGTGAGAAAGCATCATTGTAAATATTATTCACCAAGGCTGCAAATAACTAACTTCCTTTCCCTATAGCCATTTATCATTCTAAACTATTAGTCAGATAGGCTCAAGGCATTTCCTTGACTTCTGTTGGGACCGAACCCAAGGCTCTATGGTTGAGTAGTTGAAAATGTTAAATGTTTATATTAATCCCAAAAATCACATCATTTTCCATTCATGCATTCATTTCCCTGAAAAATCATAAGTAAAAACCTCATTTTTACTTAATGATGTTCTAATCCCCATTTAGTTAACTTCCCACATCTCATGAAAGCATAAAACCCTCAAAAAGACATTTTATTCTAAGTTTGAGTGATGAAGTTATTATAATGCGAATTTGCCTTTAAACTTCACTTTTCTTAGTTATATTAATGTATTTTGAGTATCCATTTTCTCCCTGTCATATTAACTTTAACTTATTTAATAATTCCCTAGAAATAACCTTCTCCTATTTAATATAACTCTCTTTTTATTAAATATCCCCAAAAACCCATTATTATAACTTTAGCCAAAGTTTATTATCCCCACATGTTTTAATAATACCCAAAATAAACCCCCTTTGGCTAAAAATAACTTTATTCAAATATCCCGCCCCCTATGGTTATTAAACTCATTTGGTTTATTTTAAATATATAATAAAAATACACAAAAAAATCATTAAACATGTTTCATATATGTTTAAAACAAAAACAAAAATTCCTGAAGTTTAATTTAAACCAAACTTCACAAAACCCGTCCCCCTGATTAATACATCCCCTTTCCCGATTACCCTTAACCCCAAGGTTAAAACCTTAACATTTTCCACTTTCCCGATAAATATTCCTTTACCACAGTTTTTACCTTGGTTAAACCCTTTTTAAACCCCTCTCCGTCCACTTTATTCAATATATAAAGTCTTTTTATATATAAACCTTCCCATATCCGCAGTTCCATCGGAATCAATTTCAACCATCCGATCTTCTATAGCTCTTAGATCTAACGGTTTAAAATGTACGCGATAATCCTATCCCCAGACTCCCATCATTCCCTATCGCGTTGAACCCCAACCGTCCGATCATCATCCCATTTACAATCCAATGATCCGTGTGTAACGTGAATCAATTGACTTCATGTCCCACCTTTCACCACCGTGATGAGTAATAATCGTTAGATCTTTGAATCTATTTAATCTGACGGTTTAAAATAAACCCGATAAAACATTCCCCTGTCCTGTTGGCAATATGATGCAAAGTGTTGTCCTTGATGGCAACCCACTTGATGAAGATGATGGCAACCTACTTAATGAAGTTGTCTTTGATAACAACCTGTTTGATGATGATGTAAATCTGATGTGAAGATTGTTGGCATGTGTTGTCTTTGATGGTGATCTACTTGATGAGATGAGAATTGGCTATATGATGTGATGAAGTTGTCTTTGGATAGCAACCTGTTTGATGAAGTTGTTCTTGATGGAAACTGACTTGATGAGTTGCAACCTATGTGTCAAATATGTACAGATGATGTATCTACAGATCAGCTAAGGAGTACAGAAGAAAGGAACTTCAGAAAGGGCCAGAGCAATGATGAATAAGACATGTCACTATGCATACGCGGGTTTGTTTAGGCGAAGTAGCGTATGTACGCGGAAAATTACGTGCCAAGTCACGTATGCCCTTTTGCGCTCCAAATTTAGAATACCAAGGGGTGTTACCATGGTATTGACCCATTGTATTGAGCGTTTGATTATCTATTTGGTCCCGTCCAGGAATACCATCGGAAGTGGTGTGGTTTTGACTCATGGTATTGATAAAGGCTAAACCTATATAAGGATAAGAAGATCATTGTGCAAAGGGGGCAAGTGTTTGGGCTCTAATGAATACTTCACTCTGAAGTATATCTACATGGATGAACTCTGTTCTTGATTGATAGATCTGAATCTATGATGCACTTATGAAGAAAATGATGAAGAGGGTTCTCTAGATCTGAAATGTATATGTATTTTCTAGATCTATTTATGGATTGTTTAGATCTGTGATGAGGCGAATACTTTCTGAAGTAAGGGATGAAATCTGAGTTGTTTATCTGATCTGAAGAGTTGCACAGTCCTAAAAAGTTACAGATGTATATACAGGTTCGCTTCAGTAAAAGCGCGTGTATACGCGGGTCTGCTTAAGGAAAAGCGTGTATGGGAAGAAAGAGTTTTCTGAATAATGCACTGAAGTATACGTGGGTCGGTCTGCATGAAAGCGCGTACATACACAGGTTCAGTGAAAGGAAAGTGCGTATGAAAACTAGGGTTTGCTAAAGTATGTGGTATGAAATGTCTGATCTGTTCTGTTGTATTACTGCTATCTGTCTATGATGTATTCATACAGATCTGGGTTTTCTGAATATTGATTATGTTGCTGACTATGTTGAGAAAAGATCAAGTTGTTGATTGATTGGTTGATGATTCATTGAATGAATTGATAAGGGTATAAGTTTCAGTTTGATGTGTGATCAAGCTTAAATGTGTGGAGTGGGTCCAGTCTAAAAATATGATGAAAAGTGGCCTGCAAGTTGTGATCTATTGAAGCTATTGGATCCAGTGTGAAAATTGATGAAACGTGGTCCATGGTTGTGCTGAGGGTTGTAGCCTTCAGTCAGGGGGTTGCCATCCCTTCCGGTGAGGGGTACAGTAAACGGAAGCGAGGGATTTGTAGCTCCCCTTCCGGAGTGTTCTGGTAAACGAAGACGGGGGGTCGTAGCTCCCTTCCGAGGAGAGGGTGAGTAAACGAGAGCGAGGGGTTTGCCAGCCCCCTTCCTAGGACAGTCTACAGTAGCGAGAGAAGGTTGTAGCCTTTTGCGGTGGAGATGCACATCTTTGTCATAGTCATAACGCCCAGTACATGGTTGTAACATGTTTTCTATATATAATAAATATTGAAGACTGAGACGACGACAGCGGTGGTTTTCTCCCGACTTGGGTTTCCACCTTAAATCCTGGTGTTCATGTGTGATGCTTATGTGTGATGGTTTATTCCGTTATTACTGCACATGCTTACTGTTAACTAAACATCAGATGAATGAATGTTGCAAAGATCTAAGTAAAAAAATAAATGCATAATAAGATCTCTGTGTATACACGAGTTGTATGAAGGATATCCGCGTGTATACGCGACTTGGGCTCAGTAAAGTAGCGTATGGGTTTTAGAGAAAGAAAAAGTAAAAAGTTTTGAGTATGCCCTAAATACTGATTCACCCCCCCCCCCCCCTCTCAGTATTTTTCCCAACACGTCCCCACCATTCTCATTGGGTTAATCTACAACCGTAGATCTCCACTTATTAGATCAACGACTAATATTATAAACCCTGGCCCCACTACACTTACCCCACAACTTTGCATCAAATCCCGACCATTCGCATCACGGAGTCAGATCCGACGATGCAGATCCCATATCGCACAACTAGAGTAATCGACCCAAGTTTTAAAAAAAATGCGCGATAAAAGCTGTTTCTTAATACCGCCTGCTGTCTACATGTCCCCTTTTCATTTGATCGCGTGCCAAAAGGTAAAAACAACTTACCACTTCAAACCTACGCAAAAACCGCCCAGTCCAAAATAAAACCGCTCTCGCCATTAATATCCTTCCTGCAATAAATGTAATTGAATTTTGATAAGACTTAAGGTTTTGCCTTAGGTTTTTCACTATTTTCACTATATTTCGCACATTCACCATATAGAGAACCCTTTAATAGATGTTGCAGAGCCTGGAAACGCCATTGTCGAGCCTTTTCTGAACCTGTAAATCATTTTCGTGCTAAAATTCGTCCCTGGATAATCTCGAAGTATTCGGCCAAGAAAATGCAACCCAAATGAAGACTGTCACAGACCTGCAACCATTCCTCAACCGCAATCATACCTATCAAAGGTATTTTTCATCAAATCCAACTTGTAAAAACTCTCTATTTCAAAGGAAAATACCTCAATTAGACTGTCAATACTGAAATAAATCCAAATTATCCATATGAGAATTCCCTAAATCTCCAAAATACAGGGGAAACCCTGTCAAAAAATTTCAAGAATCCGCTGTTTCAGTTTCAGAGAGTTTTTATCCATTCCAAAGCTATTTTCACTGATTAAAGTAACTTGAAAGCTTTTCAAAGTTATCTTCTAGCCCTCTGTGCCTTATAAACCTTTTCTATCATCCGAAAACCCTACTCAGAGTCTGATTTTGCCTGCAAATCCTTTCAATTGCCTCTTGTTTCTCAAAAAGAACTTAGCAAACTGTATAATCTTGCTCTGTTCATTCAAAATGACCAAGAAACAAGTCACTCCCAAGTCTGGAGGTCCAAAATCCCAGAAAAATGTCTCTAGCAAGTTACCACAGCCTGAACCTTCTAAAATCAATAAGCCTACTCCTGCCCTTACTGCTGAAACTACTGAAGTAGTCAGACCTCTTCAACCACCCATAAATTCTCAAGAAAGTAGCTCATTGATTGATGTGGATTATAGAATCTTTGATCCTTCAGTTGAATTCAACCTGCTAGAAGTCCACAATATGTGTTTTGGAAAATCTATAGAGAAGGTTAAAAATGATGTACCCATTTGGGATTCCAATTTGCCAAAATATATTGTTCCTCTTACTCATCAGGCTCCAGATTTTGTTAGAATATGTCAGTTGTATTACCTTCCATATCAGAGGTGTATTGTTAATAAAGATAGGGAAGTCATGTTCTATATCAACGCTGAGTCCATTAATGCCATGCTGCAAATGAAACATGACCCTATGGCAGTTTCATTGTCAATTGAGGACTTGACCCAGTTATACTTGGATTTAGATTTTCCTACCAGGTTCAATATCTTTCAAACCTTTTGGCCAACTCTTGTTAATGTCCCCAAAGTAAATCCACCCTATGATACCTTTGATTTCCCTGAGGGTACAAGGTAGATTTTCTCCATGCTATCATTCATACTGGGATATGACAATGAAGAATCTACTGATGCTTCTATCTTGGGTTTTCTATCCACATTGACTCCTGGCCAGCCTCCATCCATAATCTTCAATTTTGCTAAGCTTATTGCTGAGAACATGCACTACCAATTGAAAAAATTACCAGAGGAGGGGGTATTTAGATATACATCATATCTACTACATCTTTTCTTGTATTATCAAGCAGAAAAATTCCCTATTGAGTTGTAGAAATTGGATGTAGAAGGGAAACTTCTGTCAGTAATGTTTTGGACATCTTTATTAAGGAAAGACAGCAGTTAGTATAACTACACAGATTTCAAGGATTTGTTCATAATACCAGCTATGAACTTGTTAAATAAAGAAGAAACTCCCAGAATAAATGAAGAGACCAAAAGGATTTTATAGTTTTTTGAGAATTGTAAAACAGGGGATTGGTATTTATACAAGGATCATACATAGATTAGAGTGTATGGTGCACTCTTGGCTCCATACAAATTACCAAGGTTTGTAACTACTAGAATCTTTGCCTTAGAATATTTAAGGCAAATCTTAAATGCAGATGAAGTGAATTTCATGGCCTCCAAGAAAAAGACCCAATTCAAACTCAAGAATCAAATTGGCCCATTTATTGTCAACAATAGAGAAGCTGTGAATGAAATAAATATCAAATTAAAAGAGTACAAATTCCAATACAGCTTCATGTGGAAATATGACCCTCAGGGTGTTTTGAGCACTATTAGAGTAAAATGTAAGTTGACTCCCTTCTTACATGATTCCAAACCACAGATTGATAAATTTGCCAATCAGATTGAGTGGGAGGCACATACTCTGATTGATGATGATACACAAAGTATGCAGGCAGGTAATGTACAGGAAAAATAGGTTGATAATTCATAGGTTGTTACAGTTGATAAAGAAACAGAGGTTTCACAAAAAAGAAGTAGAGAAGAGGACAACTATACAGCAGAAGCTATTTCAGACAAGAAATTCGGAATCCCTTATAGCAAGAAAAATAAATTGACTGCTGAAGAAAAGGATAAGGCAATAGAGATTGACGATAATAATGGCCATCAGACTGATGATGAGGCAACATTAATAGTAAATGAGACACTTAAGGAACTTCAAGATGTCCAAATTGAAGCACAGGATATAGACACAGTGATGGTTGAAAAACAAACTAATGTAGAATTTCCTTCTTCCTCAAAGGAAACTGATAACAGAGAATCAGACATTCAAATAAAATTCAGGCAAATAAGGGAGAAGAATGAAGAAATAAAAAATGAAGTCTATTCCAAATTTCTCAAAGAAAAACCTGGAAATAAGGATAGACTTCTCACTGCTTTTGATTATTCTTCCAACAAATTGATAATGTCATTCTTGAAGCCTATAGTGGCTAATCCTAAGATAGTAGCAGATTATTCAAAGACAGATTTGGAGGTAGATGCAGATGCTATTCATAAATTAGACCAAATATATTTCCATAGAAGCACTACAGAGATGTTATATTCAAAAGTGGTCAATAAAACAATGAGTGTTTGTAATCTTCAAAAAACTGTGTCAAATCTGCAAACACAAATGAAATTGGACAAAGCATCTTTGCATGCTAAAGAATTGAGAATCAAAGCATTAGAGGACTTGGTAATTGAAGTTGGAGCTGACCCAGCTAATATTGAAATAGCAAAGGCTTTGATCAAACAGAAGAATGAAGATATTGCTGCTCTTAGGAGGCAACTCAAATTGCCTCAGAGTGAGCATCCCCAAGCCAAATAGATCCTTCAACAGAAGACTGAAAATGATGAATTAATTCAGTTGGTTTTAAAGATGACTGCTCAACTTAGAGAAATGGAAAACCAAACTGAATCTTTAATGAAGGAAAATGAAGCTTTGAAAAAGGCTAAAGAAGTCATTCCCACAGTCATTCCATTAGTAAGTACTGTTGTACCATCTACCTTAGCAGAACATCTGCCACCAAAAGGGAAATTGGCAACCGCAGTGTCAATTTCATCAAAAGATGTTTCTACTGTTGCATCTTCAAATACACAGGTACAAACAGGGACAGAAACAAGATCCACAGATTTGGTAAAAGCTATGGAGGAAATGACTTTGAAGAATGATGAGATTAAAAATTTGAAAAAATCAAATAAAAACTTGGAATCGGCCTATAAAGATGTTGTGATAACTTCAAAGGGTCATGAGCAAAGAGTAAAATCTTTAGAAGAAAGAGTGTTGATTTTACAAAAAGAAGTAAATCTCACTGATCAGGTTGCCTACATCAAAAATTATTTATGGACCAATATCATTGAAGGCATTCACTCACAGTGGCCTTCTATTCAGATCATTTATGAGCAGAAAGATTTGTTATAGGCTGCCATTGCAGAAATTGATAAAACAAAGAAGGAACTTGGAAATAAGCCACCACAAGCAGTCCAACTCATATCATTCTTGAATAGCAAAAACAGGGAAGAATTAGAAGAGTTGAAAATTGCTGACAGAACAGAGGCTATCCTTCAAATCAGAGAAGTCCTCACTAAAAGAAACATTATGGATAATCTGGAAGAAAAGTGTGATACTATGAATATATCAATTGCTAAATTCAAGACCAAATATGACCTACTGCAAGAAGCAGGCCTACCAGATATTCATGCTTTACATGAAAAATTGATGCCACAGAAGGACTATGACCAGAAGACCAGAGCCTATGCTAAAGAGCAAGTGAACAAACCTTTGCCACAAGGATCTTCAAGTGGTAAACTAGTTTCGCAATATTTTGAGAATTTGTTTTTCTGTAGAATGAAATCAAGCACATGTTCATAGTGAAACCAAAATTTTCAAAGTATACAGAAGCTGATGAAAGTTACAGA
This sequence comes from Pinus albicaulis, assembly GCA_034641835.2. Lineage (NCBI taxonomy): Eukaryota > Viridiplantae > Streptophyta > Pinopsida > Pinales > Pinaceae > Pinus > Pinus albicaulis. Next base: position 1,585,814,222 of record CM076581.1, read on the forward strand.
AAACTGAAGAATATGAAGATTCCCACCACTGAACAGTGGCAAGAATTCACAGATCTGATGTGAATTTGACAGACAAAGAGCAAGAAAATCACATGAAGAAGCCAGATTTTACTATTACCTTAGGATGAAAAATCAGCGTCAAAGAGTATCAGTTGTCAAAGTGTATCAGTGAAAACAAAGGTTACTGCTGGTTATTTCTCATCTACTGCAGTCAAACAGTGAAAAACAGAGTTAAAGAGTACATCTGAACAAAACGTGAAAAAGGAGGAGTACACTACAAGTCATCTTCCACAATATAGTGTCCCAAGTGCCAGCAACCCTTCCAGCAAGACAAATAATCTGTTTGATAAGATAAACTGTTCTATTTTTCTTGTAAAAGAGGACAGCTTGCCCATCTATTTTGCAGTTGTCCCTCTTCTTATTCCTATCTTCTCTTGAGATATTCTCTCAAACTTCTGAGATATTTTGCAACAATTTACTTGTATAAATACTTCATTCTTCGAAGTATTTTAAGTGGAATAAAATTATCAAGACTACTATAGACTTTTTTGTTGAAAACATTGGGATTTTATGTGAGTTAAGTTGAAGCAGCAGGCTGGAAACTAAAGCAAATAGAAATCATAACTAATGATCCTCGTGCTAATCAGATGAGTATTGTATCTTCCAGTTTTCATTGTTTATTTTTTTAAGTTTCATTCATACATCTTGTGTTATTTTACATCTTAAATGAATAACTAGGAAAGATATTACAGAATTAATGTAAAAAGCTCTTTGTTTTTACTAGTTTTCATGTTTATGTTTTCTGCTGATTTCCAGACTTTAGAATTCTTAATTGCTCTTTAGTCTCGTTTGACCTCAATTTCCATCTTCCTTTTCTGTGATCTAAGGATTCTTAAGTGCCCTTAGTCCAGATCATACCACTTCATCAAAATAGCCTTTTTAAACCCTCTGAAGATCATCTATCTTGCCCTTAGTATATTTGTTCTTTTGACCTTAGTTTTCTAGTTTTGTTTGCTATAAATTTGACTCCTTTGCCCAATGGCTAGGTAGATATTTCTATGGTTTCCTTTGTTGTCCTTAATCCTACCAACATTCAAAAAATCAAACCAAATTGTCCACTCATAGCTAGCCTAAAATCCATTACAAAACAAAGCTAAATCTTAAGGAGAGATCCCTCTCTAGAACTCAGGAAGGCTAGATCCCGAATTCTAAAAGAGGTTCTTGGTTACCCCTGGCTTTATTTAACTATAAACCAAGATCCCACGACCTAAGAATTACTAGGGTGATAACATAAGGGACACATGTCAACTCCAAGTTGAGCACAGACATAATTACACATCACCCTCATACTAGATTGTAGAATGAGCCTCTCAACTCAACCACAAAACAAATTGTTTTGGTTTCGTCCCTTATCCAAGTATGCTCGAGCTCATGCACAGTCTTTATGTTTTCAATACATATCAACCTCCATCACATGGAATGAAGTGATATTAGGAGAATGTCTTTTGCTGGCCTTAAATTTTCCTTATGCCTAGATACTTGTGCAATCAAATGAAGTGTTTTACTCTTTTGAGAAACCATAATGAAATCTTGTTTTGTGAGATAAAGAGATTTCATGTACTTTATGGGGTTTTATGCCACACTAATATATTTGAGTTTGTCTTTATAAAGTATCGTATAAGCGTGGAAGACTTTGATGAAAATAGTACATTTATACTAATTACTTAATTTTGGGGTTGAGCCTTTTCACAATATGAATATGGAGTTATTTAACCTCATTCATGTCAATCATTTGATGTGGTAGGTGTTTAAGGGCCACCTATTAGAGTTAATGGTAGGATATTTATGGTAGTCATTCAATGTAATGTGAATGAGGTTCACTATTTGAGTTATTAAATAAGGTCCACTAGGTAGTTAGAGTTTAATTTTATGGTTCGATCAATAATGTAGGAGTCACTAGTGGTGAGGGTTTGGGATAAATATAAATTGTAGAGTTACATAAATTTTTTTGTCAAAAATTATCATTGGATTGGCACATTGTTCATTTGGAGGTTGCCCACTTGAAAAACCATGTTGTTCTTTTGGCGTTTCAATAAAAGGTTCAATACACTCATTCAATGCCATTTTCTTTCTATAGTTTGATTTATCTTTGGCACTAAGAATCGTAACAATGTTTGTGAGAGGTAGGAGTGTTGACATATTTGGATTGGTTGTCATGAAAGGACAATTTTTTTTTACTCTAGTACTAACTATATGTAGAAATTATGTTGTAGATTTGCAACTGCTCATGAATTTTTAACCAAAATCATAAGACACAAACCTACTTTACTGCTATGCAGACATTAATTCACATTTTAGAAAAAAAATTTCAAACATACACGAAGAAATAACACACATGCAACAAGTATTTTTATCTAGGGAAGGCAATATGCTAAAAAACCCAATGTCTCTTGCTTTAATCAGATGAAATAGAGATGTAATACAATTGCTTTGCTCAACTGATCTCATCCTCCAAATGCACAACCTATTTCTCTGCTCGTTGAAGGCCTCTAACCCAGACTTAGTCAAATTCTACCTTGGCTTGAGCTCCTATTTCCTTGCAATGTTCCTTGAGAAATTAAGCCCCTATTATTTGGGAAATTCCTCTAATTGATTGTGCAATTCCTTTAGGTTGATCAGTTGACTGCATGCAACACTTGTACACTCAGAACTAGTCTACAATTGATGTTCCACTGCCTTGGAATCTCCATCTCAACTGGGTAACTCGAATTCTCTGCATGCACTAGCTATTTTGGGTTAATTTATCAATTAATTGTGTGATCATTGAGTTTTACTGAAGTCCCACTTCACAACTTGACCCTCCACTAGTTCTTCCAACAGTTGGAACTAGTTTAAATCAAAACAACCTTATAAAATTGGCCTTGATTGATACAAATTAGTAATCACACATTCTAAATTGAAATTTGATTCCTCCAACTCGAATTTACTAAGTAAACTAGGTGACACAAGCCATGTCACTCAAGTTAACCTCATCCAAGTTGTCTGTTGATGTGGAAAGTCAAATTTTCTCAATTCAATCAAGGCAAAATCAAATTGAGAATTTCTTGTTGCATTTTTTTCAACACTCCCTCTCAGAAAGAAAGGGATTATCAACCACCCCTATCCTGCACATGTGGAACTCGAACTTCCCCTCTTGACAAGGCCTTTGTCAAAATATTATCATCTTGTTAATCTGTCGGAATATACTACAACAACATGATCTTCCTCCACAAACAATCTCGTAGATGGTGATACCAAATATCTATATGCTTGGATCGATCTTGAAAAACAAGATTTTTAGAGAGCTTGATGCAACTCTGATTATCACAGTTGGATCCATCGTCTGACCAAACAATCCAACAAGTATCTTTCTCATCCAGATAGCCTCATAAGTTGCTTGACTAGCAGCCATGTATTATGCTTTTTCCGAGCTGAGTGCCACAGATCCTTTCTCCCTACTATACCAAGAAATCGTTGTGGACCAAACACTAAAAATTCCACTTGATGTACTCTTTCAGTCTGATGGACTCCCCACCCAATCTGCATTTATGAATCCATGCAGCTTCACTTCCTCTGTTCGTTTGTACCATAGTCAAAACCGGATAGTGCCTCTGAGGTACCATAGAACATGCTTAGTTTCCCTCCAAAATACTTTGGTTGGTTGAACCATAGCTTGGCTCAATTGAATGTTTGCATAACACATATTTGGTTGTGTGTTCACAAAAAACATGAGTGAACCCACCAACTGTCGGTAAACAGTATCATCCACTTCCTCACCTGAAGTGGCATCCTCTTTCCTCCTATTGGTCGCTAGAGGAGTCTCCATGGGTTTACACCTAGCCATGTGAAACCTCTAAAGTATTTTGTTGGCATACTTTCTCTAAGAGACAAATAGTTCCTCATCTCCTTGCCACACTTCCAATCCGAGGAAGTAGTGCTTGAGACCCATGTCCTTCATTTCAAACTCTCTTGCAAGGTCCTTGCAAGGTTTGATCAGTTGTTCATCACCAATTCAAATCAAATCATCAACATATAAGACAATAATAAACAATTTATCTTCTACCAAAATATGATAGAGGTTTGCATCCGCTTCACTTTTGGTGAAGCCCAAACCGGTGAGATAGCTATCGATCCTGGTGTACCAAGCACAGGGTGCTTGCTTGAGACCATACAATGCTCGCTTAAGTTTGCACACATGAGACTCTTGAACAAAAGTATCGAAGACTTCTAGTTGCTCGATATCCACCTCCTCTTCAATAACTCCATTGAGGAATGTTGTTTTCACATCCATCTAGTGGATCTTCCACCATGTTATCACTCAGGTTTTCCTAGAAGTTGTGTAAGAGGAAAGTATACCCGAGGTAACCACAAACCAACCTTTTAGATGCAGAATCTAGCCAATCTGCATCCAGAGAGGGCTCTCTCTTTATAATTTATCTTTGTTCTTGGAAGGTTTTAGGCTAGTTATAGATTCAAGAGTTTGTTTTGGGAAAATGGTGGAATCCACAAACTAAGGGCAAGGTTGAGAGCTTTCGGTCCATTGGGCTATGGAGTCAAAGGATGGCTTTACTGGATTTCTATTCTAAGCACAAGATGGTATTACAGGGCAAGATAGCTAGACAGAGAACAATCCTTAAAATTTAAAGTGGATGGGATGATCTTGAGGGGATGAAAGGCAGTTAAGAATCTTTCACCATGTTCAAAAGAAAGAAACGAGATGACTACAAACAAAGAGCAATGAAGAATTCTTTATTATAGTAATCAACAGTGTTTAAATTAGCAAATCAGGAGCATTTAAGAATTCATGCTTATAACTAATTTAGAAGAAAACATTAAGAATAACCACATTTGAAAACAGAGTACAATTAAGCAAATTATGTTTCAATCCTTTATGTAAATTATTCAGAAATGGATAAGATGGTATTATAAACTAATATAAAATTTCAGACAAAGGGTAGAAACACTTATTGAACTGTAGTCCAACACATGAATCCTGCAACAAGTCCAGTGCTTTAAATCGTCATCCAATAAGCCACAAGTAAATTTCTCCAAAAGCTTTTATTCCGAAAATCTCAATGTTACAGCAGAGTAATAGAATCCACCCTCAACACTCTCTTTGAGGGTTTATTTATACACAAAATAATCTTAAACAATCTTACACTATCTTAGCCAATACTCTAGGCTGACTTAAAGCATAATTTACAAACAAACAAGAGACAAATGGTCTCGTGGATAAAATAATGTGCAACTGCCGATGTGTTGTTCCTTTCTTCGTGGATGTGCTGGAGGTAAGTGCTGGAACAGGGCTCTGTGCTGTCCCTTGCAGTATTCTTTGGCTTATTGGACACTCTTTGTTCCCACGGATACTCTTTAACCGTTTCACCTGATACTCTTTCATCTGTTTTCCTATTTTTACCATTTACTAGATAGTAAAGATAAATTCTCATCCTGAAAACAACTTTTATAGAATTTCCAACATTTCCTTCCACCATGGATCATCTGGTATCATAGTTCTTCTGAGCTTTCTTAAAGTTTCATCTGCTTCAGTAAGTTTATAAAAGGTAGGCTCATTTGGAAATAGATACTTTATTTCATGTTCCAGATGAAATAAATTCCTCACTTTATCATAGATAATTTTCCCGGTTGGTAATGTCGATTCTGACGAGCTAGTAGAACAAGCAGCTGTATTTTTAGCATGAGCCTTTATTCTCTTCTCATAGGTTTCCAAGTCTATTATTTGATCTTTTGTGAGCATGGGACTTGGTAACCCACTATCCAACAAAGCTTGAAATTTCTCTCTGAAAATGTTGATGTCAACCAAAATGTCTGTGCACTTTCTTTCTAAATTTTGCATGAAAGTCCTCTTGGTGAAAACTCTCTTTACTTCCAAAACTGTGCCTGTCCTGTCATCAATTCCTAACAATGCAAGCTGTTGCTTTGTTTTGGAATTCAAAAATTGAATGAGCTGATTGGCCTGCTCAGGCCTGCCTCTCAATTCATTCCTGGTTCTATTTATTTCTTCTTGGGCGATTTTAACCAACTCATTTTGCTCAAAAATGGCTTGAATAGAGGGCCAAATACCCTTTATTAATTCAATGATGTTACCCCAAAGAATGTCATTTATTTCGTTTAAAGGCTTCTCCAATGAAAGATCTTTTTCCAGAGCCTGAACCAATTTTTCCAACCTTTTTATCTCCCTGGTGTTATCAGCAGCTGTCTTTTTAGATGTGTCATATTTTTCCTCCAATTTTACTAATTGCAATTTTGTTTCTTGGAGTTCTGTGACCCTCAGTTGCAAACTCTCCATTTGTTTTATTAAGTCCTCGGAACTCAAGCCAGAAGTATTCACTTGAGATGGCTGTATCTGCTGCCCTGTTGTTGTAGTACCTGTTGTTGAAGTCTGCCTGATAGTTTCCTGTTCCTGCAATGCTTTTTCCAATTCCCTCTCTGTTTCATTTAGTCGCTCAGTCATATTTAGAAGTAACTCCATTATTTCTTCCTGTGAATTATCTTTTATAACTTCTTGGGTCTGAGGGTGCCTTGAGGCTGGCAATTTTAGCTGCTTTCTGAGTGCAGCTATGTCATCATCTTTCTTCTTTATTAATGCCTCAATACTTTTAATGTCTTTGGGATTATGACCCAAACCAATGATTATCTCTTCTAAAGATTTTATTATATTATCTTTGGCCTGTGAGGAGGCCTTCTCAATTTTCAATTGTGCAGTAGTGTTATTCAAAGAATCCTGCAGCGTTATAGCTGCCATGGCCTTGTTGGTGAGAGTAGAATAGACCATTTCCCCAGTTTGTCTGTGTAGCTCTATCTGGTCCAGGGGATGGATATCCTTTGCCAAAACTTCAAAATTCGTTTTGATGTAATCTGCTGCTGAAGTGGGCTTTGGCACTTTTGTTTTGAAGTGGCTCATCAGCATTTTGCCTTGTGAAAGGTCAAACGCTGACATTAGCCTTTCTTGATTATGGGGAGCCAACTTCATATACTGATCATATACCTTCATTTTCAATGGATCATTCTTTGTTTTAATATTAATGAAGGTTCTTTTAATATCTCCAATGTCTGTTTTTGGTGGTCTGAAAGAGGAGACCTCAGTGCTTAATTGCTTCTGTAAAGCCTTTCCTTTCTGTCCTGTATTTGTCTCACTAACTGTGCCAGTTAGTTGACTATCTTCCCTCCCATCATCAAATACTTCATCTATAATTTCTACATCTGGAAGAGGATCTAACTTGTGTTTTTTAGTTGGATGTACCTGTGAGGCCCCTTTTGGAGGTGTGGTATCTGGAGCCTGTCTCTTCTTCCCTATTTCCACATTTAATGGAGTTTGCAACTCTGGAACTTGTGGATGCTGTGCCTGAGTAGGAGAAACCTGTGATTGTTCAGGTGTTTTGGAAGTTTGTGGTTTCTCAGCCATGACCAAAGTTTCAATGACCTGAACTACAGGTTCTTTCCCTTTACCCTTGGATTCTTCTTCTACTGATGGACTGCTTTCCTGTAATGCTTGCTGTAGAGTTGTTGCTGAAGATGTGCCAATGTAGGGTACCTGCATTTGACCACACGTTTCTAGGTCAAAGTTCTTCTCAACATCTTTCATAATTTTATTCATTTTGTCAGCTACACTTTCTTCCTCAACAAGTGTTCCTTCAACCCATTCATCTTGATTTGCATACTGTTCTAGATCAGGAATCTTGTGGTGTATATAAGGAGATGATTTATTCTTTAATCTCTTTTCACAAATAAAACCAAAGGGATCATAAGGAACCCAACGGAAATATGTTTGGAAATTTCTCTGTAATAGATTTTCTGCTTCTCTCTCAGCCTCCCTAGAATTGCAGATGAAAGGACCTAATTGGCTTTTGATCCTTAACTGAGCTTTCTTCTTTACATTACAAAAATGGATCACATCTGAATTGTTCATTTGCTTGAAGTATTCCAAGGCAAAAATCCTCATTGGTACATATCTGGGTAACTTGAATGGATGTAATTCACATCCATAAATCCTGATGACTGTATGGTTTTGATACAAATACCAATCCCCAACCTTATAACTCTTTGACAATTGCAAGGTCTTTCTAATTTCATTAGTGAGTCTTGGGGGAGGAATTCCTGTTAACAAAGTTGTTGCAGGATAAACAAACTGATCAATGAATTCAGAGTAGGAGTAGGGAGAATCGGAGGAAGAATGAATGATGGGGGACCAAAATATGACTGACCTGGGATTTCCCTTGGCATCAAGTTTTTGAACAGGGAAAGGGAATCTTTCTGACTGATAGTAGATCATGAGATGATAGATAAATGAGGAGTACTTAAAAACCTTTTCAGTATCCAGCCTTATGAATTGATCATGGATCTTGTTGGCTATGAAGGAAGTAAAATCATATTTAATCTCAGGAGGTTGCCCAGGAGTAAAAATGGATAGCAAAGCCAAGGTTATCTCATCCACATATTCAATGGTGTTGAATCCTAAGACAAAAGATATAATATTTACAATGAGCCTTCCCAATGTATTGAAAAAGTAAAAACCATAGGGAGGAGACCCTTTTGGCTGATGCTCAGGTAACATGAAATGCTGACACATGGATTTTAGCTTTTCTGGGGTTAATTGCCTGGTTTTCTCAATCAATCCTTCTATGGACAATGGAGCTAATTCTTGGTCTGGTTCAAAGTGTAACATGGCATTGATAGCCTGGGGAGTGATGGGAAACATAATACTTTGATCAGGAGCTATTACAGCCCTCCGTGCGGGATCATAGTTTGCCTGGCAATAATGGATGATTTATGGGAATGGAACAACTGAAGGGATGAGATACCTTGGGAGATTAGATTCCCATAACCCTATAAGATCTTGCCCCTTTGAGTATTCGTCTCTGTAACGACAATAACTCAACAGGGGACTTTCATCAAAAACCAAGTCTTTAATTTGGAAATCTTCATCTATCAAAGGTAAATAGTCTAATTCCCGGTGAGGAGCATTCAATGGAGTGATATTCAGAGCTGCAAGGGCCTCCATTTTGGTTCTTGTGGATTCAAAATGGAGGTTTTGGTTTTCCTTACAGGCCGGGCGGAATTTCTAAAAATGAAGGAAATTGGCACAACTCGCCGGTTCAGGGAACAATTATACAGTTTTAAAACCTCTAAGGAAGACTCAGTGATGATTTTTAATCACTATTTCAGCGGAAAAACCAAGTGAACTGATTTTTACTTGCAGTCGGGGCGGAAAAAGATAAATACCTGTTTTTTGAAGGAGACTGGTTCTTTAACAGGTAACAGGTAATGGCGGGACTGTTCTTCAACACGGGCGCAGCGGAATTTTTGAGTGAATTGGTCAATTACAGTGGAAATTTGAAAATCGCAGCGGGAGCTATGTCGTTTTCAGAATAACGAAAATAACCGAAAACACGAAAAAATGGCTTTATTTACAAGTTAAAAGGGTTTTTTATTTTTTCGAGGTGTGACATCATCGACGTACGGGCTGACGTATGCAAGGTTGGGCGGTAAGCGGTAAGCGGTAAGCGCCCGCACCGCTTTTGGTCGAGGGTGGTTTATATCGGAAGGGCAGCGATTCCACAGGATGATCGCCACGTGGACAGTAGACTTTTCAAAAACCACCCATCCCCCGCTGGTTAAAATGCTGACAAGGGATGGGCAGCGGGGTGAACACTGGCCGTTGATCTACGGAAGGGTGATCCGACGGTTGAAGAGATGGGGGAACAAGCGGAGGGTTCAGGTGTGGGCCCGTCGGGTTTTAAAACAGTTTAACGTGTAATTTAATCACCCCGGGAGATTTTTAATAGGCGGAAAAGGTTATTAATTAGTCCTGATGACTAATTAATCCCGTGTGCGTAATAAAAGGGGTTGCGGCGGGGTTTGGTGAAATGGAATGCCATGTGGACAAGCCATGGTGGCACGAAATTTTCCGAAGCTTGATTCATATTTTTGTATTTAAACACACATATCGCATGTTTAAAGTTTTGTATATATATTTTATTTATATGGTAACAAACAAACGTTATTTAATTACCATAAGGGCGGGATTATAATATATTGATAATTTTAACCAAAGGGCATATAATGGGTTTTTGTTTTAAATGCGCGGGGATATAAAATACTTTGGTTAAATTTTATAATAGGGGGTTTTTTGGGTTATTTATAAAAAGGGATTTATATACTTAGGATAGGGTATTTGACTAGGGATTTAGTAAATAAAGTTAAACATTAATATGATAAAGGACAAGGAAACTCAAAATATTTTTGCACATCTAAGAAAGTGAAAACTTTTGAAGTAAATTGCAATATCTTATCTTCAACACTTAAACTTAGAATAGCAAGTTATGATGAGGGATTTTTATGGAATTTTGCATGAGGTTCCTAAGTAAAATGGGATTTTACTTAGGACAAGGTTAAAGATGGATGATTATAATGATGAATTATCTCAAGTATTTAGGTCTTTTTTGATCATTAGGCCGAGGGTCCGGTCCCTCCAGAAGTCAAGGAAATGCCTTGAGCCCCTTTGATCTCCAAATACCTTAGTATTTTGGGGGGAGATTAGTAAAACTTTTGAGGGGAAAGTGATGAGGGAAGTTAATGAGTTTGACTTTGCTTGCTGTGATTTTCCAGTATATTTCCTGCTTTAGTACTTGTGATGAAAGTAAAGGATCAAAAACATGTAGCAGCATCATTCATCAGGTAACACTTTGCAATATCATCTACCTACCCTATCTACTTAACACTACCATTTTATCTTATTTATTAGGGTGCATTTAGACTTGCAAACCCTTTTCAACCTTTTCTTTTTACAAGGAAAATCTATCTAGTTCTACCCTTATTACATCCAAGGGCTCAGATTAAGCTGTTGAGCACCTTTTATTTACTCTACCTATCTACTTATCTGCCAAGATTAAACTGTTTGGCCAAATAGTTATTCTCTAATCTACAACATGAAATTAAAATATGACTAAGCCAAGTTTAAATAGTTTGACTTATTCATGAATTGTGGCAAAGGTTTGACAAGCTGCACACAATTTCTTTATTACAGAAGATGAAATAGTAGTGGCATTTGGATTTGCACACTTTCCTTGGTCTATTTTTGCTTGGGGTTCATTTCTTTCATTTCTTTTTGACCATTTTATTCTTTTTACCCTTTGATCTTTCTTTTAGGGTATACCCTCTTTACATTTTTTAAATTTTTTGATTTTTTGGTCTTTTCAGAATATGGAACACCTTTGCTCAAGAAAGAAGGTTTGAACATATTCCATAATTTCAATCAAGACAATCATGAAAGATGAAACCTATTGGTATAGGAGGCTAACACACCACATCTATGCAGCCAAAGCAAGAATTGATCTGATGGATGGGTACCTTGCTACAGGAGAAAAGGTCTACTCGTAATCAATCCCTTCAACCTGAGAGTACCCCTTGGCCACAAATTTGGCCTTGTACTTTTCTATGCTTATGTTTACTGCCTGTTTTACCTTGAAGATCCATATTGAACCCACAACTGATTTATCTTATGGTCTTGGGACAACTTCCCAAACATTATTTCTTACAATGGATTGGTACTCCTCCACCATTGCATCGACCTATACAAATTTCTCTATTGCTTCCTCGAAAGAGGATAGCTCAGCCTCTACAAGCTCAGTCATTAGAGCCATGTAGCCAGTGTACCGATCTGTTGATTTCTATGTCGGAATTGATTTTAAGGAGCACCCACATTCTCCCTCGAATCTTGTAAAAGTCTCTCAGCTTCCTTGGTTCTTTTCCTGCCTTCTATGGATGGTTGTACTTGAGTAGTTGTCTCCACTCTCTTCTCCTCAATTTGCAACTTCTTAAGGCTCCTCCTTTGGAGCTAAAATCTCCTCCTATGGTGGTATTTGAAGCTACCTATCAAGAGAGCACCAAATCACCTTCTCTTCATCAAAATTTACATCCCTTAGCACCAATGTCATTTTGAGGGATGACAAGTACACATGGTAGTTGTGGGGAGTTTTTGTGTAACCCAACTTTGTTATCGGCTCTAGCTTCTTCCTTGCATATTTGGAGACATGGTAGTAGATAGAGGCTCCAAAATCCTGAAGTGCGACACATTCGTCTTCCCCCCTAGAAAGCCTCCCCCGGTATAATCATGCCCAAAATTCGATGAGGACTTCGGTTCTACAAATAGACTGTTGCATTGCATGCTTCGGCCCACAAGTGCAGAGGTAAGCCTTGGTCATGCAACATCGCCCTCTGATCCGGACTTATGCAAGAATGTAATAAAATACAAAAATACACATAAATTCATAAATGCAACATAAATAAACTTCATTTCATTAATATCAAATAATTGAAATATGCTTACAGACATAATGGAAATAAACTAGCCAAGGTGCTGGTAGTTGATCTCTGAGAAGAGATGTGGCGGATACAAGCCTCTTAGCTGTGTTACAATGAGGCTCAAGGGCATTTTTATTATTGAAAAATAATAGAAACCCTAAACAACCAAAACCCTAACCCGAGGAGATGTAACACCAAGATTTTATGGGCCTCATTGGGGTTAGTTGGGTAGGCAACTTCTCGGGGTCGTAACTTGGTCATATTATCTCTGTTTAGCGTGTATGATACCTCATTGGAAATATATCTTCGAGGACTACAAGTTTTGCTATAGTCATGTGCCTATGACTACGGGAATCCAGCGGACCTAAAAATACGTCATTTAGGGGGGTAAAAAATGCTCCAGAAGTTCAGGACCCGAAAAAACTGCTAAAAATAGTAAATACTACTATAGAAAAGGAAACCGATGAAGCTGACTGGAGGTTTAGGTGGAATAGGTGGGTGGACACCAATATCCACGTGGATCATTCCTCCCCCCTTAGGAAGCAACGGTCCCCAGCATGCAAAGCCTCCATGAGGTGAGGAAATTTATGTTGAACCTGGTCCCTAGTGAACCACTTGCCCTGGTGAAGGAGTTGGCCTGTTTTGACAACTCGATATAGTTGGCTCTTCTATTGGCAGGTGATTTTGATATATGTGTCCATGATCCAATCATTTGTGGCTTGTTCCAGGCAGTCTGGGTTTAACTTTGTTGGTGTGAGTTGGTATGCCATGTCGGATGTGTTCAATAGAGGTGGAAAGTAGGGCCGAAGGCGGTCCACATTGAACACGGGGTGCAGAATAAGGAATGGTGGGATATCGAGCTCGAAGGCGTTGTCCCCTACAACCTTGGTGATGGTGTATGGCCCATATCGAAGCAGGCAAAGCTTGCAGTGGGGTCCAGCGAGGCGCTCCTTCTACAAATGTAGCCACACTTTGTCCCCCACTTGGAAGTTGTGTGGCACCCGATGTTGATCATGTTGATGCTTGTACTTAGCATTGGATTTATTCAATATGTCATGAAATTATTGGCGGATGTGTTGAATGCGCTCAATGAAGTTGTTCGCCTTGTCAGCTTCAGACTGGACATGATCTGAATCTACCTGAGTAGCAAAAAATGGCATGGCTACATCAATGGGACATAGTGGTTGGAATCCCAAGCCCACCTAGAAGGGGTTGTGGCCGATTGAGTTGTGGAGAGGCCGATTATAGCTATGTTGTACATAGGGGAGGCTCTCATCCCATGTGTGTGGATGTTTTGAGTTGTACATGTGCAGAATGTGTACGATCATCTTGTTGACGACCATTGTCTGACCATCAGTTTGGGGATGGAAAGTTGTGGACTTGGTGAGCTTTGTATCCAACATCGACTAGAGGCTGGACCAAAATGTACTGAGAAACCTACTATCCTGATCTAATATGATAGATGGTGGGATCCTAAAGTGTACCCACACTCATTCAACGAAGAGCTTAGTAGTGGCTTCTGTTGAGATATTCTTGTTGCAGGGCACCATAATGGCCATCTTCGAGAATCTGTCTACGACCACAAAACATAGTCGTTTCCATGCTTAGTAGAAGTCAGGACCGACATGTAATCCATGGAGATGGATTCACAAGGTCGACTAGGGGTAGGTAGTTGAGTATATAAGCCTTGCTTCTTGATGGTTAGTTTGGCAATGGCACAGGCACTGCAGGATCTGATGTGCTTCTCGACATCCTGTCAAAGGTTTGGCCAATAGAAATACTTCTACAGTACTGCCACTATTTTCTCAACCCCAAAATACCCAGCGACCTGACTATAGTGCGCTTCCTAAATCATCTTGGAACACATTCTTAAAGGAACAAAAAGGTGTCCCAGGTGACATAGCAGTGCATCCTGGAGGTGAAAATCTAGAACTTTCTTGCCCTCCAAAAGCGTATTGTATGTGTGGTTTAATTCTAGATCACTTTCATAGAGAAGCAACCAATCGGAAGTCTCGTGCCCACAAGAGTTGAGCATGGTGGTTAGCGCCATGATCGGTGGTCGACTGAGGTAGTTTGCAACATTATTGGTGTTTCCCTTCTTGTAATTGATGTTTAAATGAAATTGTTGCAAGTATGTGGACCACTTATGATGGTTATCATTCTGCGACTTCCCTTATGTCTATATGAACTACAGGAATCGATGGTTTGTGTGGATGATCATTTCCTTCCCCAAAATGTAATGCTTCCATTGTCGGCAAGCCTACACAATGGAATACATCTCTTTGTCATAAGTGGGATACTTCCAGACTGTTTCGAAAAGTGTCTCACTATGATATGCAATTAGATGCTCCTGTTGAGTAAGAACTTCCCCAATAGCATAGTCAATGGCATTTGTCTCGATCTTAAATTTTTGTTGCAAGTCTGGTAATGTGAGCACTAGTGTAGAGCAAAGGCAATGTTTCAACTCTACAAACGCCTTCTGGTGAGATTCATACCAAAATAATTTTGCTTTCACTCCTCCCTTGGTGACTTGACTCAACGACCAAGTGATACGAGAGAATCCCAACACGAACCTATGGTATAAATTGGCAAGACCCAGAAAGCTGCAGAGCTCTGCTAGAGTGGTTGGGGTTGGCCAATACCGAATGACATGGATCTTGGTTGGATCCACATGCACCCCCCGCTTATCAATAATGTATCCTAGACCCTAAACCTGGGTCATGCCAAAAGTGCACTTCTCCAAATTGCCACACAAATTGTGTTGTCGCAGTGTTTGGAGGACCTATTCGATGTCGTGGAGGTTCTCTTCCAAGTTCTGGCTAAAGATCAAGATGTCATCCAAGTACACCACTACATTTGAGTTGGTGAATGGCTGCAAGATGTCATCCATCAGCCTCATGAAGGTTGCAGGAGCATTCGTCAACCTGAAAGGCATGACCAGCCATTCGAAAAGGCCCTCCTTGGATTTGAAGGTAGTCTTCCAGACATCAAAGGGTTTGATTGGTACTTGGTGATACCCGAACTTCAAGTCGATATTGCTGAAATATTTTTCCCCCTTGATTTGGTCCAAAAGGTCATCAATCCGTGGGATCGGGTACCTATTCTGGACAGTGATATTGTTCATCACCCGATAGTCAATACAAAGTCTCCAAGTCCCATCCTTCTTCTGCACCAACACGATCAGGCTCCCACAGGGCGATGAACTCGGTCGTATGTGACCTTTCTGCAGTAGCTCCTGAATTTGCCTCTTTGATTTCTTCGTTCTTTAGAATAGAACGCTGATATATTGTTCCATTGGGCAGCGACGCACATGGGGTTAGATCGATGGAGTGCTTGACCTGATAGTGCAAAGGCACCCTTGCAAGTGAGGTGAAGATCTCTCCATACTCCTCCACGAACTTGTCCATCTGTTGTTGTCATGCGGAGGAGCCTTGTCTAGAGGTCATGGCCACAGTCTTCTTCTTGCCCTGAGGGTTGATCATCAAGTTCCCGGTTTTGGAAATGAACTTGCTGAATTGTTTTGTAATAACCAAAGAGATGGCAGTGAGCGGTGCTACCTCTGGTATCATTTACAACTTATTTCCCAAAGTAACAATAACAATGTGAGGCCTAGACTCATACATAGTGTTAGTGTCGGTATCTTCATCCCTCCGTCAGTGATCAAAATTCTCTTATTGCATTGCATATTAGGTGTCTCGCTCAGTCATTTGCATTCCATTAGGAGCATGGATCATCTGACGGTAGTGGCTTGTTGTTGATTTTTCCCTCATATCCTTTACCTGCTGGCCCATTCCCTTTCATTGAGATCATCTTCACTCAATTTTTGTCCTTAAATTTGTAAGAGTCATTTTTAGGGTTTTAGTTTCATTAGGTCTAGGGTTTCATTAATAAGGTTTTCAAAATGCCCAATAATGGTCAGCAGGCCCATGAGGAGGTTGAATAAAGTTCCAGTACTAAAAAATTTCATTATCACATGCTTAAAAATGCATTTTTCCTCAAAACTCTGTTTTGAGAAAAAATAGAGTATTTTATCCTTTTATGTATAAATCTGATGTAATTTCAAGTTTTCTCATATCTAAATAAATTCAATGGCAACCCTGGTCACCTTGTCAAACTTCAGAAACCCTGTAAGGCAAACAAAAAGCAAGTCATTCAGTTAATCAGAGGCAAAATGAAGCAAACTGCCTAAAACAGAGTTTAATAAAAAAGTGTCAAAGGTAACATTACAAAAGTGGGTTTTTAGAGCGGAAATTTAAAAGCCTTTGGTATATAAGTGATTTTCATGTTTCAAAGGGCTCATTTGCATTCCAAGAAGAAAGAGTGAGCAAAGGAGAACCGTGTTTGGAGAAAGGGCGCAGTTTGAAGGGAAATTGGCAAGTTTCAGGTGCGCGGCGCATTGGCTGAGTGGCGCGGCGCATACAACCAGCGCGATGCATTGGGTCAGCCTCCATAGTGATGAAAATACACCAGCGTGATGCATAGAGCCAGTGTGGCGTGTTGGGTTTGTGGCGCGGCGCGTAGGGCCGCAAAGCATTTTCACCACGATTTTCATCAAAAATTCAAATTTGCTCAGTTTCCTTCGATCCATGTAAGTCAAACAACTCTGTCAATGCCAATGAACGTGTGTCTTGTGATGTTTGTGAGGATTTAATATAAAAAAATTCAAACCCTATTTCCTTGCTCAAGAAATGTTTCCTTAGGGTTTATACATTGGTTTTTTGTGGCCATCACTCCCTCACTGTTTATTTCCTCACTGTTTTTCTAGTTCCATCAACCCATTTCCCTATCCCCCATATCCCTAAATTCATCTACCCCTATCCCATATTCCATTATCCCAAGTCCTAGCTACAAAAATTCCCAAACCCCAATTACTATCCCAAAGCCTAAAGACTGTCCCTAAAACCCTTTAATTCCCCAAATTCCAATTGGCAACATCCCAAAATTCCCCTTACCCTCTCCCTTCATAGTCCCTCACACATTTTCATACGCTTGGCAGCAAAAAACCAAAGGCACCTAAAACTCTTCATACTCATCTAAGACAACACAAACTTTGGCAAACATGGAGTCAGATTCCTCGTATGACAGAGATGAAGAAACACACAGTGACTCTCAAACCGAAGTACATGCACCAAGGAGACCTCACAAGAGTGGTAAACATGTACGGGAAGAGCCTACTTCACTTGCTGAGCTGCAGGCCTGCCCTCTTGCTATCTCATGTTTTCAACAACAGTCTTGTTATCAGTTTTGTGAGATGGTTGCTAGAGTCCAGTATCATCATGAGTTGGCTAGATTGTTTGTGCTTCATTTACATAATGGCCAAGTCACTCTTGCAGGTGTGACATTCACCTTGACACCTGAGTCTATCTCCCTAGCAACCGATATTCCAAATGTTTGAGAGCAATGGAACAAAAGGCAACAAGTTGACAGGGAACACTATGAGCCATACATCAAGCCTGGTTTTTTGAGACAACTCAGCAGAGTTTTTCCTTTTCGGTACTTGAAGGATTCATACGCTCCTTTGATGAAACTTATTATCAAATATTTCAGCTGTGAGGGCCGCTTTTATCACCTCTATGCCTATCACATCAGATTGCTGATGCATTTTACCAGGGTGAGAATGATGAGCCTCCCCTACTTCATGTGCCGAAATATTGAGAAGATGACCACCCTAGTGCAAAAGAAAACTCCTGAGCAGCAATATAACAGTATTTATCACTTTGCACTCATCAAAATTGTGGTTATGCATCAGCTTGGTTTACAGGATATTTCCTGGGAAGATTTCATTTCTCATGAGTTCTTCACAGCTCCACAGGTACCTTCGGAAGCTTTCCATGAGACAGGTGAACCTTCATATCAACAGGAGGGTCATGAGACACATACTGCTAGTGTGCCGGTGTTTGTCACCTATCAGAAGGGCATTAGAAGGTTGTTTGCAACAGCCAAGCGAGTATTATCTCCACCCGGGGTGGAAGGGGTTTCGCTTCCTTCATCAGCAATACAGGCATAGGACAAGGGTAAGAGGCCAATACATGATGAGGGGCCTTCAGGAGAGCAGGAGACATATTTCATCCTCATTCAGGATGATGACACTAATTTGGGCCCACAAAGCTCAAAGTTCAAGGAGATCATTCAGGAGCAAAAGGCGGAGATAAGTACTTTGTCCCTCAAACTAGAAAGAGCCCAGTGGATAATCAAATACCTTGAGTAGAGGCAAAAATAGCTAGAGGATCAACAAACTATCATGGAGCTACAAAACATACGTGAGAACCGGCAAGCTGCCCAAAGGAGCAAAACCGAGATGACATCACTTGAGCAGGAGATTGAGGCTGATCACAAAACTTGGCTTGAAAAGGTAAATATTCATTTAGAAAATATGTTGGAGAAATCAAACAAGGAAAATAACATGTTGAGGCACATGGCCAATCATTATTGGGCGAGAAATCATGTTTGCAAAGCAAGGATCAAAATCTTGAAGGCCAAGTTGAAGAAGGCCTCAAAGCGTCGGAAAAGGCATGATAGACTTCAAATCTTGGCCGAGGCTTCCTTGGCCCAGCATAGAACATAATGGAGGACACTCAGCCCAAATTTCAAAAAATTTGGGACACTTTTTGCATTTTTGAAAATTTTGGCCTAAAAATAGACTTTTCTGCTCTATGCGCCGCGCCACTTGGCGCGTGCTTTTGATTGGGGGCTCCTTTTGATGAAAACTCTACATTTTTGGATTTTTCAGGGAAAAATATTCATGCCTACCAATGGCCAAGAAGTTTTGATTGGTTTTGGGCTTCCAAAAAGGTCAAAAACACCCCAAAAATGACCTTTCTGCCCCTTTTTTGACACACAGGAAGCAGTCTTGGGAGAACTCAGTTTTGGAGGGGCAAATGGAAGCCAAATTCAAAAATTCCACTTTTTTTGGGAAGTAGACAGGCAGACCTTTCCAAAAATCCCACTTGGAGAAAATTTGGACACCGGGAAGGCTTCCAAAATCAGCTGCAAACAGGCGCGACGCATAGAGAAATCAGGCGCAGCGCATTGGAGGATTTTGCTCATTTTTGGTCAAAACTCTGTTTTTCGCCTTATTTTTTTTCACAGTTTGACCTTTTCCTTCTAGTTGTCAAACTCATGACGTAATTAAATGTAACATGATGGATTTTGATGTAATTTTGCTAAATTTTCACTCATAGAGGTAGATTCATCCATCAAAAGGTAATTTGCAACTGAATGAATCAGTTTCCTAGTTTTTAGAGGCAAGTTGTTCCACTGCCTACTTTCTAGTTCTCAGTTTAGATTTTGTTGGAAAAGCTCCTAAACTTATGAGCTCGACCCCTAGAGGCTGGGACGAGTTATTGTTTGTCTATATCTTATGGTTTTTCAGTCATTAGCATGGTTGGACATTTGGGATTTCTTTGAGCATCCTTGTACATCATTTATGCAGTTTAGCAAAGGAATAGACCAGGGTTTGCAGCACTCTATGGGATTCATGTGGTACTTTGCTTTGATAATGTGTTTCTCTCTGCAAATGTAAGTCTACTGATGTTTTATGTATACCATTTTCCCTATTATTTCTTCTTAAGTTAAACAAATAAGGATAAAGGTAGAATTCATTAAAATTTGCAGTGCTCTACCTAGGATTTGTTTAATTTTCCATGTTTTAAACTGTTTGAAAAGGATCCCTGAAGATTTCTTGCCCTCTTCAACTCCTCACCTATTTAAGCTCTCCATTTCATTCAAAATTTGAAGTATCAAATCAATTTCCTACCTTGCCCCATTCCGATCTCTGCAAAACTGAGCCTCATTCCCCAGACCCAAAATCTGCTTTCCATTTGATCCAACAAAACACCCTTAAAATCAATCAAATTCTTTTACACATATACCTAGCCTAAAATCAATCTTCATTCACGTCATCTCAAACCTCATTGATCATTTTTTGCGAGATTGACAAGGAGAGAGCCCTCTCCCAATGTGGTAGGGCTAGCTACCAGGTTAAGCGTGGTTTGATGTTACCCTAGACTCTGCTTTCCTCAGCTTGAGGTAGATTTAGGAAATAACACATAGCATGTCGCTTCCACAAGTATTATTGGCCTAATAATACATCACAAACATCAAGAGGATAAATGTCACATAATAGCTCATCCGTGAAGGGCTTGATGTTGTAGGGAAGGCGACATTGTTGATTAACGTGGAGATCCCGTTTGTTATCCATGTTAACACTTAGAAATAGTTTTGATTCAATTGGTCAAATTAGCTATGGTTTTAAATTTTATGAAAATAAAATCACATGTACAAAAGTCAATTTGCTCATATAGTCAATTTGTAGGGTCAATTTGAGTTTAAATGGGGTCTATCATGGAAGTTAAAATCCAAATTTTCATGTGTCGGGCGTATTTGGTCATGATTGGCATTTAGACAGTTTCACAGAAATTCATAGCAAGTTCAGTTACGAAAATAGAGTATTTGCTACGAAAGTTCTTGAAACTTTTGCAGCAAATTTGTCACATATGCCACCAGTTTTGCTACGAAACTTTGCAGCAGTTACTAACGATACGTTTTTTTTTTAAAGGTTGTGGGTAAGAGTCGCGATGGATCATGGACATATGTTAGAGCTTACCTTTATCCATTGTCGCCAAACACTCACACCGTAAATCTCATTCTTACCTCGTTCATTTCACTTTGAGTTTAGCCTTGCTGTCATAGGAAAGACTTTTACTGTCATAAGGAGCTCTAGTTGTCACTATGTAAACTTACAGGTGGAAAGAAGCTTCTCTCAACGTGTTGCAGCCATGGCACAAAAGAAGTAGTACAAAGGAGGCTTAGTGAAGTTGCAGGGTTTTCATGAACTTATTGCTAAGGATTTTGTTGTAAATTTCACAAGAACATCTCTACCATTGCATAGGATGCTAAAGCATGAGTACAAAACGAAAAAAATAGTTGAAAGAAAATAGGAATAAGTTACAAAGACAAGTCAGAGCCTTAGAGACTCAATTTGAAATGATTACGGTGGAGCTTACGAAAAGAAATCTCAAAATCATTGCTGAGGTAGATGCTCCTTGAACATGATAAAATCCTAAATTTTGGCCTACACTATGTTTAATAAATATTTTTAGTAGTAGACAGGCTTGTATAGGCTATTATAAATGACATAGAGATGGAAGAAATCATAAAAAGGCAAAATCCAATAAAGTTAACAGTTTCGTAGCAACTCTCCATATTGAATGTGAATATTTGCTACAGATTTGTTATAGCTTTTCATGGAGGAAAAAACAAGTTTAAACCTCGGTTTAGGGAGTGCTAAAGGCATGTGTTTAGCTAATAAACATGAATGAAGACCCCATAATTGTCATAAAAATCAGAAAAGTACCAGAGAGATGTTTTTTGTAACTTGCTACCGAATTTTTTCTACGGAAAATTTGGAAATGATTGTTTTAGTAGTCAACTTCAAGTTCAATTTATGATTAAACGGAAAGGAATTTTGGAAATATGAAGGGGGTTTTTATTCAACATGAGCTCATACACAAAACCCTCTCTTAGTTTTTTCACATCTATTAGGGTTTTGAAAATACACACTTATCTTTGAGGCTTATTTCACAGAATTTTTCCTAGCCAGATTTGTTGCAGAAAATTTGAAATTCAACTTGTTGGAGGCCCAACTCAGCAAGGTCAGCATCCATGTGGTATGATGACACATCAACGGTCCAGCAAATTCAGAAAATCAATTGGTTTCATTCGATAAGGGTTATTAACATAATTTGTTGAGCTATTTAATGATTGAAGAGTCCTTTTTGTATTCAAACTCTTCTAAAACTGAAATATCCTTAAAAAGACTCCATTGTTTTGTAAATCAATTAGAAATAGGTCTCTTTAATGTGCATCGAGTCTAGCCCAAGTGGCAGACTATTATAATGAAGGCCTCACTATATATATGTGTAGCCTTTTCACTTTGGGGTGGGATGAACGTTATGAGAGCCACTTTTGTAATCTTTTATTCATGAGCTAATATACATTTCGCAGCAAATTGTCTTTAGACCTGAGTTTCTTTTTGGCTTATGTGTTTTTTATATCTATATTCTGTATATTGTTATCAATTTCATGGCACTTTGATCACTTGGAATTCATGTTATATGCTCCAACTTCCTTCATTTGTTGTGTTTTACATTAAAAGTTTATGTTTAAGCCAATTTGCCTCAACTTCCATGAACACAGTTTCTTTGTAATTGAATTTCCTTATCTGACTCCATGCCCAATGGTGGTTGTTAACACATTCTTTCACTTGCATAATCACATGAAAAATATAGAGTTAGCCATCTAATGTTTTAAGCTTTATACGAAAAATTTATAAGTAATTTGAGAGAGCCCTCTTAGACTGGAAGGGCTAACTTCCAGTCTAAGCTGGTTTGAAATAGTTATGTTGGGTCGATGGTTGACACAGGTCAACTTGTTCCAGCCCAGTGATAACACCGTACTTGGTGAAGCCACCCGATGGTGTAAGGTTGTGGGTGTGTTGTGGTTGGCAAGCCTATCCGCTTCACGACCTCTTCTGACATGAGGTTCTTTTGGCTCCTGCTGTTGACAATGAAATGTAGCGGGGAACCCTTTACCCACATCTGGGAATGAAAGAGGTGCTCCCCGTCCTCTGGATATTTTGGTTCCTCCTTATGGATCTTCGTGGTGGCAACGATGGCGTTGGGCTCCGCATCGATAATCTGCTCCCATTTGTCATTCCCCTTGTTAGGTTTTGATTCAAAGTCAAAGCATGCATCCGATTCATAAGCCTTCATCTCGGCGGCACCAGTGACTGCTTGGCCCCACACTCACTTGTGTTGTGAGTGGAGCTCTTATGGAACTCACACCACTTTCTCGTGTCCTTATTTGGCTTCGCGGTGTTGTTCTTTTCTTGCAGATTTGGAGGGTTGTCCTGGGCTGCCCTACCTTGGCTTTGTCCTTTGTTCTGCAGTTTGGGGGCACCTTTCCCTTAATTCTTATTCGCAGATCCAAAGTCTCGCTTCTAGTGTTTGAACTTCTGCTTAATCTTAGCAGCATACCGGTATGTTGTACCAAGCGAGGAGATGTCGAGGAACTCCATTTCCTCCTGAATGTTTCTGTGCAGACAACTGCGGTACTTCAACACCAAATGTTTCTCTGAATCTTTGATACCTAACTTTGTGCGCATGGTATGGAACAAATTCTTTAGCTCATTTACATCTTGATCTATTTGTTGCCGCAGCGTAGTACATTGTATGTACTTGTCCTCATAGCTCCGCATGGGATTTTATTGTTCCTTGATGGCATCTCAGAAAGAATCCCAAGTGGGTGCAACCAATAACAAATAGGGTTCCCTATCGTCCTTTTGCTCACAGTAATTTTCCTGCCAGTCCTTGACATGGGGGGCGACTTTGAGGAGTGAAAGTAATATTTTCCCAATTGGAAAAGTCATGAACCAAGAAATATACTTATAATAGATTCAACCATCTATCTATGACATATACATCTATTTGGCCCTAAAATATGGGAATGTAAAAGTTTACTTATACCTTGAAAGGAGTGGCGCCTCCAGAGTGGCTGCTGGATGCAAATGCGGCGCCAGTGGGCAGCCGCTGAAGGATCTGGGCAAAGTTATCCATCATTGTGTTCCTTTGTTTCTCGAGGGCCTCCTCGAGCAATATTTTGATAGGATCTCCTGCACCCTCGTCTTTATTTTCCTCCCCCATGGGTGGTTGTCGGGGTTTGCGAGGCTGATCTTGCAAAGGTTCAACTAGATCGAGCCCTAACTCCTTATACCCTGAACTCGTTGGGGACATGAAAAGAAAGATCGAGAAAGAGCATACCACTATGATACCACTGATCCGAAATTATGCAGGAACGAAATAAAATACATAAATACACATAAACGCAGAGATGCAACATAAATAAAACTTCATTTCATTAATATCAAATAACTAAAATATGCTTATAGATAGAATGGAAATAAACTAGCTAAGGCGTTCCTAACTTATCTCTGAGAAGAGATGCAGCGGCTATAGGCCTCTGAACTGTGTTACAATGAGGCTCAAGGGGATGTTTATTATTGAACAATAAGAGAAAACCTAAACAATCAAAACCCTAACCCGAGGAGATGTAACACCAAGAGTTTATGGGCCCCGTTGGGGTTAGTTGGGCAGGCAACTTCCTGCGGTCGTAACTTGGTCATATTATCTTTGTTTGGCGCGTATGATACCTCGTTGGAAATATCTTTCTGAGGACTACAGGTTTTGCCTTGATCTCGTCCCGTGCCTTTGACTACAGGACTGTAATGGACCTCAAAAAAACGCCGTTTAGGGGGTCAAAACTGCTCCGGAAGTTCAGGACTTGAAAAAATGCTAAAAATAGTAAATGCTGCTATAAAAAAGGAAATTGATGAAACTGACTAGAGGTCTAGGTGGAATAGGTGGGTGGCCACCAATATCCACCTAGATCACCCTCGCTTCTCCCACAATGCTACAGTTCTTTCTCTCATCCACCCCATTTTGCTGTGGGTTGTGGGGTGGTGTCAACTCTTGTTGAATGCCTTCTTTTGCACAGAAAATTATAAACTCATTTGACACATACTCGCCTCCATTATCGCTCTTGGGAGACTTCACCTTCTTACCCGTTTCTTTCTCAACTAGTGCTTTGAATTCTACGAACTTGGAGAATGTCTCCTCCTTCCGCATGAAGAAGATCCAACACTTCTGTGAGAAGTCATCAATAAAAATGACAAAATATCTATGTTTGGAACTGGAGGCTATCGAGAAAGGTCCACAAACATCAGAGTGGATCCTTTCCAGGACTGCATGTGCTTTGTTGTCCTGATCATGGAAAGTGGATTTTGTGTACTTACCCAAAGTACATCCTTTGCATATATCCCACTGCTCAGGTGCTCCTTTGGAGAGGCCTGTGGTTATCTGTTGCACGATCTTCAAAGCGCCATGATGTGAATCGTCAAGTCTTCTATGTCAAATTTCATCGACATCATGGCTATGCACCTTCTCTCTCTTTGTACTCAATGCAACACAATCATCGACATCTAGCTTGTACAAGTTCTTCAACCAAACCCCGATTTGTTCCACATGTCCTGTGGCTATGTGCCTCAGGAATGTATTTACTTTGCTGAAGATCACATCATATCCATGGTATTCGAAAACTGTAATAGAGACGAGATTATTCTTTAGGCCTGAAATGAACATGACATCCTTGAGCCTGAGGGGGGAGCTTGACTCCCTTTGAAAGGTAACTGTACCAACCTCGGTCACGTTGTATCTTACTTTGTCCCGCATCACAATGTGAATTTGTAAGTCTTTCTCCTCTAGGTCACTGAAAAAATCTTTATTCCCAGTCATGTGGAACGAGGCACCTGAGTCCAAGTACCATGTGCTCCCATCATTGTGTTGGTCGTGGATGTAATGAGGGTAAAGTCAAGCTCGAACTATGAATCCAAGGCTTCACTTGCTGCTCCTCCTGAGGTCTTATTACTTGTCTTCTTGTGTGGACACTTTGTGGCATAGTGCCTGAATTCATGACAATGGAAGCATTTAATTTTTGACAAATATTTCTTCTTGCCCCCTTGACTGGATTTTGGTTATGGATTGTGTAATATTCCTAATTAGCGACAACTAATTGGAATATTCGATTTTGTATAGTTTTGTCGTCTATGGTTTGTAAATAAATAAAAAGTGAGTAAAGAGGGTCTAACTCACTTAAGTAGAATAAGACATCCACCTAGTAGCACAACGTTGTGACTTAAGGGGAGTCAAGGGGGGCCTAACACCACGTAGAGGAGGGGGCCTAGGAGCACTCTAGAAGCTTCCACAAGCTTCCGTGCAGATAAGGATGAGGATGTGGAAGAGAGAGAGAGGCTACGTTGGGTTTTGGAGGGAAACCAATGCTATAAGAGATGGAGGAGCCTCCTCATTGGGATCATTCTTGAGTTGTTGATTTTGGAGTGAGACTTTGGTCATCTTGAGCACGCTGGCTGTTTAGCCTGTTTGCAACACTGTTTAGTGCACCGAGTGTCTCCGTGCGGAGATCTCACCCTTAGCCCCGGGGGACTTCGAGTGCCTACTCGGCAAGGTTTGTTTTTTAGTATTTTGTGATTCGTTTCATTGTTTGGGTTTGTTGCGGAGCTGGAGCTTATAGAGACTGCGCAGTCACTGGGAGAGAGGACGCAGTCCATTGTGGAGGAGCTTTGGATTGGGGTTTCTACAGGCGATTTCGCCGGGATTTCGAACAGAGAGTCAGCCTTTGCTCGTCGGAGGTCTTTGGCGGAGTTTGTGGCAGTATTTTAGCTGTTTCTATCCAGCCACTACGTTGTACCTTGGAGGCCAGCGTAATTCACTGGGGAGGCAGTTTCTGGTGGTTTCGGGGGTTGGCCATTCTTGGAATGGTTTGTGGATTTTGTCGAGGTTGTCGAGGAGAGGAGATTTGCTGATTTTCATCTCATTTCGGCAAGGGGATCAGCCCCTAATATTCAGTCGATTCCAGCAATAGCAGCTACACGACATTTTTCCAGTAGCTAGGACGCAGTTCATAGTGCAGCCATTTCCTGTCTTTTCTGAGAGTGTTTTCTCACTTGCCTTGTGCAAGATCGCCTCTTGTACTTCATTACATTTCTCAGATTAATAAAATGGCTCGGCATTTTCTCTTTATGTTTTCTGGTTGAGTTGCCATAGTTTCCGTAGTTGCTGTATTCTCTTTCTATTTCTATTATTGTCTTGAGCGCTCTAGTTCTATACTACTTGGTGTGTTTATCTTTCACTCCTAGATAGAGTCTAGAAAGGGCCAGGTAGCCTCCAGATCTCGTCCTCTTTTAGAGGCGACATATCTGGTAAATGCCCTCCCAGTTAATCTCTGGTTGGAGTTTGCCGTGTTTTGGAGATATCCCCGAAACGAGATATTACAGTGGTATCAGAGCACAGTTCTGGCTCAGCCTGTGGTCTATGACATCAGGAAAGAGACCATACAGAGGCAGGAAGTATAGAGACCGTGAGCGTAGGTTGGAGACCACCTACGAAGAGGAAGACTGTGCCCAGGTAGAAAAGGTAGATCAGGAGAGAGAGCCTGTGATTGACACAGAGCAAGTAGAGCTTGTAGTAGATTTGAGGCAAAAAGTGCCGATGGCAGATGACACAGAGGCGAAACAGTTTGGAGAGGCACTCCTCAAGTCGGTGCAGGATTTAGCCCGACATATTGAGGTGATGGGCCAAAGGTTCACAGCTGTGGAGGCTAGGAAGCGTGAGACTCCACGGGTTTTCGAGGTCGGAGAGGGATCAGGTGCATCCCACCATTTTTCGGAGCAGGGTGCTTCTCCGCGTGATATTCCTCAGCCGACGGCTTCTTGTGCACCTACCCGTTCTACTATGCCCACTTTCTTGGGAGCAGATACAGGGGCAGAAGCCCGGCAGGAGGCAGAGCCTGGACACTTAGATGAGTATTTTTCAGAGTATCAGTCCTACGGGCAGGAGTTCAAGGATGCTCTCACATTCAAAGATTTTGTGCAGCTTCAGCGGGACAATAGACCTCGTGACCATCATAGAGGGCACCGGCATTACCATGATGGAGATTCCCACCGAGCCTCTAGCAAATTTCATTTGCCTACGTTTGATGGATCGTCAAACAGTTCGGCAAAGTCTTGGGTGGAGAAGCTGGACATCTATTTCTAGCTTAACCAGATGTCGGAGACAAAAGCCATCAAGGTGGAAACATTACATTTGGATGGTGAGGCCCAGGACTGGTGGTTCCATGGGATGGTGACACTCGGGCATTCCACAGTGACGACATATGCCGAGTTTACTAGGAGATTGATAGAGCGTTTTGACCGGAGGGATCCGGAACAAAATTTTGTTGAGCTGATGAAGCTCAAACAGACAGGGAGCCTAGAGACATACATTGCCGATTTATTGAGGGTTTCAGTGATGGTGCCAGATCTATCCGCGACATGGATGATCTATATGTTTGTGGAGGGATTGGCAGAGCCACTTTGAGGTCTAGTCAGATCTACTAGACCAGCTACACTCCAGGATGCTATCAGTAGGACCAGGGATTTGCAGGATGCATTGCCTAGGACGCAGACACCTTACCCCCAGAGACATGGTTTCCAGCCCAAGGGGAAGGATGTGAGGGTTTCTCCTCCAAAGGGGAATCCAAGACGGGCACAGGTAGATGATGAGGCCAGGAGGGAGTTGAGGAAGAAGCGGCTGTGCTTCATTTGTCAGGAGCCATGGGCACCAGGGCATAGGTGTGCTGCTGACAAAGCACACTTCATTGAGTTCTTCTCCGATGATAGCGGGGAAGAGGATGAGGAGGATGATGAGGAGGCAGGAGATAGTCAGATGGCCCAGGATCAGTTTCTGCCTCCACCTCCAGGGACAGGAGGTGCAGCCTTTGCACCCACAGGAGGGGCCCTTGCAGCTTTGCGAGGAGTTCCTAAGTATTTGACGCTGCGCGTACGTGGGATAGTACGTGGCCAGCGAGTATCAGTCTTGGTTGACAGTGGGGCAACCCACAACTTCATTGACGTGCAAATGGTCGAACGGAGGGGTATACCGACCGAGAGCTTTGACGAATTTTCAGTCTTGGTCCCAGGAGCCCAGACGATGCAGCGTGCCCGGTATGTTCCAGAGCTAGCAGTGACGATGGGTACGTACACTATGACTGATCACTTCTTTGTGGTCAACATACCAGATACCAATGTGGTACTGGGTGTTCAGTGGCTGATTACTCTGGGGAAGGTCACCACGGATTGGGAGGCCTTAGAGATGGAGTGGGATGACAAGAAGACCGGGAAGCATGAGAAGATCCGCGGGATGCATACTTACCCACCTCAGACTGTTTCGGCACACCGGATGGAGGCAGACCTCCGGAAGGGAGACATAGAATGGGCGGTTGAGTTGCGGCCATCAGAGGCAGAGACCATCGGTCGAGCAGTTCATCCAGATATACAGGCCATCCTTGACAGGCATGAGGTAGTGTTTGGGGCTATACCACCAGGTCGGCCACCAGATAGAGGGTTTGAGCATACCATCGAGTTAGAGCAGGGTATCTAGGCGGTGATCACTACACCCTATAGGCATCCCAAAGCCTATCGGGATGAGATTGAGCGGGCCATCCAGGAGTTGTTGGCTCTTGGACACATCAGACCGAGCACGAGTCCGTTTGCTTCTTCTGTAGTGTTGGTGAAGAAGAAGGACGACACTTTGAGGATGTGTATTGACTACAGGGCCCTGAACAAGAAGACTCTGAAGAATAGGTACCTTATACCCAGGATCGATGAGCTGATGGATGAGTTGAGAGGAGCTAAGTTCTTCTCAAAGATTGATTTGAGATCAAGGTACCATCATATTCGCGTGAGGGAACAGGACATTCCCAAGACCGCCTTCAGGTGTCATTATGGGCACTTTGAGTTTTTGGTTATGCCTTTTGGGCTGACCAATGCACCAACCACCTTTCAGTCGTGCATGAACCATATCTTCTGCAATCATCTGAGGAAGTTTGTATTGGTTTTCTTTGATGACATACTCATATATAGCAGGACGTGGGAGGAACATCTCCAACATATAGAGGCAGTACTACGCATCTTGGAAGAGCAACAATTCTATGCTAAGCTCTCCAAGTGTGAGTTTGGGATGACAAAGATGCTGTATTTGGGTCACATCATTGGAGTGGGCGGAGTGAGGGTCCACGAGGAGAAGATTAGAGCCACTCGAGATTGGCTGGAGCCGAAGAATGTGACGGAACTTCGAGGGTTCATTGGGATATGTGCCTATTACAAGAAGTTCGTCAAAGGGTTCTCACAGCTTGCTGCACCCCTTACGGATTTGATGAAGAAAGGGGCATTCGGTTGGATAGATACATCGCAACAAGCCTTTGATAGGCTTAAGGAGGTGATGAGTAGCTGCCCAGTGCTTGTGTTGCCAGATTTTATGCAGCCATTTGTCTTGGAGTGTGATGCGTCGGGAGAGGGGATCGACGTAGTAATGATGCAGGGGGGACACCCTATAGATTTTAAGAGCCGAAAACTCCTTTCACATGAGAGGTTGTATCCTATTTATGACAAGGAGATGTTGGCCATCATGCATGCATTGGCCAAATTCCGGCAGTATCTGGTAGGGAACAGATTCAGGGTGAGGACTGACCACAACATCCTCAGGTTCTTTTTGGAGCAGAAGTAGCTACAAGAGAGGTAGCAGAAGTGGATTAGTAAGATCCAAGCGTATGAATTTGACATTGAGTATGTCAAGGGTAAGAATAATGTGGTAGCTGATGCCCTTTCACGTAGACCAACCACGTTATCTCTTATGAGCTTGGATGCAGATTGGAGGGCTCGATTTTTAGTTGAGTACTCCAAGGACAGATTTTCATGTGAGGTGCTGGATGGACAGGTGGCGGATGACCGCTACAGGGTGGTCGATGAGATCATCTATTACAGGGACATGATATTCTCGACTGAGGGATCTTAGCTTAAGAAGAAGATACTCCAGGCATCACATGATTCTCCATTGGCAGGCCATCAAGGGTTTACCAAAACCTACAGGGCCATTAGAGAGAGGTTCTCATGGAAGGGCCTCAAGGAGGACGTACTCCAACACATCACAGAGTGCGATGTCTGTCAGAGGAACAAGGGGGAGTTGAGCCATCCCGCAGGACTATTGCAGCCTCTTCCCATTCCGGAGGGGAAATGGGAGAGCATATCGATGGACTTCATCACAGGGTTGCCCATGGTGCAGGGCAAGGATTGTATATTTTTCGTCGTTGATCGACTGACAAAGTATGCGCACTTTTTTGCCATATCCGTGCATTACACGGTAGCACAAGTGGTCGAGCTGTTCTTCAGGGAGATTTTCAGGTTGCATGGTCTTCCTAAGACCATCATCAGTGACATGGACAGCCGCTTCATGGGCGGATTTTGGCAGGAGCTTTTCCGGCTAGTGGGGATGGAGTTGACACCGATTACCAGTTACCACCCACAGACGGATGGACAGACGGAGATAGTTAACAAGTGGCTGGAGGGCTACTTGCGTAACTATGTCAGTGGGCAGCAACGAGCATGGTTGAGATGGTTGCATTTGGGGGAGTACTGCTACAACTCGATGCATCACATGTCGATTGGTATGTCACCGTTTTATGCTTTGTATGGGTACCATCCTTTATCATTTGCTGATGTGATGTTCGGTGCGATTAAGGCTCCTAGAGCCAAGATGTGGATCCAAGAGAGTCAAGACATCCTCCGAGCTCTCAAGGACAATATGGCTACAACACAGAACCAGCAGAAGCTGTATGCCGACAGAGGTTGGGTGAAGCGACAGTTTGAGGTAGGGGACTTGGTCTACCTACGCTTACAGCCATACCGAAAGTCATCACTGAAGCAGAAGGGAGCTGAGAAGCTCAAGCCTCGTTTCTACGGGCCATACAGGGTGATACGCAGGATTGGGCAGGTTGCATATGAGTTGGAGCTGCCCCAAGGTAGCAAGATCCACAACATTTTCCATGTATCATGCCTGAAGAAGGCGCTGGGACAGTAGGTGACAGTGACAGAGGAGCTACTGCCGACAGATGATGAGGGGCACTTGGTGTTGCAGTCAGAGGCCATTATTGATACCAGGGAGAGGCGGTTACGGAGTAGGACGGTCTGGGAATTCTTGGTGCGGTGGAAGAATATGCCGGATGAGGATGCCACTTGGGAAAGCGAGAAGATTCTGCAGCATCTATCACTTCAGTTGCTTGAGGGCAAGCAACATTTTGCCGGGGGGGACTGTAATATTCCTAATTAGCGACAGCTAATTGGAATATTCGATTTTGTATAGTTTTGTCATCTATGGTTTGTAAATAAATAAAAAGTGAGTAAAGAGGGTCTAACTCACTTAAGTAGAATAAGACATCCACCTAGTAGCACAACGTTGTGACTTAAGGGGAGTCAAGGGGGGCCTAACACCACGTAGAGGAGGGGGCCTAGGAGCACTCTAGAAGCTTCCACAAGCTTCCGCGCAGATAAGGATGAGGATGTGGAATAGAGAGAGAGGCTATGTTGGGTTTTGGAGGGAAACCAATGCTATAAGAGATGGAGGAGCCTCCTCATTTGGATCATTCTTGAGTTGTTGATTTTGGAGTGAGACTTTGGTCTTCTTAAGCACGCTGGCTATTTAGCCTGTCTGCAACACTGTTTAGTGCACCGAGTGTCTCCGTGCGGAGATCTCACCCTTAGCCCTGAGGGACTTCGAGTGCCTGCTCGGGCAAGGTTTGTTTTTCAGTATTTTGTGAGTCGTTTCATTGTTTGGGTTTGTTGCGGAGCTGGAGCTTATAGAGACTGCACAGTCACTGGGAGAGAGGATGCAGTCCATTGTGGAGGAGCTTCGGATTGGGGTTTCTGCAGGCGATTTCGCTGGGATTTCGAACAGAGTGTCAGCCTTTGCCCATCGGAGGTCTTTGGCGGAGTTTGTGGCAGTATTTTAGCTGTTTCTATCCAGCCACTGCGTTGTACCTTGGAGGCCAGCGTAATTCACTGGGGAGGCAGTTTCTGGTGGTTTCAGGGGTTGGCCATTCTTGGAATGGTTTGTGGATTTTGTCGGGGTTGTCGAGGAGAGGAGATTTTCTGATTTTCATCTCATTTCAACAAGGGGATCAACCCCTAATCTTCAGTCGATTCCAACAGTAGCAGCTAGAAGGCATTTTTCCAGCAGCTGGGACACAGTTCATAGTGCAGCCATTTCCTGTCTTTTCTGAGAGTGTTTTCTCACTTGCCTTGCGCAAGATTGCCTCTTGTACTTCATTACATTTCTCAGATTAATAAAATGGCTCAGCATTTTCTCTCTATGTTTTCTGATTGAGTTGCCATAGTTACCGTTGTTGCCGTAGTTTCTGTATTCTCTTTCTATTTCTATTATTGTCTTGAGCGCTCTAGTTTTATACCACTTGGTGTGTTTATCTTTCACTCCTAGACAGAGTCTGGAAAGGGCCAGGTAGCCTCCGGATCTCGTCCTCTTTTAGAGGCGACATATCCGATAAATGCTCTCCCAGTCAATCTCTGGTTGGAGTTTTCCGTGTTTTAGAGATATCCCCGAAACGAGATATTACAGATTGGGATTTCTTCCCTTTTACCTTCTTTGCCTTTCCATCCATTGCATGGTTTTCTTCATCCTCGCCCTTGGATGAAGTCCCATCTCTGGTATTCTGCCTTATTTCCTCCTGCACCAAATCATACCATAAGCACTCCCTATTTGGTAGTTTATCCCTTCCATTCACTGAATTTTGATAGTTGTGGCAGATCTTGGGAAGGCCCAGAAGGGCTAGTCTTAACAAGTCTTCTTCAGGGACATTAACATCGAACCCACCAAGTTCATCACGACATTGTTTGAACCTGCTCAGATACTATAAAATTGTGTCATTCTTCAACATCTTGATACTTTGAAGTTTATCCTTGAGTGACAGCTTCTCCTGGTCACTATTATTCTCGAACAATTTTGCCAGTGCTTTAGACATCGCAAACGAAGTTTCCTTTCCGTGGAGATTCGATACAATATGATCCTGTACTTCGTCCAATATGATTCTCCACGCTTTGGCTACGTCTTTCTTCCACTGAGCAAGGTTATGGGCATCAAATGCTAGTGGTTTTACAACATATGATTTGATGTATTCTAGAAATCCATTATCATCCAATACCACCTCCATGAGATCCTTCCATGCAACAAAATTAGAGGTGCCTTCCATGGCATACTCTAGCCTTAGTCCATGGAAATCCATCTTCTCAGTTCTGAAGAAAACATGTAACATTGATCTCCAAATTCGAACTTCTGAGAAACAACTTCAAAATTCTGCTCTATTGTGAATCCAACTTTGATACAATGTAGAAATTATGTTATATATTTGCAACTGCTCATGAATTTTTAATCAAAATCACAAGACACAACCTTACTCTACTACTCTGCGGGCATTAATTCACAATTTAGAACAAAAATTTCAGACATGCATGAAGAAACAACACACTTGCAACAAGTATTTTTATCTGGGAAAAGCAATCTGCTGAAAACCCCAATGCCTCCTGCATTAATCAGATAAAATAGAGATGTAATACAATTGCTTTGCTCAAGTGAGCTCACCCTCCAAGTGCACAACCTATCTCTCTACTCACTAAAGGCCTCTAACCCAGACTTAGTCAAATTTTGCCTTGGCTTGAGCTCTTATTTCCTTGCGTTGTTCCTTGAGGAATTAGGCCCCTATTATTTAGTGAATTCCTCTAATTGATTGTGCAATTCGTTTAGGTTGGTCATTTGACTACATCCAACAGTTGTACACTCAAAACTACTTACACTGAAGGCATTTTTATTGTGGATTTCTTGCTCTCGACATTGTACATAGATTCGTTGTCATTCATTATATAGATTCAATGACATTAGATAACCTTCCCGGTCAACTGAAAGTGGATTAAGAACCACATGCAACACTAACATAAACAACATAAAATAAATACTAAATAATAATTATTTAGGACTAACTTTATCCTAAACACCATTCTATTTACATAATAATAAATATTTATGGGATAAGTTTCATGTCATATTTGTTAATGACAACAAAACAATAAAAATCAATTAAAACTCTCTTAACATATTATGTTATTACGCACATTAAAGCGTTTCTGCCCTTTAATAAAAATAATATGTACCGTAATGGTGTTTTTTACAAATCCCAATCATCATGAAACCCACCTCCAAATCTAAGTGGAGGTATCTTTATGAGAAAATCAAATGAGAGGAAAAGCATAAGATTTGGAGGTATCTTTATGAGAAAATCAAATGAGAGGAAAAGCATTTTTATAATGAAAATTAAAAATATATGTTAAATTTCTCATTATGATCAAGCAACAAGTTGAAGCACATGTCACGATTATGAAGCATGTTCGTGATAATGTTAATAAAACTCACTAAAATTTTAATACAAAATTTATTAAGTGTGATTGTTTTAGTTAATTCAAATTGGAAAATATTTTATTTGAAATTAGCAGGGTTAATAATAAGAATTTGAATAATATTGTGTATGTTTTTTTAAAAAAATTATAGTATTTTTGTAAATATAAAAATGTTTTTTTGACAAATTAATTCCCTATAAAGATAAATATAAAAACAAATATAATATTATGCATTTATTATATTCATTTATTTATTTTTAATAATTTTTTGATATTAATTAATATTTATTTAAAAAAAAATGTCTATGAGTGGGTCTTTGCCTTGGTATAATGCTAGTTCATATGAAAATTGGTTGTGATTTTCATTATATTTGGTGCATTGCATACATTCCAGTCATTTCATTGATCATGGTTCAAAGCTCACACAAGGTTAAATGTCATTTGAATAATGAAGGCGACATAGGGAGGTACAAGAGGACTTAGCAGGAATTTTATCGGATAGGCAGAGATAGAGGAAAAAATTGACAATATAGACCACAAGTTGACCATTCTAGCTAGGAGATCAATGAAGATCTCCTTTTCCTCAGATGAGAATAGTGACCAACCAATGTGGATCCCTAGATATTATGCCCAATAGTTGTTATGACTCACTGTTTTTTTTATTGCAATATTAATAGTCGTTTTTGTCTTCACATGTCAATGGATGTCAAGATCTGGTGCAACCAACATGTTTTTACAATTTTTATTTACAAGATCTCTAGTTAGACGAGGCCTTAGCAAACTTAAGACTTTGATCCACAAAATAACATTGTAGAGATTAGTAGGTTGGTCATTGTAGAGATCTCCTCCATGTGACGTCTTTAAATCAACCCTCCACCCTACATTTAACGTCGTCGACATTCCATTTGTTTCCTAAGGTGAAAATGCTAGTCTACAATTGATGTTACATTGCCTTGGAATCTCCATCTCAACTGGGTAACTTGAACTCTTTGCATGCACTAGCTATTTTGGGTCGATTGATTAGTTAACTAGATGATCACTGAGTTTGACTGAAGTCCCACTGCACAACTTGACCCTCCACTAGTTCTATCAATAGTTGGAACTAGTTTAACTGAAAACAAACTTAGATAACTAACCTTGATTGCTACAAATCAACAATCACACATGCTAAACTGAACTCTAACTCCTCCAACTCAAATTTATTGGGTAAACTGGGTGACACAAGCCATTTCACTCAAGTTAGCATCATCCAAGTTGTCTGATGATGTGGAAATTCGTATTTTCTCAATTTAATCAAGGCAAAATCAAATTGAGAATTTCTTTCTACATTTTTCAACATTATCTTTGAGTCTTCGAAGCTCCTCAAGCTAATAAATCCACCGGAGTAGCTTATGATTGATGTTAACCCTCTAATTACTAGTTAAGATCTTATTAGGTACATGTTATATTCTTTGCCCAACTACCCCCACATGATGTATGTTGCATCGAGCACATTAGGGGGCATGTTGAGAAATCAATAGGGCAATAATTAGGGTGATTTATCTTTACTTGATAATTTATTGTGAAGTTATGTTGGCTTCTTAATACTTTTATTATGTTATTTTCATCAAACAATTACCAAAACCATAAACAATGAAGATCACAAAAAGACAATGAACACAAGATGCGGGCTATAAGTCGACGAAAAACCCCTCCAAAGGGAAAACTCAATCAAATTATTCTCTTCTTATTGAATCATATGAAAGTGAGAAATTCAAGACTCAAACACCAATACCAAGACCTCCCACAGACCCAAGTCAACGCTCCCTTCAATCTCTTCCAACAAGTCAAAGCCTTCCGAATCTGATCAAATTTGAAATTTTCGGCCCTTGTAACATAATTTGGGACCTATAGTAGGTCTGCAACTTCGGCCCCTGCAATTACCTTACAACTTTGCATGTGTGAGATATCTAGGATAGAATTTAGGGTAGAAAGTTTGCTTTTTCTTCCTTCTTGATCTTCACTCCCTCTCCCTTGACTTCTTGTTCTTCTTCACTTGTATTTCGCTCTTCTTGGGACAAAAAATGAAACTTGCTTGACATGCTCCAAATGAGGTCAAATTTTCCTCTATTTATACACACCCATGAGGTTCAATGGGTCCCTTCCAGGGCCGACTTGGTCTTGTGGGGACAAAAAATGACATTTTTTACTCAAATCAAAATAAATTTTCCACTTTATTTTCAAAGTCCAAATGGGACTTGACTCTAGTACAATAATTTGACTCATGAAAAATATCCCTTTGACTCATAAATCCTCAGAAGCATGAAGCCCATGCTTGAAAATTAATATTTCTTTTTCTTCTTTTGCTTTTACATAAAGTACATATTGATACAAATTATGAAGACCAAACCTA
This sequence comes from Pinus albicaulis, assembly GCA_034641835.2. NCBI lineage: Eukaryota > Viridiplantae > Streptophyta > Pinopsida > Pinales > Pinaceae > Pinus > Pinus albicaulis. The sequence goes on from CM076581.1 coordinate 1,585,851,880, forward strand.
GTTACATTTTTCAACGCTCCTTCTTAACTAGGGAGGTATTCATAATTACATAACCGATACAAGGATACTATAAAATTGAAATATTCTCATAAGAAAAGTTAGATTGATAAGCCATTATCAAGCATCAACATCATAACCAACATTGTCAAATTGCAACATAACAAGGCCTTGACATTGACAAGGTCTAACTCTCCACAAGGTTAGAGCACAATTTTGGGAGGCATACATATGGACACCAACACCACAACCTCTTCAAGGCACATACCCCATCCAAATGTTTACCAAATATGTCCTTCTAGGACTATTCTTATCTTGGATTCTCAATCCTCGAAGAATATCAGTCCTCTTCGACTACTCATATCTTGGATACCTTATCAGATCCTCAAAGAGTATTGGTCCACGGGACTACTTCCTATCTTGGATTCCCAATCCTCAAGGAGTACCAGTCCTAAATTCTTATCAAAACCTCCATTATCCCTATTAGTGCCTTCATTATAATTATAGTTGTCGGCCCTGGTCTAGTACATGACACATGGAGAATACAATGTCCCACATGACTCCCTCTTAACCAAGGAGGAGTTCCTCATTCCCTCTTAAATAGGGAGTTGATCTATGATCTAGATTTACAAAGGAACTAAATGAAATGTATATTGAAATAAAAACACAAATATACAATGAAAATTTAACTTCAACTAATTAATAACAAATGTTGACAACTATTTACATGCAAAATGGAAACAAACTAGCTCCCCCGATCATAGATTATCTCTGAGAAGAGATGTGGAAGCTACGTGCCTTCTGAAACGTGTTACAATGAGGCTCAGAGGTATTTTTATCATCAAGAAACAATGGAAAACCCTAAAAATCCAAAAACATAACCCTAGGAGATGAAGCACCAAAATCTTGCGAGCCTTGCGAGGGTTAGTTAGAATGTCAACTTCCCAGGGTCATGACTTTGGCATACGATCTTCGTTTGGCGCACACGTTACCTCATTAGATATATTTATCCGAGGAAACGAAAAAAATTCAACTATAATCAATAGGCATTGGCATACCATTTTCTCGTTTCCCCAAAAAATGTCATTTAGGGCCTCAAAATGGCTCCAGAAGTTCAGGACCCAAACACTGCCAAAGATAGAAAACTGTCAAAATAGGAAATTGTGCTGGAAAATAGGATACTGAAAATAAATAGTGTTGGGTTCCAAGTGGAATAGGAGGGTAGCTACTAATATCCACCTAGATCAATACTCCCCCCTTTAGGAAGGAATGGTCCCCATTGTGTTAAGTGCCTCCATGAGATGGGGAAATTTCTGTTGAACATGGTGCCTAATGAGCCACTTGACTTGGTGCAAAATTTGGTCGGCTTTGACATACCAATATAGTTGGATACTTTGTTGGCGAGTGTTCTTAATTTTTGTGTCCATGATCTAATCAGTTGTGGTCTATTCAATGCAATATGGGTTGAGCTCTGTTGGTGTCAGTTGATCAACAATGTTTGATGTGTCCAACAATGGTGGAAATTATGGGCGAATGTGATCCACATTGAATACTAGGTGCAAAACAAAGAATGGGGGGATATTGAGCTCGAAAGCATTTTCTCCCACAACCTTGGTGATGGTGTAATGTCCGTATCAGAGTGGTTAAATCTTTCGATGGGCTCCAGCAAGGTGTTCTTTCTGTGAATGCAACCAAAACTTGTCTCTCACTTGAAACTTATGTGGCACCTGATGCTAATCATGCCATTTTTTATACTTGGCATTAGCTTTATCTAAGATGTCATGAACCTACTAGCAGATGTGTTGAATGTGTTCAATACACCTGGTGGATTTATCAACTTCAGACTGAACATATGCATATTCTTCTTGTGTAGTTGCAAGAGGCATTGCAACATAAATGGAACATAATGTTGAAATCCCAGGCCCACTTGAAATGGGTTATATCCAGTCGAGCTATGGAGAGATTTTTTATAGTTATTTTGCACAGAGGGAAGACTCTCATCCCATGTTCACGGATGCTTAGAGTTGTACATGTGTAGTATGTGCACTATCATCCTATTGACTACCTCTGTCTAACCATAAGTCTGGGGGTGGAATGAAATCGACTTGGTGAGCTTGGTGTCCAACAATGACCATAGGCTCGACCATAACACACTTAGGAACCTGATATCCTGATATGATATAATAGTCTACGAGATCCCAAAATGTACCCACACTCATTCAAAGAAGAGTTTGGCAATGTCTTCTGATGCGATACTCTTTTTGTAGGCAACCAATATGGCCCTTATAGAAGATTGTTCGATGACCACAAATACACAGTCGTTTCAATGCTTGGTATAAGGAAGGCCAAACATATAGTCCATGGAGATGGATTCTGAAGTCGGCTAGGAGTAGGCAGAGGAGTGTAAAAGCTTTACTTCTTAATGGTTGGCTAGGCGATGGAATAAGCAACGTAGGATCTAATATATTTTCCAACATCTTGTCAGAGACTGGCCAATAAAAATACTTTTGTAGTACTTCCACTATCTTCTCTACACCAAAGTGTCTCGCAACCCGACTGTAGTGTGCCTCCCAAATCAACTTGGAATGCTCTCTTGAAAGAACACAAAGGTGTCCCAGGTGGCATAATAGTGGGTCCTGGAGGTGGAAGTGTTGAACTTGCTTGCCATCCATCAACATTTGGTATGTGGTGGAAAATTCTAGATCATTTTTGTAAAACTGTGACCATCCAGAAGCCTCGTGTCCACAAGAGTTGAGATGAGTGGTCAACGTCACAACGGGTGGGACTTAGGCAATCTACAACATTATTGGTGTTGTCCTTCTTATACTTAATGTTGAAAGGGAATTGTTGATGATATGTGGAACATATCTAATGGTGATTGTTCTTAAACTTTATTTGTGTCTGTATAAACTAGAGAGGTCGGTGATCTGTATGGATTATTGCTTCCTTCCCTAGAATGTAATCTTTTCACTGTCGGCAAGCCTGCATGATGGAATACCTCTCCTTATCGTATGTGGGGTATTTTTAATCATATCAGAGAGCATCTCTCTGCCCTTCTTATCCAACCAACAAATCCTTTTAATCTGAATACTATATTCTCTGAAATTTCTTAGTCCATATTGCTTCCTCTCCAATGGCACTTCATTCTTCTCAAAAATGTAGAAGAAATGGAATGGACTCACCAAGTATATGAGAAATTCGGCAAGGGTCACCTCAAAATGTTGATAAGAAAGTTTTAAGGAGAAAAAAAATTACCTTTTGGATGTGCTCATGCACTTTCTTCTTCTCAAAATATTTGCAAGACTTGAGCCAATGTGTGAATGAAGTGAAAGTTAAAAGGAAAGTGCAACAAGCTAACAAAGATGCATAAGGATACAAAAGATGATTGCGTGTAAGATCCAAACATCAAAACAAAGGTTGAAGCTATAATGGCCCAAAATTGGATATCAAATCATTTACAGAAATTCAGGTCCATTAATTAACAACATGCAAAAATTTGTTAATAAGTACATAATACACATGATATGTGAGTGATAGAAATCATATCTAGGAGTTGACGAACCCAAATTACTTACAAATGGTGAACATTGAGCCATATGCAATCTACTATGTTAGTAAAAATATTTCACTTGTAGATTTTATTTACACAGTAACCAAGAAGGATTTCCTTGAGGTCATTTATGCAATGAAAAAATTTCGACATCTCTTTACAGGTTGTCTGGTAATATTGCACAATTACTATGCTGCAATCAAATATTTAATGAATAATCTGATTACGAATAATAGAGTTACTGGGTGGTTGTTGTTATTGCAAGATTATGATATCACCATCCTAAATAAAATAGGAAAATATAATGTTGTGGTTGATTTTCTCTCTAGACACATTTAATGAAAATGATATCCCTCTAGAAGATACTTTTCGTGATGATCACATTTTTGCGGTTTCTTCTAAATATCCATGGTTTGGAGATATCAGTAACTACTTGGCTACATGTAGAGTTCCACATCATCTCTCACCAAAAGAAAGTCAAAATATTATGAAGCAAAGTTGGAGCTTCTCATGGATTAATGGAGGTCTCTTCTACACAAGCCCAATCTCATCATTCCAAGATGTGAAGGAGAAGATGAAATCTATGAGATCCTCAAGGCTTTCCATGAGGGACCATGTGGGGAACACTTTTCCGATAAGGTAACATGGTACAAGGCACTTCATTGAGGGTTCTATTGGTCCATAATGTTCAAAAATGCCAAGGAGTGTGTAAATAGGTGCAACAACTGTCAACGCATGGGAAGACCAGTAAAATCTAATGAGATTTTGTTACAATCACAGATAGTGTTAGAATCCTTCAATAGGTGGACCATTGATTTCATTGGACCAATCAACTCGCCATTACAATGCAACTCCTACATTATGGTATGCATGGATTTTGTCGTGAATTGGATGGAATCTAAGGAACTTCCAATGGTAATTAATTAAGCAATAACATACTTCCTCCACGAGGAAATATTTGCCAGATTTGGGATACCACGGGAGATAGTCATGGATGGAGGAACCCAGTTCACATTAAATCTCATTGAAGATTTAATGGAGAAGTACAATAGAAAGAACATGGTTAGCACACCATATCATTGATAGGCTAATAGACAAGTGGAAGGAACAAACAAGGTTCTCGAAAATATCATCACCAAAACTATTTAGTTACATCTAAAAGACTGGGCTCACAAAATTCCTAAAGCTTTATGCTCCTTTCATACCATGTGGAGAACTACCATTGGTTGTAATTCGTATAGGTTAGTATACAGGAAAAGAGTATTGATTCCAATCGAGACTGAAATCCATGCACTTGAAACAACCATCTAGCTTGGGATGGATTTGTTAAAGGCTCAAAAGCAGAGGCTCCTCCAAAACAATGAACTAGATGAACTCTGTTAGGCTACCCTTAACTAAGCAACAATAATAAAAAATCACAAGGTACAATGGCACAAAAAATCCATCAAAGAGAAGAAATTCAAGGTTGGATACTGGGTGTTGTTGTTCAGTTCCAAGTTTAAGGATTTCAGAAGGAAGTTTCTGTTGAAGAATGTAACTAGGTTCGGTCTTCATAAATTGTACTTGAGTCAATACTTATTTTAATTGTCAAAAGAATAAAGAAAATAATTCTATATTATTATTGAATGACTTATTAAAGCATGGGTTTCATGCTTGAGTCATGTTTGTTTTAGGTCAAAGTCCCTATTCTGGACTTTTAGGTTTTATTTTGAGTCTATAGGTTTATTGTAGATTTAAATTGATCCGTATTGGGATTTTGAATCATGTAATTAGGTCGAACATTGAGTAAAATATAATTTATGAAGCCTCCACACCAATTCGGCCTAAAGGTGATCAAGTCGGCCTCAAATCATGGAATTCAAGCCCATCAGAAGCCTATATATACAGTGGAATCGAAATCACTTGAAGACATCAATCTGCAATATAAAAATTCGATTTGGAAGCTGCCACAAGGAGAAATTGTGAAATCTTTGAGAGGGACTGTTTGGGTTCGGTTTTTGGCACACTTATAGAGTTGGAGAAAATCTATATTTTGGCACTACTCTCACTGCATTTTGAGCTATAGTTTGGGAGATCGAAGTTCTCAAAGTTTTATTGATGCGTTTGTTGCACCAGTTGCTGCTGCTAAGTGAAGGAGAAGTAGAAGGTGATTTTGTGGGATGTTCTTGCTTGGAGAAGTTGTATTGGGCCTAAATTGAAGTCTTAGAATCTATATTGAAGTCTATACCTCAAGATTGAAGTCTCGAGAAGCAAGGTTGAAGTTCCAATGTTGTTGCTGCTACCAAATTCAAGAAGGATCACAAGGAAGGCTGACTTGGTGTGGAGGAAGTTTAGGTCAAGGTCTAGAGTCTCAAGAATCACTATTGAAAGGAAGAATTATCCTGACTGGGTTTTCCCCTCGAGGGGGGTTTTGCCTTAGTTGTTGGCCTATAGTTGGTGTCCTTGATCTATGTGTATTTGCTTTGATAATTGTTTGATGAACTAATAAGAAGAAAGATAAGAATATCATAATAATAACTAAAGAAGATCACAAGTAAATAATCAAGTACAAGAGGATCTTTCTGCCTTTCTGATTCTATAACAGTTTTGTACTAGATGGCTTGTACCTTATGATATTAATACCATATATGACAACAAAGTCATTAAACTCTACACCATAGACAAGGACATAACTCTCCTGATGGAAAATGGACACATGATTCATTTATATCATCCACCCCTATCTAAAGAAGCCTTCCTACGAAAAATCACAAGTAGATGGCCCAATATTGACTTGGAGTTGTGCAAAAGAAAATGTTCCCCGTCAGATGATTCATCTTACTCTTCTAATCTTAAAAAAAAATGACCCATGTATGAAAACCCCTAGGGGCATATATGGGCACATGCTATGCGAAAAATTGAATTCCACCAATACATGACACAAGGAAAAAATGAAGAAGAAGGACCCATATATGAAAACCTTTAGGAGCATATATGGGCACATGTCATGCGAAAAATGAATTCCACCAGCACATGAAATGAAAAATAAAGAAGAAAGAGAGAATACCTTGCAATAACTATGTCAATTTTTTTTCAATAAAAATGATTGTTTATGCAAGAAAGAGTTTTGCTGATAAATAGTTGTTGCAACTATTGTTGTTGTAACTACCTTTATTGCAACTCTTGGTGCTGAAACTCCTCATGTGGAAACTACCATGGCTATAATTCTTTATGTTGCAATCCATATTGCTATGACTCTTTCATCCATAACTCCTACCTTTGTGGTGGTACTTCCATTGCCACAACTCCTCTTACCACAAATTTGGTTGCTACAAGTCTTCTTGTTGCGACTTTGGTTGTTGCAACTCTTCTTTCCATGACTTTAGTTGTTGTGATTGTGGCTTATTGATGCAACTCCACCAATTAACACAAGATTCATGTACCAATCGCAAACTCAACTAATTGTATGAAAGAGGAACCGTCAATGTAAGATATGACAAGTACATTTTTTCAACATCCTACATAATGAATGAGTCTTAAAGTGGTAAGAGTACTTCACTATTATTTCCTACTACCTCCACTCCTTCACATCATATTCCAAAATCATCACTTATCTACCAGAAACTGTTAAATTCATCAAATCTGCAACAAAATTGGAAATTACCTCTCAAAAGTTGTCAAAATTCCATTCCCTCTTATAAACAACAATAGTCGAGAGAAAGAGCACTAAAGGTACCATGGGAGGCTCGCTTATTTGTATCGAACCTACTAAGGTAGTAATCTTGGAAGCTTATGACCACATTCAGACTACTTTTCAATAGGTAGGATGAATGCAATACATGAATAGGTTAAATGGCTGTGATACTGAGATAACATTGGAGTTTGCCTTAAATTTCAAGGACAAAAAAATTGTAGTGGCTAAAGTTGTTGTAGAAGTGACAAAGGAGGTTCAAATTGAAGTAATGGGGATTCCTCGAGAAGGGGAGAAATGATACTGGAAATGAACCTCCAAGCCTAAAATCCTATAACAATTCCTAGAGCTAGGAGATATATTGGTAAAGAAGGGGTCAAGGTTCAATAGTTAGTCTTTGTCGAACCCCTGGGGAGGTGTAGCCTCACTCATCAAAAGCTACATCACATGCAAGGGACGTTACTAAATTGTGTACCTACAACACATTTTCCTCCTCAACCATATCATACATGGCTACATTATTAATTTTTTGTACTTCCTGCTCAAGATCATACATTACATGGCAACCCATGTACAAAAAGAAACCATACCAAGAAATTTTGTTTCTCACCATGACCTTATTAGGCCGCTGGTGGAGATGGATCTACACAAAGTAGGGAAAACTTGGGAAGAAGTTATTGTAGCTCTAGTTGATGCAACACCTACCACAACTCAAACTATTGCTGGTCCATAAGAACTATTAGGGGCAGAGCAAATCCTAAAACACCAGAAAGACATTGCCCCTGCTGATACGCAGAACCAGTAGAGGCGGTGGATCTAAGGTTTGAGGAATTTGGGGTTAGTGACCTTGTTGCTCCATAATAACTAGTAAGGACTGCTCTTGGGGAAGGGTTCTCCACTTTGATGGATGCATATTCAGATGATGATTCCATGGATATAATTTCTACTACTCTCGAGGGAATAGTTTTTGTCATTCCCTTATACACAATTGTTGCTACTCCCAAATATGCAATTGTTACCAGTCCTGTAAGAATGCTTGTTGAAACTTCTATTGTTGACCACAAAGAAGAGTTGCTACTTCTTCCATGGCCACACCTATTTCCACACTTATAGAAACCAATATTGAACAAGCATGTTCTTTCATTCCTATAGAGTGTAAAAAGGTAAGGCAACTTCCCTCTCTACCTATGTATACCTCACTTATTAGACAAAATAAATTACTCAAAATGAAGAATCAGGAACTATAAATTTTGATTGATACAATGAGGAAAAAATCAGATGAAGAGCGATCATTTGAAAGATTATAATGCCTCACCCTGGAAACATACTCTATTGTTTCCAAGGAACCAATTAATTAGAAAAGGGAGGCAACCCTTGACGAGGAAAGTGTTAGACATTGGGTTCAATGCTCCCCGTGTGTTTCGCGACATGGAATAACTGCCTCTCATGGATCCTAACGCTTGCGGGTTTTGGTCTAACGAAAATTGTGATCCCATCAAGTGGCATCAGAGCGACATGTTTCGAGTTCGAAACTCACCCAACTCGCGTTGGGGGGGAGATTGTTAGACATTGGGTTCAACGCTCCCCATGTGTTTTGCGACATGGACTAACCGCCTCTTGTGGATCCTAACTCTGGTGATTGTAGCAGAGAATAACACCTGTGGGTTTTGGTCTAACGGAAATCATGATCCCAACAGAAAGAGAAAAGAGAGATGTGACAATCCAAACTGAAAATTCCACTAGTGATAAAACCATTCAAACTGAAACTAGAGAAGAATAAGACAAACAATGGATAAAATCACAAGAGGACACGTGGAAACACCTGCTATATTCTTATAAGGAGAAGGTCATACCCTTCAAAGAACACTAGAAAATTGTTAATGATTTGAAAGATATATGGGATGAAACTATAGAAATTTACAAGATGAAATGGCGGGAAAAGGAGGAAGGTAGGAAGAAAGTGGATATATTATAACACATAATCAACAAGTCGGAGATCCAAAAGTTCTAGCTAGATATGCTGGTGGAGGTCGCCCTCAGTTGCAGAGTGTCGAAATTAATGTGTAGATTCAAAACTGCTCATGTAATGTACTAAAACATAAGGCTCAAATCTACTCTAATCATCTGTGCAAGAAAATTCACAATAAAAAAACACATATAAAAAACATGCATCATGATTTAACACACATACACAGAGATTTATCTAGGGGAAAGAAACTGCTCAAAACCCCTTTCTATATGTATTGCATTAATCAAATAATTTGGATGAATACAATATGCTTGCTCAAGCTTGAGCACAACTTGCACTTGTATCTTATATCCTCTACCTGACTGACTGACTCTGGCCAACACTTAGCCAATTTCAAGCTTTCCCAAGTTCCTACTCTCTAGCATTTTTCCTTAAGGAATTAGCCCCTACTTTTTAGGAAAATTCTTCAATTGGATTGCGCAATTCCTATAGTTCCTTCCTTTGACTACATACACCACCTCTACACATTGGAATAGTCTACAACTAGTAGTACATTGCCTTGAAATCTCCATCTCAATAGGGTAACTCAAATTCTATGCATGCATGAGATAATTTAGGCTGATTGATCAGTTAATTGGTTATGTTATCACTCCAAAATTTCCAAGAGTTGTTTTAGGCATTAAAAAGAAATATCAGAGGTAACTATCATCCAATTTTGGAGATTAGGATCTAGCCTTCCCAATGCTCAGAGAGGGCTCTCTCTTAATGATTTAAATTTGTTTGTTTAATAAATTTTAGGCTAGTTATGCATGCTTGCTTTGGATTTATTTTGATTTGTTGATTGGTGGAATTAATGATTTAGATGGATAGGTGCTTTTCCATATTCCATTAGGCTATGAAGTCAAATTCTTTAAAACAAAACAAGATCAATTTATAAAGAGAGTGTTACAGGGAAAGATAGGTGAGAAAAATCAGATCTCAAGGCTAAATGGTGAAGTGATTTTCAATTGGGATCAAGGAGAAATTAAGAATTCGTTAAACCAGATAATGAATTAAGGTGAAGGAGGTCAATCAGGATAAAAGGGAAATTAAGCATTCTCTAAATTGGATATCAGAAGAAAACATAGAAATGGATAGCAATTCAAAACATAGTGTAATTAAACAAATTCTGCATTGAATTCCAGTTATAACATTCAAATTTAGAACCCATTAAAGTTTATGGAATACTTAAGAAAAGAACATGAACAATTGAAATTATACTTCACTGAGATAGCTCAACACATGAATCCTGTAAAGAAATTTATTTATAACTTGTCCTGTCTGTCAACTGGAAAAAGGTACAATAACCCTCAGGTAGTAGATCAATTAACTATAGAAAAATTCAAATATCCACCCTCAATATTTCGAAATGATGAAGTATTTATACAAATTATTACAAGAAATATGTTGTCAACTGAGTAGGATTTATTCAAGGAAATAAAATATCTTTATGCAAAAAGATAGTGACACCTAGTAACTGATTGAAATTTGTCCCTGTTTTCTTTGATTGTCATTACTTGTTTCTTTAAACTGTATTTCTTTCATCTGTCTTCTTTCATCTGAGTGCTCTTTAACTTGTGCGTTATTTTACCTGTCTGTTATTTAACCTGCCATAGTAAATCACACCATTTTTACCACGTTTCTTCATTTAGAATATTTATCTTCCTCATCTTCAGGTAAATTTCATTTGCTTTTGAATACTTGGCAAACGTGGGCTTATTCACAAAAAGGTGATTTACCTCATGCTGGAGGTAAAATAAGTTTTCTAAATTTTGAAGGAGCACTTTTCCTGTGGGAACCTCCTTCATTGATGAATTGTTCGAAGTTTCCTTAGCTAATTCCCTCATCTTCTTATCATAATATTCATGCCTCATCAGTCTATCATTTATTACTAAAGGATTTGGCAAACCTTTCTGCCTCAAAACATCAAACTTGTTCATAAACATGTTCACTGCGAGTTCCATTGTCTGACATTTGTCCTCAAGCTGTGTCATCAGATTTCTCTTGGAAATCACTTTCTTCACCTCTAAGATAGTTTCTGTTGTGTCAGCTATTCCAAGTTCTTCTAATTCATACTTCTTTTTAGAATTTAGGAATTTTATTATTTCAGAGGCTTCCTCTCGTTTCTTTCCAAGATCTTCTTTGAACTTTTGAATTGCATTACCAACTTCCTTTACCAAGTCATTCTGCTCAAATATGATCTGTATAGAAGGGCAAATATCATTAACCAAGTTAATGATATTGGCCCACAAATGTTGTTTTTCTTGGGCTAAAGACTCTTTTAGTGATAACTCCTTTTCTAGCTTGTGGATTCTTTCAATTAATCTATTTGCTTTTTGTACTTCTGCCTGATGCATTACTTCTGCCAATTTCTTTCCATCTTCTAAACTCTTCAATCGTTCTTTTAGTTTGTTAATTTTAATGGTTTGAATGGACATATCTTCCATTGCTTTAATCAACTTGCTGGCCTCATCAATGGGATGGGTTGTTGGTATTGCTGATGTTGTTGCTGATGTAGTTGTTGGAACTGCTGTTGATACTGGAGCTGTTGTAGACAATGGAGTTGAGGTAGACAATGGAGCTGATTTAGAAGCTATAGGAATAACAATAATGGGAACTACTTCCATGCTGGCTTGATTTTCCTGCACAAGTTTATCCATTTCTGTCTCCATTTCTTTCAGTTGAGCTGTCAACTAAATGATGAGATTCATCATTTTGATTATTAGTTTCCAAAACCTCCTTCGTTTGTGGATGCTCTGTAATTGGTAACTTTAGCTGTTTCTTGAGTGCAGCTATGTCTGCATTCTTATTTTTCATTAATTCTTCTGCTGCTTTGATATCTTTTGGATTATAACCAACTTCCATTACCAAATCTTCAAGTGACTTTATCCTGTTATCCTTTTCTTGTGATGAAGCTTTTTCTAGTTTTAACTGTCTTTATATTTTCTAGAGAATTCTGCAACTTCAGGACACTTAAAGCTTTGTGTGTCATGGTGGAATAGATCATTTCTCTTGCCTGTTTTTGAAACTCAATCTGGTCAATTGGATGCACATCTCTGGCAAGAACTTCAAAGGTTGTCTTCTTATAATCTTCTGATGTTTTTGGGGCCTGCACTTTTGGCTGTAGAAATGTAATTTGCATCTTCCTTGTTTTGAAGTCAAAAGATGAAAGAAATCTATTCTGGTCACTGGGAGTTTTCTCCCAGTATTGGGAATATGTTATAGCCTTCAATGCTTCATTTTCGATTTTAATTTCTTTGTATTTCTCCATGATATATTTCTCTTTTTCCACTGGTTTGCTAGATGATGAAACCTCTGCACTATTCTATATTTCTGAATGATTTGTGCATTGGAGGTTGATGGTAGATGTGTTTCTTCTGAAAGTGTTGGAGGTGCATCATCCCTTACAACAATATCTGTCTCAATGGTTTCAACTGTCTCTATCACTAGATTCAATTTTGTTTTCTTCCCATACATAAGCTTGAATTTAGTATCAAAAGTAGTTTCTGAAGAATAAGATCCTTCTTCTCTAACCCTCTTTGAATCTCTGTCCTGTGGGGCTGGAGTAAGCAGGATGGAACTAGTATCAACCACCTTATCCACCTCCTATAAAGTGTTTTCCAACCACTCCGACTGGTTGGAATACTTTTCAATATCAGGCTTAGACTCATGAATGAATGGGGTGAGTTTGAACTTAAATCTCAATTTACTTGTGACACCCAAAGGGTCATATGGCGATTTGAAACTACTGCTGAACTTTAAATCTTGTAAACATTTTTCTGCCTCCTTTCCAACATTCCTACTATTGCAAATAAAATGCCCTAGTTGATTTTTAATCTTGAATTGAGTCTTCATTTTAGCTGAAAGGAAATTGATTTCATCTGAATTCAAAATTTGTCTGATATATTCTAAATCAAATATCCTCATTGGGAGGTATTTGGGAAGCTTGTATGGAACTAGTTGGCTTCCATACACTTTGATTTCTGTATGATTATGGTATAAATACCAGTCTCCTGTTTTGCTCTGCTATGATAGCTGTAAAACGTTTTTGATTTCTTTTCTGATTCTAGGCTGAATTGTACTGCTGAGCATATTCACTACTGGATATACAAAAGAATCAACGTAGTCTTTGAAACTGAATTCAGTGGAATCCTTTCTGATCAAGGATGTCCAAAAGACAACTGATTGGGGATTACCCTCAGTGTCCAATTTTTGCAGGCTAACTGCAAACCTTTCTGATTGAAAATAAATAAACACATGAAAAAATACTGAGGAATATTTGAATACTCCTTCTTTTGGCAGTTTGATAAGTTGATCATGTTTGGCATTTGCTAGGTATTGGGAAAAATAAAAAATTGTAGCTGGAGGCTGACCTGGGAAAAAGATAGTGAGGAAACCAAGGATGGATGCATCTACATGCTCATCAGTGAAATATCCTAAAATACATGACAACATGGTCACAATTTGTCTGGTTCTTTCTGAAAACATGGTAGCTGAGTATGGAGGATTGTTCTTAGGAGTTTCTATCGATGGAGGGAGGAAAGTCTGAAATATTTGAAACCTTTTAGGGAAGTATAGCTTCAAATAAAGCTCAGTAAGGGTTTCAATGGATAATGGCACTTCCTCTGGTTGTGGTTGAATCTGCAACATTTAATTGATGGATTGAGCAGTGATTGTAAATAGGATTTATTGGTTTGGGGTAACTATAGCTCTTTCATCGGGCAAATATCTTATTTGACACAGTCTTATGAGTTCAGGGAACTTATAGGTTTGTGGGAATATGTATTTGGGTAGGTTAGAGTCCCGGAGATGAATATCATCTGCCTAATCAACAAATTTATCATGGCTCCAACAATGGAGCTCCAAAAGGTTGCTATCAGTCACAATATCATTAATTTTTAAGTCTTTGTCGGCCAAAGGGGTGTGGTTAACATCTATCAGTGGTGGTTGAAGAGGGTTTACAGTCTGGATGCTCTAGGAAGCCATTAATTCATTTAATTATTGAATTAATAAGTGTATTTAATGGCATCAGGTATTCAGAATTACCTGGAGTAACGTGGATTTGGTCTACATAGGGGTCCACGTATCAACGAGCTTCAATTTCCAGTCGGCTATGGCTTTTAGGTCTTTTTCGCAAATAAACAAAAATAGTGAAATAACAGTTTAGGGTGGAGTTTATTATCTTTGAACGTTGGGGGTTTATCGCATGGCATGGGGTTTTATTATTTCAAACAGTGGTGGTTTATCGCACGGTAAAAAGTAGTTTGGTGGTTTAGGATTGGGGGGGGGGGGGAAAAGATGAGGTGGTGTTGCATGGAAGGGAAGCGGGTGGATAAAACCACCCATTTCGCAACCCCCTCTGTTTTAAAGTTCAAATAGCGGGGAGTGCAAAAGAGTTTGTGGGCCATTAGATTTGATAGCGATGATCGGACGATTGACAGAGTTTCTTATTTTCACAAGAAGGTGGGGTCAGGGAAAGGGTTAAGCAGAGGTTAATTTGAAATGGGTCGGGGAATACATATGCGAGAAGTTAAATGAAAGTGAAGGGTTTTAAGATAAAGATGGGTCGGGGAATACATATGAGGGGTTTATGAAATATATTAGGCTATAGGTTAAAATGAAATAATGGGGGTAGGGGAAAGTGGGGCCCGATAATATATTTATTTCATGATTTGAAACTTTGGATAAGTGGGTTTTTGCATTTTTATGAAAAGGAAAAGTTAGTAAAGGGGAAGGGGTTTTAGTATTGGAAATGGGATTTTCGAAAAGGGTTAGGATAAGGGGGAATGGTTTCCAAAGGGGAAAAAGGGTTTTTAGCAAGGGAATTTAGGATAAGGGGAGATGTTAGAAAGATATTAGTGACAAGAGATAAACCAAATGATGCTTTCCATAAATTTTGAAAGTATCCTACCTACCCTTTATTTATCCTAACATTTTTATTTCCTTTATTAGGTGCATTTGAGCTTGCTAACCCTTTTATTTTCTTTTGATAAGAAAAATAACTTATTTCTAACCTTATATCTTCCAATGAATCAGATTAAACTTATGAGTTCATTTTTATTCTTTGCCTAACTACTAATCTGCCAAGATCAAATGGTTTGGTCAGATCTTTATTCACTAACTATCATGACATGAAATTTAAAGGCATGATTTAATCAAGATTAAACTGTATGATCATTATGAATTGTGGCATATTGGACAAGCTGCACACAATTTTATTTGCAAAAGTAAAGTAAACTAGGAGTAGTGGCATTTGAATGTGCAACACTTTCAGAATTTATTTTTGTTTCTTTTTGATGGTGTTCATATTTTATATCCTTTTTTGACCTTTTTTTTTGGTCCTTTGATTATTCTTCTAGGACATACCCTCTTTTCATTTTTTAATATGGAAAACATTTGCAGAAAGAAAAGGTATGTACAATGTTACAAGACTTAACTTATTCAATTCAAAATTATGATCCCTATTATTATAGGACCCTAACAGTGGCTCCACTTGGGGATGGCATCTCCTTGTGAGAGGTCAAGAACTTTATGATTAGTGGCTTTGGAAATTTGACTTTGCTTTGCTTGGAACTGCTTTCTGCGATCTCCTTTATTCAAACATATGATTTTGTATCTTTTAAAGTTTCAAGTTTTCCTTTTCAAGGTTCAACTTTATAAGATAATCATCCAATCCAATCTAAACTTTGATATGGTATTTTGTAATGTTCCAAATTTTTATGGAACATTAATTTTGTTAATTTTATATAGGAGATGAATAAAATGGGTAGGGAACCCATTATTTGCATGATTAGAGAATAAAAATCCTCTAAGCATGAAAGAGGATCATGTTTGGAGCTAGATTTCACACCTCCATGTGTGAAAGGAGGTTTTTGCATAAAGGCTAGGCCAAGGTTGACCAAGTCAAACTGCGTTGGCATGAGTTGGAAAGCACTAAGTGGGAAAACGTAGGAGGGAAGCTTCTAGAGGAAGGGAAACCCTAATTCGAAGTAGGGTCCATGGAGGGAGGCTCACTTGTTTAAAAGAGGAGCAAGGCAACCATTGATATTATCATTGATCATTTTACATTCGAGTCTTAGAGACTTGTTGCTGCCTCTTGCTGTTCAGCAGAGCTGCAGTGCCTTCAGGCACGAGGGAGTCCTGTTTAGGATTTCCTCTCCTTCTTGAGGAGCTCATGAAGGATTGCACTCCATTCCCCATATTCAGGAATTCAGGTCATAACTTCAGCCATCTACATCAGCGCAGTTTCTGCAGCAGATATTGTGCAGTGTTGCTGGGGAGGTTTCCACACACCATCCGGAGCTAGTTTTCCAGTGGAGGGAGGTTCCATCCCTTGGGAGATCAGCAAAGGGGTTTTATGAGCAGATACCACCATATTTGGCATCAGGCCAACCACATTCCATCATTGGCAGCGCAGTCCCTCTCTTAGACAACGTTCTTCTTGGTGGCTATTTGCTGTGAGGGATTGACGGTCACTTGGAGGGGAAGTCTTGGGTGAAAGGATCAGCCTTTCACTTTAGATTTTCATTGGAGAAGAGTTCTTCATTTGTTGCAGCCATTTCAGCCTTCTCCATGTATTTCCAGCTTTTGAGTTGCAGCTGCTACTGCAACTTCAGCATTTATGTATTATAGCATTTTTGCATAGATTTCAGCCAATCCTTTTAGAGGATTGATGTTATGTATTTTCAGGGGTTGAGATCTTGCTCCCCCTTCTTTATTTGAGCCCACATTTTTATATCTGTGTATTTTCATAATTTATGCAACAGTTCCTCTCTAAAACTGCGTAGTCATGGCCTAGGGCTTTCTTATGCAGTAGTGTATTCTCATATTTGCATGTATAGGTTTCTTGAGGCTTCTAGTGCCATGCTTGAGTGATCATTCCCTCAAGGAGTTGTATTCTTATTTGCTGCTATGTCTTAATATGATGGCCATTGGATTCTCTGGCATTTCATGTGTATATGAATCACTATTATTTCCATTTGATGTATTTTTTATTGCTGTAGCTGCAATGTTGGGGTTATCTTAAGAGATTCCCAATCTTGTTGTTCTTCCCTCTTGGGGATATTATCCTTTGACAACACTCTATAGACAAATTATGCTAGTGGGAAAGGTAGCCTCTGGAGCTCATCCTTCTCTATGAAGGTGACAAATCCAGTAAATGCCCCTACAGTCTATCTCTGGAATGGATTTGCTTGTCGATTGATAATGTTTTTGAAAAATGAACATTACAGTGGTATCAGAGCATCGAGCTTGGCATAGCCTGTGAGTTTGATTTCAGAGGAGAATAATGAAGAAGATGAGCCTGATCTCATCTATTTTTGGAATAAAGAAGAGCCTCCCTGAGGAGGAGGAGAAGAAAAGGGGAGAAGAGGAAAGTCCATGCACTTCCTATTCTCTTGAAGACTAGCATGGGAGATGCTTGGATTTTCAGATCTTAAGCAAGTACCTGGGTGACTATAAACCCCATTCTGCAGCATTCAGGGGAGCTACAGCGTTCCCATAGTCTATTCAGCAGATGGAGGAGAGAAGGCTTTGTGGGAAAGAAGAAATCAACAGAAATAGGCTTCTATTGTCTACATTTGATGGGGTTACTTCAGCTAGAGCTTGGGTGAAGAAGCTGGAGGCCATTTTACTGCTGCATCCAGCGGTAGAAAGGGAAGCAGTGGATATTACAGCGCTGCACTTGGAAGAGCAACCTTCAACATCCATGGATGGGGCAGCCATTGCATGGGATGGAGAAGCCTTTTCAGCCACACAAGGTCATCCCAAGACCCACCAAGGTATGAGCAAAGTTCCACATTTTACTTCAGCAATTAATCTTAAGGATGGTGGAATTTCATATGAGGAGGTCCAATGATCAAATCACATGGCCACTTTAGGGCCTCATGATTGCACTGCATTGTGCAAAGGGTTCAAGGAGAAGATGAACCCTCATCCTCACACACCTTTGATGAGTTGAATTCAACCTTTAAGGTGGGAGTGTGAACTTTTGGAGGATGAAGTGAACCCTGACACCTCCATGGAGAATCATGAAACAAATTGTGAACCGGAGGAAAAGATAGTTGTTACACCATTGGAGGAATTCACAGCGCTGTTGAACATGGGTGGAGAGGAGACATCACCTCCATCGCATTCGGATCCTCATAGATCCAATATAGTCATGGGTGAGAGGCCTTTCCTAAGAGGTATCCAAGGAGCTGCATTCCAAACTCTCATGAAATGCAAGAAGCAAGATTTGGTTTGGGAGGATGGTGACCCTCATGGGAGGAGTACCAAAAGAATGGAGAAGAGATGGCAGGATGTTTACATCATTGAGCAGCAAGGAGAAGGAATATTTTGAGCTGATATGGTATATATATCAGTCATGATACCTTCATCATTTGAGGTACACGATGTAAGCATGAGGAGGCAGCAAGCACTTAAGTTGCTTGGAATTGATGGGAGAGAGAACAAGCAGATTTGCTCTCATATGATTGATGGTGTTGCAGGAGTAGAAGAGGGCACTCTCATAGTGCAAGGGGATCACTCCTTAGCTGGGATTGATTGGGAGGAATTTCCTTCTTGGGAGAAGCTTCATATTTGCAGCAACATCACCCGAGTTGTTCTTGACAAGGAGCATGTCAAGGAACAAAGATTGGCATGGGAAGGAGCCTTTTTGCATGAGCTCAGAACACTGTCATTTGGGAGGAGGATCAAATTTATATATCCATATATCATCTCACTTATAGCCTATGGTAAGAGTATTTTGTGTACCTTTTCTGATTTACATACTCTTATCATTATGATGCAGTCAGGGCTTCTCAAAGGGGCAGATTTTTCATGTTGCTTCATGAGAAAAGTTGGGCCAAACCATGTGATGGAGGCAACCATCTTTTATATGGCCTTGGGAAAGTGTTACCTTCCATGTATGTTCAAAATTTATATTCAGCCACTTACCGTGCATTATCAGATGTAAGAACATACATTGTTATTCATGAGATGAAAAACAACTTGCCATATCATTTCTCAAAGCAGCAGTTTGGGAAACTGCGCTGTGACCACTTGGGAGACTGTTGGTACATCTTTGCACAACATGAAACCTTCATTACTTACCTCATTTTATTGCTAAGTATGGTCTCCTTGGCTAATATTTCTGTTATATCAGTGAAGGACATGATTAGAAGAGAGACACATGGGATGAATGTGTCCTTGATGAGGGAGGACTCCCATATTTTCTGCATTACATGGGAACATGAGAGGAGACATGGCCACCACAGCCTTCTATTTTCTTTCTCTTGAGGAGGGCCATGAGTATGATGATGAAATCCATCCATTGTTTATATTTGGGCATGTATTTGATTTTGTATTACTGGTTCACTCATCTATTTACTGTTCAGCAGTAGAGGTGATATTTTTGTATAGTACATGCCATGCTATTTTTCTGTAGCTACAGTAGGTGAGATTGCGTTGTAACCCTATGAGACATTGTTTGTACCTTGCTACACATGGTATCACCTACAACAAACATGTCATGGGGTATCCTATGATGACCATGTCCTATTCATCATGGGTGAAATGTCTTGGAGCAGCTCATTCTTCATCGATGGAGGAGAAATCCTTGAAGGATTGCTTTTCATTTTGCCACTTGAGGGCAATAATTTTGCAGCCCAGGATCAGCATACACTCCACACTTTTCATAAGTGGGGAAGGGGAAAGCATGAGGCAAGTTATAGTGCTTTCCATGATCAGATTTTCAGCCCACCTTTATTTCCGGAGCTCAAGGTGGAGGGAGATTTTCCATGAGTTGCCTTGTTGGGAGGCACCTTATTTTTTATGATTGATGGCTTGAGAATGAGAGATTCATATGGGGATGATAAGTCCCATTATATATCAGATCTCATGCCTCAAGGAGGCCCTTAGACAACTCTTTGTTCCTTCATGGGTATTTTTTTCTACATGGTAGCTATTTGGGAATGTACACGCAAAGGCTAGATTACATATGTTGGAGGGATAGTTTGAAGACTTGATTGCTGATATGGCATCCTTTTCTTGAGGAGATCATCACATAAGGATGCTACAGGAGGAAGGGCAGAAAGAAACTCAGTATATCCTTGCAATTTCTTGAGGGCAAGCAATATTTTGAGAGGGGAGAACTGTAATGTTCCAAATTTTTATGGAACATTAATTTTGTTAATTTTATATAGGAGATGAATAAAATGGGTAGGGGACCCATTCTTTGCATTATTAGAGAATAAAAATCCTCTAAGTATGAAAGAGGATCATGTTTGGAGCTGGATTTAACACCTCCATGTGTGAAAAAAGGTTTTTGCATAAAGGCTAGGCCAAGGTTGACCAAGTCAAACTGCGTTAGCATGAGTTGGAAAGCACTAAGTGGGACAACGTAGGAGGGAAGCTTATAGAGGAAGGGAAAACCCTAATTCGAAGTAGGGTCCATGGAGGGAGGCTCACTTGTTTAAAAGAGGAGCAAGGTAGCCATTGAGATTATCATTGATTATTTTACATTCGAGTCTTAGAGACTTGTTGCTGCCTCTTGATGTTCAACAGAGTTGCAGTGCCTCCGGGCATGAGGGAGTCCTGTTTAGGATTTCCTCTCCTTCTTGAGGAGTTCATGAAGGATTTCACTCCATTACCCATATTCAAGCATTTAGGCCATAGCTTCAGCCATCTACATCAGCGCAATTTCTGCAGCAGATATTGTGCAGTGTTGCTGGGTGTTGCTGGGGAGGTTTCCACACACCATCCCATGCTAGGTGTCTTTCCGTGTTGGAGGAGGCTCCTTCCCCGGGAGACCGCAGGCGGGGGTTTGTTGAGCAAGATCCGGCACTATGCTTGGCATCATGCCGAACACATTCCACTGGCGGCCATACCCCCCGAGACAACGTTCTTTTCCCCGTGGTGGCTATTTGCTGCGAGGGATTGACGGTCACTTGGAGGGGAAGTCTTGGGTGAAAGGATCAGCCTTTCACTTCAGATTTTCATTGGAGAAGGGTTCTTCATTTTTTGTAGCCATTTCAACCTTCTCCATATTTCTAGCTTTTGAGTTGAAGCTACTACTGCAACTCCAACATTTCTGTATTATAGCATTTTTGCATAGATTTCAGCCAATCCTTTTAGAGGATTGATGTTATGTATTTTCAGGGGTTGAGATCTTGCTTCCCCTTCTTTATTTGAGCCCAAATTGTTATATCTTTGTATTTTCATCATTTATGCAGCAGTTCCTCTCTAAAACTACACAGTCATGGCCTAGGGCTTTCTTATGCAGCAGTGTATTCTCATATTTGCATGTACAGGTTTCTTGAGGCTTCTAGTGCCTTGCTTGAGTGATCATTTCCTCAGGGATTTGTATTCTTATTTGCTGCTATGTCTTAATATGATGGCCATTGGATTCTTCGGCATTTCATGTGTATATGAGTCACTGTTATTTCCATTTGATGTATTTGTTATTGTTGTAGCTGCAATGTTGGGGTTATCTCAAGAGATTCCCAATCTTGTTGTTCTTCCCTCTTGGGGATATTATCCTTTGAAAACACTCTATAGATAGAGTCTGCTAGTGGGCCAGGTAGCCTCTGGAGCTCATCCTTCTCTATGAAGGTGAAAAATCCAGTAAATGCCCCTACATTCTATCTCTGGAATGGATTTGCTTGTCGATTGATAATGTTTCTGAAAAAGGAACATTACATATTTACAATGAGTAAATAGAAAAAATGAACTACTGGTTAATTTGGTGAAAAATAGTGCTTCAACATTCTACCATTGACTGGTCCACCTGGTAGACCTGTTCCATCTAACTCTTTCAATAAAAATGCATTGTTGCCTGTGTAACCATAAATGATGTATGGGCCCTTCCAGAGAAAGTGAAATTTCCCATGTTTTCCTTTGTCTTCCCTTTTGGAATCCCATTTGAGTACTTGATCACCTATGAAGAAATCATCTACTTTAGTTTTCTTATCAAAGATTTTCTTGATTTTGTCTTGAATCACTTGGGATTTGATATAAACTTCTTCCCTAGTTTGCTGCAAATGAATTGTTTGATTTATCCTCCTTTGGATGTCATTTGGTTCTACTTGCAGCTCTTGAATCATTTTCATTACTGGTACTCCTAATGAGGATGGAAAAACAACATCCATCACATATACCAATTTATAGGGAGATGTACCAATAGATTTCTTAGTATTTAGTCCGTCTGCCCATAGGGCATTAACCAACCTTTTATTCCAGGTTTTCTTGTTATCTTCTAACAATTTCTTGATGATGTTTACTAGGCTTTTGTTTGAAGATTCTGCTAGTCCATTTCCTTGAGGGTAATAGGTAGTGGAATGAACTAGGGTGATATGGTATTTGTTACAAAAATCTATCATTTTCTTGGATTTGAAGGCAACAACATTATCAGTGATGAGCTTTTGTGGGCATCCAAATCTAGAAAGGATGTTGTTCTCAATAAATGAAATAATGACAGAGTCTGTGGCTTGTCTAGAAGGGATGGCTTCTATCCACTTGGTAAAGTAATCAATGGCTGTTAATATCCATTTATGTTGGGCAGAGGAAGGTGGGTGAA
Organism: Pinus albicaulis; assembly: GCA_034641835.2. NCBI lineage: Eukaryota > Viridiplantae > Streptophyta > Pinopsida > Pinales > Pinaceae > Pinus > Pinus albicaulis. The sequence goes on from CM076581.1 coordinate 1,585,874,660, forward strand.
TTTCACCAATGAAGTCTAAACCCCATTGTTGAAATGGAATTTCTACTGAGATAGGTTTGAGGGGTAATGGTAAGAGTTTATTCTTCCCTTCAAATATCTGACATTTGTGACAGGAGGTACATACTTTCAGATATCCGCAAAAAGTGAGGGCTAGTAAAAACCTACCCTGAAAATTTTGTTAGCAGTTGTTTTCCAGTATAGGTTTCCTCCACAATCTCCTGCATGACTTTATCAACTTCATCTTTTAATAAACAATTTAATAGAATGCCACCATAATTTTTCCAAAATAAGGCATTATCTAAGATATGATATTTCATTTCTTTCATTTTTAAGAATCTACTTTGAGTTCTAGATAAACCAAGGGGAGCTTGTAGGTTGAGTAAAACAACTATAAGGTATGCATAATAGGGTGAATCTATGAAAGCTTCACTGATTTGTGGAGTCGCCATCTCTTCCTGGTCATCTATTGCAGTAATGAAATTTATGTCTAAGGCTCGAAAGTTCGATTCAGCCATGAGTTTGGCCAAACCTTGGCCTTTGATTAATTTTGTAGGCTTGATTTCAATGTCATATTCCAGTATTGTGGCAATCCATTTGCCTCTTTTTCCATCAGGCCCATTCTAAGTTAGAGTGTCCTTTACAATTGAGTTTGGAGCATATGCTATTATGTGAGAGTATAGAATATATACTCTGAAATCTTTTATGGCTTTCACTAAAGCAAGTGCTTGTTTTTCCATGATATTATACTTTAGTTCTGCATCTCTCAAAGTTTTACTGAAGAAAGCAATGGGCTGTTCAAGACCCTCATCATTCTTTTGCAACAAGACTACTGCAATGGTGTGTTCTGAAGCAAATGAAAAATTTATGAAATTCTTGTTAAAGTTAGGACTTATGAGGACAAGTGTTTTAGTAGGTACTTCTTTGATATCTTCAAAAGACTGTTTAGCCTCTACTAACCACTTAAGTGTTGAATCATTTTTTAACATGTTATTTATATTTCTAATTAGTTCTCCTAAGTTAGGGATGAATCTTCTAAGAAAATTTACTTTGCCTAGAAATTCTTGTAATTCTCTAATGTTTCTAGGATGATTGATATTTAGGATTGCTTCTATTCTAGCTGGATCAATTCTAATACCCTCTTTTGAAATAATGTGTCCCAGGAATTTTCCTTCTTCTAATCCAAAAAGTGTCTTTTTAGGATTCAAGGATATGCCGAACTTTCTGCATTTTATGAATACTCTTCTTAGATGATCTAGATGTTCATTATCTAACTTGGAAAACACTATGATATCATCTAAGTAAATGACTAAAAAGTCATGGATTTCCTTGGCAAAGGCTATGTCCATAGCTCTTTGGAATGTTTCTCCAACATTCATCAGTCCAAAGGGAATTTTCAAGTACATGAAAGTTCCCTAGGGAGTGGTAAATGTAGTCTTTGCTTGATCTTCAGGTTGGACTAGGATTTGGTTGTATCCAGAAAATCCATCAAGTAATGAAATTCTGTATGACCCTACTACCCTCTGTAGAATGTGGTCCATTTTAGGGAGGGGATAGTTATCCTTTAATGATACTTTGTTTAAGTTTCTGAAATCAACACAAAGTCTGATTTCTCCTATTTTCTTTCTAGTGGGGACTAAATTAGAGACCCAATCAGAATATCTGATGGGTGCTATGATTTGAGCATCATACATTCTTTTGACTTATTTTTCTATTAATGGCATAAGAACAGGGTTAATTCTCCTAAGATTTTGTTTAAAGGGCTTCTGATTTTCTTTAATTGGTATCTTATGCTGGATAATGCTGGTATCATAAGACTTGAGGTCTTCATAACCCCAGGCAAAGATATCTTGGAACACTTTAAACAAGCTAATGTGCTTTAACTTTTCAGCTAGAGGTAATGCCTTAGATATCTTGATGAGCTTGGGAGTTTCTTTTGTTCCTATGTTACATTCCTCTATATTTAACCTTAGAGGCTCCATTTTAGGTTTTCTAGCTACATCATTGGAGTCAAAGAGGTCTTCTAGTGGGGTTAATCCCTTAGGAAAAATGTTGTCTTTGAGGTTTAAAACTTCTGATTCATCATTGATTAATTCCTCAATTTCTACTATTTCTAATTTTTCTATTTCTAATTTAGTGAATCTAGTTGGTTCTATTTTATTTACATCATATTACATCTAATTTGTTATTTATGGTATAATCTAATGTACAATTTGTGTCTATATTATAGTTTTGAAATTCTCCCTCATAATTCATAAAATTGTAAATTTGTGAGTCCCGTGAAAAGATTTGCCAATATTTCAAATTATTAGGTATGATTGGCCTATGTCTTACCTCAGCAGTGTACTGATGATTTGGCTGAAATGGTAACCTGCATGTGCTGGCAAAAGTGGCCAAACTATGTGCTTGTATATTCTACTTTCTTGGAATAACAACAAAGTCAGTCTCAAGGAAACAATTTATCACGTCTAGGATGGTTTCTCTGTATTGGCTAAGTCTAGGGTTATTAACAAGATACACTCCCTTGATTTGTTTTATGATGATTTATGAGTCTCCCATGATAGAAACTCTTTTGGCTCCAAGTTTTCTTACAATTTGCAGGCCTAACACTAATGCTCCATATTTTGCATTGTTATTAGTGCATTTGAAATTCAATCTGAAAGCATGTACTTCTGAATGATCATTCTCTAAATTATAGATCCATACTCAAACTTTTGCTCCTAATCTATTTACAGAGCCATGAAAATCTAAATGCCACATAGACTCATGAGTTATATTTTCACTGTCAATTTCTTTGTGATTCTCTTCTACAACTATGATTTTACCTTTGTCATTGTCTGAATTACATAGGATAAATGAGTCCAGATCAGAATGCAATGAATAGATAGGATAATTCAGTGGTCTTTTTGAACTACTTGCCATGTATTTCACCAAGGTTTCTCTATAAATCTTCCTTTGCTGACCAAATACATAAATGGTAGCATATGACATGTCCAATTGCAGTGATCCCTGTAATTTTGCTCCCCATGAGTGAGATAATAACATACCATATTTGGGAGTGATATCAACAACTACTATGTCCATCACAATACTCTTTGCTGGGCACTAGACTAGAGTTACACACAGGTATTTTATTAGGCCAAAGCATTTGACTTGACTAGAATCAAAGGAGAACAAGTCTTTGTATGGTCTGGTGATATCTAAGTTCAATTTTTCCATGAATGCTTTAGGCATTAAGTTATGAGATGCTCCTGAATCCAACATAGCATTATGTAAGATTTTATCATGAATGTTTAAGCTAATGTAGAATGGAGGGACACCCCCTTGTTGATGTTTTCCATTAACTTAAAGACCAAATAATAACTTAGGTTGATCATCGTTAAGGTTAAAAACATCTTCACCTTCTCCTATGTTTATTGTTTCAGTGGTTTGTGCTTTGTATGAATCATTTTTCACCAACTCTGTTAAAGGAATTGGTATTTTCAATTTGGCTATCTCAATTTTGATATTAAATGACATTTGAGTTTTTCCTATTGAATGATTTCGTCTTTACCAATTGTGGTTTGTGTGTTTTTGTCTTCTTTATCAACAGTTGGTAATTCAGTTTGTGTGTTAACTGTTTTGTTTTCAATTTTCTTGTCTGGAACTTTTTGAGTAGCAGTTGAAGTTTGAGTAGCTGTTGAAGTTTGAGTAGCAGTTGATTTATGTCTATAATCTTTGGGTTGGAAGTATTTTGAGTTTCTATAGGGAGAATTTGTAGAGTTTTGGTCATGGAAGCTTCTATCGTTTTCTTAGTTTAGTTTTGGACTGATTTCTTAGTAGGAACTTCTGTGTTCTTTTTGCTTCTAAGGCTATGCTGTTTATGAACTTCATAGATAACAGATTCATAGTCTTGTTTATAGTCAAAGGACTCTCCAGATTCTAACTATAATTGTTGTAACATGTATAATTTTTTTTTCCTCTTGGGTAAGAAAAAAAAAAATTTCATTGTTTACTCCCATCAAGTTTATCTGGGTGTCCTGGTCTTCATCATTTTGTTGTGAACTTTCAGCACAGTTTTCTTTGAAAGGTGGTCTAATCTATTGATGAGGTACAACTTCTCTTGATTTACCAGTGTTAGGATTTTTCCTAAAGTTGGGGTTTGTAATTTGGGGTCCTTGTTGATTTTCCCACTGAGGTTTTCTTTCGATGTTCTCTGATCTATCCATTAATATTTCTACACTTTTAGCTAAAATATCTATCTTAACATCTGATGTGGATGATTCTTCCTTAATGGTCACTCTCATTTCATTCCTCATCCTTGGTCTTTTAGCTAGTAAGTTAGATTCTACACTAACTGCATCACTCTGAATCTGTTCTAAGGTTGCAGGGTTTCTTTCTCTCAACTAATAGGACACATCAGCATCAAAACTGTCTGGAAATTTAATTAGAGTCAAGTTTGGTGGAGGTATGATATTGATTGGAATTGCATTGTAAATATTGTTAAACCTAATACAGTAATCCTAAACAGATTCATTAGGAGATCTCCTAATGTTTTCTTATTTAGATAATATCTGTAGAGGGTTTTTCTTTCTTTCCCATCTATTGATAAACAATTGGTGGAAAACAACTAAATCAACAATATGGTTAGCAGGTAAAGATTTAAACTATTTTTTAACATCTCCTGCTAATGTTTGTGAAAATAATCTCATTTGTACATCTGCTTCATCAACTTCATGTAATTCAACATAATTTGTCATTTTATTTACATGTTGTTGAGCAGTATATTGACCAGTACCGTCAAATTGAAATTTTTTACTCTGGTAATCTTGTGGCATGGCATGTAAAGGGGCCTGTAAGACCAAAGGGGCATATTTGGCTGCCATGGCTAAGATTCTAGCTTGACTGGGAGGTAAAGTAGTGGTGCTTGGAGATGAACTTGAAGTGCTTGAAGATGAACTTAAAGTGCTTGAATATGAACTTGAAATGTTAGGTTGGAGAAGAAGTTTAGGTATGAAAGGTTTTGTGGAATGAACTGTGGTGGAGACTATAGATGAGGTGGTACTAAATAAAGTTGTATCTACAGTTTCTGGAGGTATTGTAGAACGCTTAGGGGTAGCAGCAGTTAGGGCTGCTAATTCAACTGATTGTTGAAAATAGGCTTCGTCTATATCTTTAATCAAAGTTGAGGTCAAGACATCAAGTTTATCAAAAGTGTCTAGAACCTGTTGATATAAATCAATTTGTATAGTTTCCTTCTTTGCTTCAATAAATTGAATAAAATTAGGGTCTATTACAATATCATAGATTGAGTTTTTAGATTTTGTACGAAATAAAGAATGCTCAAATGATAAATCAAATTGAATATCTGGTATCCTTGATAACTCTTTAGGAAGTGAATTTAATTTGATTAACTGACTACTACTTCCTAGACTTTCTACTTTTTTAGGTTTTCTTAAAATTCTGTCAAGATCATCAATTATTGTAGCAGGTTGTGGATCAAGATGAGCCTTGGTATAATATGTTCTTTTAGAAGCCAAAATTTTAACTTTCAATGATAGTTTTAACAACTCTTTAAAACCTTACGGTGAAAAATGAGGAAAATTGTTTCCTTTAAGATTTATTTTAACTGAGGAATGAATCTCCCCAGTATGGTCGCCAATATGTTATCACTCTGAAATTTCCAAGAGTTGTTCTAGGCGTTAAAAAGAAATATCGGAGGTAACTATCATCCACTTTTGTTATAGGTGTTTCCTTTAAGATTAAATTTGGCTGTTTAATAAATTTTAGGCTAGTTATGTATGCTTGCTTTGGATTGATTTTGATTTGTTGATTGGTGGAATTAATGATTTAGATGGATAGGTGCTTTTCCATTTTCCATTGGGCTATGGAGTCAAATGCTTTAAAACAGAACAAGATCAATTTATAAAGAAAGTGTTATAGGGCAAGATAGGTGAGCAAAATCAGATCTCAAGGCTAAATGGTGAAGTGATTTTCAATCGGGATCAAGGAGCAATTAAGAATTCCTTAAACCAGATAATGAAGGAAGGTGAAGGAGGTCAATCGGGATCAGAGGGAAATTAAGAATTCTCTAAACCATATATAAGAAGAAAACATAGAAATTTATAACAGTTCAAAACATAGTGTAATTAAACACATTCTGCATTAAAATTCTAGTTATAACATTCAAATTTAGAACACATTAAAGTCTATGGAATACTTAAGGAAAGAACATGAACAATTGAAATTATACTTCACTGAGATAGGTCAACAAATTAATCTTGTAAAGAAATGTCTTTATAACTTGTCATGTTTGTCAACTGGAAAAAGGTATCAGGTAGTAGATCAATCAGCTATAGAAATATTCAGAAATCCACTCTCAATACTTCGAAATGATGAAGTATTTTTACAAATTATTACAAGAAATATCTGGTCAACTAACTAGGATTTATTCAAGGAAATAAATATCTTTATGCAAAAAGATAGTGACACCTAGTAACTGATTGAAATATGTCCCTATTTTCTTTGATTGCGGTTACTTGTTTCTTTAATCTGTCTTTCTTTCATCTGCGTGCTCCTTAACTTGTGTGTTCTTTTACCTGTCTGTTCTTTAACCTGTCATAATAAATCACACCATTTTTCCCACGTTTCTTCATTTGGAATCTTTATCTTCATCATATTTCGGTAAATTTCATCTGCTTCTGAATACTTGGCAAACGTGGGCTTATTCACAAAAAGGTGATTTACCTCATGCTAGAGGTAAATGAAGTTTTCTAAAGTCTGAAGGAGTACTTTGCCTGTGGGAACTCCCTTCACTGATGAACCATTGGAAGTTTCCTTAGCTACTTCCCTTATCTTCTTATCATAATCTTCATGCCTCATCAGTTTATCATTGATTACTAAAGGATTTGGCAAACCTTTCTGCCTCAAAACATCAAACTTGTTCATAAACCTGTTCACTGCAAGTTCCATTGTCTAACATTTGTCCTCAAGCCGTGTCATCAGATTTCTCTTGGAAATCACTTTCTTCACCTCTAAGATAGTTTCTGTTCTGTCAGCTATCACAAGTTATTCTAATTCATACTTGTTTTTAGAATTTAGGAATTTTATTATTTCAGAGGCTTCCTCTGGTTTCTTTCCAAGATCTGCTTTGACCTTTTGAATTGCATTACTAGCTTCCTTTACTAAGTCATTATGCTCAAATATGATCTGTATAGAAGGCCAAATATCATTAATTGAGTTAATGATATTGGCCCACAAATGCTGTTTTTCTTGGGCTAAAGGCTCTTTTAGTGATAGCTCCTTTTCTAGCTTGTGGATTCTTTCAGTAAATATATTTGCTTTTTGTACTTTTGCCTAATGCATTACTTCTGCCAATTTCTTTCCATCTTCTAAAACCTTCACTTGTTCTTTGAGCTTGTTAATTTTAGTGGTTTGAATGGACATATCTTCCATTGCTTTAATCAACTTGTTGGCGTCATCAGTGGGATGGGCTGTTGGTATTGCCGTTGTTGCTGGAACTGTTGTTGATACTGGAGCTGCTGTAGACAGTGGAGCTGATGTAGAAGCTATAGGAATAGCAGTAATGGGAACTTATTCCATGCTGGCTTGCTTTTCCTGCACAAGTTTATCCATTTCTGTCTCCATTTCTTTCAGTTGAGCTGTCAACTAAATGATGAGATTCATCATTTCATCCTTTTGATTATCAGTTTCCAAAACCTCCTTGGTTTGTGGATGCTCTGTAGTTGGTAACTTTAGCTGCTTATTGAATGCAAGTATGTCTGCATTCTTCTTTTTTATTAATTCTTTGGCTGCTTTGATATCTTTTTGATTTTAACCAACTTCCATTACCAAATATTCAAGTGACTTTATCATGTTATCCTTTGCTTGTGATGAAGCTTTCTCTAGTTTTAACTGTGTGTTTATATTTTCTAGATAATTCTGTAACTTTTGGGCAGTTAAATCTTTGTGTGTCACAGTGGAATATATCATTTCTCCTGCCGGTTTGTGAAACTCAAACTGGTCAATTGGATGCACATCTTTGGAAAGAACTTCAAAGATTGTCTTCTTATAATCTTTTGATGTATTTGGGGCCTGCACTTTTGGCTATAGAAATGTCATTTTCATCTTCCTTATTTTGAAGTAAAGAGTTGAAAACAATCTATTATGGTCACTCGGAGTTTTCTTCCAGTATTGGGCATATGTTACAGCCTTCAATGCTTCATTTCTTATTTTAATATCTTTGTATTTCTCCATGATATATTTCTCTTTTCCCACTGGTTTGCTAGATGATGAAACCTCTTCACTATTATGTTTCTGAATGATTTATGCACTAGAGGTTGATGGTAGATGTGTTTCTTCTGAAAGTGTTGGAGGTGCATCATCTTTGACAACAATATCTGTCTCAATGGTTTCAACTGTCTCTATCACTGGATTCAATTTTGTTTTCTTCCTGTACATAAGCTTGAATTTAGTATTGGAAGTAGTTTCTGCAAAATAATATTTCTTCTTCATTCTTTGAATTTCCGTTCGGTTTGGCCACATGTTTATATCACAAGAACCGTTATTCCACCCCCGTAAAGTGTTTTTCTCAACCATTTTAATCGTTGAACATTTTCAATATCGTTTTTAGACTATGAACGAATGGGGTGAGTTTGAACTTAATCTTTAATTATCAGTGCACCCTGTACACACAGTACGCACACCCATTTCTTGAATCCTTAAACTCAAAATATTTTTCTACCTCCTCTTTCCAAACATTCTGCATTTATTGCACAAACAGTGCGTCTCAGTTAGATTTTTAATCTTTAACTCAGTCTTTTTGTTTCTGGAAATAAATGATTTCAACTTAATCTGAATATTTGTGGATATATTTCAACCAAATATCCCGATCAGATGTATTTAGAAGCTTGTATGGAACTAGTTGGCTTCCATACTTTATTTTCATGACCAAACATAAACACCGTGCCTTATTTTTCGTCTGGAGTATTTAAACCTTTTGATTTTCTATTGATCAGCCTGAATAAATGTTATTATTATTATTCACTACCTGATATATGTGCAAATCATCAGTCTTTGAATTGAAATTGCCAGAATTCTTTCCATCGATGATATCCAACATAACTAATTAATTACCTGTATGTCTCAATTTTTCAAGGTTGAATCACAACCTTTATGATTGAAAATAAATAAAAATGAACAATAATTGAGATTATTTAATATCTTTCTTGAAATGTTTTTGACTGCCTGATCATATTATTAGCAATGTATTAGGCAAAGTTAAAAATTGTAGCTGGAGGCTGAGCTGCTGAAAAGATGGAGAGGAAACCAAGGATGGATGCATCTACATGCTCATCAGTGAAATATACTAAAATACATGACAACATGGTCACAATTTGTCTCGTTCTTTCTAAAAACATGGTAGCTGAGTATGGAGGATTGTTCTTAGGGGTTTCTACTGATGGAGGGAGGAAAGTTTGAAATTTTTCAAACCTTTAGGGAAGTCTAGCTTCAAATGAAGCTCAGTAAGGGTTTCAATGGATAATGGCACTTCCTCTGGTTGTGGTTAAATCTGCAACATTTGATTGATGGATTGAGAAGTGATTGTAAATAGAATTTCTTGCTTTAGTAAAGGTGATAGTTTTTCTATCAAAATAAATATTTGATAATGCTCAATATTCAGGTACTAATGAAAGCTAGAATATGTATTCAAAGGTGTTGAGAGTCCTATTATTAATATCATCCTCATTTGGTATCAATAATTTATCATGGCTCCAACAAATGGAGTCTGCATATGTTACTGCATTGCAAATATCATTAATTTTTGAAGTCTTGACTTAGCCATGGGGTGTGGTCAACATCTTACTGTGAAGTGCTGAAGAGGTACATGGCTCTGGATTTTTCTCCTGTAAATACTAATTATTTAATTATTAATCATATTTAACAGCAGGTATCCGGGTAGGGAACACCACTGGAGTATCGTGATTTGGTCCTACAGGTTCCAGGACCATTAGTTTAACTCTGTCAACAATGAATTTCAAGTCTTTTTCGCAAATAAACAAAAATAGTGAAATAACGGTTTAGGGAGGGGTTTATTATCTTTTAACATTGGGGGTTTATCGCATGGCGCGGAGTTTTATTATTTCAAATAGTGGTGGTTTATCACACAACTTGGGTGGTTTATCACATAGTAAAAAGTAGTTTGGTGGTTTGGGATTGGGGGGGGGGGTGCGATAAGACAAGGTGGTGTCGTGTGGCAGGGGAGCGGGTGGATAAAACCACCCATTTCGCACTGGCCCTCCCCCCCCCCCCCCCCTCTATTTTAAAGTTCGTACAACGGGGAGTGTGAAAGAGGTTGTAGGCCGTTAGATCTAATAGCGGTGATCGGATGACTATCAGAGTTTCTTATTTTCACAAGGAGGTGGGGTCAGGGAAAGGGTTAAGCGGAGGTTAATATGAAATGGGTCGGGGAGCACATATGTGAGGAGTTAAATGAAAGTGGAGGGTTTTATTATAAAGATGGGACGGGGAATACATATGAGGGTTTTATGAAAAATATTAGGCGGTAGGTTAAAATGAAATAATGGGGGTAGGGGAATAAATAAAGTGGAAGGGTTAAGTAAAAAGGAAAGTGGGGCCCGATAATATATTTATTTCATGCTTTGAAACTTTGGATAAGTGGGTTTTTGCGTTTTTATGAAAAGGAAAATTTAATAAAGGGGAAGGGGTTTTAGTAATGGAATTGGGTTTTTAGGAGGGGAAAAGGGTTAGGATAAGAGGGAATGGTTTCCAAAGGGGAAAAAGGGTTTTTAGCAAGGGAATTTAGGATAAGGGGAGATGTTAGAAAGATATTAGTGACAAGAGATAAACCAAATGATGCTTTCCATAACTTTTGAAAGTATCCTACCTACCCTTTATTTATCCTAACATTTATATTTCGTTTATTGGGTGCATTTGAGCTTGTTGACCCTTGTATTTTCTTTTGATAAGCAAACTAACTTATTTCTAACCTTATATCTTCCAATGGCTCAGATTAAACTTATGAGCTTGTTTTTATTCTCTTCCTAACTACTGATCTGCCAAGATTAAATGGTTTGATCAGATATTTATTTACTAACTATCATGACATGAAATTTAAAGGCATGATTTAATCAAGATTAAACTGTATGATCATTATGAATTCTAGCATTTTGGACAAGCTGCAGACAATTTTATTTGCAAATGTAAAGTAAACTAAGAGTAGTGGCATTTAAATGTTCAACACTTTCAGAATTTATTTTTGTTTCTTTTTGGTGGGGTTCATATTTTATATCCTTTTTTTATCTTCTTTTTTTTTGGTCCTTTGATTATTCTTCTAGGACATACCCTCTTTTCATTTTTTAATATGGAAAACATTTGCAGAAAGCAAAGGTATGTACAATATTACAAGACTTAACAAAGTCAATTCAAAATTATGATCCGTATTATTATTTGACCCTAACAGGTTAAACACTGAGGTTACACCCCACTGCTAGACCTTCCACTAGTTCCTCCAACGGATGGAACTAGTTTAACGTACCATAACTCAATTTAATTGAATTAAATTGTTACAATTTAAATTAAATCAACTTATGTTCCTAAAATTTAGGAATCATTGTACAAAACTCAAGTTCATTCCCCAAACTTGAATTAACTAATATAACTGGGTGATAACAACTATATCACTTCATTTAACTCATTCAAGTTGTCTATTGACGTGGAATTTCAAATTTCTCCTAATTTAATCATGGTAAAATTAAATTAGGAATTTCTTGCTACATTTTCAACAATCACTCTGAACAAGAAAGGGATTATCAGATACACCAATCCTTCCCCTATGGAACTGGAATTTTCCTCTTGACAAATCTTTTGTCAAAATATATGCATCATGTTCCTCGGTAGGAATGTATTCCAACAACATGATTTGCCTTTGCACAAAATCTCGTAGATGGTGATATCAAACGTCAATATGGTTGGATCGATCATGAAAAACTGGATTCTCAGAGAGTTTGATACAACTTCGATTGTCACAGTAAATCATAATAGGATACATCATCTGACCAAATAACCCAACACGAATCTTCCTCATCTAGATAACCTCACAGGTTGCTTGACTCACAACCATGTATTCAACTTCTGCTGAGTTGAGTGCCACATAACTCTGCTTCCGGCTGTGCCAAGAAACAGTTGTTGAACCAACACTGAAAATTCCTCCTGATGTGCTCTTCCTATCTGATGGACTCCTTGCCCATTATGCATTTGTGAAGCCTTACAACTTCATTCCCTCTGTCTGTCTATACCAAAGTCCAAAGTGAGTAGTTCCTCTAAGGTATCTCAACACATGTTTTGCCACCTTCTAATACAGTTTGGTTGGCTTAACCACTGCTTGACTAAGCTGATTAACTACATAACACATGTTTGGTCGTGTGTTCACCAAATAAATAACTGACCCACAAGTTTCCTGTAAATAATAGCCTCCACTTCCTCACCTAAAGTGGCATACTCCTTCCTCCAACTGCCTGCTAGAGGAGTGTCCAAAGGTTTGATACTCTCCATGAGGAACTTATTCAATATCTCGTTGGCATACTTGCCTTGAGAGACAAACAATTCCCCATCTCTTTGCCATATTTCCAAACTGAGGAAATAATGCATGAGTCCCCTGTACTTCATCTTGAATTTTCTTTCAATATCCTATTTGAAATAACTGATCAACTTCTCATCACTGGTTAAAATCAAATCGTCAACATGTAATACTATAATTAAAAAATTAACTTCAACAAAAATATGGTAAAGGTTTGCATCTACTTCACTTTTGGTGGAGCCCAACCCGGTGAAATAATTGTCTATCCCAGTGTACCAAGCACGGGGTGCTTGTTTCAATCCATACAACGCTTGCTTGAGATTGCAGACATGCGAATCTCTATCAAAGGTCTCAAATCCTTCTGGTTGTTCATTGTACACCTCTTCTTTAATCACTCCATTGAGGAATGTTGTCTTCACATCCATATGATGAATATTCCATCCCATTTGTGCTGATTTGATAGAGTAGTACCTTGCTACTGGAGAAGAGGTCTCCTCATAGTCAATTCGCTCCACCTAAGAGAACCCCTTGGCCACAAACCTGGCCTTGTGTTTCTCAATGCTTCCATATGCTACTTGCTTCACCTTGTAGATCCATCTTGAAGCCACTAATGATTTGTCCTCTAGTCTTGGGACCACTTCTCAAACATTATTTCTGACAATGGAATCATGTTCCTCTACTCATCCCAAGAATTTATATTCTATCCTTTGCCTCATTGGCTGACTTTGGCTAACAATTATCCAATTTCAATCATTCCCAAGATCCTATTTCCTTGCGTTGTTCCTTGAGGAATCAACCCTTATTTTTTAGGGAAATTCCTCAATTGGATTGCACAATTCTTGTAGGTATTTCCTCTGACTGCATGCACCAACTATACACATTAGAATAGTCTACAAATGATAATATATTGCCTTGAAATCTCCATCTCAACTGGGTAGCCCGAATTCTATGGATGCATGAGATAATTTAAGATGATTGATCAGTTAACGAAAAATTGAGGTTACACCCCACTGTTATACCTTCCACTATTTCCTCCAACAGTTGGAACTAGTTTAACCAACCATAACTAAATTTAACTGAATAAAATTGTTACAACTGAAATTAATTCAACCTAGGCTCCTAAAAACTAAGAATAACTGTACACAACTCAAGTTCATGCCCCCCAACTCGAATTAACTAAGCTAACTGAGTGATAACAACTATATCACCCCAGTTAGCTCATTCAAGTTGTCTATTGACGCAAAATTTCAAATTTCTCCTAATTTAATCAAGGGAAATTTAAATTAGGAATTTCTTGCTGCATTTTCAACACATATCTCTGCCTCCCCAATACAAATGTTCATACAAGAGAAGTATTTATTATTGCAAACAATTGCATTAACGACAAGAATGTCTTTTGAAATCACTAATCGTATCACTTTTCTCACAATTTATTCTTAGCGCACTCCCAAAGAGAAGAACCTCCTTTGTGATTTGTATGAACATAATATTTTATTATTTCATGACACCATATGCAACCTCAATCATTTTGTGGGGGATGTACAATTGATATATTTTGTTTATTTTCTACTTTACCAAGTGGAATGGGTTGCAGCTCACAAGGTTTCATAGAATAATTTCGACAACACATTGCGGATAAGGGAGAAAACTCCATGACATCACAAGTTATTCAAATTCATAAGAGATGGATCTCCTCTCCACCACAGGAAGCCTTTGCATTAAAGAATAAACAAGAGCCTATCGCATAGTACTTGAATCAAATTAATCTATTTGGGGAACCTGTTGAGGAAGGGGGTAAAATTAGGTGGAAACAAGCTAGGGGATACATCAAGTAGAGGGAACCATTTAACCCTAGAAACCTACAAATTACCCTAGAAAGAGTACAAAATTATGTCAGATGCATGGGGGAATGTGGAGATAAATACATTGGGTTGAATTTTCACTATCCAATGATATGGTTTCCACATAAGACCTACAAGAGGGAATTCAAACTAGTTAAGAAAAAGGAGGCTGCCTGCTAGAAGACCATATGGGAGAAAGGAGGATATCTATTTCCAACCAAACAAAGGAAATCAAATTCAGTATTAGCAACCTTCATGGGAGCCTTTCTCTCTCTAATTCCAACTAACTAATGGTTGCACATGGAACATCAAACAATTTTGGTAGGGGAGAGATGATGGGTGTTCATGTTGACATGTTTTCAACACCCTTGCATAACATTTCTAATACCATTTTTCCACTTTCCATCATCTCTTTATGTACTCTTTATCCATGATGACCCCATTATTGGTGTAGGTATGATTATTCTCTTTTTTTACCACTTTTATACTTGGTCTTATGCATTTTGTTGTGAAAATGATATATTTCATAATAATATTGGCATATGGGATCAAAAGGGTGTTGCTACAACTCCTTTATGTAGTTGCAACTTATCCATGATGCTGTAATTCCAACCAAGACTTCACAATAGACGTTGTGACTCCACATGTTATGAATGACAGGGCATTGCAACTCTCTTCTATTCCGTCACTGCAACTTGCAAGGGTCCAACTATATTGTTGCAACTCATGAGTGCCATGACTTTAGGTCACTGCAACTCCCATTGCTGCAAATCTAGTTTCTACAACCTCTGTTGCTACAAATTATTCACATTAGGACAATTGATGGTCAAATGCTCAAACTGTATAAACAACACGTGTTTCTCATGGTGGAAAGCAAGAAATGAAAGTGGAGGACCAATTAGGAAAGGAATTACAACTGCCAATAATGCTCAACTAATCAGTAAGATTTTGCCTAAAATCATATGAAATATGAACACACTATTGTAATGGGATCTGCTGCTTAATTCACTTAGTTTTCCATCCACAATACCAATTATTTTAGACATTTTCATATTTGTATAAATACCGGACTTCCTTCTGTTTAGTCAATTTGATGTCTCAAATTGCTATCATGAATTATCGACTGAGGTTAGTAATTTGATGAAGTGAGGTGCACTATATGTGCTTAGGTAACCTTGTTCTCTTGCTTCGTTGTGTATGTTCATGTTGTTTTAGGGATTTTGTCATATTATGTCTAGGAAATGAAATCTAAATGAATTTTAACGATGAAAACTAATTCTTAAAGAAGGAATAAAAGGAAATGTTTATTAACTAATCTAAATTGGATAAAAATGAATGAAACTTTGAATTATGTTAGTAGGTCGGCGAAACGTCTATGAAAAAGTATCAACTAGTTTAAAACAAAGGATTATTCTAGATCTGATTACATTCAAATGCAAGATGAAATCATGTCCTATCTTATCCATTGAAAGCTTCTAACCTCATGAAAACAGAGCACAATTATTATTTAATTCTATCTTAACTTAATCTAATTCTATTCCATGGATTGAAAGCATAATTCTTATCACTAAGAATTGAAATGACAGTGCTAAATTGAAATTGAAAGCAAGTACAAAGCATGAAACTATAACTGTTGTGTGACCGAATACCCAAATTTGGTCCAATTGGAAAATGACATAGCCACCTTCTTGCAATGACTTAGCGAGCACAAGATTACACAACTAATTTGAAATTTAATCTAAGAAAGCATTCATGATATTGATCTATAAAGCAGTAGACAATTTAAACTATGAATTGACAGGAACATAAATAACAATTTTACTGTGAAAACAATGCAAATTTAACTATGAAATTGACAAGAACACAAATAACAAATTAACAGGAAATGAAATAACGAAATTCAAACTAAAAAATACCTAAACCTCCTTTCCGTGCAGGGGCCCTCTGCAACAGAATGAGTTGAAAATATAATGGACTACGTGCACATCAATGGATCTAGAATTGGTCTTCTTATTATAAAAAAATAGAGTTTTAAAGGCGTACACTGAATTATCAAAATTAGGATTGTTTCTAGTTTCAAAACGATTGATATTTAAACAAGTTTCGGATTCAACTGTTTGAGGCGTTTCTGCTTACAGATAACAATTATAGCTGAAATTTAGAAGTATTAACAGAAGCAAATTCTTAGTGTTGTCTCTTGATTTGCTACGTCAGAGAAAATCGAGAGTATCTCATTCGCAGATCACACTCCTTGACCGACCTTGACTGCGAGCATAGGCACATTTTATTTTAAAATTCGAATAGGTGGATGGGATAGGATCCATGTGTGGATCATTCCTGAGATACCCATGTGACCCATTCCCTTATTTTCTTCTCAAAACCTGTCAAACCATAACAATAGCTGTAGAAACAACGATTAGCTG
This sequence comes from Pinus albicaulis, assembly GCA_034641835.2. Classification (NCBI taxonomy): domain Eukaryota; kingdom Viridiplantae; phylum Streptophyta; class Pinopsida; order Pinales; family Pinaceae; genus Pinus; species Pinus albicaulis. The sequence continues at coordinate 1,585,891,498 of CM076581.1, forward strand.
CAGAATTGCACACATTCTGTAGCTAGTTATAGAAATTCATTCAAATAACAAGAAACATCATAATATAAAGTAGAGATCATTAAATGCTTTCTTTGGTATCGAATATGTCAATTATCATTGGTTGGAGTCATGAATTTGTGAAAAAGGAAGGAAGAAATGATGAAAAAGGGTGTCAAAGTAAGAAAATTTTTGAGGTCAACATACCCCCACTAAGAAACCATTGCATGTCCTCATGCAATTTCCCAAAAATGTGAGCTTTCACCTCCTATTGAATTTGTTATGATACCTCTGCTAATACATCTGACTTCCTCTTCTTTCCTTTTCTTGGAGTGACTGCCATTCTAGGTTTTCTCATAAGGAGTTTGTACTTGAGGTTGATGACTTTCTTGTTCAGATATTTTTTCTTTTTTTTAGCTTCTTATTCTTCTTATACCACAGCCCCAAATGTAAGTTTATGTTATCACTAATGACCTTCTCCAAGTGATTCTGTTCTTTCAAGGTTTCATTTTCCTGTTTAATGTGCCCGTTCAGTATCTCCAGCTCATAAATTTCTTGCTTGAGGGTGTTTACCATAGGTTCTTGTGGACTGATAGGTTGCTCTTCTACACTTGGATTTGCTTCTACATGTATTTTCTCCAATGATTCAATGTAGTCATATATCTCCTGTTGTGCTGGGTCAATTTCCGAGGATTTTCTTCTTGGAATTTATATAGGACTATGTACAGGAGAACATATAGGACTATGTGCAGGAGAGACAGTGATGAGCGATGGTGCCTGGGGCTCCTCATCTAAATTGAAAAATTCTGCCTCCTGTAATGGTGTTTTCTTCAAGGTTTTATGGAGTCTAGAGCTTCTCCTTGGCTGTGGAGGGTTTAGGTCTTCTGAACTTATAACTTTCTTCCTTTTCTCTACATTGCCTCTCTTTTTGACCCTACTCTGTTTCTTATTGGTGCTTGGGGCTCCTCATCTAAATTGAAAACTTCTGCCTCCTGTAATGGTGTTTTCTTCAAGGGTTTATGGAGTCTAGAGCTTCTCCTTGGCTGTGGAGGGTTTAGGTCTTCTGAACTTATAACTTTCTTATTTTTCTCTACATTGCCTCTCTTTTTGACCCTACTCTGTTTCTTATTATTCATTAGCTCTACAATGGTGATTTCTTCCTCTTCTTGTTGAGGTTGAGGTGAGGATTCCTTTTCAATGCATGTATCAACTTTTTTCCTTCTACTTTTTCTGGTTTTGTCATCCTTAGGCTACTTTGGTTCATCTTGGAAGTGATTTCTGATTAGGAAACTTTCCCAGGAGTCTCCTACACTTTTTAGATGGAATTCAAGAAGTATTTTTATAAGTCCATGATGGTGCATGGTATTATCTATGAATTGAACTCTTTTCTGGACATTTGTTGACATTTTATTTCGACTATTCAACAAGAATTAAGGGAGATTTATTTCTCCATCCTCCAAAAATTTCATCAACAATCAAGCATGATAAACAAACATGCATCCAAATCTGCCCTCACAAGTAACAAAATTTTGAAAAATTAAAAGCATATTTCTCCATTTATTTTTGAGTGCTGAACTAGGAATTCATTTTTTGTAAATAGAAGTGTCCATACCTGGATTCTTCAAAAAAACTTTCCATTCTTCACTATGAATTTTCTTGTTTTAAAACCACCTCTCGCCAGTTCTCGGGAGTTCTGTAGCTTCGGCCACAAAGGCTTCTGTCACTGAAAATTTTATATCTCCAATTTTGACCTCTGTCCCGTCAAAAGATATTGCAAAGGACTTGGTGAACTCCTTATGGAATCCTTCAAACTTCTCTATAAACTGGAGCCATTGCACTTTATGCAGCATTTCCTTTACCTGAGGATAACCCTCCATGAATTTCGCTCCCATAGGTTCAGTTCTCATTATCAGACCCATATCTATGCCGTGAGGAGTTTTACCTACATAATTGTTCTTCTTTGATCAAATGATTTGAGGTTGTGGATCAGGGTTAAGGACATTGAGGGTTTGTAGAGAAGTCAAGGTGAAATAGATATTCGGAAAGGTTTTAAAGGAACGTGGATGAGTGGGTTACAGAAGTAAGACGTGAACGTTAATCATTAATAGGAAAATCAGTTATGAATTATTATGAGATATGATACAAATGCTATGGTCGGATTGTGAATTTGTGATGTGATTCCGAATCAAATCAAATGATGACTTATTGAGGCAACATACGATCACCTGCATTATATATGCCAATTCTTTTGGTCTTATTATTTAAACGAATTTTTGTAACATACCTTTGGAACTAACCTTTGTTGCTCTTTTCTTTGTGTTGATTCTTTAGGTATCCTTTCAGCATGATCTTCAATGTAGTCCTCAATTTCTTATGTTCAATATGTTTGATTCAGTAGGCTGTAAGAAAACGTAGCAAAGCGACAGAATGTGATGGCAACGAGAGAATCTCTTGAGATTTGCAGAATTGTAGCAATTCTGTAGCTACTTCTTTTATTGCTTCAGAGAAAGAAAGGGAACAAAGAATTTGGGATTTTTAGAATGGGAGAAAAATATAAGATGTTAGAACTCTGATTTTCATCTTATGTTTTCTGTATAAGGATGCCAATCATGGATTGGTTTTCATACTTATATAATAATAATAATAATTATTTTGAATAATATATATATATATATATATATATATATAATAAAAAGAAGATTAAGTTGGGGAAGAAGAAAGATTCTTCTTCACCAACTTCATATTAGTATTGTCTTGAAATTTTTCGATAAATTCCTCCTTTGTAATTGGCTTATGATAGACTTTTAGTCGATGTCCATTCACAAGAAGAGGTATATTTTCTTCATCAATTGTCCTTATCCTGACTGCTCCATTGTCAAAATATTTTTTGATCTCTTAAGGCCCAAGCCAATGAGTCTGAAATTTTCCTTGGAATTCTTTAAAATTTGAATAAAAAAAAACTACCCAATCTCTTGCTTGGAACTTTCTTTCTTTTATGTACTTATCATGCCATCTAGACCTTTTTTGCTGGATTAGACTGGTTCTTTTAATTGCATCTTTCCTGATCTCATCAAGCTCATTAAGTTGCTCCATTCTATGCTTCTGGGCTTCTAATAAATTAAGTCCCAATCTGACTGCTATCTTGAAGGTTTTGATCTGAAATTCTAGAGTAAATAGGACTTGCTTCCCATAAACAAGTTCATAGGGAGTATGTCCTGTTATATTCCTCCATGTAGTCCAGTAGGCCCATAAGGCTTCAGGAAGCCTATCTGCCCAATCCCTCCTATGTATATGTACATTCTTTGTGAGGATTGCCTCGATCACTTTACTAGTGGACTCCACTTGTCCATTTGCTTGTGGATGACATGGAGTGGATTTTCTATGTTTAACCTTGTATTCATCCACAATATTTTTCACCATCTTCGATGTAAACTGAGATCCCTAATCTGTCACAATTTCCCTTGGGACACCAAAATGAGTAAAAATATCCTCAAAGAGAAATGAAACTACAACATCTTCAGTAGCATTAGAAAGTGCTTTAGCCTCTACCCATTTAGTGACATAATCAGTGCAAACCAGAATGTACCACTTTTGTCTTGATGGTGGATTAATTGGTCCAACAAAATCCAGGGCCCATTTTTCAAATGGTTTGATGAGTACCTGAGGGTGTAAGGGCATTTCATCTGTAGGAACATGTTTCCCTATTCTTTGACAGCTGTCACACTTTTTGACATACTCCTTGGCATCTTTAAAGATGGATGGCCAATAATATCCTAAATGAAGGATTTTATAGGTAGTCCTCTTATCAAAAAAGTGTCCACCACAGGGTTCATCGTGGCATGCCTTCAAAATTTTAGGCATTTCATCTTCTCGAACACACCTTCTGATGATGAGATATGGACTTGTTTTATAATAATAAACCATGAGTATAATGCACTTGTTTGAATAATTCTTCTTTTCTCTCTAGGAAACAAGTATGTTGATAACTTTCCTATAGCTAAGTAGTTAGAAATATCTGCAAACCATGGAGATTTAGTAGTTATTGCAAAGAGATATTCATCAGGAAAATTATCCTCTACCGGAGTATCATTATTGTTGTTTTGAACTCTAGACAAGAAATCAACAACTGTGTTTTGTTTTCCAAGGCGGTCTAGAATGGTGATGTTAAATTATTGCAGGAGTAATAACCATCCTGTGATTATGCTATTAGTGATAGATCTATTCATTAAGTACCTAATTGCAGAATGGTGTGTGTGAATAAAGGTTTCATAGCTGATGTAGTGTCTAAATTTGTTGATAACATGGACAACAACTAGAAATTCTTTTTTCGGTTACAGTGTAATTTAACTCAACAGGAGTCAAATTTTTACTTGTGTAATAGGTTTCAAATGCCAATTGAAAATCAGGATCCCAACTGAATTCACAGTCTTTGGTAAGAAATTTGAAGAGTGGAGATGCTATTTTGGTGAAGTTTTCTATAAATATTCTATAGTACCCTGTAAATCCTAGAAAAATTCTAACATCCTTTTGACAACTTGGAATTGATAATTTGGAGATGACTTCCACTTTAGATGAGTCTACTTTAATTCCATCCCCTGAAATGTGATGTCCTAAAACAATTCATTTAGTAAACATCATAAAGCATTTTTCACGACTTAATGCCCCACTGAGACAGAGCGCTAATGGGCGTGAGGCCCAGTGTTAATTTCTCCATGGGCATGAGGCCATAACTGCCTACCAGCGCCGACCCAAAATCATATGTTTTTGAGAGATTGCTTCAGGAATGATCAACAGAAGAAATTTTCTTGACATGCCAAGGGATGCAATGACACTTTTAGCAAGGTATGACAATACACATAAGTCACTGAAATGGTCCTCCAATATCCAGGATGGGGATTGTAGGGGCAGTGAAAAAATAATGTGTAACAGATGCCCCCTAAATCATGAAGTCCTAGAGAGAGGGAGGGTTGAAATGATTTATGAGAACATGCCCAAACCAAATACCGTCGTCGGTAGACTTGAAAGAACAAGTACAACTGATATCTCTGATACATGAATATGCAGCATGGGCGCAACCATCCATAATAGAGTACATATAAAAATAAGATCTGAGGTATGGACGCAACCATCCAGCAAGAAGGATCAATAAATAGACTCAGGTATGGTCGCAACCATCCAATCAGAAGAGTCATGCATATAGTCAGGATAAACCAAATCGTCTCGTAGCCTGGATTTTATCAGACAAAACCTAGGGTCTTGCGCTCTATCTCGACCAAAACATGTACAAATTCAAGCATGCAAATTCAAGATGAAGTCGAACATGTGAGAAAGTTTCCTCATTACCAGCCAATGATGAAATATGGTAACAGGTGCGAGAGAAACCACTAATAATGACAATGGCTCTCAAGGTACAACTAATATAAGTCACAGAATGTGAACAGTGAGGTGGAGTCAAACACCCTCGAAATCACTCGATCGAAGGCCAATGATGGAGACCTGTTGTCGAATGCGAAGAAATTGCCATTGAGGCATGCAGGCTCCAAGGTACTGGAAGGGAGTCTCTAGATCAGCTTCCTCGATAATGAGCTGAAGTCGACAGGAAGTGATCTGGTCGAAGGAGGGCCATAATGTTTCCCACATCATTGACACGAAACAGAGGAACAAGATGATAGTGAATCACGACCAAACAGAGGATCAGAGGTTGAAAATTGTAGAAGGAAACTTCTCTTGAACATATTGGCGACACGACTCCAGAATTTGGTAGTATTTGACATCAAGGGATCTGAGGTCATGATGACATGGCAAAGAGCAGATGAGAGAGAAAAATAGATAACCGAAACCCATGGAGGCAAAAATGACAAAATGGGATGTCCTCAACTCGACATGAATTACAGACAAGTGTCATGTTCAAGAGCCACATACTGCCGACACGACTGAGAACTGGTTCCATTTTCCCCCATCATTGCTGGCGAGTACCCCAATTATTTTTGGAAACAATCTTGAAGGGGATAACATATGCTTGTCATATAGTCCATCCTAGTACATTTTACGAGGCCAATAAGGAGGAACTCGGTTACATCATGGTGACGATTTCCGATGTCATATAAGTTTTAACGATTCTGACAAAGGAAGAACTCATCATATTTTCATGTTTAGAGAGTTTGAAAAGAAGCAGAAAAGAAAACTCCAACAAGTCCCTTTTCGTAGGTAGTCTCACAGGTCCGAAAAAATAGAAAACCATATATGAGAGAACCTCTTAGTCACGATAGGCTAAAGTATTCCTTTTTCGTAAATAATCTGTCCCAGCCCGAAAAAGGGGTAAACGTATACTGGGCAGATGTTGTTTCACAACCTTTAACAAGTTCAAAATGACAAGAGTCTCGACAATCTTTTCAATTTTCAAGAGTCAGAAAAGAGCTGAAAGATGACTCCAGGGGTGACTTTTTCGTGTTTTTACTGAGTCCGAAAAAGTAGTAAAATACAACTCGTCACTTCATCGCTATCACGTTGAGGACCTGTTGTGCACAAGAAACACATGTAAAACCCATTTTTCAAGATAAAATATTAAAATAATAGAAAAATATGCTCAAAAACCTAATCAGGGTTTTAGAAAGTTTATAAAATGAAAAAATTGGTAAAATTAAATTACTTTTCACTTTTTACCTCTTACGAGCATTTTTACCCTTTTTCACTGTGATCTTCTGAAGCTGATAGTGGACAATCCAGGAGACTAATCGTGAATCTATCTTCTTCAGGTGAGAGCTCGTATCCTTGCCTGCATTTCAATTTTACACATTTGTGGGGGAATTTTGTGCAAACTAGGGCGCAGAGGTCGGCGTGGTTTCCGGGCACGGACTCACGCCAACCCGCCTTACAATTCAACGGAGCGCGCCATTTGGCACGACTGTTTTAAAAACAGTCGCGCCAATTGCTGCCATTAATTTTGCATAAAAATTCTTCTACTGGCCTATTTGAAACAATTCAATAGTTAATAATTTGACTAATGAAAGTCCCTGTGATGATTTTGCAGGTGTGTGAAAGCAAAATGGTGATCGAATGGAAGGAAAGAGAACATGGGGAATAATATGAGCAAGCCTTGAGAAATGTAAGATGCATGAATGTTCTAAGGGACTACAAGCTTATAAAATTATTCATGGCACCATGTCTCCGAGCTCAACCGGAGTTATTACGATACCTGATCAGTGTATGGGACATCGATCGTGAAAGATTTGTGATCCACGATCAGGAGTTAGAGATTGAGGTCTTTGATGTATAATTTATCACTGGATTATCACTGAGGGGGGCAGTACCAATCCTGACAAGTACCCGACACATGATGGAAAATATGAGCATCGTCATAGACAGGGTTTGCCGAGGGGCAAGGAAAGGATCAAAGAACGGGAAAGTGGATATTCAAACTATTCTCGATTTTGCACTAAAAGTAGTGTTGCACACCATCACGCGAGATGCTAGATCTCAAGCTCTACATGAGGCCACAAAAACACAGCCGCTACTTGCGGTAGATTGCATGGTCCCTACCCTTTACAACTAGGCGAAGGCCGTGTCAATAAATCTGAAATGCTAACTGAAAAAATGCAAGAACGACAAGCTGAAACAGTTCGAATATGGGTCCATCTTGATGTCGTTCATCCTGGAACAGTTGCCAATATTTCAACGTAAGGAAGTGATAGTTCCTACACCACCAGCCCGAGAGCCACGGATGGTCCGTTGGGCGGCTTTGATGCCTAGAGCAGGAGGCGATCAACAGATGTCGTGGAGACCAGAAATATTTGACTGGCTCCATCGACAACTTATTGTCGTGGAGGACTAGCCCTACACTGGTACAAAATTCATGGGTGATGTGGATCTCCCACTCCCAACATGAGAGGATTGGGATGAAGCATTGGGTAAGAATTATTTTTTTGATTTGATGAGTATTATGATTTTTTTGATTATATATGTTCTGATATTAATCCATGTATTTGCAGATGTCAGCCCAAAAAGACCTGTAGGAATGTCTCGAATATAACGGAGGGTTCCTCATGATTTTGAAGTGGCCCCTCATGGTGAGGGAAGTGAGGAGGAGGAAATTGTACGCAACCTGGAGGAACTCACCAATAAAATCCCAGATTACGAGATATTTGACGATGTTCCTCGCGCATACCAGAGGCACACTGCGGGTTTCTAACCGTTTTCACCGCTTATTGAGGCGGCTTGTACGTGCAGTGAAATGCTACCATGAGCATCATGCTGAATAGAAGCCTAGGCTTTTATTTCTGCATATTTTTTGAGAGACATGATGTCTCAGGATGTAATCAAAACATATATATATTTTTGAACTTATGATGCATGTGGATGAAAACACTCGATATATATATATATATATATATATATATATATATATATCTGCCTATTTTCCTGTATGAATCTTATTATGTAATGATGACGTTTTTACAAATTACGCAAATGTTTATCTAATACATTATTGGCTACAGTATTAGTTAACACATTCATTCGTCTAGGGATATGCTGATATGTGATGTAAACAAAATTCCTTTCTAATAAATGAACATGCAAATACAACCTTAAGATTTGAGGATTCCTAAAAGAATAATGCCCATTAAGCTGAAGAACAACAAGCTGAGAGTCTAGGTTAACAATTAATGCATGAATGTCGAGAGAAATGGCCTTGGTTAAGAGTTCAATGACAACACTATATTCAACGACATTGTTCGTGGTTCATCCTAGAAAAATACCTTGAAGGTATATCAACTCACCATTAGGATTATAAATCACCCAGGCCGCAAAAGACAGATTCCAGGTACTGCAAGAGGCACCATCCGCGAAACCAACATAAGGAGTGACAAACATCTGCACAATAAGTAACAACATAATAAGCAGGAATAACTGCTCGCAAAGCATACCAAGCCAAAAAATGTACAAAAATGAAAAAAAACACCTATTTACAAAAGAACATGCACGAGAAACTCATGCATAGTTTTTTTTGAGATACAACCCATTTCTGGGCTGATCCAAAGAATAACTTTCATAGTAAATTAGCTCATAAGCCCCGTTTTGCAAAATGTGCTTAACGATATAGGGCCCATGCCACATGGGTCGGATTTTTCCTGCCCCCAGCTTACCATGAGCTTGGTCATACAAGAGGACGAGGTCTCCTTCTACAAAGGAACGAGGGGAAAATGACTAATCAAATTGAGCTTTGACCTGCTTTTTCTGTGCTTCTATGACAAGATAAGGAAAGCGGCGAGTTTCATCAAGCCTCTCTAAATATATAAGACGCTCTTCTTCTGGAGACGTATTAGGCAGCAATTTAATAACTATCTTGAGAGAAGGGATTTCGCATTCAATCGGAAGGGTAGCTTCCAGACCATAAACAAGTTGGAACGGAGTGAATCCAGTCGCATCCTTCACTAAGGTTTAGTAAGCCTAGAGAGCTGAAAACAAGATGAGATGCCAGTTGGACTTGTGCATCCCAATCGTACGTTGAAGCATAGTGACTAGAACCTTGTTCACGCCTTCAACTTGGCCATTAGCCCGAGGGTAGTACGGTGTTGAGTTGTTGTGACACATACCCAAATTGGAAGTCAACTCAGCCATCATGTAATGATGAAAATGAGAACCATGATCGGTAACAATGGCTTGAGGGATACCAAACCTAGTAATGACATGATTAAACATAAATTGTGCGACTTTCTTACCGTCAGCGGTAAGTGTAGGCATTGCTTCGACCCATTTAGTGAAGTAGTCAATGGCTACAATAATATAAACATGCCCCCCATCCAAGTGAGGGTTACACGTCATAAAATTGATGCGCCAATTCTCAAAGGGAACAATGGTAATGACATGATGGAAGTGTATGGGTGGCGCATGCATCTTGCATTGGTAAATATGGCAATCGCGAGACTTGCGGACGACAAAAATGCAGTCTTTAAAGATGGTAGGCCATAAATATCAAGCACGAAGAATATTTTGTGCAGTATAATATCCATACATGTGACTGCTAGAGGAGCCAGAGTGGCAATCATTGAGGACATTTTCAACCTCCTCGAGAGTTAAACATCGGCGAAGAACAGAATCATCTCCGATGTGGTAGAGAGTATCTCCGACTATGCGATAAGGTTGCGAATGATGGCGGATGTGTCAATGAGCATCCTTTTTCAACTCAGATCAGAAGGTAAAAGTTTGAAGATATATGATGATATCATCGTACCAAGGATCAAGGGAACTAATGAGAAAAAGGGCGTCGTTCGGAATGCGTTCCTCGGAACCAGATGGAGAAGAATCAGGAGGGAGAGAGCAAATAAAATCGATAAAAACCAATGATTTATTTGATTTGGCAGTAGTAAAATCCAAATCGAACTCTTGGAGGATAAAAATCCTCTTTGAGTATTTTTCCCCCAGCAATTAACAAGTCAATATGTAGGTCATGGGGTTGCAATAAGAAATCACGGTTACTGTGTGCAATAAAACATAATGGCAAAAATGTTGTACAGCTTGAACAATAACCAACGCCAATTTCTCGACATGTGCATAATGCATTTCGGTATCGAGAAGATTGTGGCTCAAATAATAAATGACGTGCTCGTCACCATCATCGTCGTCTTGCACTAGAACCATGGAAATAGTGCTAATTGTCGCAGCCAAATAGAGGGTAGTAGTCGCGATGATAATTGGGAGGACACAATAGAGGAGCATTGACAAGCAATGTCTTCAGTGCATCGAAAGATTTTTGGGAGATCTCATCCCACAGGAACGAGACACCTTGCTTAAGTAATCGCGTGAATCCTTTGGCTACCTCAGCATAGTTCGGTATAAAAAGGCGCAGAAAATTAGCTTTCCGTTACAGAATCTGCAACTGATGTAAAGAGGAAGCGGAAGGAAGATTAACAATAACTTTGACTTTGAGGGGATCGATATGAATTCCGTCTTTAGAGATGATAAACCCTAAGATTCTACCGGAATCAACACAAAAGACACACTTATGCGGATTAATCTGAATGTTATAGCGTCTACAACAAAGAAATATTTGACAAAGATGATCTGGGTGGTCTTTACGCTTAGCAGAATGAGCCAGAAGGTCATGCAGGTAAGGTTGAACAATGTGATTAATATCATGGAAAGCGTATGACATTGCTCTTTGAAATGTAGCCCCAACATTCTTAAGACCAAAAGGGAGCTTCTTATAGGTGAAGGTACCCCAAGGAAAGATAAAGGCGGTCTTGTGTTGGTCGGCCAGAAGAATATTGATCTGGTTGTACCCAGAAAACACGTTCATAAGGGAAAATATCTCTCTCACCACATTCATCAATGATCTGGTCAATTAAAGGAGTGGGATAGTTATCCTTAGGGAAAGCGCGGTTGATATCACGGTAATCTACACAGACATGAATAATACCCTGCTTCTTATCCACAAGAACAATATTAGAAACCCTTTCTATCAAGGGAATCAGATAAATGAAGCCAACTTTAAGAAGTTTTTCAACTTCTCCCTTAATGGAAACCGCCTTTCTAGGGTACACGGGACGAAGACATTGGTGAACAGGCTTCGCACCCGAATAAGTAGAATCTCGTGCAAAATTATACTCGGATTGATGCCTGCAATTTCTTCGTAAGACCAAGCAAAAACATCTCGAAACTCGCGAAAGAGACTAGTATAGACCTCGATCTCATCAGGAGAACAGGTCACTCGAATGTGGATGTTATCGACAACCCCCAGTTTGACAGAGATGTCAACAAGCATTGTTTGCGTAATTTTTCCCAGGTTACCTTCCGCAAAGACTTCTTATGTCAGGATGGGTGTTTGAAGTAGATGGGAAGGAGCTTGGGAAGCAAACTTCTCAAGACAAGTTGATGCAGGGATTCTGCTCAAAACAGATTCTTGCGCACAATAATAAAGTGTGTGTTTCCTTTATATAAAATCCTCAATCACAAAATTCAATAAAGTCTACTTAGACTCGATTCAAAAAACATATGAATATGGAGCCAAACAATAACTAAATAATTGCATAAAATACAACAAAAAATTACAAATGCAAACCCTTCCTTGGCTGAATATTACAATTGTTGGCCTCTTGGATCTCGACCCTTTACATAAACTCTCACACCATTTCTCTCTATCTCTCTGTGTCTCTCTCTGTCCTCCATCTTCACACAAGCTTCATATTTATACATAATTATGGATTGATTTGAATCCATGATTTCCTCCACACAAATCTCAACCAAATCCTAAAATATCTTTATCCCTTCTTTGACTCAATTAAGTTCCATTTAAGGAATTTCTAATCCCTAAAACATCTACCCAACAAATTCCACTCATATCCTCAATTTATTAAGAGAATATTTACAATAACCTCACACTCAGATATTTCTCTCAATTTATAAAAAATGAGCATAATAATTTATAAATTAATTAAAAATACATCACCCCCTAACTCCACAATATTTTAATGAAAATCAAGCAGGATGCTCCTGCATCAGACTCCCCATGTGGAGAAGTTTCCATATACTCCTGTCTATGAGGTATGTCACTTTTATGTAATAATGTGACATCGACAAGTCTCAATGTGCTCCCTCCAGGATTCCAAACTCTGTTTTGCCGCTGGTCTTTTAAAGTATCAACTCCATTTTGTAAATTTGCACAGAATTTCCAGAATAGGATTTTCAGAATACTATTGAATGTAACTCTCACTTTTCCATACCACATCATCTTTATTTCAGGAATTACAGACTTGTATGGAATCACTGATACCCATTCTTTTGGTCTCCAAATTCTGAAAGAATCTCGAACTGGCTGTACATCAACATCACTCATTCTGTCAACCAGATTCCAATGGCCTCTCCAATAATTTCTTTCACTAATTCCTATTAGTTCCTCTTTGATTGATGCTTCCTTCTCCAATTTCGCTGAACACTCAACTTTCTAAAGTGAAGAATAATCAAGAATTTCTCCTTGATTACAACTATAGTCATTGATTGCTCCTACAGTAACAAATTTCTCATCCGGTGTTGTACCTGCATTCATCAACAAAATATTAGTTTTAAAAAGATAAGACCTTTCGGCCTCTTTTGATTCTTTAAGCACCAATCTTCCACCATAGACTTTCTGGATTTCAGAAGATCCTGTTTTGAATTGCTGGCTTCTTCCATCTTTATCCTACTAGATCAATACTTTTGTTTCCTTTATGTCTCTAAGGACATAACTTCCTTGCTGCTCCTGATGTTTCATCTCATCTCCAACTACTTTCTGCTCAATTTATTTGATTTCAACATCATATTTATTAATGTTTCCTTCTGTACCTACGACCACATTTTTATTTGAAAAGTTATAACATTCACTCAACTCTATTAATGTTAAAAACATTTCATCCTTATCATGCATGGCAACTGCAATCTCTTCTTTATCAGGTTCTGCAAGCTTCCCTTCTCCCTCAGGTTCCTTAAGCCATCGTTCCAAGAACTATATTTCCATATGAAACCTTTCCAGCATTTCATCACAACCTTCATTTCTAGTTTCATTCTTCTTCTGGAAATCTTCCTGAGTTATCTTGGTTTCTGTATCATCACATTGCAAAATTCTGTCATCAATTTCATTAAAAAAATTCATTTGTTTACCTCCTTGGAATATCACTTCAGCATTTTCATTATGCTTCTGCTCCATAACAAATTCAACTGGCTGTCTTACACCAAACATGAATTCATCTATGATTTTGTTTTGCTTCAATAATTCAGTACCTTCCTTATCTAAAAGGCATTCTCCATCATACTTCACCTCAAGAGTTTCATTCATCCCTGTGACAGTTTCACTAGACTGTCCATCATCTTCTGCACATCCTGCAAACATACACAAACTATGAGTTTTAAAAATACAAGGCTTTATAGCCTCATCTGCTTCTCTTGTCAACATATCTTCAAACTCTTCTGAACTATTCCAATAGTTCATGAGATCTCTCTCATTGATCTCGTCACCCAAAATTTCACCTTGTTCTAGGCCACAAATGGAAACTTCCATTTTCAACTCAGCCTCTCTAAGTTCTTCTCATCTCAATTGCACACTCATCATCTGCTCGAGCTTCCTCAGCTCTTCTGTCAACTATATGTTTACCTGTTGTTCCCTCTTTGCGTGTAGCCTCTGCCATTTCACTTTCTTCCTCATGGTCCAACCATGTCTCTGGTCTTTCTTGTTTCTCTGCAACAATTCCATCAATAACTCAAGGTGAACTGCTATCTCATCTTTCTCCCACTCATACTCTTCATCAGTCAACTGCTTACATATTCCATTTTCCTTCTTCTTTCTTCTGTTGAGGTCTTTCTCAGAACCTCTAAAATGACTATCAACAATCATCTTTTCCTCCTTTGTGGACTTCATTTGTTCACTTGTGGATTTCATTCAAATCCCCTTTTCAGCAAGCCTTCCTACTTGCCATCCAACAATATAAGCTCTCTTCCTGCACTTGACCTCTTGTGGTTCTCTGTCTTGGAATCATTTCTGGCAACTCTCTTGCTCCTCTTTGCTGCAAACAACAACTTCAGTAATGCTTGTGTTACAATGACCAACTCTTTGGGTGTTGGGCTCCGCCGATCACCCAATTACATTCAAACCTTTGACTTGATTTAAGACTTTTTGACTCCAGAATTGACATCAACTCTTCATCTTGAATGAAAAATACACCCTCTTGTACAATAACTCAATGGTTTAACTTGACTCAAGCTATCCAAATTTTCATTTGACCTTAACATCTTATTTAACTTCAAGGCTTGACCCAATAATTACAATAGTGGATATTTTGACTCTAATTCAAGTTATACAACATACCAATGAACATCCAACATTCTCATGACGTAAAATCTTCACTCTCTCTCATACTCGATTCTTATGAAAATATCATAAGTTTCCCATTATCACTTCACATGATACTGAAGCCTTCAAATCGAAATTAATCCACTTTTCCCAAGATTTATTTTATGATGAAAATAAAATAAATCATTTAATTTTCAACATTTAAAATACCTTTTCGAAATGAATTATCATACCTTATGCTCCCGTCAAGGTTATTTAATAAACCTTCTCTTTGCAATTTCAACTCTCCGGATTTCACTCTTCTGTGCCGTCTTTATCACTGTGAATATTCACATGCCCTTCATACCATAACCTCTTGAACACGCTCATCATCTTAGCACAGACAATTTTCCTGCACTTTCATGCACCATACAACTGCACATTATAAATTGTACATCAATTCACATCTCTTCACCTGTGTATAGAGAACACGCTATTCATGTTCTCAACCTCTTTGATGAATAATGTAAAACTCGTACATTGTGCCCATCTTGAACAACACCTCCTTAGGCGCCGCCACATGATGGTAAAAAAAAAGATTCTACAACATCGAGCAATTTTGGTTTGTTTTTGTTTTCAATCTTAAACACAAATCAAAATAATTCTCCCATTTCCAACTACAAGCCTTGGTCCAAAATGATGCGGCCAAAACTGCGAAGAACCCACACTATGCATAATAAACCATCTCATATATTATAAAAATGCACGTTTCTCTTTATATCACCCATGATAACACATTCTTCTTTTCCATTCATTTAAGCGGAACTTAATTTCCTTTAAAACTACTGTGGTGATAAAACCTTATACATCTGCATTTAAAAAAAATCCACTTTAATTCTGATTATGGTTTGAACAACATGTTGACATATATATAAATCATTCTCGCAAAAATACTTATCTATAATTTCGATTTTGGTTAAGAAAACAAAAAATGTCAACATATAATATGCTCGGTCCCACAAGTTTACTTAACATACCTTTGCCCTTGACTCATAATTCCGCTGCGCCACTCCAATTCATGTTTTCTATCATCAAGACTACCAACGCAGTTATGAATGCCAATTCACATATATAAACCGATTTGCAAGGCTACCAATGCAGTTATGAATTCCAATTCACACTGTCATCACCTCCCAACTCCACTGTGACAGCATCAGAGGTTGTAATGCGGTCTCCGCAGCAAGGCCTGCACGTCGATCGGCTGCAATCTTTAGTTTTCGATTTGCTAAGGCCTGCTCGTCGACCTGGTTTCCAATTTTCCTTTATGCATCATCTCCAGCATTCCACAATGCCGCATTCAATGTTTGAATGCTTCTGCATTCAGTCTACAGCATTGGATTGTCTCCTTTGTTGCCTCTAATTCTGAAATGTTGGATGCTTTACCAGTCTGCACAACTTGTGTTGCCACTCCACGCTTTTTCCATTCTCAACACTCGACAATTTGATCTGCCCTTTAATTTCTTCTCATGCCTGCACTCAATTCACCATGCAGTTCCAATTTCCTGCACAGGTTTAGACCACTGGTATTTCAGAGAGTTTAAATTTTTTCCGTCAATTTCTTTTCGATAGAAAACCCACAAATTAATTCGACTCCTTTCCTCAGCGAATTTTCATCGAATCTCAGGGTTATTGCTATATCACATGTCACTTGGCAACAGTTCTATCTCCACAGTTTGTAATTGCAGTAAAGTCCCAAATGGTATCCGCAACCATTGATACCTCAAGCTCAATTGTGACATCAACTTGCGAATATCACTTCACTGTTTATACACAGTGTTAACTTCAAACTACGGAATTAAATTCACTGATTACACACAACAGAATATGTAATATTTCTTTTAAAATGCTTTCTCAAATTTCAGCACTCACCATATCTGCGTCTCTCCACCATCATACAGGAAGCGCTTCACAAGAAAATGGATGACGTCTTACAAGCCTGCGTTATGGTTACTGCAAACAGGAATTTAATTCACTGTTATACAACCATAGACTCATGGTTCCTTTGTTTTAATGCGTAACTCTAGTTTTAAAATCTATAATGGTCAAGCTCTATGAGTCACAATTGCCTTTGTAACTTCACTATTTATCAACGCAAATTCCATTCCATTACAAATGTCGATACAATAAATAATGAAATAATTACTACATGTGAGACGTCAGCACAAGAAGGAGAAGACTGTAACAATGTTTTGCTATGTTAATGGAGTCATTACCAAACATGGGACATCACACAAGAAAGAAAAAATGTTGTATGGCATTTCTCTACATTACTGAAATTGCTGCAAAACATGAGCCATCGCACCAAAACTAGCAAATACTGTATACCGTTTCTCTGTGTTACGGTCAATGCAATCGGACCCTTACGCCACTGCTAGAATCGCATACTACCAACGCATCTTCTACAAGAATGTCAACACTTTTTGCCACCGTCGATTCCCAACTTCCTTTTACGGCATGGTCCCCAGCTTCTCCAAGGTCTGCATCCAAACATCTGCGGCCTCTACACTCTGACAAACACTCCAACATACTGTGACAGACTTCTCCACCCTATGCTGGTTGTCTTCAACTTTTGCTTTCCAATTGAAACCCCGCCATTCACTTGCTACATATATTCCAATGTTGCCCAATCTAATTAGATCTTTGGGCTCTGATACCAAATGATGCAGGGATTCTGCTCAAAACAGATCCTTGCGCACAATAATAAAGTGTGTGTTTCCTTTATATAAAATCCTGAATCACAAACTTCAATAAAGTCTACTTAGACTCGATTCAAAATACATATGAAGAGAGAGCCAAACAATAACTAAATAATTGCATAAAATACAACAAAAAATTACAAATGCAAACCCTTCCTTGGCCAAATATTACAATTGTTGGCCTCTTGGCTCTCGGCCCTTTACATAAACTCTCAAACCATTTCTCTCTATCTCCCTGTGTCTCTCTTTGTCCTCCATCCTCACACAAGCTTCATATTTATACATAATTAAGGATTGATTTGAATCCATGATTTCCTCCATACAAATGTCAACCAAATCCTAAAATATCTTTATTCCTTCTTTGACTCAAATAAGTTCCATTTAAGGAATTTATAATCCCTAAAATATCTACCCAACAAATTCCACTCATATCCTCAATTTATTAAGAGAATATTTACAATAAACCTCACACTTAGATATTTCTCTCAATTTATTAAAAATGAGCATAATAATTTATAAATTAATTAAAAAGACATCACCCCCTAATTACACAATATTTTAATGAAAATCAAGCAGGATGCTCCTGCATCACAATTAGACATAGCCCCAAGGCCAGGCATGAAAGAGGAACGATAATGAATATCATCCCAAGGAGGATCCTCAAGAGACACAGTTTCCACGATGGCCTCATCAATGGGAAATATCTCGTTCAAGGGATCGAGCAAATCCAAGGTGCCGAGCCAAGGGGATTGAGAATACGTGTCAAGAGACATAGTCAGAGGAGTATGATCGTAGGGAGGAGGAGCCAAAGCTGAGATAATTTCACTATTGGGCTTAACGACATCGCGTCACCAAACGAATTAATCTGCTCAGGCGATGGGATGATCCACGAGTCAGAAGACCTAGAGATCATATTAACCTAAGCAGTGTTGGGTGGAGGAAGAAAAAAAAGACCCATAAGGGCAGGATCTTTGAAAAGACCTAACCCTAAGCTCTCATAAGGTGTAGGAATATGATCTACATATGGAACATTTCTCTTGGAATACTTGTAAGTGAAAAAGGACAACTAATCGACAAAGATGATCTTTCCTTCGTGCGGAAATTGAAGAACATGAAAGAGAGTGGAAAGAACACATAGCATGGCGTGAGTCCAACTGTGACAAAGGAGAAGATTGTAATTGAGCTTGGTGTCAATGAATTCAACCTCAATGTTAATGATTTTCCATTCTAACGTAATAGGTAAACTAGCGAGAACACCAAGAGGGCGAGATTCCCTTCTGTCAAAAGCTTCTAAAGCGTTTAGAGATTGATTGAGGGTTGGAGAACCGATGGCTTTCCATCATGTTAGGGTCCCATGATTTGGCTGATTGGCAAGCCAAATGACAATGTAACATCAAACCAATCTATGGAGCCCAAGGACCTAGCCTTCCTGGACTCAGAGAGGGCTTTCTCTATTTGTGTAAGGGATATCTGTGTGTTTGCTTATTGTGTTCTCGATTTTAGGCTAGTTATGAAGTAGTTTTTTGGTTTTGGTTTTTAGGTTGTGAGGGATGAACCGATCAAAGACATAAGATAGGTAAAAAGATGTCAGATCAACTGGGCTATGGGGTCGAAAAGGTCAAGAAAGCTTTCAGGTGGTGATACAAGGTTGTTGAAGGGCCGATTTGATTCGAGGTAAAATGGATCTTTGGGAAAAATGGAGTGAGATGGACATTAAACTTGTGAAGAACAAAGGATTTCAAACATAACTAGTTTAATATCTGACATAAACATGGTAGGGAAAGCCATTAATAATGAGAAATGTAACTGTAAACTGATCAATGCATAGAAATAAACATTCAAGCCATGCATAGAGATATATGACTCTCTAACTTTAGGAAATGGCTATCAGACTTTGGGGAAATACATTTAAGACAAACAAACAACTCAAATCACTATGAAGGAATGCCTAAACATAATATTCCAAGCTATTGGGAACTTTGAAGCAAGATTGCATAGTTTTAGGCAAAGGGAAAGATCAGTACAAGAGCTCCTTGGATCAACAAATGACAATCTAATCAATCAAAGAGAGGTTTCAGAGGTGGAGCTATGGCTAGCCATGAGTAAGCAGGGCATACCGTGAATCATACTTAGCATGCATAAAACCATAAAGGAAACAAGAAAACAATATTCTTGAGTTATTAAAGAGCAATCAAGGATTCTTTAATGTGACTAAGAATGAAGAAAACATGGAAGCTATAAAGAAACAGGAAATTTGAGGTGCCTCCAAGGGCATGTCTCAAATCTGTTCTCTACTGTCTTATAGCAAGAAAGAACATGGAATTATGAATGAAAACTAAGAAACAAAACGGAGAGAGAGACACTATACCATTCTACCAAGTCATGGAATCCAACAACAATCCTCTTTCATCATCCAAAAACATCCAAGAAACTATCCAAAAGCATGAGACAAGTGTTTCTTCCAAAGCTTGTATGACCATATATTGCTTCTATTCATCAATTTCAGCCTTGTTTACAATGAAAGCATTTGGAATATATAGGCTAAAGTGAGGAAAACCTCCAAGTTCAACTTGCAATCTCATTGGCCTATCCAAAATATCTGATTTTGTCCTTGAGGCTTTGCAAAGCCCAAGGCACAAAATATCTAATAAAATATCTCAAAAATGCTAAAAAAGGAAAATAAATTGACTTTTCCTAACTAACCATGCACAAAAATAGCTAAACGCACATGAGGAAAAGTCACTTTTGAAAAGTGCATTTTTTACAAAAATACTCAAGAAATACATCAGCAGAAAGTCCCCTGACTTGCTGGCAACTTTTGGAGGCCTTCCTGATGTTTAAACGAGGCCCATGATGGCTCGTTGGAAAGCTCTGAATGTCTATTTTCTGAAAATGTTTAGTTTTATCCCAACTAAACACTGGAAGTCCTCCAAAAATAGACCTGTGTGTAAAAACCCAAAAAATAGGCCTTGCTGATAAAAGGGGCAAAGTGTAGAAAAAGCGAGTATTTTTCACCACTTTGGGGGAGCAAATGATCTTCAAATGATCTGAAAATTGCTGAGTGTATGACCCTGAAATTATGGCATCTAATGATACCATTTTAATCCTATGAGAATGCCCCAAACTGAAATGGAAATGCCCATGAGTTTTAGCCAAAAACCAAAAAATGACAAAAAACCAAAATTCGTCGAATTTCGCCCAATTTTTCCGAGCATGCCCCTCAAGGGTTTTTAGAAACATGCTGTGAAACTGAGGCCAAAATTTGGAGCTTTGAGGTGTCTTTCCTCGATTTTGGTGCCGGGCACCTCCTTTTAGCCTCCTTGAGTTTTTCTTGAGTGACCTTCAATTTCCGCTGGGCAAACTGATTGAGTTTCTTATAATGCCCCGTCATCCTCTGTTGAAGGTCCAAGTCTCTATTTTCCCTCTCCAACTTCTTCTCCAAGTGATCATTAACTCTCTCAAGCCATGCTTCTCGATTGTTCTCTATCTCTTGTGTGAATAATGTAGTGAGAGGGGTAGATTGGAGAAGGGCAACTTCTTCTTCCTTTTGTTTCTCAAGGGCCTTTTTGAGCCCCATGGTTCTTGGCCTCTTTCGCCTGGGCTGATCTTCATCTTCACTCTCATCGAACTCACCCATGAGTTCTTCCAATCTCACTTGGGCTTTGGAGGCATCCTTTTTGTATTTGATTGCCCGTGTCTCATATACTGCCATATGGACACTCATCTGTTTGTTTTGAACTTGCAAAAAGTGATTGAAGTTTCTAGCCCTCTCAAGATCAGTCCTCAAAGCATCAATTTGGTTTTCTCTATTGATCAAGAGATTTTTTAGGATCTGGGCTTCATTGTCACTATCATCGCTTTGGATTTGAATCATGTCAAATTCCCTTTCCTTTTCATGACTACTTTCTTCTTTCTCCTTTCCTTTTCTTTGGGTGGCTCTTTTAGTCTTCCTCCTCTTGAGAAATTCAACAATGGGCTTCTTGGGAAATTTTCCCTTGCTTCGGAGGGCCCTAGTAACATTTGGAGTAACAACTCCAGGCACCCTTTTCCTTGATGTCTGGGGCTTGACCACTTTCAGAGAAGAGAGCATGGCCCCTTTCCTAGGAGAGGCAGCTAGCACATGCTCCATTGGCTCTTTACCCTTGCTAATTTGCTCCTCATTCTTTCCACTATCTTGGATTTCTTCATAGATGCCTTGAATGTCCTTTCGAATTTATTTTTGAGGGCTGTCCTCCTCACTGTGTTGCATCTCTTCATCATGCTGCTGTTATTTTTTATGAGGCTGTTGTTCTTTTTCTTGAAGCTGTTTTTCATCATCATGAGGCTGCTGTTCATCATGCTATGGCTGTCTCTGTTCATCATGCTATACTTGTTCATCATGCCCTTCTTAATCAAGAGGCTGCTCACCATCACTATGCTGCGCTTGTTCATCATCATGCTCCTCTTCATCATGCCCAGGAGTCTACTGTTTATCATGATGTTCCTCTTCATCATGCCCTTCTTCCCCTTGCTGTTCTGCCTCACTTTGTTCTTCTTCCCCTTGCTACCCTGTTTCATCATGATGCTGCTCATCATCACCTTCCTCTTCTTGCTCATGCTCTTCTTCCTCATCATGCTCTTTTTCTTGTTCAAATAGAAACTTGAGCTTCTTGGGAATAGGCTTGCTTGAAGAAGGCGAAGGATGGTGAGTGGAAGGTGAAGGAGATGTATGAAATGAAGGGACAGTGGCGAAATCTGAATGTGTGATGAAAGTATCCCAAGAGACTTCCTTCTTCTCAAGTTGATGAAGAATGATAACCTTGATGAGGGAGTGATGGAAGAGGCAGGCTGTCTGCTGAGAAGGAGGCTTTTTCTGAACAGTGGAGGCCATTTTCTCAATACTTCTATGTAGGAAGAAAGGGAGATTTAACAATTTGGCCCTCGTGAAATGCATGAGCAATCGGATATGATAGGCATAGACTCGGGAGAATATTCCCTCGCAAGTGAAGTATTTCATGATTATCTTCATGAGGGGGGTGTAACTAGTCAATAGATATGAGAGGGGAAAAATGGATGGGCATGAATCTCTATGCTCAGGCTTCAGAAAAGGCTTGTATTCTTCTGAGTCTAGGTGGATTTTTTTAAACCACTTCTCCCCGACATAAGGTATTTTGGTGGCCTTGGAAATGGACCTTGGAGAGAATTTGAAATCTAGGCCTGCCAGCTGAAAGTGCTTCTCTTGAAACCTCAAAGCACAAAGATGTGTCAAAGGGGAATCGCTCTTCACCTCTTGCACTCTTTGACAAAAATCTAGACACCCAACCTCATGGAAGTTAAAAAGGACTGATGGATGAGCATTTACTTCTTCCATGGAAACAGGCTCAAATCTCCTGTGAAGGCCACTCCTACTGTCTTTCCTGGGAGGCATTTTGTTTTGAATGTTCTTTGCAAAACCAAGCTGTCTCAAATCACGTTTGGAATGTTTTTCTCAACTACACTTCTGTCCTCCTTGTTAGTCACTGTTTGACCAAGGAAAATTGCTTCAAATGCTGTGTGAAATAGTCTCCCAACACCAACTTTGTGCTCCTTCTAAATCACTGATTTGTCCTCTTTTATGCCAAACAACAAGTTTTTGTCAAATGAAAAGCAAACAGTCAATTGCTTACTGTGCTTGGGCAAGGTAATTTGAAAAGAGGTATTTGTGGCCTTTTTGTTAGAACATAGATCTCCTTGTGTTTTGAGAGAAACAAAACAACCTTGTATTTAGATAAAAACAAAATCACCCTCCCCAACAACACTTTTCTGCTATTCACTGTTTCTTATACACAGGTAGACAAAAACACCCTCAAATTGATTCAAAGGATCTTCATAGCATACTCTGTTTTATGGAAATCTGGTGGCTGGACAGAGTTTTCTCTTTCACCATTCAAAGGGACACTTTTGAAGTGACAAGGCTTTCAGACTATGACCACTGTTTTCAAATTATGCTCACTGTTTTCACCTTACAAACACTGTGTTTATCTTACAAACACCGCTTCCACCTTATAACGCTTTTTTCACCTTAGAATTTGCCGACAGAGGTTAGTTTTGTCTTATCACTGTTAGGACACCTTCAGCAACTTGAAAACCTTCTACCACTGTGTTTTTGCATTGAAATTAGGGTTATGGTTTATCACTGTGCTTGAAGGCAGTTTTAGGCCTTTGGAAACTAATGTAAACACACCCTAGCCTTCTACTGTAACAGTCTTTGGCAACACAGTAACAAACCACCTTGCTTTTCTACCAAGAAATTCACTATTCAATCATTGTTTTAGTCTTGAAAGACATGGCATCAATCACCCCTTTAGATTTCGAAATTTATCATGAGGTGATGAAAAATACCTCAAAGATCCTTCATGAGCCTTGATTGATCGTTTGGGGAGCTTTTAAAGCTTCTTTGAAGGTGTTAGGAGGCACGGCATGTTTGTTAGAAAGAACGTCGTGCAACAAAATGTAGTCGGGTCGGGCTTCGGGCGGTGGTGACCGGCGCTACAGGCGCACTGCGCTCCGCTACAGGCACGCCGCGCAGCAGTGTAAAGCCTTTGTATTTTCTCCGCTGAACGCACCGCGCACTTTTCCAGATGCGCCGCACGGGCTTAAAACCTCAGAACACTTCTGCAAATGGCTTGAAATCCCTCATTTCTGCAATGGGCCGCTTGAGATTGTTGTTTGGTTGCTTTGAAATTCGAAAGTGAGGCTTTGCAACGGTCGATCCACCCTTTTATATTTGAAAAAGCCAACGACCTTTTGAAATTTCCTTGTGAGGGTTTTGGAGGCCTTTTGAAAAGGCTTTTGGTTTTGTCAAAACATGAGCAATTGCATTTTCAATTTTATCATTCTAAAACACTATAAAGACTCCTCTTCGAACTATTTCTTTGACAAGATGCTGCGGTCGACTTTTTGAAAGGCAACATAGTGATGGTTCTCGTTGAAGTAAAAAAGGCCTTTTTAAGAAACTACAAACCCCTTCTACTACCTTTTCACTTTTTCTTATTAAAGAAGAATATCTGTCACTTCTGCCTATTGCTAACCCCTTTAAAAGAAAAGCTCTGCTCAAAGACACACCAATGATTTGTGAGGCATTCTTTGCCATTTCTTGCAAGGAGATAAATCACCACTTTAAAACTTATTTTGACAGTTTCTGCTCCTGGTGTTTTGATGATGATCATGCCCACTGTGAAGTTGACTTAACTGTCAGGTGCTCTTTGAGCCTTTCTTTTGACTGTGGGTGAAGAACCTCATTTGTACTCAGATCTTACCCATACCTTTTTATCAAGAAAAAGGCCTTTAAAGACTCTTGGGACTCATATGCAACAACAAGGTCAATTTCACATGTCCATAAAGAGGCTTTTGCCTGTGATAGTGGCATGTTTTATTTGTTTTTAATGTGGTCTGTGAATTTAAAACACTTTCCATATCCATTTTTCACACCTAGTGTCTCTGTGTTGTTTATTTGTAAAGTCCCCTTGAGAAAACAAGGTTTAGGTCACCTTCTTGTCAATTTTTATGAGTTTTTTGAAAAATATCTTCATGAACAGGAAGAGCACACTTTTTTGAATATCAACATCACTTTTTGGCCTATGTCTAACCCATCTCTCAACCTATAAACCTTGAATGGATTTCCACTAATTTCAACTCTGTTTTTTGAAGGAAAACAATGGCTAGATTTCATGCCTGTTGATCAAGGAGAAAATCTCTGGAAATTTTTTGATGAAATCACATAACTTAGCAGGATTTTTTCATTTTGGCTTCAGATTTCCTTTGAAGGAAAACTCTGATAGAAGAAAAATCAAACCTCTTGGATTATCACAGTACCACTACTTTCCTTCTGTTTTGAACACCATTTTTCTATCCCTAAACCTTCAGTAGCTTTCTTACTACACTTAAAACCCTGCCTCTGTTCCTGGCCCTCTGCTTATTAGATGAAGGAGGCCTTTATCACAGTGCCACACCCTCTTCTTGTAAAATGAAGGAGGTTTTCTCAGTCTTTAAACCCTCTGCTCATCTATGGAGGAGGTTTTCTCAGTGATGCCATTTCATCAGTTTTCAAATAGTGTTATCTTTCCTTTCACTGCCTATTCATACTTAAGCAAATGAAAATGAAAAAATGACAATATGCCATAAAGGGCATCTCTCTGAGACATGTAATTCTGCTTTTCAAATACCTTTGTGCATCTTCAGACAATCATAGGCAGCCTGGCCAGTATATGTAGAGCATTTCTTGTCATTTATAATTCACTAACCTTTAACTGTGTTTGCAGGAGCTTAATGAAATAACTCTCTGTCCAGTATTTGCATCCCAGGCTCAAAACCACATGAGAAGCATCTGTCTTCTCATGCTGAATTTAATAATTTCTTCTGGAACACTAGTATACTTCTGATCTTTGAAAGAGACATTGAAACACTGTAAGTCTACCTAACATCAATTTAACATGTGGCATATGTATTGCTGAGACATCAAGGCTTGTTAGTGGCGCGACCTAAGGGTACAATCAAGCTTTATTTGCAGAAATAGGAAGGTTATCTAGGACTGGTTGATATTAGACAGAGGTTATTTGGCTTTAGGATGGTTTGCCAAGGGAGAAATGGCTAAAGCGCCACTACCTAACTTAGGGGAGACTTCTTGGACATATTTGGATTATTCTCTTTGGAGCTGATGGAAAAGCTAGTATGGCTGACGCTAGATGGGGCTTGACAATGAGGTTCTATCTTGTCATGGGCTGATTGAAAAGGTTAGGAGGGTAAAAATGTTTATGGGTGTTTTCTAGCTGACAATTTTTACATATTGGAGATCAACTGCTAGAAAACTTGGCTTTACAACTAGTCATCATTACTAAATGAAAAATACTGATGACTAACACATCAAGGAGAAGAAATGATGCACGTGGATGCACCCTCATCCACGACCGCTTTATGGATATTCTTTCCATTAATCCCAACTTGAATGATTAGTGCAAGCTGGTGAGGGAGACGTGGGATGAAATTTTCCAAATCGAAAGTGATAAGGCTAGAATCGGCGGGGTCAACCCCTTCGATAGCAGATAACAAAGCCTTTCGTTGTGATGGAAAAATCTGAAGTACTTCCAATGCAGACATAGCAGATGGCGCCTGAGCCAAATCCTCAACAATACTGTAATGCTGAGTGGCACGGGCATTGGGATTGTAGGAAGACTTTCAGAGTACACCTTTAGAAGGTGGCCGCATGACGGGCTCAATACTAGGCCTTTCAATATGAAGAGGGCCAGAAGTAGGCAGGGGAGGAGTACCATCAATGATTTCCTTCCCTGCTGCTTGACGCGGTTCAATATAATATTTTAATCAGGTAGCAATAGAGATGGGTGCAGGACCGTTCATCATGAAAACCTGAGAGCCAAATGGGGCAGAGGACTGAGTTTTCTCCACCATCTGAGTTTGTTGTGATGGGAATGGTTCTTTAAGAATAGCCGGAGTGCCTTGAGTGCCCTTGAGCAGTCAACTCACCTCGACCCATCGTGGACAGTCCTTGGTGTAATTCTCTTCATCACAAATCAGACAAGGGTACTTCTGTTTGCATTTTGAACCATCATCAGCACTGGGTTTCTGAGAATACCATTTCGGGGTATCGACTTTGGCCTTACCTTTACCGTTCTTCTTACCCTTGGAAGTTTTATCCACCGGATTGGACTGGACGACATTCACTTCTGCGGTTTTACTAGAATTTGGGGGTGGCTGAGAAGCAGTATCATTGGAAGGAGTAGATTTTTGCTTCATAGAATTTTGAGAAGACTTTCGAGAAGTCCAAGACATATAACTTATGATACCGTCAACAGATGGCATCGCCGATGCTTTGGAAGTTCCAGGTCATGGGGCATTGGGAAAGAGTTCATACAATGTGCCAGATTGAGAGTACACAAGATCAAGGTGCTGGGCATGAGCGATGGCTTGTTCCTCAGTAACACATGCCCCCATAGAAATGTCCTTAGCAATCGAAGCAACAAAAGAGGTAGTGAACCAATCAGTAGAAGTTGATCTGAAAACTCAAACTTGATCAAACGACGATGTTGAATCCATTCATGAATATGATCAGAGATATGGGTAGCTTGATCCTGTTTCAAGAAAGTGAGGAGATGTGTCCCAGTTTCATACCGAACTGGTAACTGAAAGTGCATGAGAAATGCCATGGCTAGAGAGTTGAAATCTTGGAAGACGTCGTGGGAGAGTTCAATGTACCACTTGGCAGCGACACCAGTGAGAGTCCTTTGGAAAAGACGTAGTTGAATGGAATCTTCAACCCAAGAGTTAGAGGAACACCAAAGATCGTACATCATAACATGTGCTTGGGGGTCTTCTCTGGACTTGCCTTTGAATTTGGGACAATCGCCAGGGATTTTAGTTAGAACTAGAGGCCAATATGGATTACGAAGGATAGGATCATTCATCAACTTTGACACATCGGGCAGTTCCAACATAGCAAGGAAGGGAAATTGCAGATTGAAAGGAATTGCAGGCCATTGATAAAGACCAGTATTGGGATTCCAACCAGGTTGGGAGAAATTCTTCCCCCATATGTTCTGTCTCAGAGGATTTTGTCCATAGGGGTTATAAGCCTGATAATTCTGCCCATACACTGGTTGAGGACCATGATATTGATTCTGAGCGAACCACTGAGGTCCTGTTTGAGAAACATATGGATTTTGTTGCAGAATGTAAGCAGTGCCTTGAGGTGCATTATATAATACTTGAATTTGACCTTGAGGAATATAAGTAGTGCCTTGAGGCACACTGTATAACACCTGAGATTGACCTTCAGGAATGTAAGGAGTGCCTTGGGGCGCACTGTATACCACCTAAGATTGACCTTGAGGAATGTAAGCAATGCCTTGGGGCGCACTATATACCACTTCAGATTGACCTTGAGGAATGTAAGTGGCGCCCTGAGGCTGAACAGGTTTCCCTTGGGGTGAAGGTTGACCCGGATGCTGTGGTTGAACATGCTATCCTTGCGGAGCAGTTTGGCCTAGATGTTGGGGTTAAACAGGCTGTCCCTGCGGTACAGGTTGGCCTGGATGCTCAGAGCCACCGGGTTGCCCTTTTGGAAGAGGTTGGCTTGATGGTTGGGATGAGCCAGGTTGCCCCTGAAGAAAAGGTTGAACCGGCTGAGTAGTAGAGGTTTGACCTTGTTGTACAAAAGTTGGGCCTTGCTGAACGTAAGGTTGGTTCTGTTGCACAAAAGGTTGTCCCTGTGATGGATATATTTTCCCCTAGGGAACATAAGATGCTCCCTGTTGAACATAAGGTTGACTAATAGGATCGTAGGGTTGTCCTTGTTGGACCGAAGGCTGTCCCTGAAAGGGTTGTCCTGACAGACCATAGGTTGTCCCTGTGGAACATAGTGTTGTCCCTATTGGACCGAAGGTTGTCCCTGAAAGGGTTTTCCTTGTGGACCATAGGGTTGTCTCGGTAGGTATGTGAACTGGTTTGGGTTAATCAAAGGAAAATAGACGGGATTTCCATACTCATCATAATGATGTAGAGGATTAACAGGAGCTTGCAGCTGCTGAGAACCCTTAGGGGTGTAATTCTACTGCTGAATGGCCAACATGTATTGATCATATGTCAAACCTTCAAGAATTGGATCAGAAGAGACATGTGCACTACCAGTAGGTTGGATTCTTGAAACGTGAGGCTGTGATCCACCCACGGCGGGCCCAACGGGTATCGTGGAAGCGATATGAATCGACCGATGAACAGTAGAATATGGCGGCAATGACTGAAACACACTAACAGATGGTGCATATGAAGCCACACAGACAGTGGGCTGGGTTGGGACAGACATAAGAACCGTCGACGTCATGGGAGTCGAGGGTGATGCACCCGATACTATTACAAACATATTTCTGAGGGAGTCGATGTACTTGTACAGATCAGGTTATGATACAATGGTGTAGAACCAGAAATAATCTGATTCAATGAAAAATAACCGAGTGGAAGAGAGGAAGGTTGATCTAAGACATAAGAAAAATTCTCTGGAGGGAGATGATAATCTCCTGTAGAAACATAAATCTCTTCAGTACTGATGGGACTCGAAGAGTACATGCCGGATGAAGCCATGTTATCATTGAAAAGGCGACAAGCAGTGGAAAGTAAAGCAGTGGAAAGTAAAGAAGGCTCCGAAGTAAGAGGAGGGTAGTCTTCTTCATTTTCCAAAACTAGCCCAAGCGTCCGGAGGTTGCGAATTGATATTAAATGGTTCCTCAAGAGGAGATCGGGTAGCAAGAGGTAAGATACTCAGAACAATATAATGCCAATAATTGATAGGCCTAGTAGGCTGAGGTGCCCCAAAGAAACTTCAAGAGAAGGATCTCCACTAGGAGGTAATGAAGGGGACGACGAAACTGGTGGTTCCACCACCGTGACTTTGTCTAAAAAACAGGAGAGAAGCGAGATGACCAATTCGAGGCTTCAAGGCCAAATACTAAGGAATTACTTAAGAAAAAGCCAAGAAGATATCTTTAATGGGCGTATGATCATAGGCAATTGATTTTATGACACTGAAACAAAAATCTGCCTTTTCATATTTTAAGAGTCAAGAAAAATGCGAAAGGTGACTCTAGTCACTTTCAGGTTGAACGAGCGCGAAAACACAAGTGCTCGATGATCTTTTCAATTTTAGAGAGTCACGAAAAGACCAAAATGACTACTTAGGGAATCTACGCAAGAGGGTGTACCAAGCTTCCGTGAACTGCAATATACACCTTGGTGAACAAATGAAAGAGAAATGACCAAGGACTTGACGTACGTTCAGGCAGTCTCCCCTAATGCTGTGTTTGGTATATCACAGTTATAGGGCGACAAACTCCACTTCCTATGGATAAAGGATTGAAACCTATGATGGTCTCCCTTTATATACTCGACGGTACAGGGAGCACAAGTCTGTGCTAATGCTGTCTACTTCCAGATGGTGAACGACAACTACTAGGTTTAATGACGCCGAAACACGTCCCTAGCCTAGACCTCTAAATGTGAGCTTTATGTTTCAATGCTTCCTTAGGTTGATTGAGTTCATTTTAAATTTGATCTTGAATTAATGTTGCAGTTTCAAGGCCTTACCGAATGTAATCTCAAACCCTTAATGCACAACTATATGCGAAAAAAAATCATTCCAATTCGATGAACAACTAACTAAAAGAGGGATAGTAGTTCATAATAAAGAAACAATCAATCGAATACAAGAAGAAATTTTCCTAATGCATCTAAGACAACCAAAGCAGAAAACGAAAATATCTTTCCTTGTTCACTAAAAGCTACTAATGCAAAAGAATGTTTTTCATTTTCAAACTAAGAGAAAGAATGCAAATTTTGTCCTTTGAGATGAATGAAAATCAAAATGCACTGTTACAATAAAATACAAAATAGACACTAGTTTCTAGCAATTCGAATGAAACGATCTAAAACAAAGAGATCAATCCAACACGAACATCAAACACACTCAAAACAAAGATGCATTCCTTCAAGCAAAAAGTGGGCTTTCAAACCAATTCAATGAGCAACGTAATCTATGCTCAAGGTGATAGATGGAGAGCTAAACGAACACCAATATGACCATTCAACGATCTAATGACATGTAGACCGAAAGAAAATATAAGAAAATCAGTCAACAAGTTGAAAAAGATAAAGACCAAACTGACTCAAACTCAACTCAGAAGGTTCAATGAGGAGGTAGCTGAACAAGCGGAAAAAGACACCTAGAATCCCTAGGATGACAAACTTCATTGATCAGATAAGGGGAAAAAAACTGAGAAGAACGAGACAAGTGAGTCAAAGCAATTCCAGTGGAACAATTGTAAGAGAAAAATCCAACCTAAAGGAAAGACACACTGATAAAACTTAGGGAAAAGGCCAAAATCCTAACCTATAGGATGCAGTGCATCTGTCAAGTTGTAATATGCGCTAAATAGAGGATGGCGTGCCTGTGAAAAAGGCAACATGCGCCAATCATCGCAATTGTTCATGAAACAGTAGTCCCGAGCCAGAAAACTATGGAAAAGAAAAAAAGCCACTGAGCAAAGGTCATATTTGACACTCTAAGACTAAATATGATGGATGGAAATAGCCAGACACGTAGAAAAAAGCAGAAAAAACAATACGACGACCAAAGTCTAACATCCAAGTAAAACACTAGACGAAAAACGAGAGACGACAAACACACTGATCCCCAGTGGAGTCGCCAACTTGTTGAGCAGGTAAATCCCCTTTGTGGACAGAGGTGATCCCTCTAGCTCTAGAGTGGGTCTAACAACAAGGGAACAAGCTGGACTTCCAGACTCCTAGCTTATAAATGAAAACGAGTTGGAATAGATGACCTACCTTGGTCCAATGCTTTTGTTTTAGTTTGCAGCAATGATCCTCTGATATTTGGCTTCACACGTCACAATCCTTCAGTGATAATGTCCATGTACTTGCATAAGGATCAAGTGAATAGTGACAACATACGAAAACATACTTTCATTTACAACTATTCAATTGGTCAAGGAGAATCAAACATTTTGCATATGATCGAACACAAAATTGGAACCAAAAAGCCAGTCATGTATTAGTGGTAGAGAAAATAAGTTTACAAACTTAATGCCTTGACATTGCAACCTCCTTCGACGGGTTTAGTTAAGCGCATCTCAAGAAGTCGCCGGGGATCAGACTTGGTGAGGCAATGGGCCTAAACTCTCTCTCGAGAATGGATTCCTCTCTACCTTATTCTTCA
Source organism: Pinus albicaulis (assembly GCA_034641835.2). Classification (NCBI taxonomy): domain Eukaryota; kingdom Viridiplantae; phylum Streptophyta; class Pinopsida; order Pinales; family Pinaceae; genus Pinus; species Pinus albicaulis. The sequence continues at coordinate 1,585,923,803 of CM076581.1, forward strand.
CACTAGCTATAGTAAGGACTGTTCAAATAGCTGAAACCATGTGAGAAGGAAGTATTTATAGGAGAGGAGGAGGTGGTTTGGGATCCCTCATAAGGTGGAAGAGAGTTCCTACTCCTTTGGGGATTTGCGCAATTGTAGGAAACAAGAAGCCAAAGGGAGGAGTTCGACGTTATTCAGTCGAAAAAACCATGACGACTCCGCTCACGAAGTGGTTAGGCATGAAAACTTCGTTTCTATTTTAAAAAAATTTCTGAAAACAGCTCAGCGCGGGTGCCCCACTGAGACAGAGCGCTAATGGGCGCGAGTCCCAGTGTTAATTTCTCTATGGGCGCGAGGCCATAACTGCCTACCAGCGCTGACCCAAAATCATATGTTTTTGGGAGCCTTCTTTAGGAATGATCAACAGAGGAAATGTTCTTGACATGCCAAGGGATGCAATGACACTTTTTGCAAGGTATGAAAATACACATAAGTCATTGAAATGGTCCTCCAATATCCGGGATGGGGATTGCAGGGACTGTGACAAAATACCGTGTAACACTAGGGGAGAAACCCATAGACTATTTGAAATTGGATAGATGAAGTTTACATTCAACAATTTTTGCAATTCTTCTTTCACAATTTCCCTAATATTTGGATTCATCCTTCTTTGAGGTTGTCTGATAGGCCTATTGTTTTCCTCAATGTAGATATGGTGTATACAAGTCTCAGGACTAATCCCTTTCATGTCAGTATACTCCCATGCACATGCAGAAGAATGTTTTTGTAATGTTTTGATTAACTCTCCTTGGTGGAAAATTTCCAAGTTTTTGTTTATGTTTAAGGATTTCCCTGGAAATATTTCAACTGTAGAGTTACCAAATTCTTGCATAGAATATAAAGATATATGTATAGATGACAACTATTCAATATTGCATTGTTATTGAAAACTATAATCATCTTCATATTGTAAGGATGTTTGAAAGTTTTCTATTGAATTTAAGATTTGAATTTCTTCACTAATATGAGAAATAATAAAGAGAGGTTGAATCTCACTCTCATCATCTATCCATTATTCATCTCTTATTTCTGTGATTTTTTTTGCTGGAGGATATAGAGTGAATTTCTTTGTTGAGTTGTCATCAGAAATAAACATATCACCGGATCTACAACTAATGAAAGCTTCTGCTGTAGCTAACCAAGGCCTTCCTAAAATTAATTGATGTCCCCCTAGGTTGTTCTTGGGAGTTAGGATCATGAATTCAACTGGATATTCCCAAGAATCTAAGGACACATATATATCTTCTAATACACCATCTGGTTTAATTACCGATATGTCTGCTGATTGCAGTAATGTTGGTGTATACTGAAGGTTTGGAAGCCTAAGTTGTTCCATATTCTGTTTGCTCATGATGTTTATTGCTGCTCCTATGTATTTGGAATTTCAATGCCATTAATGTGTGCTTTTACAACTGGACTTCCTGGGTCCAAATATTTTTGTATGGCTATTTTTCCCATCATAATGTTAGAAATTTTTCCCACTAACTGAATCCTTTTTATTTATTTTGTTTTCCTTCTTGATTTTTTCGTGCTCAAATCTCTTATTGCTTTGGCTAGAATAGGAATCTCTTTAATGGCCTGTAACATGGGAATTTTGATACATACATTTTTCAATTCATCTAGAAAATCATAATTGGGCAACAAAATTTGTTTTTTTATCCCTTTATCGATTTGTAATCTTTCAGGAAAAGGAGGGTTAGAAACAGATACTGAAGGTTGCTCTATTATAGGAGTTGAGTTTTATTGGATCTTTTTTGTTTTTTTGTTTTGTTTTGTTTTTGTTTTTTTATTTTTATTTTTATTTTTTTTTTAAATTTTTGTTTGTTTGTTTGTTTGTTTTTGTTTGTTTTGTTTTTTTTGTTTTGTTTTGTTTTTTTGTTTTTGTTTTTGTTTTGTTTTGTTTTGTTTTTTTTTAAATTTTGGTTCTGCTGAAGAGATGTCCCTTCTTTCAAACTTTTATTTTGTTGTAGAGAAATTTCTTCATGAAAATAATATTTTTTCTTGAATAACAACATAAGGCTTTTCCCTTTATAATATTATACCAGATCTAAGTTGGAAATTGTTAAGATCTAGTGGGGTAATCATGTAAGCTGAAAAGTTTTGTCCTTCTATGTTATAGGCATTTTGAGTATTTTTGTTGTTTGGGTTTGGTAATGGCTGGGCAGGTAGTTGATTTGTTCTTTGTGGATATGGTAATGATAGTTGTGGATTCTGATTTTGGATTTGGGGTGGTTGATTTTGTTGTGGAAAATGTTGGGGAGGATAGTTTGGATAGGGTTGTGGATACTGGTGATACTGAGAGTATCCGCCATAAGGATTTTGCATCCCTTGTGTCCAAGGTTGAGGCTGGGACCAAGCTTGTTGCCATGATGAATTCCAATTGTTTGGTGGGGGTTGATTATACATTTGGTTATTACAACCTTGAGTTTATGGCCCCTGCCATGGTCTTCTAGAGAAAAACAAAGAGGATCTATTGAAGATGGAGTTGCTTCTTCTTATTGAAAGACAACCTTAAGACTTGGTATAGAGGGACATTTTTTTGTTTCATGATTTTCTGCACAAGTAATGCAGGTCTCTATGACTTTTACATCAAGAGGACACTCTCTCAAAGCATGTTTATTTCTGCATTTAGAACATAAAATAGTTAAGGCATCAATTTAAGCTTTCTATTTATTTTTTAATTTTAGGGTGTCTATTTTTTCACTGAGACTCCCTAAGATATCTGTCTTAAATTCATCAAGAATATTCCCAATTTCTGCCCTACTCACTGTTCCAGTTGTAGATTTATTTATTCTAGAGAGAATAGGATCCCTTATATTTTTCCTAGTTTTTGATTTTCCTCTTGAGATGAATGCATAATTCAACAATTTCAGTTAATGGTAATTGAGAGATATCTCCTTTTCCCATCATGTTAAGGATATCTATCCATTAATCTCTAATGGCTTTCAGTAACAGAGATGTTAAAGTATCTTGATCTAGATTTTCCATCTTAGCTCTCTTGATATTATAATTGAATCTCTCAATTAGATCTTCTAAGTTTTCATCCTCTCTCTACATCATCTTAAATACTTCATCCTTCCTATTAATAGGTGTGCAATAATCTAGATATATTTGAAAAAATGCACTTTTCATTTCATCCCATGTCCTAATAGACTGTGTTATCAAACCCATGAACCATTTTAGAGCTGCACCCTTGAGTGTTGGAGGGAATAGCTTCAATTTTTGAGAGTCTTGTAAGTAGTCATAAGATCTACATAAGACTTCAAATTCAAATAAAAATGTTTCAGGATCCTCAGTCCTTAATCCATGGAAATTGGGAAGGAGAGAAGGTGAAATATTTTTCATTATAAAATTTGTATCCTCATCAACTATAGGAAATCCAACAGAGTTAGGATATCCTCTGCCTCTACCTCTTCCTCTACCACTTCCTCCTCCTCTTAAGGCTTCTCCATTCAGAATTTCTCCATGGCCTTCTTCTTCTGCCATTGTAGATTCTTCAGAGCTAATGTAAGGTTCTAACTGTAGGGTCAATTGTTCTTCCTCTGGTTCTTCTATCAATGGAATATTGAAGAAAGTTTCTTCTTCTTCTTCCTCACTAGGGATTTCTAACTCTTGAGCTAGAATATGTTCTCCTGTAGAGGTGAAAAAGGTTACTCCTTCTGTTGGAGATCTAGGATCTTCTTCTTCTAAGGCTGCTTCAATAGATGATGTTGGAGAATATCCTAGTTAGATTTCAGATCTTAAGACTTCAGGAAGTCTATGCCTTGAGGTGAAAAATGGGATATGAGTTTGAGATGGTGGTGTGGCACTATGTGGTCTTGGTGGGGTGAGTGGAGTTGTAGGAATCAAACTTCTACCTCTAGCTATGAATCTATTCCTAGAGTCTCTTTCTTTATGCATGTCATTATATATATATATAAGAAATAAGGATTCCTAATTTCACTTCCCCAGCAACGGCGCGAAAATGTTTAGTAAATTTGATGTCTCAAATAGCTATCATGAATTATCGACTGAGGTTAGTAATTTGATGAAGTTAGGTGCACTATATGTGCTTAGGTAACCTTGTTCTCTTACTTTGTTGTGTATGTTTATGTTGTTTTAGGGATTTTGTTATCTTATGTCTAGGAAATGAAATCTCTTAATGCTAATGAATAGTCAAATCTAAATGAATTTTAATGATGAAAACTAATTCTTAAAGAATGAAGAAAAGGAAATGTTGTTTTTTTTTCTAAAAAAAGAAATTGAATTACAAACTAGTAATATGAAATCTAAAAGAAGGAAGAAAAGGAAATGTTTATTAACTAATCTAAATTGCATAAAAATGAATCAAACTTTGAATGATGTTAGTAGGCTGGAAAAACGTCTATGAAAAAGTATCTAAATAGTTTAAAACAGAGCATTATTCTAGATCTGATTGCATTCAAATGACAAGATGAAATCATGTCCTATCTTATCCATTGAAAGCTTATAACCTTACGAAAATAGAACACAATTCTAATTTAATTCTATCTTAACTTAATCTATTTCTATTCCATGGATTGAAAACATAAATCCTATCACTAAGAATTGAAATGATAGTGCTGAATTGAAATTGAAAGCAAGTAAAAAGCATGAAATTATGACTGTTGTGTGACCGAATACCCAAATTTGGTCCAATTGGAAAATGACATAGCCACCTTCTTGCGACGACTTAGCGAGCACAAGATTACACAACCAATTGGAAATTTAATCTAAGAAAGAATTCATGAAATTAATCTATAAAGCAGTAGACAATTTAAAATATGAATTGACAGGAAATTAACTATGAAAACAATCCAAATTTAACTATGAAATTGACAAGAACATAAATAACAAATTAACAGGAAATGAAATAAGGAAATTCAAACTATAAAACAACTAAACCTCCTTTCCGTGCAGGGGCTCTTTGTAACAGAATGAGTTGAAAATCTAATGGACTACGTGCACATCAAAGGATCTAGAACTGGTCTTCTTATTATCAAAAACAAATTTTCAAAGGCATACACTGAATTATCAAAATTAGGACTATTTCTGGTTTCAAAACGACCGGTATTTAAACAAGTTTCGGATTCAACTGTTTGAGGCGTTTCCGCTTACATATAAAAATTAGAATTGAAATTGAGAAGCATGAACAGAAGCAAATTATTAGTGGTTGTCTCTTGATTTGCTACGTCAGATAAATCGAGAGTATCTCGTTCACAAATCACACTCCTTGACCGACCTTGACCGCGAGCATAAACACGTTTTATTTTCAAATTCGAACAAGTGGATGGGATACAATCCATGTGTGGATCATTCATGAGATACCCATGTGACCCATTCCCTTATTTGCTTCTCAAAATCTGTCAAACCATAACAGTAGCTGCAGAAACAACGATTAACTGCAGAATTGCACACATTTTGATCTAGCTACAGAAATTCATTCAAATAACAAGAAACATCATCTGGTATGGAATATGTCAATTATCATTGATTGGAGTCATGAATTTGTGGAAAAGGAAGGAAGAAATGATAAAAAAAGGGTGTCAAAGCAAGAACGATTTTGAGGTTCAACACCTTTAAATCCCCAGGGGAGACATTATTGCCATTCTTTGTACAATTCTATGTTATTCTAATAGAAAGACTCTGTTGTTCTCATCTTTTTATGCTTGTCTTGTGATCGTATGTTTGAAGGTTTTCCATTTTTTGTCAAAGGAGGTAGGCCCTGCTCCTTATCCTGGTACTATTAGATAGCATTAGCAAGTAGATTAGTCTTTTCATTTGCAACTAGTTCATATTGCTGCAATTTAATTTACATTTCCTATAATTATTTTAGTTTTCCTATTGTTGCAACTCATAACTTTCCTTTCCTGCAATATTGTTAATGTTCATCCATTGCAACTTTCGTATTTTCTACTTCTGTAATCACGTTACTCACTAGTTGCTATGACTCCAGGTTACATTTTTCTAAATCTTAATCGTAGGATTAATCACTGGCTAGCGAAATTGCTTTTTTTCAGTCAAGCTAGTTGTTGTTGCAACTCACCTATAATTACTTTTACTATGTTTTTGACGATAGGAATTGTGTTGTGGTTAATTTTTATTTTTAGTTTATTTGTCCATCATACTTTGGATTCCAGGCGCGTGCCATTGCATCCTTGTTACAAGCAATTGAGAATACCTTTACACTAGTGTCGAGTAATTTAATTATTGGTTAAATTACTTACATTAAATCATCAATCCAAGGTTCATAAACTTGTGAAGTACCCTTGCACCATATATGCTAGGCGATAAAATTTTAATTGAAAGAAATATATTCTAATTGCAAGATGAAAATGTTATGTCTTAGAGGCCTAAATCAAATTCAAGGCTTGGAAATTAAAAGAATTCAAAGCAAATTATGCTAGTGTGAAAACTTCAAAATCTATTCTATGGAACAAGAAAATGAAATATTATTCTATTGAAATCTGAAAAACAAAATTACTCTACTATGATTTGAAAGGAAATCTAAACTACTTCACTTGAAAATGAAATCTATTCTATGAAAAATTTAAAACAAACTTAATCTATGTGACTTAAGGGAAATCTAAACTATCAATTCGTGTAAGTAAAGTTGATCTAAAAACAACAAGACTTGGAAATCAAAACTATTTGAGAGTAAAAAAGACAAAGAGAAATGAAATAACAATTCTGAAAGCCTTAAAAATTTTGTTGAAAATTGGTAAGTTAGGGATGAATTTCCTTATCTAAAATCTCATTTCTCGCAATTCTGGAGTGACTTTATAAAAATAGAAAGTCATGTCTAGCATCTGAAGTATGAATTTTAATTAATAGTAAATAACCTTGCATCAATTGGTAATCAAGCACAATTGATGGAAAATCGCTCAACTTATCATTAATCAATCTTAATAGTTCAATCTTGACTTAATCATCAATATTATTATTATTATTATTATTACTATTATCCTTTATGATACTATTATACTATTATTAAAAGGAAATTCATGCCTCTCAATCATGGCACTCAATCATGTCATATATAAATCCACTCAATTAATGCATATGTTACTATTTCTCACTTAATGGATACACTACACTCTCTCTTACACACTCATTATGTTAGCACCAAGTTTGTACCTTTCCTAAAGGTCCAAAGGTTATGATTATCAGTTCATTGTGCAAGGGGTTATGTAATGGCCTATGAACTTTTTTTTATCGAAGGGTGACATAAAGCTTATAAATATTTCAAAATATTTTATTTAACTTATATCTAAGCTTTCCCTAAGGTTTGCAGCAAATTGGAGCCTATCAAATGCCTACAGTTATTTCTATGAAAATATTTCGTAGTGCACTACGAAATTTTGAAAATATGAGTTTCCAAACTGCTTTTCAAGTTCCCAAACCATTTTTCAAGAATATATACCCTTATTAAACCTTGACATTGCATTTGGAAGAATTTCAATCTTAAGAGAGGGATTTTAAATTAAACCCTAAAACGACAATTTGCCCTAAAATGGCAGTTTCTAGCATTTTTCTTGTTTTAGTCACTATGTTCAAACACATATTTCAGATAGGTGGTGATGAATTTCAAAAAACAAAAGAGGTTTTTGTTGGCAACAAGATGATTTACAAAAATATATTTCAGATGTTACCCAGGCATCATGGTTTGGAAATTATAGAGGAAATTTTGAGGCCTATTTTTCCAGATTTTGTAATTATGTTATTTTCCTGTTTTAACCACTATTTTCAAATGTCGTTTCTGAACATATGGAGATGAATTTGTAAAAAAAAAAGAGATCGTTTTTGGTAACATACCAATTAAAAAAAAATCCTCTCTTAGTTTTTACCCAGATAGCATGGTTTTAAGGATATGAAGGAATATTCACAACCTATTTTTCAGGATTTAAATATTTAATTATTTCTTGTTTTGGTCATCCTCTTTAGGCACGGTTTTTGAGAATATGAAGATAATTTTTCTAAATATGAAAGAGGTTTTTGTGGGGAATGATATTATTTAAAAAATCTTTCTTTTTGTTTTTGTTTTTTTTGTTTGTTTCATTTTTTACACATATAGCATCATCTGGGAGATCCGAATGCCTCTTTAAAGGATATTTTTCAATAAAAACTCCAGATTTTTCAAAATTCTATCTCCTATAAAAATGCCAAGTCAACAACTGAAGGCCACCTCATTAAATTTGACTTGGGGATCAGACTAAAGACAGGTGAAGAAGTTTTTAAGATCGATTTCTTTTGGATCTTGATGGTTATTGTAATTAATACTTTCCCAAACATTGTGGACCTCAGATTTATGTATTTTTCCTATATAATGAATGAAAACGAAGGAAGAAGGGTTGGAATTTGAAACAAAGTATTCTTTTGCTCTGCGTGTGATAAAATTATTCATCTTTTCAAGTGCCATGCATAATAGGATATTATGTTCACGATACAAAGATTCGTGTGATGGTATGCCCCTTCAGTTTTTCTCATATGGTAGTTTCCTTTCTATGTGATGTCATTTATCTTCTTTCTTATGATGTTTAATTATGATTATGTAACAAAATCCATTAGTTTAATGCTTTGGTTCATGTGATTTAGACATATGCACTATTTCTATTAAAGCTTGTAGGAGTCATGTTTTATGCCTTTCTATAATGGATTGTTTTCTCATTCCACTACCATCTAGATGATGTTTGATATGTCTACAATTTTCCATCTATCCTACCTCTGTCCCTCTTGATTCATCCAGTCAAGATCTTGGTAGCTACATATGAAACTTGATTTGTCGACTCCATTGCCCAATTAATTAATTTCTTCATACCAACCACCACACTAAAAATCCAAAAACCCAACTGAAGATCTAGATAATTTGAAGACATAACGAGTTGCTAAACTTAGTGATTAGGTTATTAGAGAGAGAACTCTCTAGATTGAAGGGGATAGACTTCAATCTACATGATTGGTTTGAAAAGGTTACCTTAGGAAGTTCCCTGTTACAACCAATAAAATTTCTAAGTGATAACACATTAAAATCATGGTATATTCCTCTTACACACTCATTAAAGCATGTCATAAATATTCCTCTTCCACACTCTTTAAGCATATGTTACATTCTCTCCTCTATGGCTAAGTTTCTAAGGCATGCGTTGATCTCCTTTATGGCATAAGTTACTAAGCCATGCATAACTCGTTAATGGCATGAGTTACAAAGGCATGTGTACCTCCTTAATGGCATGAGTTACAAAGGCATGTGTTGATCTCCTTTATTGAATAAGTTACTAATACATGCATACCTCATTAATGGCATGAGTTACAAAGGCATGCATACCTCCTTAATGGAATTAGTTACAGAGGCATGTGTACCTCCCTAAATGGAATATGCAACTCCTCCTCAAGGCATGCACATTTCTCTTTCTTTATGAACATAATTTGTTGCTCCTATATATATGTATCTCATGTCATCTCATTCTCACTACTTGTGCATTATGAAAGAAGAATTTGAACTTGAGAGTGAGAGTTGAAGAGACTTGAAGAATATTGTGAGAGAGACAAACTCAGAGTGTAAGAGCATAACTTGAAGGTTGATTCACTGTTTACATTAGCTACTACTACCAGTGATCTTCATGCTACAACTTGTTCAGATTTGGGTGAACTTATTCTCTTGATCTCTCATTGTACCTTGTATCTCTACTAAACAATTGATATCTAATAGAAGAAGAATCTGGTTGGGTTTTCTGCTTGTGGGTTTTTCCCTGATCATTGGACCTAAATTCTTTTTGTCTTATCTTGTTCTTGGTTGTCTTCAATTATGAATTTGGTTTATGTTCTATCTACAATTTCTTAACTAATATTGCAACAAAAATAAGTTTTGGAATGAGAAATTGTTACAACATAGAACACCAAAATTTAAACATGGTATCAAAGCTTTGGTGAAGACAAGCCCAAGAATATAAGAGTTATCATCCTTATATTTTTTGTTTAAATATCACTTGTTGCTCATATTTTCTGCTAAACTATCACTTACTTATCTTTTTATTTTCTAATGAAATATCACTTGCTACTCCATTTATTTACCGCTGAAATATCACTTGTTGCTCCTTCTTCTTGCTACTAAAATTTGTTTGACTTACTACTTAAAATTGTTTGTTGTTTAAATATGTCTTCTTCTTACTTCAAGAATGAAGAGAATCTAAATGATGCTTCAAATTTTGGTCCATGGAAGGCAAGATTGGATATTACTATTGAAGAACATGATGTATAAGAATAGGCTGAAGGAATAGTAGCAGAACCACCAAAAAATTTGAATGCTTCTATCAAAGCCAGATACAAGAAGGGAGATTAAAATCTAAGAAGATTATCCTCGATTCTCTTAGAGACCAACTCATCACCTATGTCCTAAAGTTGAATAAATCAAACGAAATGCATGACAAGCTGATTGGAAGGTATCAAGAAAATAAATTGAGTCAAATCCTTTCCTTGAAGAATCAAATCAAGAACAATAAGATGAAAAAAGGAGAGACCATTCAATTATAATTCATAAGTGTATATAAAATCAAGGATCAATTGTCAATTGTTGGTGAAATTGTATCTGATAAAGATTTGGTGTTGATTAAGCTTGGAGGTCTTTCTGCAACTTGGAAATTTTTTATCACTACCAGCAACAACATTGATAAATGTCCAAAATTTGATGAGATCCTAGGAAAGTGCAGTCAAGAAGAGGTCCGAATGAATTTTCTAGAGAAAGAATTCTTAAGCACGAAGAGGGTGAACCTACTGCCTTTTATTCCCAAGACAAGAAGAAGAAAGGAAAAAGAGGTCATCACTTTTAAGGAAACCCTGCTCCCTGATCCAATAATAAATAGACATGATAGTAATTTTATAGATAGTAATTAAGATGTTGCACATGTTTAATAGTTGTGGTTTTGGTACTTGTCGATGCATGTAAAAGTAAAGAGTAGTTTTACTTTTGTTTATGCATGTGCAAGGAAGTGTTGTCTTGAAAAGAAGTATAATGCACAAAAGGTCATGAAAGAATAAATTATAGAAATTAAATATTGAAGATAGGGGGATTTTGATTCTCTCACATTATATTTGATGATAAAGGTCATGGGTTTACTGACAATAGTGATTTCAAGAAAGAATCATGACTTTTTCAAAAGATGGAATGATAGGTTTCTAAACTAATATATTTTGCAGCGATCAAAGATGAACTATATCATTGCAAATAATGAAGTCAGTATGTATAATTATTATAACTTGCCTTCACTCTAGGATCATGATTTGAAGATATTTATAAAATCAATGGAAGACCTATCCATGTATTGATTCATGATAATAATCATCAATGTGAACTGTGGCACTGAAGGTTCACTCATCTTCACTACAAAGCATTTCCTCATGTGAGGAAGGTGTTTTCTAGAATGCATGAGATTAGAGTGGGTCATGATGGATTTTTCCAAGGGTGTGCAAGTGGAAAGCATGTAAAGGGACCATTCCTTCAAGTAAAAGAAAAACCAATCAGGTACTTCATCTTGTACATTCTAGTTTATGTGGACCTATGCCTATAACTTCTCTTGGTGGCTACTTGTATTATATAATATTTGTGGATGATTTTTCTCACAAGGCTTGGATTTCATTTTTGAAAAATAAGACTCAACAATTTAACATGTTCAAAGACTTTAAAGTTTTGGTAGAAAAACAAAATAGAAAACATATCAAAATATTAAAATATGATAACAGAGGAGAGTTCACTTCAAATGATTTCATCAACTTCTGCAAAGAAGTTGGAATCAAGAAAGAGACCATCATATGATATAACCTAGAAAAAATGGTGTTTCTGAAAGAAAGAACATGACCATCATGGATGCAGTCAAAGATATGTTGCATGATTAGAAGTTACCAAATTTTCCTTGGGGAGAACTACTAACACTACTGCCTATGTCCAAAAAAGATCTCCACACCAAGCCTTAAACAACAAGACTGCTGAAGAAGTATTCACTAGTGAAAATCATAAAATTGTGCACTTAAGGATCTTTGGTTTCCCTGCCTACTTTCATGTTCCAAAGGAAAAGAGGACCAAGATGGAAGCTTTAGGTAAGAAAGGTACATTTGTTGGTTATTGTGAAAATTCTAAAGCTTACAAAACATATGTGCTTGGTCAAAGTACTATAGAGTTTAGCAGGGATGTAACATTTTATAAATATGCATCTCTTGGAAAGACAAGAGAAACTCCTCCTCCTCCTACTAATGTTGAAAGTCAAAATGATGCCTTGGATGCACAAGAAGACCTTGCGCTTGAGCCTGATCTTCTTGATGAACCCATGGACCCCTTAGATCCTCCTCCATGTGATCCTCTTGCTAGAAAGAGACCATTATGGCTTCATGACACTGTACATGATGCTGATAGATGCCCCTAGAGAAACCTTCAGAGAAAGAAAGAAAGCATGCTATTTCCAGGGATACGTTGTAGCCATGAGTAATATTATTCAGGCCGAACCATGCACTTTTGAAGAAGAGGTGAAAGATAAAGTATGGAAAGATGCAATGGTAAAAGAATATGAGGACATCATACATAATGATGCATGGGAAGTAGTTCCAAGACCTAAAGCTAAGTATGTTGTGACTCTTAAATGGTTGTACGAAATTAAACATGGTGTAGATGGAAGTATTGAAAAATATAAAGCTAGATTTTGTGGCTAGAGATCTCTCTTAGAAAGAGGGAGTAGACTATGATGATATTTTTTCACTTGTTTCTTGATATCCTATCATCCAATCTATTGTGTCTCTAGCTGCTATCTAGGGATGGAATTTTCACCAAATGGATGTGAAATCTGCTTTTCTGTAGGGCTTCCTCAAAGAATAATTACTTGTGTAGAAACAACACAACTTTGAAGTGCATGATAGGAAAACTCATGTGTGTATACTAAAGAAATATCTTTGTATACTGAAGAAATATCTTTATGGATTGAAGTAATAACCAAGATCTTGGTATGAACACATTGATAACTTCTTGATGAAGCTTGGTTTTACCATAAGTAATGTTGATCCAAATCTCTACTTCAAGATGGTCCAAGGTATGCCTTTGGTTTTGGTATTATATGTTGATGACTTATTATTGACTGGTGGAGAACCTCTTATCCTATAGTGTAAGAGGGAGTTATCTTTTGAATTTGAAATGAAATATATTTATTTGATTCACTACTTTCTGGGCCTAGAGGTATGGTAGAAACCTGGTGAGATTTTCTTTGTGAAAGAAAATATGTTGTCAAGATTTTCAAAAGATTTGGTATGAGAGAATGTAAGTCCATGAACACACCAATGGAATTGAATTTCAAAAAGTTTTGTGGTGAATCTACAATACCTGATTTGTTTAATCCTTTGAGTATCAAAGATTCATTGGGGCACTGATGTTCTTAGTCAACATTAAATTGGACATATGTTTTGCGGTCAATACTCTGAGCCAATATATTATTAAGCCATCACATGCACACGGGATTGCTACAAAGCATGTGTTGTGTTACATTTTGTAGCTCATTGACAAATTCCATCGATGGAATGAGATTCTTCTTTTTGAGAGGACCAATTTTTACTATTGAAGCACTCAAATCGGATAAGGGCAAGTGAATTTATGAAGAAAATCCCACATTTTCACATATGGATAGGTCAACCCTAACATGAAATCGATCACCTTTGTAAGCCTATAAATACAAGTGAGCTCAATCTCATTTGGACATCACCAAGAATCTTCTTGTTCTTTTCTTCATTGATTGGTTCGTACAGGTTTGAGGTTGGGTCGACGAAAGTGGTTCACACAAGTCCGAGATTACAGGGTCCAAAGCTTATGCGTGTTTCTAGGGTTTTGGGTCACAATGACAGAATTTCCAAAGGAAAATTTCGACTGCAGTTGCAGGAATAACATGATCAAGGGAAACTATAAGCTCTCAATCACACACATGAACACTTCCTTCATGCGATCTGAAACTAGGGAAGAATTTGACAGTTGATCGCAACTGACCGAAGTTCACTAAAGACAAGAAAAGTTGTCTATGATATATATTGATGCCAAGAACATATTTCTGAATGTTATTTGGTGAATTTTATGCATGATTTTTTATTGGGATCATTGTACTCTCGACTGAACATTTTATGACAATCTAATAAAATAATATTTTTCAAAGGGTTCCCCCCTAGTGGGGTTTTTCCCTGGTCTTTGACCAAATATGGTGTCTCTCGTTGGTGTGTTGATTGTCTTATTCATCATTGTTAACACCAGAAAATCATACACTGCAAAATACATTTAAGGTTTTCTAGTAAAAGGTCTAGATCAAGATTTTTTAGCCGAAGACATCATGGAAATAACACTTTTCCTAAGGTCGTTGACTGAAAATTTGGACCACACACCAGAAGAAAGGAAGAAATGCGTGAACATGCGACTTTTTCTTCAAAAGGTCGAAGGAAAGGTGAACCCAACAATTCTGGACCACTTCCCAAACTTGGGGAGAGGATTCCCTGACATGGCCAGTCAAGGACAACCGACTTGGAGTTGCCCTAAAGATATGCAACCTTCAATGGAATCATCTTGTCCTACTGTTGAGTCACTATTACTCTTGAACTAAGAGAGGGAATACATGTTCAAAATTTTCTATATAAACAAGTAATGGGAAGAGAAAAACATGAGACATTGTTATGCTAGCCAAATTGCTATCAGATCAACACCACATTTGATTGTTGAAGAAAAGGTAGTGAGAGCACTAGCATGTTGGCCATATTTCTTCTTAGAAATCCAACATCTTAGTGAGAGTAGAAGGGTCCACTAGTGGAGAGTCTTCACACTTCTTTTGAGAGAGAGGAGAAGCTTGCAAAGAGACTGAGGAAAGGGACCTCCTTGCCGAGGATTTTGAGCACCATAGCTCAAAGGATTCTTTGAAAGTGTTTTTATTATTCTACCACTAGTAGTCAATAAATCATGGCTTTTTCCATTATTATGTTGACTTGTTGCTCCACTGAGCATTATTTTGTATTTGTATCTTTTGTTTAAGTTTATGTTTGTAGATGCACTATTTCACTATTTGCGATGCTTTGTTTTGTTTAAGTCTGTCCACTAACAACACCAACTATCTCTGTGATCCTTTGTAGGGAAGAACCAACTGTTAAGGAGGTGTTATTTGGTACTCCATTTCCATAAAAAACACTAACACAAAACAGGTGACTCCACTGGTTTCTTTTATTTGTTCTAATGGTTGTTTTGCAAGACCCCCTCTCTGCATAACCACTCTACAAGGCACTCAATACATCTCTAGAATTTTTGCAGAACCTCCCGGACCTGATCTGAGCCTCAAAATTTGATTTTTCATTCTCTGTTCTTGCCCGCACTACTTTTCCTCTGACAGACATGCCGCAACACGTTTGAGTTGGAGATACACGAGCGGTCACCATAAAGCAAAAAAAAAGCACTGCGTTTTCTTTTTCTCAGGTGATTGGCAACCTTTAGTGAATTGCCTACACCAATGCACTTTGTTATTTTCCGTTGAGTTTTCCCGATTGTTGTGTTAACCTTAATTAGTGGAGAAATTAGAGTATTTTTCATTTCATTTTATTTTATTTTTGAAAATACACAACTTAATTAGGGAGAAGAGTAAGTGGTTGAATTCCACATATGTTTTTCAAACTATATTGCTAAAGTTTTATGCAAATCACATAGTTTAATTAGTAAAGGATTAAGTGGTCCATCATCCACAAATATTGTTACTAAACAAAGCTATTTTATCTTTTCAGTAGCTTTGGGACTAGGGACGAGTGTTAGTACAGAAAACAAGTAATCTCTGCTTCCCTTGCACCTTTGGGCGTACCTAGGTTTGCATATGAATGCTTTCTCAAAGCATTTGAGTTGACCATCTCTCTTTAGTTCCATATAGTGTAATAATAATGAGTGTAAGTGGCCCATTATCCACACATCAGTTCTCTTTTCACGCAAGGAACAATAAAAAATTAGTGTAATTAGAGGGATATAGTAAAGGATCATCACATATCCACACCTTATCACACTTTGTATGTTCACTTCGCCACACATTAAGCATTTGTAAGCTTAGTATAATAAGGCATCTAGTTCACAGAGTTTTTTGTAATTAACTTAAATTTTCTTACTAACCCACACCCTAAGAAAAGTATGACAATTAAAAACAACCATAACGTGAACCAAATAAATCTCCCCATAGGGGTCATAAAATAATTAATAGTTAAGGTTAGGACCATTGGGGGTAGACATCCCATAAGCTGCCATGGTAATATTACATCTATGAAACATAAAAGTTGAATTTTAGGGTGCCTAAAATCCTTCAATCATCCCATGAAAAAAAAAAAACCGAGCATAACAAAGACCCAATTCAGAGGGGGTCCATCTTAGGTCTAGTGTGTGTGGTACTCTTTGGGGCTACCCAAACCATCTAGTGCTCAATACTGGTAACTGAGTAAAAATAAATTTCTCCATGTAATTCATCCAATAATTCATCAATCACAGGAATGGGAAATTTATCTTTAATGGTGAGCTTATTGAGCTCCCTATAATCCGGACACATGTGCCATGATCCATCCTTCTTGTGTACCAATACTACGAGAGCAGAGAAAGAACTTTGACTAGGTTGAATTATGCCTGCCTCTAACATTTCTGCAATCATACGTTCAATTTCGCTCTTTTGGAAGTAAGGATATCTATAAGGCCTGATGTTTGGAGGAACACTTCGTGGAATCAAATGAATAGCATGATCATGATCACGAATAGGTGGGAGTCCTTTGGGAGTTTCAAACACCTTGGAATGATTGTCCAAGACTTGTTGGAGATCTGCAGAAATAGATGGTTTTGATGTTGGAACTTCTAGTGAGCATAATTGTGAAATTACGCCTTGTTGTTCTTTCTTTAGAAGCTTTTTCATGACATTAGAGCTTATTATATTTCCCGGCTTCCCTGCAATACCCTGTAATTCGACTTCCTTTCCTTCTGAAAACATTTTCAAGAAAAGTTCTTGAAAATTAAAAGCTACCGTCCCCAAAGATTGTAACCATTGTAATCCTAGTACAACATCAGCACCTCCCATAGGAATGGAAAGCATTGGACTATTCAATACATATTCCCCCATGGTCAGCTTGATATTATGGCATTTTCCAGAGAAATTTATAGTTCCTCCATTTGCAACCATCACTTGACATTCTGGTGCTGGGTATAGGAAACAATTTAATTCCTTGGCTACCTTAAAATGAATAAAATTATGGGTGCTACTTGAATCAATCAACACTATTACCATTTTATTCTTGATATGTCCTTATATCTTGAGAGTCTAAGGAGTGGTAATTCCTACCAGTGCATTACACGATATGGTCAGACTCATTTCTTCCTCTTCTAGGGCTAGTTCCTGGAAAGCAAAAAATGAGTCCACTGGCTCATAGCTAGGAAAAAAATGTGTCATCAAAAAGCAAGCAAGCGCCCTGATACTGGGTGCTTGCCCTGGTACATACATAAAACCAAATCTAGGGTTAAGCCGCTCCCTCTCATTCCCATGGATCGATAGAAACAATAGGAGCCAAAATGGGGCTAGTTATGGTGACCTCCAAAGCTATGCGGCACAATCCTGTACGAGGCACTTGCTTGCGTGCCATCGTTATCTCCACGAAAACGTCGGAAAAATCATAATAGCCCCCAGTGGGCATACCTCTAGTAAAGGATTCCACCCTGCCTCAAGTATCATGAAAGTCATGCAGTTGGGCCTCCACTGCTTCCAATCGAGCCTCTGCTGCCTCAACATGTTCATGCTATCGCTCGACGTCCTCATCTTCTACTACAATTCCACCCTCCCCAAAGGGTCCACCAATCTCTAACTAACGCTCCAACACTGTTCGCACATGCCTAGGATGAGGCCTCACATCTCGTTGTCTCTCGGGCATGGGTGTCACTCCTACAACACCCACGCGTCTCAGATTGTTGGCTACCAAGCAGGTTAACAGTCTTCCCCGAGGCCCCGCATCTGCAAGTAAACAAACATGGTATCATTATCTTCATATAAAACACATATATACTTACATGCAAAAAAATAATGAAATGTGGAAATCACAAATATCATACCTATTGGTCCCCATGCATCACCAGGAGGTATACCCATGTCTGGATCCCCTTGAAAGTCCACACCATGGTATGGAAACTCAGAAATAAACTAAGTGTTGGAGTTAAACCAACCCTCCACAATGACGTTCTAGTAACATCCCGCGACTCCACCACTGACTCATGGTATAACTGACTCGCATCGTCGAATTCGCAGGTCCCTAGGAGGCCCAACAGGCACTGCTAGAAAAGGTCGGAGCATAACCACCCTCTCATACATAATTCTACATAGGATGCTTGCGTAGCAGAAACAATGAAGCACACCCTGCTTCACTTGCATGAGCTGGTACGTCATAACCCTGTAGACAATTCTTGCCTCATTAAAGAAATGGCCTACCTACAATTGTCAAAGGAGCACTATATGAGACCCTGATAACCTGTGCAATGATGTCGATCCCACTAATTGTAAAATCATGGACATAGCAGCTTGCTTTGTCATATCCAAAATAGAGGCTACTATGACCAACCTTTCTTTATAACATTAGGCCCACAGTGGGCCTCACACTCTGCCCATCGACGAATGTACGCATGTCCAGATGGTAGTGGATGAAGTAACGCCTCCGCATGAGGCAAAAACCCAGTAACAAAATAAATATCAATCTGGGCCGATATGGAAAAATCAACCCATCTCACAACCATAACATGTCGGTCATTAGTTCTGCTCCTCTGCGTGCCTAGATTAGGTCAGCGATCGCTGCCTGGTCTGATCCGCCGACATGGGAGTGCCAGGGGGTGTGGAGCCCTCTCCCACCCCTCCTTCTTCATCTGCTGAGGCTTTTCGTTGCCTTCTTTCACAGAAAGGACAGAAACGTGCCCATCCCGAAGTGCCGAAGTTCATCAAAAAGCTTGATGAAATTCCAGAAATTTCACTGCCTGAAGACCAACCGATCAAAATCGCCCTAGCTCTAGTTGACAGAGGTCTCGTGGGGCAATTTATGGGTCGATGGCCAACATCAAAGGCGACTGATGAATGGGTGCAACGAAACTGGAGGCCCCTGCTGCCCAACAACGTGATTAGTTACGCTGTAGGTAGAGGTTTTTTCATTTTCGAATTCACTACCAAGGAGGACCGAGATCTGGTGTTTAGAAACGGCCCTTATTTCATGGGAAATCAAGGCCTCTTCCTGAATAAATGGACCCCCGATTTCGACCCTTCAGTAGATGTCCCAAAGGAGGTTCCTGTTTGGGTCCGTCTCCCCAATCTTCCAATACACTGCTAGAGCTACCAATCCCTGCAAAAGATAGGAAACGTTCTGGGCAGATTCATCGACAAAGCTGATAACAAGGGCCAATACACATGCGCAAGAATCTGCGTGGAAGTTGACTTGGAAGCTGGTCTGCCGGAGGCCATCAAACTTAAAGTTGGAGACTGGCACCACTTCCAGAAGCTTGACTATGAGCAACTGCCCTTTAAGTGCAGAATCTGTCACGAACATGGTCACTTTCAACGGAACTGCCCCAAAGCCCCATCAGGAGACAAGGTGGAAGAAGAAGGATGGAAAGAAATTAAAAAAGGCAAGGTAGTCTCAAAGCCCAATGAGCAGAAAAAATCAGGGCCAATGGGGAAACCCCAGTCCAGTTCCAAGACCATTCCAGATTCAAATGAAGGCCCCTCCTCAGGCGGAAAGGAGGATGTCTCAGAGAACCATGAAGAAACTGAAGATCAGTCGAAGAAAGTGAAAGAAACCGAAGAAGGAACAAACGCTCCTCTAACTGAGGCTGGTCAAGGGGGATTTGAAGGCAATGACCAGCACATTAGCCTTGCCTCTGACTCAGGGGGAGAATCAGAAGAAAGAGACTCCGAATCAGACAGCTCACAAATTACTCCTATCAAATCGACCAGGGGCCGGAAATCCAAGAAGAAACAGAGAGAGGAGAAAACCTATCTGGATGTCCTCCAAGGCTCCCAGAAGACTCTCAAAGGAATGATGAACACCAGATCGGGGCGCAAGCAAAACAGGGCTCCAAAAGGAGCCGATCCTTCCCAATCTAGTAAATAATGAAGTACGTCTCCTGGAACTGCAGAGGATTGGGTAGCAGGCTGAAAGAAGATGCCCTGAAAGACATTGTGAAGTTGCAACACCTGAAATCCTTCTCATCCAGGAGACAAAGCTGGAGGACACACTTCTCCTCCAATCCAGCAAAAAATTTTGGCGCAAAGGCCCCGGTATAGCTGTCAGTGCTAGAGGAGCATCTGGTGGGATTGCCTCTTTCTGGGACAGCTCCAAATATGACCTCTCTCGTGAAGATAGCTGCCATTACTGGATCTTCACTCAGCTCCTCCACAAAGACTCTGGTCAACAAGTAAGTATGTTCAACCTTTATGCTCCAGTATCTCCAACGGAGAAAAAAACTTGTTGGGACTCGCTCCATTCCTTTCTTTTGTTGCACGATCCAGAAAACATCATTATTGCAGGGGATCTAAACGTTACTCTCGCCTCTGAAGAGAAAAAAGGGGGTTCTCCGGTAAGGGACCCAGCTCGAGAATGGGTAGAAGACCTCATGATCGGCTGGGATCTGGAGGACATCAAGCCCTCAGCTGGAAAATACACTTGGACTAACAAAAGGTTGGGTCCCAACCACATAGCTGCTCGATTGGACAGATTCCTCGTCCAAAACTTTTTCCTTACTAATGGACTAATGGCCTCTTCAAAGATCCTTCCTAACTGCACTTCCGATCATAAACCCATCAGTCTCGAGCTCACCGTGGATGGTTTTCTTGGGCCCATTCCCTTTAGATTTAGCTCTTTGTGGCTGCATCAAGAGGGGTTTCAAGAGGTGGTATCTGAAGCCTGGAACCAGCAAGTAATGGGATCCCCTTTCTATGTGTGGGAAGAAAAGTTACGGATTCTTAAGAGAAGGCTCAAGGAGTGGGCTAAATCTTTGAAAACTCCAGCTGCCAAGAGAAAAGAGTCCTTCGAAAATCTTGCTGCCCTTCAATCGACAATGGAGGATTCTGCTGTTACCCAAAGTCTGCTTCAAAAAGAAGTTGAGTTTCAAAAAGCCCTCCATAAAGCTAGTAGGGACGAAGAGGAGTATTGGAGACAAAAATCCAGAAACTTATGGTTACAGGCCGGAGACAAAAACACTAGTTTTTTTCATAAGCATGCCGAAGCTCGCAAGCAATTCAAAAATGTTTCTGAAATCCGCTCCCAAGATACTGTGGTTAAAGATTTTGAAAGCATCAAGAGAGCAGCCTTCTCTTTTTTTAAAGAGCTTTATACAGCGCCTGCTGATACTTCTATTGACCCACAGTCCTATCCGATTGATCTGATCCCCCTCTGTGTCCAAGATCCTGTCAACAATATGCTGTCTGCTCCGATCAGCATGGAAGAGCTCAAGAAAGCCGTGGATTGTATGGAGCCGGATAAGGCACCTGGGCCTGATGGGTTCACAGCAAGGTTTTATCAGTCTTGCTGGTCCATTATCAATAAAGACCTCCTGAGAATGATCAGGAAATCTCAATATTGCACAAAGATTGGTGGCAGTACCAACTCAGCCTTCCTTGCTCTGATTCCGAAAGAGAAAGGAGCTTCAGATTTCAGCAGATTTCGTCCCATTTCGCTGTGTAATACTAGCTATAAACTGATTACCAAAATCATAGCCCTCCGGCTCAAGAATACCCTGCCGGACATCATCCCGGAAAACCAAGGAGGATTCATCAAAGGGAGAAAGATTCTGGATAATATTGTGTTGGTTCAAGAGGCAATTCACTCAAGTTGCCATCGAAAAGAGAAAGGAATGGTGATAAAACTCGATCTGGCCAACGCTTTTGACAGGGTGAGACATGAATTCCTGTTCACTGTTATGAAGAAAATGGGCTTCTCACCATACTTTATAAATTGGGTGAAAGCCTGCATTGCCTCTCCTTGGATTGCGCCGTTGGTGAATGGACGTTCTACTGATTTTTTTCAAGCTTCTAGGGGTTTGAGACAAGGCTGTCCGCTGTCCCCTCTTCTCTATGCTATCCAAGCCTCAGTGCTCAGTTTCCAGTTAGACTTTTGTCAACAAGCCCATGTACTTCCAGGCCTCAGAATGGTGCACAATGTTAAAGATATAAACCATGCCCAATTTGCCGATGATACTCTGCTGCTTGGAGGAGCGAGCATCAACTCGGCCAAATATTTTAAGCAAGAATTGGACATCTATAAAGAAGTCTCAGGCAGCAAGATAAACTATTTAAAAAGTACAATATATGGCTGGAACTGCTCAGTCAAAGATCTGGCTGACATAGCTAGGCTCCTTGAAATGAAAGTTTGCCAGATCTGGGAGTCCTTCAAATATCTTGGAATTCCAATCTTCAAATCCGTTCCTAAAGTGGCCCACTGGATGCCCCTCTTAGACAAGCTTAAGCTCAGAATCCAAGCCTGGGGAGCCTCCTGGCTGAACACTGCTGGGAAAATAACTCTAATGAAATCTGTTCTTACAAGTATGCCTCTGTTTCAGCACTCCATTCTGCTGGCTCCCAAATCCTTCCTCAGCAAAATGGATAGTATCCTGAGGAGATTCCTTTGGGAAGGGGGGAAAAATAATGAAAGAAGACTTCAT
This sequence comes from Pinus albicaulis, assembly GCA_034641835.2. Lineage (NCBI taxonomy): Eukaryota > Viridiplantae > Streptophyta > Pinopsida > Pinales > Pinaceae > Pinus > Pinus albicaulis. Next base: position 1,585,946,532 of record CM076581.1, read on the forward strand.
TTAGTTAATTGGGTCACCATTACGAAACCTTTCCTGGAAGGAGGTCTCCAATTGAGAGATTTGGCTGCACAAAATCTCGCTCTTGGCTCCAAAATTCTGTGGAATATTGTAGCTGGGAAATCTAGCTGGAGTAAGAAAGTCCTGTGGAAGAAATATTTCCATGGCCAGCGTTTGAGATGTTTGGATCAGCCACCAAAATCCTCCAAAGGTTCCCCTGTTTTCAAGCTTTGTCTAGCTGCACTGGAGCATTTCAGATCCGATCTCTACTGGATCCCTGGTAATGGGAAAAAAATCAGAATCTGGGAAGACCAGATTCTTGGAGATCAGCCATTGAATCTCAGTGAAGGCCTAGCAAATATTAAATCTTGGCTGCAGTCCAAAAATATGGAAACCTTATGGGACATATCCACCTGGACGGAGGATTCTGGTAGAATTTGGGTCAGCTGGAACCTGGGAGAGGTCCCTCATCGAATGCAAAATGAAGCTAAGCTACTGCTAGACAAGCTCCAAGGAAAATCCCCTACTTCAGCAAAAGCTCAAGACAAAAGAGGGTGGGGCTCCCATTCTGGCTCTTTCACAGTCTCTGAAGGTTACAAAAGCTTGAGTGCCATTCCTAATGCACCCCCTGACCCAACGCAATGGAAGTTTATTTGGGCCTTCCCATCGCTTCCAAAAATAGACTTCTTCTGCTGGACGATGGCTCACAACAGCATCCTTACTCAAGACAATCTGAGAAAGCGTGGAATGGAAGGGCCTTCCAGATGCCCTTTGTGTAAGTCAGAGGAAGAAACAGCCTCCCACCTGATGTTGCTGTGTCCCTTTGCCAAAGATGTTTGGAAAGGGGTTCTGAATTCAAGAGCTGACAGAATTGAGCTGCCAAATAACATTCCCAATCTCCTTCACGAGTGGATCAAGCTCTCCTCGTTCAACCTCAAAAACAAAAACCTTCTCAAGACCGCTTGGATGTGGATCCCTAAATACATATGCTGGAAGTTATGGTTGGAAAGAAATAATAGATTGTTCAGGGGTGAAAGCTGCACTTCAATCAACATTATTTCCAAAATTAAAGCATTCTTGGGAGAGACTTTGGATACTAATCCGACGCTAAGGAATGAAGCAGTTCTGGACAGTGAAGAGGAGCTCTGGCTGAAGGATATTGCTCCAAATTATAAAATCAATCCTACTATCCTTGTCTCTCCCCACGCTTCTTGGGAAATCAGACTGGAAGAACAGGAGTTTATAAAGTGGCGGGCTGCTTTGGAGGATCATTGTCTATTCTTCGACGGGGCCTCTAAAGGCAACCCTGGGGCTGCGGGTGGGGGTGGAATCCTTCTGAACCCTGATGGTTCCACTCTGCTCAGGTATCATTGGGGCCTAGGATCAGAAACAAACAACAGAGCTGAGGCTCTGGCACTATGGCAGGGGCTCTCTCTGGCACTCAATCGGAACATTCACTCACTGACAGTCTTCGGAGACTCCAAACTCGTCATTCAAGCGCTGAATTCCCACTCGGCACCATCTCAGATCCACTTAGTTCTCATTCTCAAGAAAATTAGGTACATGATGACTAAATTCCGGAAAATATCTTTTTATCATATTCTGAGGCAGCTGAATAACCATGCTGATCTGGAAGCCAATCTTGGCACAGCCTGCAGGCAAAGATCTCTTTCAATTAATTCTGAAGAATCGACCTGCATAATTCCGTAATGATCAGTTCCCCTAGCAACTCTGTACACTCTGCTGAGCTGATTGGATTGCTCTATGTCACAGTATGCCCAGCACTCTGGCAGGCAATTCAAACATCTATGATTACTGACATTTCTATTCAGTTGCAGTGCTCGGGAAGCTCAGTCCATTCTAGATAAGATCTGTTGATATCAAGTTACAGGATTGAGAAAATGGCATGAATGGTTCATTTTTGTGCGCTCTAAAGGGGCCTTCAACACCGGTAAGAGCACCATAGGTGGTAGTGCAGCATTCCTTGTTGGACAGCGGCCGGAATGGTGGCTCTATGGCTGGGCGTTGGTCACTGGCCATCGTTGTTCCATCTTCAGTCCTCCTCGAGCTCGAGACCAGAACAGTGTCAAAGCAAATCTGCTGATTGATTTACTCAGAATCTCACCTCCTCTCAGCGAAGACGGAACAGTGGAATCTTTGCTTTGTAGCATCAGGGCCAGAGCAAAATCCAATCCGGCAATTAGGTAGAAATCCAGTTCCAAATGGCTGAACTGACAAACTGGCATTCTCAAGCTTCGCGTCTCACAGAGCTAGCAAGCTTTCATCCGAATCCAAAGGCGATACCTGCTGAAGTTTCAAAGGGTGAAACCCTGGTTTGTGTAACAGATCTGTAAGGGTCAAACATAGAGAAATGCTCTTGCACGCGGCAGCAGTTTTTCCGCCCTTAATAAAAATAACCGTTAAAGTAAAAAAAAAACATGTCGGTCATTATCCCAGCACCGGATTAAGAATCGCAGGAACCTATCCTGTAACCTCAAGATGAGGTTCTCAATAAATGTTAGGTCCCTATATTACTAGTATAGTCCCTTATTGTTGTTAGTGTAACCCCCTTATTGTTATTATTTTACCCCTGTAACCCCCATATTGTTATTATTGTGCCCTTAAATTATTATTGTTAGGTCGGTTAGGATTACATTGTGGCCCCATGGACTCCTATATATAGAAAGGAGGTTTTTCAATTTGTATCATCCAAGAATTGTTCATTCATGTAATGTATTGGAGGTTTCCCCCTTGAAGTGGATTATTTCTAAGGTGTTGATATCTCTTTTCTTCTATTTTTGGAGCTGGTTTCACAACATTTGGTATTAGAGCTTTGGATTCTAGGGTTTCGCTACTCCAAACTGGTCATCGTGGCATTTTCGCTTTAAATTTTTTTCTATGAAGGTTCAAAAGCTAAAATTTTTATAGTGCGAAGCCAAAATCTTGAGGAACATCTTCGCAATATTTCAGAGCTTGGTTCGAAATATTTTCAGAGATATGATCTGTGGAAGTTAAGGCTTTTTGCAGGCTCCTGAATTTCACATAAAAAGGTCGTCACAGAATTTTCGCTATAAATTTTTTTCTACGAAGCTTCCAAAGCTGAAATTTTTGGAGAGCGAAGCCGAAATCCTGAGGAACATTGTCACAAAATTTCAGAGCTTGGTTCATAATATTTTCGGAGATATGATCTGTGGAAGTTAGGTCTTGTTCAGGCTCCCGAATTTCATCTCAAACAGGTGATCATGGGAAAATATTCATAACTCTCTCTCTGAGCATCGGATTGGAATTCTATAAAAAGTTACTGGAAGTACATAGACTATAGGTTCCTATCTATAAATTTCAGATCTAAATGAGAAAACAATGACACGTGGCAAGTTGTGCAAGTTCTCTCTACTGAACCAGTCCATAATTAGGTCATTGTGGGAGATTGGACATAACTTTTCCTTGAAGAATCCAATTCAAGTCAGAACTGTGGCATTTGAAAGAAGCTTCATAGGACTACTACAGGGCCAAATTTCAGATATTGAGGATCTTCAAGTCTAGATATAAGTCAATTTCAATATCGAGCTCCTCAAAATCAAGTAAAAGATGTGTATTTTTTTCCGAATTGCATAAGTCTTGTTTGAAGAATCAAGTTGAATTGATTCCAAGGGCATATTGTAGAATAGATATCAATATTGGATTCTAAAATGGCCCCTAAAAATAATTCAAAACCCATTAAGCCTTTAGAAGGCTCTACTATGACTCACGAAGACGAAGAATGACAACATGAAATATCAAAATTACAAGAGCAAGTGCAACAAATTTCGCTCTCGCAAAGAGCAACAAAAAATGACATGGAAGTTTTGAAGAAAGGCGTGGAAACTAAGATGGATGGTTTGAAAAAAGGCGTGGAATCTAAGATGGATGGTTTGAAGAATGGCATAGAAGCTAAGATGGATGGCATGGAAGTTGACATGGAATCTAAGATGGATGACATGGAAGCTAAGATGGAAAACATGAAGAATGATCTAAAAGCAGACATGGAAGGTTTGACAAAGCTGATACAAGAAATGTTTCCTAATGGTGAAAATATAGTAGAGGAAACTAATGATGAGAACAAAAAAAATGTTAATCGTGATTTCATAAACTGTAATGTTTGTGGGAAGAACCACCATATTCCAAAAATGGATATGAGGAAGTTTGATGGAAAGGATATTGTAACATGGATACTACAGATTGAGCAATATTTTGATCTCAATAATGTGCAAAACACACAAAAGGTACGCATTGCAACTTTCCATTTAGAACAAAATACGTTTGTATGGTATCGATGGCTAATATCCCATAAAAAAATTGTCACTTGGTCAATTTTTACGAAGGAAATGATAGCACATTCTGAGGATACAAAGAGCAACACTTTATTTAGCCAATTGATAAATCTCAAACAAAAGTGTTCAATGGGGGAGCACATTGAGGACTTCCAAAAATTGAATATAAGGGTAACTGATATTCCAGAGGAACACAGGATTGATCTCTTCATAGGTACTTTAAAGGATAACATCCAACATGAAGTTCACGTTTTGGAACCTGATTCATTGGAGAAGGCATTCAGGTTGGCAAGAAAAATTGAAAGTAAAATTATGGCAACAAGGAAGCCTACCACTCACGTCTATAAAGATGGAAGTGTTGCTACTCGTAGATTTCCACAACCTACAAGGTTGACACCACAACAATTGGAAGAAAAAAGAGCAAAAAAGCTATGCTACAGTTGTGATAGCAAATTCACTAGAGGTCATAAGTGTGCTGAGAAGAAATTATTTCACATAGATTGTGAAGAGGAAGAAGAAAATGAACAAGAATATTCAAAAGAAGAGGATATATACCAGGAACCAGCCCTAGAAGAGGAAGAAATGAGTCCGACCATATCGTGTAATGCACTGGCAGGAATTACCACTCCTCAAAGTCTCAAGATAGAAGGACATATCAAGAAGAAAAAGGTAATAGTGTTGATTGATTCAGGTAGTACCCATAATTTTATTCATTGTAAGGTAGCCAAGGAATTGAATTGTTTCCTATACCCAGCACCAGAATGTCAAGTGATGGTTGCAAATGGAGGAACTATAAATTGCTCTGGAAAATGCCATAATATCAAGCTAACCATGGAGGAATATGTATTGAATAGTCCAATTCTTTCCATTCCTATGGGAGGTGCTGATGTTGTACTAGGAGTACAATGGTTACAATCTTTGGGGACGGTAGCTTTTAATTTTCAAGAAATTTTCTTGAAATTTTTTTCAGAAGGAAAGGAAGTCGAATTACGAGGTATTGCGGGGAAGCCAGGAAGGATAATAAGCTCTAATGTCATGACAAAGCTTCTAAAGAAAGAACAACGAGGTGTAATTGCACAATTATGCTCACTAGAAGTTCCAACATCAAAATCATCTATTTCTACATATCTCCAAAAAGTCTTGGACAATCATTCCAAGGTGTTTGAAACTCCCAAAGGACTCCCACCTATTCGTGATCATGATCATGCTATTCATTTGATTCCAGGAAGTGTTCCTCCAAGCATCAGGCCTTATAGATATCCTTATGTCCAAAAGAGCGAAATTGAACGTATGATTGCAGAAATGTTAGAGGCGGGTATAATTCAACCTAGTCAAAGTTCTTTCTCTACTCTTGTAGTATTGGTACACAAGAAGGATGGATCATGGCGCATGTGTCCGGATTATAGGGAGCTCAATAAGCTCACCATTAAAGATAAATTTCACATTCCTATGATTGATGAATTATTGGATGAATTACATGGAGCAATTTATTTTAGCAAGTTGGATCTTCGTTTAGGATATCATCAAATTAGAGTGAATACTGAAGATATTCCAAAAACAACATTTCGAACTCATGAGGGTCATTATGAATTTTTTGTCATGCCTTTTCGCCTTACCAATGCACCTTCTACATTTCAAGGGTTGATGAATTCCATTTTCAAACCCTTAGAAAATTTGTGCTAGTATTTTTTGATGATATACTTATCTACAACAGGTCTTGGAAGGATCATGTTGAACATGTTGACAGGGTGCTCAAATATTGCAAGAGAAACAATTATATCTGGGTCGTATTGTATCTCACGAGGGTGTTAAGGTAGACCCTAACAAAATTAAAGCCATTAAGGAATGGAAAGTCCCCACAACCATAAAGCAGTTGCGAGGATTTCTCAGGTTAACAGGGTATTATCGCAAGTTTGTTAAGAATTATGGGAGAATAGAAGCACCTCTAACAACATTATTGAAGAAAGATGTATTTTCATGGACTCCTGAAGCAACTAAGGCATTTGAACATCTTAAAGAGATAATGTGCCTAGCATCGGTCTTAGCTACGCTAGACTTCACAAAAACCTTTATTGTGGAATGTGATGCCTCAGGAAATGGATTTGGTGCTGTTTTAATGCAAGAAGGAAGACCCATTACTTTTGAAAGTCGTCTAATCAAAGGAAAGTATTTACAAAAACCTATTTATGAGAAGGAAATGTTAGCAATACTGCATGCACTAAAGAAATGGAGAACTTACCTAATGGGAAGACAATTCAAGGTAAAAACTGATCATGATAGTCTTAAATACTTTTTGGAACAAAGACTATCTTCAGAAGAGTAGCAAAAATGGGTCACAAAGATGTTGGGTTATGAATTTGAAATAATCTACAAAAAGGGAAGCTAAATATTGTTGTAGATGCACTCTCAAGAAAGAATGAAGAGGTGGAAGCATTGCTTTGTGCCATTTATATTATCCAACTAGATTGGATAACCAAAGCAAGAATTGAATGGAAGAAGGACGAAGAAGTGTGGACACTCATTCAAAAGTTGCAGTAAGATCCTAGTACATCTGATACATTTAGTTGGAAAAATGATTCCTTATGGTACAAAGATCGCTTATATCTTTGTAAGAATTCCCAACTAAAACAAAAGATTCTTCTGGAATTGCACACTTCTCCCTTAGGAGGACACTCAGGATTTTTAAAAACTTACCACAGGGTGAAGAAAGAATTTTTTTGGGATGGCCTTAAATCTGATATTCGAAAGTTTGTGGCGGAATGTTTGGTTTGCGAGCAGAATAAAGTGGAAACAATTAAGACCCCAGGACTTCTACAACCTTTATCCATTCCAAGTCAACGTTGGGAGGAGATTTCAATGGATTTTATCACAGGTTTACCTAAGTCCTAAGGAAAGAGTGTCATCATGGTGGTAGTTGATAGACTTACCAAGTATGCACACTTTTGTGCATTATCTCATCCATTTAAAGCAAGTACAGTTGTTACTACATTTATGGACACAATTCAAAAGCTACATTGAAACCCAAGGGTTATTGTGAGCGACAGAGATCCCATTTTTACTGGAAATTTTTGGACGGAGTTATTTTCTTGTTTGGGTACTCAATTAGCTCATAGCTCATCTTATCATCCTCAATCCGATGGTCAAACTGAGATAGTAAATAAATATTTGGAAGGATATCTTTGTTGTTTTGTATCTGATAAACAAACACAATGGGTCAAGTGGTTACCTCTAGCTGAATGGTGGTATAACACTTCCTTCCATACTGCAGCAAAAATGACCCCATTTATGGCACTTTATGGATATCATCCACCATCCATCACATCATCTTTAAGAGAAAATTCGAAGGTTCAAACAGTGGAAGATCACATCGAGCATCAACAAGAAGTTCTCCAACTCTTAAAGGATAACTTGAATTTGGCACAAAATCGAATGAAACAATAGGCATATCAACATCGCAGCGAGAGAAGTTTTGATGTAGGAGACTGGGTATTTTTACGGCTACAACCATACAAACGAATGCCCCTAAAGCAAGCTAAAAAGGATAATAAATTATTGCCAAATTACTATGGTCTGTACAAGGTGTTGCAAAAGATTGATACTATGGCATACAAATTGGAGCTTCCTGCTTCTTCACGAGTGCATCCAGTTTTCTGTGTTTCATGCTTAAAGAAGGTTATAGGTGAAAATCTTCCAGTTCAAACAATATTGCCAGAAATTGATGAGAAAGGAAAAATCATATTGGAACCTGAAGCGGTCACAGAAACAAGAACTCGACAGCTATGAAATCGATCAATTTCAGAGTATCTCGTCAAGTGGAAGAACTTACCCACTGAAGATTATACATGGGAGGATGAGAATTTTATACAGAAGCATCCAGAGCTACTCAAGCATTGAGGACAGCACTTTTTTGAAGGAGAGGGGCATGTTAGGTCCCTATATTACTATTATAGTCCCTTATTGTTGTTTGTGTAACCCCCTTATTGTTATTATTATACCCCTGTAACCCCCATATTGTTATTATTGTGCCCTTAAATTATTATTGTTAGGTCGGCTAGGATTACATTATGGCCCCACTAGGATTACATCATGGCCCCATGGACTCCTATATATAGAAAGGTGGTTTTGTAATTTGTATTATCCAAGAATTTTTCATTCATGTAATGTATTGGAGGCTGCCCCCTCGAAGTGGCTTATTTCTAAGGCATTGATATCTCTTTTCTTCAATTTTTGGAGCTGGTTTCACAAAAATAAACATTAGTAACCCCCACTGAGCCAAGACCTAGCCCACTACTGGATCCTCTGCCACTACAGTACTCAAGGTCATCCAATGTCTCTCCCTCCAAATCATTCTATCATCAAGGATATCAAAAAATCAAATTTTTAGCCACCTAGGCTAGAAAAATAAAAAAATCCTTCATTTTTACTAATGTACACGTTTGGCCTTCATAGGCACACGCATCGCGTATTTGTGTTATGAACAGATACTCGTAGTGCGTGATGACCACCAGAGCCAGTCCTTGCATTTGTGTCTAACAGAGATGCATGAACAATGCGTGGTCGAGTGACCAAGCCACGATGACCCTCAATTGAGCATCGCCGCGACTTGTTGTAACTCAGTCACATTGACAATGCAACTGAGGGGCTCATATGCGCAAAGTCGTTACCTGGACCTCAGGGTTTCATGGGACGACCACACGAATCAAATAGAATCGTCCCCATAACCTTAAAAAGTTAACCCTAAAAGGTCATACATGACACCCCTGTATGGCCTACCTACCCTACAACTATAAAAAAGAAAAAGAAAAAGGGTAGGGCACCATCTCCTACTGTCTCTCACCGTGCGCATCCTGAGTACTCTAGCTAACCACAACGACAAGAAATTCTCTAGAATTAGCCTCTGATCTCTTAAGCTCAGTAGTGCAATGAAATGAAATTTGGCCATTTTGTCCTATATATCACCCTTTTTTCCATTTTTGGGAGTCCATTATAGGATTTCAGGACCTCCGTTCTCAAAACCATGAGAGACACAAGGATCAGTACCACATCATCTTCATCATGGAAATCTCCATTCTAGTTATTACCAAAAATCATTTTTTTGACCCGCCACACACCTCGTACGTCATTTTAGGTGCGTTTTCTCTTGTTTTTTTAACTCATATCATTTAGTCGATCACATATTATTCATATGTTTTAATAATTTGATTTCACTTGAGGTAGGTACATTGCAAGCACCATGCTTCGACCAACACCCCGACAGACAAGTGCAAGAGTAGGTATCATTCATTACTCAACATGATAGGATTCCTTCTAAGCTTCACATATCATGAAATTATTTCTCCAAAGTTCACCCTAGGGTCCATCATATCGACCATGCTTATCACCGCCTCATCTTGCATATGCTAAACAACCATGTCAGTCGATAGATCCTTCCCATTCATGGCTCCCTTCATATTCATAGACGCCCATCCATTATCGGGATCCATGATCACCCACTCCGGCTGGGGAACCACCTCACTTATACTCCTTAAATATCAACCTCATTCTACTTCACTCATCACTTATTAAAACCCCCTCCCGTGCCATCACTAATATTTTACAAACATATCTAGTAGGATGCATTACTGTGTTCCAAATTTGGCCTATCACACCCCCACTTACATAGCCCATTTTTCTCACTTCATCCACCTCATCACTCCCACAATGAGACCAGACAATGGGGCCCCCACCCTCAGCAAAAAAATACCATCCTTGCATCATTATGCAGGCCAACACATGTTTTTTGGGGAGCTCGTCTTTGTGTTTGTACATCCAAACTACATTTACATTATTTTAGCAAGTGTACAAAGATTTTTAGGAAAAAGACTCCCACCCATATTTTTATGTTTCATACCTAGCGAAAGTTTGTAGTCACGCTTGGTTAGGGCTTGCATATTTTTCACCAATCCCTATCATGTCAGTCAAATCATGCTTACACACACCCTGGATGTCCTACCGATTCCAGGGATACCCCTATCAAAAATCGTTTTGACTATCACCACTTGCATTATTGTTCCGACCTCAGGTCAGTTGTCCATAACCATTACTATAGCCATCTCTCATTATCACGCCTACTTAACCCACCATATTACAATCTGCTTCACCAAAAACCTTGATTCTCTGTATCAACATTTTTGGACAATTGATGCTTCTTTCTTGTCGAATTCACCACTCATATTCTAGGATTGAGGTAGTACCTTTGATAGGTTCCCCCTTTAAGGAACATCCTTAGGTGGCACAATGGGAATCAACATTTCCCATTGATGTTATTGATCCCCCTGACATTCGACATCAACACCAATTTTCATGTCAAGGTGGTATCTGTTACACCATTTTTTTGGTCATATAACCTATTATCATTAGATGAACCCAAGTACACCATGTAAGACCAATTTTATCCTAAGTAAAATTTCTTTCACCACATTTGCTTATATTTCATGGTCATATTTAACCCAAAACAAGGATATCAATTAAATAAATCATTATTTATTTAATTATTTCCTAAGAATAAGTTATTTAAATCACTATTTAAATCATATTCTTAGTTAAATTTGACTAAATCACATATAAATAATTAAATAAACCATTATTTATTTAATTATATTCCCCTCATTTCCCTTAAACAACAAATAAATCATTTATTTATTTGTTATTTATAAATAAAGGAATTGACCCAAGTCAAAAACCCTTTTCCCTCCAACAAATATAATATAATATTCCTAAAGGGTGATTCTAGAATTTGATTAATAATATTTTATTCATGCACCAAGTTCTAGAACACCCTAATATTTTGTTATAAATAGAAGGGTTTTCCCCATTCATTAGCCACCTCCATTGCATTAGATCACTCTGGATCTTTTCTTGGTCACCACTTCTATTTTTGCATTGTGAGCTCCCATTGAGTTCTTTGTTTGTTTGTTTGGGTTTTCCACATTAACCAAAGAGAGGAATGTTAGATCTGAAACACTGAGGACTTCCAAGAACCCATCCCATTGAGGAGAACTGGAAAACACCTTTCTTGTTTTCCTCACAGGTGCCCCATTCTTTAATATAATATAAAATTCTTTTAAATACATTGTTCTTGTCTTGTCTATTGGATGCATGGAGCCATATTGTATTTTATCTTCTTAATGTATTTTGTGCTTAGATATGGATTTTTGCAGCAAAATTAAAGATATTTTGCAGCCATAATCGATGTTAGGGCTATTAGTTATGCGTAGCTAAAGTGATCTTTTACGACGAAAGATTCATGCTAACAGTATCATACTTCATAATCGTTGCAACTCTACCATTTAATCGAAGACCCACACATTAATAAGCATCTTATTCAGCAATGCTTATGCCACAATGTAAGGGAGGTTCCAAAATTTGAAGACACATGCATACATAAGCACCTCACTCAAAAAATTTCCTCACCTATACGATGCATGGGGGCACCAGATTCAATCTATTTGTTCAAAGAAAACGCCCTTGAGGGCGTCAACAATTGTCATCACCATCCATCAACATGTCACTTACCATGGTGTGACTAGAAATAACCAATAACTGTTAGATTTTATTAACCATTCATCATAACGAGCATGGGAAATGCCCGCCTCGTATAATTTTTTTAAAATTTTTATCACTCAGGTTTCCTACATAGCATGGTTACCCTTTCTCCTCAGTCAAGGGTTCCCTCTACTCATATCCGAAACAAGTCACTCTCTCTCTCTCTCTCAAAGATGTTACGTAGACTCTCACTCAGAACATAAAAATGTGATGTATTTCGGCTATACACTTGCTCCTAAACTCATACATCAGGGGGAAATTGTTAACACCATAAAATCGTACATTGCAAAAGACATTTAATGTTATCTAGTAAAGGTAAAAATTAATATTTTTCACCTGAAGAAATTGTGGAAATAATAAAAAATAAACTTTTCCTAAGGTCACTGAAGGAAATTTTGGACCGTGCAACAGAAGAAAGGAAGAAATACGTATCCGTGTGACTTTTTCTTTGAAATTTGCGCGGTCGAAGGAAAGGTGAACCCAGTAGTTTGGGAACACTTCCCACACTTGGGGAGAGGATTCCTTGTCATGGCCAGCTAAGAACATCCGACTTGGAGTCACCCTAGAGATATGAAAGCCTGACTGGAATCATCTTGTGCTATTCTTGAGTCACTATCACTATGGGTTCAAAATTTTCTACATAAACAAGCCATGGGAAGAGAAAAACATGAGACATTGTTATGCTGGATAAATGCTATCAGAGCAACACCATAATTCATTGTTGAAGCAAAGGAAGTGAGAGCACTAACATGTTGGCCATATTGCTTCTTAACAATCCAACATCTTAGTGAGAGCAGAAGAGTTCACCATTGGAGAGTCTTCACACTTCTTTTGAGAGAGGGAAGACACTTGCAAAGATACCAAGGAAAGGGACCTCCTTGAGCACCATAGCTCAAAGGATTCTCTGCAAGTGTTTTTAGTATTCTATTGTATTCTTCTACCACCAAAAGTCAATAAATGGAGTATTTATTATGTTGACTTTTTGTTCCATTGAACATTATTTTGTATTTGTCTCTTTTGTTTAAGTTTAAGTTTGTAGATGGATTGTTTTCACTATTTGCATTGCTTTGTTTTGTTTAAGTCTATCCACTAACAACAACAACTATATTTGTAATCCTTTGCAGAGAACAACCAATTGTGAAGGAGGTTTTATTTGGAAATCCATTTCCACAAAAACACTAACACAGTCATTGCATTTATTGTTCTATCTTCAATTACTATTGATTATTGGAATTATTAATTGGTATTGAAAAGATTTCTAATTAAAATATTGAATTGGGCTAAAGTAATTGATACAACATAGAAAAATCTGAAAATTAACATGGCATCAGAGCTAAGGTGAAGGACAAGCCCAAAAAGATACAAGCATTGAAGCAATAATCTTTGGAAAATCGAAGGATCCAATCTAGTTAAGTCAAGATATATTCCTTTGTTAGGTCCCTATATCACTAGTATAGCCCCTTATTATTGTTAGTGTAAACCCCTTATTGTTATTATTGTACCCTTGTAACCCCCATTTTGTTATTATTGTGCCCTTAAATTATTATTGTTAGGTCGGCTAGGATTACATTGTGGCCCACTAGGATTACATTATGGCCCCATGGACTCCTATATATAGAAAGGAGTTTTTGTAAATTGTATCATCCAAGAATTGTTCATTTATGTAATGTATTGGAGGTTGCCCCCTCGAAGTGGCTTATTTCTAAGGCGTTGATATCTTTTTCTTCTATTTTTGGAGCTGGTTACACAACATTTGGTATCAGAGCTTGGGATTCTAGGGTTTCGCTGCTCCAAACAGGTCATCGTGGAATTTTAGCTATAAATTTTTTTCTACGAAGTTTCAGAAGCTGAAATTTTTAGGGTGCGAAGCTGAAATCCTGAGGAATATTGTCTAAAAATTTCAGATCTTGGTTCGTAATAGTTTCAGAGATATCATCTGTGGAAGTTAGGTCTTTTTTCAAGCTCCTAAAAAGGTCATCGTGGAATTTTCACTATAAATTTTTTTCTACGAAGGTTCAGAATCTGAAATTCATATGGTGCGAAGCTGAAATCTTGAGGAAATTCTTCAAAAAATTTCAGATCTTGGTTCGCAATATTTTTGGAGATATGATCTGTGGAAGGTAGTGCTTTGTCAGGCTCCTGAATTTCATCTCAAAGAGGTGATCGTGGGAAAAGTTCAATAAATCTCTCTCTGGGCAGTGGATTTGAGTTCCATAAAAAGTGGTTGTAATTACACGGACTGTAGTTTCTTGGCTATCAATTTCAGAGACAAAGGACGAAACAGTGACACGTGGCAAGTCCTACAAGTTTTCTCTACTGAACTAGTCCAGAATTAGGTCATTGTGGGAGATTGGACACAAATTTGTCTTGGGGAATCCAAATTAGATCAGACCTGTGGAATTTGAAAGAAGCTTCAGAGGGATACTACAGGGCTAAATTTCAGATATTGAAGATTTTCAATTACAGAGATAATTCAATTTCAATATCGAGCTCCTCAAAGCAAGTAAAAGAATAGGTATCAATATTGGATTCTAAAATGGTGCCTAAAAATAATTCAACACCCATTAAGCCTTCAGAAGGCTCTACCATGACTCATGAAGATGAAGAATTGCAAAATGATCTATCAAAATTACAAGAGCAAGTGCAACAAATTTCACTCTCGCAAAGAGCAACAAAAAATGAAATGGAAGTTATGAAGAAAGGTGTGGAAGTGAAGATGGACGGTTTGAAGAAAGGCATGGAAGCTAAGATGGATGGCGTGGAAGTGAAGATGGACGGTTTGAAGAAAGGAGTGTAAGCTAAGATGGATGGCGTGGAAGCTAAGATGGATGGCATGGAGGCTGGCATGGAATCTAAGATGGATGACATGGAAGCTAAGATCGATGAGAAAATAGAAAACATGAAGAATTTTCTAAAAGTAGACATGGAAGGTTTGACAAAGTTGATACAAGAAAGGTTTCCTAATGGTAAAAAGATAGTAGAAGAACCTCATGATGAGAACAAAATAAATGTTAGTTGTGATTTCATAAACTCTAATGTTGGCGGGAAGAACCACCATATTCCAAAGATGGATATGAGGAAGTTTGATGGAAAGGATCCTGTAACATGGATACTACGGATGGAGCAATATTTTGATCTCCATAACGTACAAAACACACAAAAGGTACGCATTGCAACTTTACATTTAGAACAAAATACATTTGTATGGTATCAATGGCTTTGCTCCCGTAAAAAAATTGTCACTTGGTCAATTTTTACGGAGGAAATGATCGCACATTATGAGGATACAAAGAGCAACACCTTCTTTAGCCAATTGATAAATCTCAAACAAAAGGGTTTAGTGGGGCAGCACATTGAGGACTTCCAAAAATTGAATATAAGGGTAACTGATATTCCAGAGGAACACAGGGTTGATCTCTTCATAGGCACTTTAAAGGATAACATCCAACATGAAGTTCGTGTTTTGGAACCTAATTCATTGGAGAAGGCATTCAGGTTGGCAAGAAAAATTGAATGTAAAATTATGGCGACAAGGAAGCCTACCACTCACTTCTATAAAGAAGGAAGTATTGCTACGCCTAGATTTCCACAACCTACAAGGTTGACACCACAACAATTGGAAGAAAAAAGAGCAAAAGGGCTTTGCTACAGTTGTGATAGAAAATACACTAAAGGTCATAAGTGTGCTGAGAAGAAATTATTTTACATAAATTGTGAAGAGGAAGAAGAAAATGAATAAGAAGAGGATATACACCGGGAACCAACCCTAGAAGAGGAAGAAATGAGTCCGACCATATCGTGTAATGCATTGGCAGGAATTACCACTCCTCAAACTCTCAAGATAGAAGGACATATCAAGAAGAAAAAGGTAATAGTGTTGATTGATTCGGGTAGCACCCATAATTTTATTCATTGTAAGGTAGCCAAGGAATTAAATTGTTTCCTATACCCAGCACCAGAATGCCAAGTGATGGTTGCAAATGGAGGAACTATAAATTGCTCTGGGAAATGCCATAATATCAAGCTAACCATGGGGGAATATGTATTGACTAGTCCAATGCTTTCCATTCCTATGGGAGATGCTGATGTTGTACTAGGAGTACAATGGTTACAATCTTTGGGGACGGTAGCTTTTAATTTTCAAGAACTTTTCTTGAAATTTTTTTCAGAAGGAAAGGAAGTCGAATTACGGGGTATTGAAGGGAAGCCGAGAAGGATAATAAGCTCTAATGTCATGACAAAGCTTCTAAAGAAAGAAAAAAGAGGCGTAACTGCACAATTATGCTCACAATTTTGTAAATGGTATCATCCAAGAATTGTTCATTTATGTAATGTATTGGAGGTTGCCCCCTCGAAGTGGCTTATTTCTAAGGCGTTGATACCTTTTTCTTCTATTTTTGGAGCTGGTTACACAACATCCTTCTTTAAGGAAAATTAGAAGTTGGGTGACTCATCTAATTTTGCTGCACAAAAAGTCAGGTTGGAGATCATAGCTAATAATAATGATGTTTTAGACTACATTCAAGGAAATGCACCTGATCCTATGGAGAATGCTTTTGCTGTTGTCAAGAAAAAGCATAAGAAAGGTGAGTCAAAAGCAAAGAAAATTATAGTTGATGGTTTACAAGATAATATACTTGCGTATGTTAGAAATTTGAGAAGGTGTAAATATATGTATGATAAGATAACTGTCATGTATGAAGTCAAATATTTGAATGAAATAATCTCCTTGAAAGATCAACTCAAAGATATGAAGATGAATAAGGGAGAGTTTGTGCATTCCTACATTATGAAGATATATCACCTTAAAGATCAATTACAAAGAGTTGGAGAAAATGTGCCTGACATGGAATTGGTGATCATAACTCTTAGAGGTATACCTCCTATTTGGGAAACCTTCATCAGTACCATAAGCAACAACAATGCTCTCCCATTGTCAGACCTTTGTTTTTTCTTGGTTTATATCACCTTTTATTTGGAAATCCCTCATGTTTTTGTTTAGTTTGAATGGTTATTGTCGTGGTTTTGTGCATTCTTGGAGACGATAAAGTAAGTATTTACTATTTTCCATGATTTCCTTATTTTAACAAGATTTAAATATTAAAAGCATCATTAATAATAGCTTTTGTGTTTACAGGTTTAAGCTTAGTTGATTACATTTTTATGCATATTCCAACATGCCTTGATCCTGCACTCACCTCCTTATACTATGCATAAGATTCCTGCACCAATTGGGATTCCTGCACTCATGAGGATTCACGCATCAGTTTATTTCAAGTTATAGACTATCCACACTCTGAAGGGTTCCTACACTCACATTCCTGCATTAGAGTCAAAGAATGTGTAGACTACTTTAACTATTCAAATTTGGAGAACACTACTTAGCTAGAAGTTTGAATATTAGTTCAGGGAAAATTTTGGAAACACTTGTCGGTAAAACACACACTTAGCTTTCACCACTAGTCGCAGACCAAGAAAAGAGGAGCCATTTACCAAAACAGTCCCTCATGTTCCAGATTCAAGTCCTCTATTTGAAATTTAGTTGAAGCAGAACTAGATCCGACTTTTATCCATGGAAAAATATTACGATTTGTAAATTGTTCCTTCTATATTCGATTGGCTTGTTAATAGCCCATTTTTTAATGTAAAGATCTATCTAAGAGATGACCTTGAGCCTAGGAGGGGAGAGACGGTTCCAATGTAACATTACGCAAGTATAGTCACTATGTGGATCGCTCCCTATGTTTGCTGGAGTCTGATATTTGCTTGCACCATGTAAAGACTAATATTTCAAGATTAATCTAAGCACTTCACACTAGGTTATGTTTAATTATGTTATACATTTTATGATTATAATCTCTGTGTGAACTAAATCATTGAAAAAGGGTGCGAGCTAGATGGGTTTGCTGCTAGACCAGCTCGACACCACTCTGATTTGATGAGATTAGGATATGTTGCAATTCCTTCAGTGAGTATACCAAATTTTTCATTTACTCCGTGGCACGGTGTACTTAATGTTGGATTTGTGGGGTCTCTAAAAATGATTTTCATTCTGATCTCTTTCTACTTTACTTGTGGAAATTGTCACCTAGTATAGAATACATTTGTATGGAAAATGCTAGGTCAGTGATCTATCGTCCTTCCTTTGAATTATGCATATTAGTGCTATGTAAACTTCATAATATTTTGTGATATTTGAATTACTCTTTCTGGTTTATACTTTGGCTTATGAGACTTTGTTTCTCTAGGCGATGGCCATGTGATTCTAATATCCCAATTTTCCAAAGTATATTTTCATCAAACTAGAACTCGAGTATTTGTGTTTCAAAAATATCGCATTGATTTCGAATTGTCACTTTTACCTTAATGATTGTGATGAAGGATTCACAGGGTATTCAATGTCAAGTTGTAGGGGTTGGTGTGCCTTTTATCAATTGAAATTATTCTAGTTCTGAATGATTGCATTGGTTCCAGAACATGCTAAGGGCTTCGGAATTCGATCTGCCTGCACTACTTATTATTATTGGAAGACCTATAAGATTTTGAAACCTGTAGTAATGCATGCATTTTTGATAAATGGTAACTCGTGAATTGACATATTCATTTTTCTTGAAATGCACCACATTTGAATATTCATCTAATGTGTTTCTTGCAAGTGTTATTTATTTCAAAATACATGATAATTTCTACAGTATGAGAGAGAGTGAAAATATTTAAATTATGTCTATTTCATTTGCATAGTAAACACACTTGACAATGTGTGATGATGCTTTTAGTAAGTCAAATTCTAATCTCTTGAAATATCTAGTGCATCAAGGTGGGTTGGATAGAATTAGTGAAAAACTATTATGAGAGTTTTGTGTTTATCTTTCTTAATTTGCTTTGCATGAAGAATGGTTTGGATTGGTATGGAATTTTAATTCCTTTCAAAATTCACTCAGTAAGACAATTTGCCTTTTTTTAGTTGCTTAGTTTGAATTTATAGGCACTGCTTGGCTTCCAGTTAAACAATAGTTAGGATTTACCTTCTGTTTTCTAATAATTAGGATTTCCTTTTGAAAATTGCTAATAACACATGTTTTTTGTTTTGTTTTCCAAATGTTATATTGAGGTTTTCTTTCAGCCGTCGATAAGAAATTGTAGGATTAGTTTTTACATTCTTTCAAGTTTCCTTTGATTGCAGGATTTAAATTAATTGTTGTTTGCAAGTTAGACAAGAATTTGATTTGAAAGTTGCTAGCGGCTATCTCTTTGAATATGTCTCTTTCTTGCACATTTATTTTACAAACTTTAATTTTTAAGGTGCTGTAAGACCCTCCATATTATCCCTGTACTGAAAAAATACACTAGCTGACTTGTTGAGAATATAAAATAGTATTTCGAAGAATATTTCAATGAGGAGTTTTGATGCTGCTATAGAGATATGCAAATCATCCAATGATGAACTCACAAGTGAAAAAATTAGTATTTTTCTTGAACATAAATACAATATTATTAGATATTTGATTTCAATATTATATGATTTGTAGTAAGAACATAATAATTAAACACCGCTAATTTTTTGCGCCAACTGTAGAAATAAGCACTTCCTCGGAAAGTGCCCACTTAGTGGTTTGAAAGTTTGAAAAATTTGCGAGGAAGGTCACTCAACAGAACATTCCCCATTACTTCCAAGAATACTAAAGGCACTTAGGAAATAAATTAAGGAATCAAATCAATCACCAAGCATAGCTCAAAACCCATAATCATTTAATACTTAGGCTAATGCTTGTTATCTTGAGCAAGTTCCTCAACAAATTTATAATCCTGCAATTTCATGGAAAACTTTTAGTCCTCCTCCAATTGAATACCTTACTTCATGGCCACAATGGCCCTCTCCTTGGCCCTCTTCTTCGAGCCATATATCCCCATGTCCTCAAGAATGGTTTGGAGCTTCTTCCCTAGGGAAACCTTTCATGAAAAATCAATTATTTAATCAACAACAAAAATCACAATTTTCACTCAATTCACTACCAATTCATCCTCCTCCATGGTTCCAGCTACCTGTACAACCTTACCCTAATCCATACTCTATCCCTTATCCTAATACATTCCCTAGCCCTAATCCATACCCTAGCCCTAATCTTAACCCTAGTCCACACTCTAATTCAAACCCTAGACCTAGCCCTAATGCAAACCTTAGTTCAAAACCTATCCCAAACCATAGCCCAAACCCTAATCCAAACCAGCAGGTTGCACAACAATTTAAAAAACTTATTCTTCTCGTTGACTCCCCTATTGAGTTTAATAATATATCTTCAAGGTTGGGGGAAGAGGTGAGTTTGGAAACATCTCCTATCACTGTAGAACATTCACCTCAGGAAGAAAATTTGATTCAAAGACCAGTGGAGGAGAAATATTCAATTGGAACATGTTCTAAAATTTTTGTTGAAGCTCAAAACCCTAGTATCTCCCTCAACCATTCTTTTCAATATGAAAATCAAATATTTGAGTATGAATTTGAGGGATTTTTATTTCGTCTTTCACTTGATTCAATATGCCTCCAAGGGAGTGTTCATCAAGTTGTGGAAGATTTGTACGAGTTGGAGAATCATAAATACGTGGATCCCATTGAATCTTGGTTTCAAGCAGTCATCAACACACCTTATTCCCTAATTATTCGACAAATATTGATACCATATCAAATAAAGTAGTTGGTTTCTCATACTCTAGTATGTGTTGAAGTTTATTCTTTAAAATGGAGTGTGAGTATATTTAGCATTTTGTTATGCACATGGTTACGTTGGAAGTACTCCTACACTTGAAGGAGATCTTCCTCTCTCTAAATGAGGGTAGGGTAGTATAAAAGAAATAAATAAAAATGCCATCTGGAATAAAATTGTTATAGAAACACTCTTAAAATTGTAAATCCCTAACGCATAAATATTGAAATTTCTATTATTATGTACTCTTGTGGCAAGTCTTGTTAGAAGTGACTCACTCTTAATGCCTCATTATTTCGTAAAGTCACTATAAATGATGGGTTGGTTCCTCTTCATAATGTTTTGGTCATCCACTAAGTCATTCAAAGGGACTTGTCATTATTATGCTTAATACTTCCATTTATAATCTCAAAACCCTAACCCTATCCTAGTAAGTTGAACAAACTATTATCAAAGAAATATTTTCAAGTTTCTCTTCGAAGGTATTGATGAAAAGCCTCCTAAGGTGGACTACTCCTATAAAAACCTAATGAGCTCTCATGAGAACCATATCATGATTTGTTGAGAATGCAGCAAGATGATGGAGCTTAGTGAAATGAAGTCGCCTTCACTAAGTGGGCCCGCAGGCAAATTCTGGCGCAAAGTCTATTTTTAGACTATGTCTATTTTTAGACATACGGAGCATAATTTGGGAATTCTACTTGGAGATTCTTGAAGTATGCGACATGTCGGTAAAAATAGATGAGACCCTATTTTTAGGACCCAGGCTATTTTTAGACTGATCTCCTAAAAATATGGAAGTCAAATATTATTTACCCTTAATAATATTTTGACTATAAACATCAGTTTACTCTCTTGGCGCACTTCAGTTTGAGTCATGGAGGTGACTCATGCAACTGACACAAGGAAACACGTGGTTCCTAGGGTTTGATGGCATCTTGCATGGTTGGCTTCAGTTAGACTTCAGTGGCAGGAGTTTTGGAGGAGTTAACGGGACAGATAGTGGAGTTGTGTTCTGCTTGTTTTAGTTGAACTAGTTGGGATTAGTTAACTAACTAATCAACTAGATATGAGTGGAGTAAATTAAATAATATTTAATTTACTAAATATTAACTCATTAGTCAACTCAAGAACACTTCAGTTCACTACAGTGCATGATCAGTTCAGTGGAGACCAATGGAAGAGGTAGATGAAAGGGTGAGTAAAGCTATCAGTTGGAGGATTAGTTTTGCATGGGATTTGCATTACACTTGGAGGAATTGTCCATGAAAATTGCGCAGTCAAGCCAAGGGGATTCGAACCTTGGATCTCTTCATATACAGGCCATGATTGCGCAATAGAGGCAAGGCAATTGGCGGGGAGTTTTGAACCTGAGACTTGTTCAAAACTAAGCTAGATTGTGTGTGACTTTATGAGAAAGTACCGAGTACTTGTGAGGAGTATTGTACTTGTTTGGTTACATGATTTCTCCATTATAATATACACAATAGCTGCGGGGTTTTCAGCTATAGGCTTTCCCCATACATACTGAGTTAATGTGTGATTGATTTGATGTGAGATTGCTTCTGTTATTTTCGCATGTGACAATTAATTGTAGAAGAAGGTTATGTGTTATGCATGCAATTCGAAATTGATGTATGATCGGGTTAATCTTCATTGAATAAGTGATTTATTCAGCTAATTTCTACATGGTATCGGAGCAAGATTAATTTTCGAGATCTATTACGGTGATTGCAAACTTATTTTCCTCGGACAGAGTCTGCATGCGGGCCAGGTAGCCTCCGGAATATTCATCCTTCTTTGTAAGGTGAAAGATCTGGTGAATGCCCCTTGCAGTCAATCTCTGATTTGGAAATAATTTGTTTTCAAGTGTAGATCGGAAGCGATAGAGCTTGGAGTTTGGAATTCGAATTTTGCAGAAGGTTGGTTTTCTTTGTGCCAGTGTTGAAGATGTCTTCTTTCAACGGTTTGCGACTCGAATATGCTCTTGAAGGCAGTTCGAATTATGTTGCATGGAAGGATCGCATGGAAGCAGTGTTAGAAGATAATGGTCTGAAGGAGTTCGTGGATGCGGATGTCCCAAAGCCCACCGATGCAGCTTTGGTCGATGCATGGCAAAAGAAGATCGCGAAATGTCGAAGGATCCTGTTGGAGGGCGTCAAGGATCATATTGTATCCAGCCTTCATGGTAAGGCTACTCCATATTTAATGTGGAAAGCTTTGACGGATCTATTCCAGAGTAAGAGTGACCAAAGGAAGCTCGCGCTCAAAGATAAGCTCAGGAACATCAAGATGGAGAAGGGCGACAGTATCGCCAAATACCTCACGAAGTTCACTCAATGCAGAGATGAACTGGGAAGTGTGGGGGTTACTATCGATGAAGAGGACATGGTCGACCTGGCTCTCCTTGGTCTTCCGAAGGCTTGGCACTCATATCAAGACAGTGTCAATGGTCGGGAGAAGCTGCCGGGATGGGAGCGCCTGTGGGCGGATCTCATGCAGGAGGAGATAAGGAGGACTACTCGAGATGGATCTTCATCAAATGGAGCTGATGAAGAAAACTGCGCTTTGGTGTCTAAAGCTAAGAAAGGGAAGGGTAAGAAAACCTCTCATTTTGGAGCTAAGGGCAAGAAGCAGGATATGGCGAAAGTGAAGTGTTTTCACTGCCATGATCACGGACATTATGCTACCAATTGTCCAAAGAAGAAGAAGAACAAGCAAGCTGGAAGATCTGCAGATGGAGAAGCTTTGGCTTCACAGTTCGAGCTTGACTTTTCACTGATTGCATGCTTGGTTTCAAGTGTGATGGGATCGGTGTGGTTCTTGGACAGCGGTGCGTCATTTCATATGACGGCAGATCGGGAGTTGTTCTCAGATCTGGAGGACAAGGATTTGGGTATGCACATCGAGATGGGCGATGACGGTAGATACAGTGCGACTGGTATCGGTACCGTATCCTTTCAGAGGGAGTCTGGTAAACCCTTTGTCTTAAAGGATGTCATGCATGTACCTGGATTGAAGAAGAACCTGATTTCAGTAGCGATGTTGGAGGATAAGGGCTATGATGTGGTCTTCAGCGAAGGAAAAGCTTTCCTGCGCAGTAAGACTACTGGAGAGACCCGGAAGATAGGGGTTCGAACTCAGAACCTTTATCAGTTGCAGGTAGATGACTGCGCAGCTATGGCATGCAAGGCTGGAGATGTGGTGAGCCGAGATGATGAGGGCGAACTATGGCACAGGAGATTGGGCCATCTTCACCATGGAGCTTTGAAGATTCTGCAGCAGATTTCTACTGGACTTCCTAAGGGCACTCTTGCGCAGTCAGATCAGTGCAAGGGGTGTACCTTGGGGAAGTATGTGAAAGCCACCTTCACGAGAAGGATAGTCGCGCCACGACGATCCTTGAGAGAGTTCACATAGACGTGTGTGGTCCTTTCTCAGTTGCTTCGACAGCAAAGCACAAGTATTATGTGATCTTTGTTGATGATTTCTCTCGAAAGTGCTGGATCTTCTTCATGCAGAAGAAGAGCGATACATTCGCGAAGTTCTGTGAGTTTAAAGCACTGGTCGAGAAGGAGTCTGGGAAGAAGGTGATTGCTCTAAGGAGTGATAACGGTGGTGAATTCATCTCGGCTGAATTCAAGGAGTTCTGCAGTGCAGAAGGGATTCGGAGAGAGCTCATCGCACCCCATAACCCATAGCAGAACGGGGTGGCTGAGCGGAAGAACAGAATGATCGTGGGTGCTGCACGGGCGATGTTGCATGATCAGGGCCTACCCCTTCACTTGTGGGCTGAGGCATGCAATACAGCAGTGTATGTGCATAACCGTTGTCCTCACAAGGTTCTTGGCATGAGTACACCAGAGGAGGCTTATTCTGGCAAGAGGCCTGATATTTCCCATTTGCGGATTTTCGGATCTCCCGTCTACATGCATGTGACGAAGGATGCAAGAAGGAAGTTGGATCCAACTGCTGAAGTTGGAATATTTGTGGGGTACACTGATACACCTCACAACTATCGGGTGTATGTGCCAGACAGTCGCAAGACTGTTGTGCGACGGGATATAAAATTCCAGGAGGAGAAAGCCATGCAGTGTTCGCCTGAGAGGGAGCTACACTTGCATGCAGATGAGGAGCTGTTAGTTCCTAAGGAGGAGCTTCCGGATGTGGATCAGCCACAAGAGGAGGTTCAGGAGGTGGAAGAACCCACCCAGGCAGCGCCAACCATCAGAGGGCGCATGCGCACTACAGAAGCTGAGCGACTGGCTCGGGATGCAGAGAAGGTTGTAGGACCACCTACAGCACAGCGCAGACAGAGACAGTCACCGGATCGGTACACGGGATACATGGCTCTTATGAGTCAATGTGTTGTGACAGAGCCATCCTCTTTTGAGGAAGCTGTGGAGGAACCCGCATGGGTTGATGCCATGATCGAAGAATATGATTCGATCATCAGGAACAGTGCATGGGAGATTGTCCCAAGACCGGTTGGGAAATCAGTGGTGGGTTCACGATGGATCTACAAGGTGAAGCAGGCGGCTGACGGGAGTGTGGAGAAGTACAAGGCGAGATTTGTCGCCCGTGGCTTTTCACAGATCGAGGGGATCGATTATGAGGAGACTTTTGCACCTGTCGCAAGGTACTCTTCCATACGGACGATCCTTGCTCTCTCAGCATAGATGGGGTGGCACATTCATCAGATGGATGTGAAGACTGCATTCCTCAATGGAGTTATTGAGGAGGAGGTGTACATAGAGCAGCCTGAAGGTTTTGAGATCTTCAGCAGTGAGTCGCATGTGTGCCGACTCAAGAGAGCACTCTACGGGCTGAAGCAAGCACCTCGTGCTTGGTACACTCGGATAGACAGCTACTTCACCGGGCTTGGATTCTCCAAGAGTGAGGCGGATCCAAACCTGTACCAGATTGTGGTGGAGGGGAAGCTGTTGATCATCGTACTGTATGTAGATGATCCGATTTTGACTGGCGACGAGCAGTTGATACTTTCATGCAAGGAGGATCTTGCACGAGAGTTTGAGATGAAGGACCTGGGCATCCTTCATTATTTCCTGGGATTGGAGATTTGGCAACGCAGTGGAGGACTGTTTGTTTCTCAGGGCAAGTATGCCCGGGAGATTCTGGAGAGGTTCAACATGCAAGGCTGCAAGCCTGTTGATACCCCTCTTCCTGGAGGTTGGAGGAAGGGAGATGCTACTTCGGAGGAGGTAGTGGATGCCACTGCCTATCGACAGTTGGTGGGGTCGTTGATGTATCTGGTCAATACTCGACCCGATATATGCTATGCAGTTAACCAGCTTTCGCAAGCTATGGTTAAGCCTACCAAGCTCTTTGGGAAGGCGGGCAAGCATGTATTGCGCTATATCAGAGGCACATCGGGATATGGTCTATGGTACAGACAGGAGGATGGAGTGAAGCTTTCTGGCTTCACTGATGCAGATTGGGCAGGGAGCCCAACGGACCGGAAGAGCACTTCTAGAGGAGTTTTCAGCATTGGGTCGACAACAGTTTCCTGGTACAGCAGGAAGCAGAGATCCGTGGCACTCAGTTCAACAGAGGCCGAGTACATGGCAGCAAGTTTGGCTACATGCGAGGCTATTTGGATGAGGAAGATCCTCGCAGGTTTGTTCAGGTTGCATTTGGAGCCTACAGTGATCTACTGTGATAACCAGAGCTGCATCAAGCTCTCGGCTAATCCAGTATTTCATGATAGGTCCAAACATATCGACATCAAGTACCATCACATCAGAGATTGTGTTCAGCGGAGGATCATGATGCTTTCATATGTTCCCACGGAGGATCAGGATGCCGACATCCTGACGAAGGCGCTCACCAGGAGCAAGTTCGAATTCCACAGAGGCAGGATAGGGATTGCAGATAATCCATATCTTGCTGAGAGGGAGTGTTGAGAATGCAGCGAGATGATGGAGCTTAGTGAAATGAAGTCGCCTTCACTAAGTGGGCCCGCAGGCAAATTCTGGCGCAAAGTCTATTTTTAGACTATGTCTATTTTTAGACATACTGAGCATAATTTGGGAATTCTACTTGGAGATTCTTAAAGTATGCGACATGTCGGTAAAAATAGATGAGACCCTTATTTTTAGGACCCGGGCTATTTTTAGACTGATCTCCTAAAAATATAGAAGTCAAATATTATTTACCCTTAATAATATTTTGACTATAAACAGCAGTTTACTCTCTTGGCGCACTTCAGTTTGAGTCATGGAGGTGACTCATGCAACTGACACAAGGAATCACGTGGTTCCTAGGGTTTGATGGTATCTTGCATGGTTGGCTTCAGTTAGACTTCAGTGGCAGAAGTTTTGGAGGAGTTAACGGGACAGATAGTGGAGTTGTGTTCTGTTTGTTTTAGTTGAACTAGTTGGGATTAGTTAACTAACTAATCAACTAGATATGAGTGGAGGAATTAAATAATATTTAATTCACTAAATATTAACTCATTAGTCAACTCAAGAACACTTCAGTTCACTACAGTGCATGATCAGTTCAGTGGAGACCAGTGGAAGAGGTAGATGAAAGGGTGAGTAAAGCTATCTGTTGGAGGATCAATTTTGCATGGGATTTGCATTACACTTGGAGGAATTGTCCATGACAATTGCGCAGTCAAGCCAAGGGGATTCGAACCTTGGATCTCTTCATATACAGGCCATGATTGCGCAATAGAGGCAAGGCAGTCAGCAGTGAGTTTTGAACCCGAGACTTGTTCAAAACTCAGTTAGATTGTGTGTGACTTCATGAGAAAGTACTGAGTACT
The DNA here is from genome assembly GCA_034641835.2 of Pinus albicaulis. Classification (NCBI taxonomy): domain Eukaryota; kingdom Viridiplantae; phylum Streptophyta; class Pinopsida; order Pinales; family Pinaceae; genus Pinus; species Pinus albicaulis. Next base: position 1,585,973,915 of record CM076581.1, read on the forward strand.
TGTGAGGAGTATTGTACTTTGTTGGTTACATGATTTCTCCCATTATAATATACACAATAGTTGCGGGGTTTTCAGCTATAGGATTTCCCCATACATACTGAGTTAATGTGTGATTGATTTGATGTGAGATTGCTTCTATATTTCCGCATGTGACAATTAATTGTAGAAGAAGGTTATGTGTTATGCATGCAATTCGAAATTGATGTATGATCGGGTTAATCTTCATTGAATAAGTGATTTATTCAGCTAATTTCTACATGATTAACTCGAGCCTAATGTTTTGTCATTATCTGAGACGCCTTCTTAAAAATGAGTCTTTAGGGTATAAGGACCCACCAATAAAGATTAGTCATTAAAATATTTTTATTCCATTCTGTGCTCTTAAGGAGCATATTTTCCTTACCACCTATTAAGCAACCTATTTAAGGTTGATCATAATCAGAGTTTATTTTAACATAAAAGGATTAATTAAGGGATAAGAGGTCTCATTACAAGACGACCTACCATGATCATGGGACCTAACGAGAATGGCATTACCGCGACTAGTCACCAAGCTAGGGTAATGGATATCAGTTGAAAATATTGAAGAAAAGAGGTCTCATCACAAGTCATCTTGTTCATTCTTGTGAATGGCATTGTGGTTAGCTGGTCACCAAGCTAGGTCATTGACCTTAAGTTAATTTCTAAAATAAAGTAAGTGCTTTTAAATGACTTTGAATCTATATCTAATAGATGGGTCATAGGCATTTCGTGGGGTTAAAAGGAATTCTTGTCGAGGATATAGACGCCTGCTGGCAGCAGGGCCATGCTTGTGGCATTAAAGTTGATCTTACACTATGATTTACTTGGTTGTGTTTGTATTTCCCTAAACTCATTAACATATCTCTCTAATAATGGCTTTAATATCCTTCCAAAATTATGCTTTGAAGTTATGATTTGGAATAATTTGTTTTTTTATGGTCGTGGGACCCTTAGTGCAGGTGATTCACTTTGCCCAGACAAGAGGAGCTTCAACTATATGTTGGATAAGGATAAGATGGCCGTTGTGGGAACGTATTATTTTTTCTATTATTAACACCATGGCTTTCAAATTACATCACTTATATTTATAAAGAGGATATTAAAGTGAAACTTTTGATCAAGGTTTCCCTAAGATACTTGTGGAAATTTTAATAACTCGATATTTTATTCAATAATAACACTATCATTGCAATTTATTATTCCTCTAGCATCCCTTGTGTTATGATTTCTTGAAATCAATCTCAATAAATAAAGAGTCCAAAAGACACTCTGTTTTTAGAACAAGCTCTATCTAGCAAAGGAAATGTTGATTACACAGAGTTGCATTAACATTATTACGAGTGTAAATGCCATGCATAGATGTTTTAATATTTTTTTATTTCAAGGGATCTACAATATAACAATTTATTTTCTTGCATGAGGACATGCAAGATGATCAACATGGGGGGATGACACCAGACCTCTATTTTTTCTTGATTTATATCACCTTTTACTCAGAAATCTCTCATGGTTTTGTTTAGTTTGAATGGCTATTGTCGTGGTTTTGTGCATTCTTTGAGATGTTAAAGTAAGTATTTAATATTTTTCATTATTCCCCTATTTTGACGAGATTTAAATATTAAAAGCATCATTAATACTAGTTTGTGTTTGCAGGTTTAAACTTAGTTGATTACCTTTTTATGCATATGCCAACAGGTCTTGATCCTGCACTCACCTCCTTATACTATGCATCATATTCCTGCACCAATTGGGATTCCCGCAGTCATGAGGATTCCTGCACCAGTGTATTATAAGTTATAGATTTCCCACAATTTGAAGGGTTCCTGCGCCACACATCAAGTTTGTGCACTCACATTCTTGCACTAGAGTCAAAGAATGTGTAGACTACCTTAATTATTCAAATTTGGAGGACATTACTTAGCTGGAAGTTTGAATATCAATTCGGGGATATTTTGGGAAACACTTTTTGGTCAACAACACACTTATTTTTCACCACCAGTCGTAGACTGAGAAAATAGGAGCCATTTACCAAAAAATTCCCTCATGTACCAAATTCATCTCCTCTATTTGAAATTTAGTTGCACCAGAAAAAGATATGACTTTTATCCATGGAAAATTGATACTATTTGTAATCTATTCCTTCTATATTCGATTGGATTTCTAATAGCCTGATTTTAATGTAAAGATTTACATAAATTGAAAGATGGCCTTGAGCCTGGGATGGGAGAGACGGTTCCAATGCAAGATTATGTGGGTATAGTCAATATGTGGATCGTTCCCTCTGTTTGTTGGAGTTTGATCTTTTCCTACACCATGTAAAGACTGAGATTTAAATATTAATCGAAGCACTTCACGCTAGCTTTTGTTTAATTATGTTATATATTTTATGATTATAATATTTGTGTGAACTAAATTGTTGACAAAGGGTGCGAGCTGGCTGGGTTGGCCGCTAGACTAGCTCGATAACACTTTGATTTGATGATTTCTTGAGTAAGTATATTGAATTTTTCATTAACTGTGTGGCATGGTGCGCTTAATGTTGGATTTGTAGGGTCTATTAAAGTGATTTTCATTCTGATCTCTTTCTAATTTACTTACGGAAATTTTCACCAGGTATATAATAAATTTGTATGCCAAATGCTAGGCCAGTGATCTATCATTCTTCCTTTGAATTATGCATATTCATGTTATGTAATCTTGAAAATATTTTTTGCGATTTGAATTTCTTGTTCTAGTTTACACTTGTTGCAAGATAAATACCCTCTGTGGACATAGGTGATATCTCTAGCCCTCGAGTGGGTCTAGCAATGTGAGATACTTTATAATGCAAAGCTCTCTTAACTTACATTCAGAATGTAACAAGGAAAGAGATAGAAGTACCTTTTTCCCAACGCTATGTTCGAATCTGTTGATGATGACCTTGATCCACGATCCTTTTAGGCTCGATCCCTACTATTGATGGCACACGAATACCTGCAGATGTTAAAGAGGTAACAATAAACATAATCCAATTCATAATCATCATAAACATTAGATATCTAACAGATCAAGGAGTACCAAAATATTTGTATAAAAAATTAGACAAATATAGAAAGCAAACATCAAATGTTTTATTGATTAAATATAAAAGGAAGAGTTTACAACCTAGGCCTTGATGTTGGAGGCCTCCTTTGGCAGAAATATAAGTCCTTCACCAAAGCTCTAAATCATTCCTTCTCCCGAACACTTAGGCATTATAACAATGCAAGGATGTAACAGGAACGAGAGTTCGTACTAGCCCAACAATGACCAACCAGGCTAACATTATTGGAAGGAGGGGCATGAATTTATAGGAAGGGAGAAGAGGTTGGGAGCCCATGAAAAGAGGATGTGTTACACATCAATTTTTCACTGTCCCTATACTCCCCGTTCCTTGATCCTGGAGAACCCATACAGTGACCCTTGTGTACTTTCCAAGCATGGAATACATACCCCTGAGCCACACTTTTTCTGCCAATTTATCTCCCTTTAAAACTTTTCTGGAAGATCCCTATAAAAGCCTAGTTTTCAAGGTCGGCGCTTTCTCTCAGTGTCTGACCTGCGCCGATAGCAGATATTTACACAGATACCCATGCCGATAGGCACTATGTCTTAATGTCGGACCCACGCCGATCATCTTTTGTAAAGTTTTTTATATAAAAAGGAAACTTCCATGACTAGAAGCTTCGCGAGGCGGCGAGATGGAAATTTGTTTTGAGGATATGGCCGAGGAATTCACCTTTGGGCTTCTTGTTCCCAAGAAATAGGAACTTCTCCAAAGGATAAGCTATTTTCCCATCATTTGAGGGCCCATAACCTCCTCCTCCATTGTTATATAAGGAGACCTCCTTCAGCTCTACAGCCTTAGTGATGATAGAAAGGAGAAGCTATCATAGCTTTGGGACAATAGTGTAGAGTGTGATGTTTTTGTGTGTTGGGAACATAGTGAGATCTTGGACCTTTGTGTGTGAGGGTGTTGCAAACGTGCTTGTATACGGACCTGCCAAAGGAGAGCCTCAACATCAAGGCTTGGTTGTAAACTCCCCTTGTCTTTATCATAATAAAATGAAACTTATGTTTATCTTCCACTCTTGTTTACATATATAATGAGATTTCTAGCATTCCTTGATCAGTTAGATAGGTTGTAATTGTTTTATCTTTGTCGTGATTTTATGCTTGTCATGGTGTCTTGAATATCTATACAAGTAATCGAACGTTGGTAGCAGCGTCTCTCGAGCTTGAGAAGAGCAACATATCAAGAAGCTTTGAAGGAAGACGAAAACATAGCATCAGGACAAGGTAGATCATCTTCCTTGATTTGGATTTCATTTACAATCTAGGAAGGTAGATGTTAGTATGTTCCCGTAGTTTCTAGACCCACTCTAGGGCTAAAGGGATCATCTCTGTCCGCAGAGAGGATTTACCTTCACAACAAATTGGCGACCCCAGTGGGAAGTTTCCTTTGAGTTTGTCACTTTTTGAGGTCTTTGTCATTTGACGAGTTTAGTTGAACGACCATTTCCTTGTTTTTTCCTATTTTTTTCATCAATTACAATCTTTTAGTTTTTGCTTGAAGTGGTGAGTCTGGTCTTGGTTAGGAGAAATTCTTTGTTTTTTCTTTTTCAGGCATTGGCACTTTTATTTGTCTGACAGTCATCCCGATTGGCGCTAGTTTTCAGTTAGCAAGTCACGCCAATGGGCCATTGGCGCTAGTTGTCAGTTAGCAAGTCACACCATTTGGCGCTAGTTTTAGCCACTAAAGTCATGCCAATTTCAGGGTGCATGAAAAATTAAGGTTTTCCCCTAAGCCCTTCACCAGTGTGTCTTGCCCTTCCTGTCCTTTTCTTTGTATGATTTACATGTTCTCCCCTTCACTCAAGTGGGTTTGATTGGCTTGTTGGTTTTGTTTTTTGGTTGTTTTCCTGTTCGGACATGCATCCTTACATCCTAGTTTTTTCTAGGACTGTGCATCAATTTCCTAGTCGCATGCTTCACGAGACATCACCCTGTTGATTGAGTCAGTCTCCTTTCTTGGTGAGCCATTTCTAGTTTATTGCATTTTGCTTTTTGGTTGATTGAGTGTTCAAGTTTCAAGTGTCTGTCCGAGTTCATTTGGTCCGCTTGTTCACTTGTGAGCATAGATTACATTGATCGTTGTTCAACTGAAAAGTCTTCTATCTATTATTGCTTCATGTAAAGGGGAATGAATGTCTTGTTTTGAGCCCACACTTTGGAAGTCCTCTTTTGCTTGAACTCATACGTCTTGTAGCATTTTGAGGAATTTCGTTACAAAGTGTTTAAAACAACGATTGCATTCTTAGTATTTGTTTGCATCCCTTTTGCATTCATCCTTCCATTAAGGAAATTTGCATTCATTTAGTTTTCGTCTCAGAGTTTGCTTTTCGTTAAAATGCATTAGATCACATTGCATTGAAAAGTATTTTTTGAGATCCATCATTGAACTTAGGTTACATTGTTTAATGATTGAAAGCTAAAAATCGCATTGAGTGCATTCTCTTTCATTAAAAGCATGCATTAAGTAGATTCTCATTTCATCGAAAAATGCATTGAGTGCATTCTTATTCTTTCAAAAGAAGAGGAAATTGTGCATAGATTACAATTGCATAATTTTCAAAAAAGAGGATTTTTCATAGATTACATTGCATAATTCACATCGTTGAATGTTTTAGATTACTTTTGGATAGTGAAAGTCATCTAGTTAAGAAAAGTTTCGTTTGCAGTATTTTGCATCATTGTTTGAGACTCTTCCCTTTTTTTTTTTCTAAATTAGTTTAATTCAATTAAAGAGAAATAGCAATATACATCGTGGCCGAAGCCTTAGCTTTGCCCAAAAATTGTGGCATGTTCAACAAAAAAAATGAAAATTGACTGCCCATTAGTGGAAACCAGTCCAGACATTGTGCGAATGCGCTGCCCACGCAGGGGTATCAACCTTGTATTCAGACAAAAACTACTTAACAATATTGCAAAAAATTCAAGATTTATCCCAGAGAGTTGGGCCTCGATAAGCAAAAACCAATAACATTTAAAAATACTAAGTTGCATGATGAGGAGGAGGTTCTTCAGTAATGAGGCACTTGTAGGCCTCCATTTCATCTTCATCATTTGGCTTGTCGTAATAACCAGGGCGTAATTTCCTCGATGAACACCCAGCTTAATTAACCCATACATGTGATCTGTGAGCTGTAGCAGGGAAATCCTTATGGAGTCGCAGGTGAGAATGATGGCTGGTTCTCGGCCTTCGTTCGGCTTTAATGCAGCCTTGATGACAGCAACAAGTTGACATAGTTCATGCATGGCGGTGGCGTGGGTGGCCAAGTGTCCCAACCACTTTCCAACCCAAAGTCCCATCACATTAATCCACAAGATTGACACCCACATCCGGGAGTTTTGCATCATTCTGTACCAAAGTTTTGCATTCCTGTATTTGGGTGCTATCATGTAAAATGTCTAGCGATCCGACGAGAAGAGTATGCTCACTGTCTACTCCCAGATTAGCCAAGAGGTTAGCTACCTTGTTGCCATCCCTTTTGACATGTTTGAAGATGAGCACTCTGTTGGTGTTGAGCCATTGTTCTATTAGCTCCAGTCGGGCATCTAGTCTCCAAATTATGGCTACTTTGTTTGCATGGGCTCCTTGGAGAATTTGATTTTCCATATTTATGAGAATTTTTGAATCTCCTTCAATCTCCAAAGGATGAAACCCATATTGATGGGATAATGAAAGACCCTGCCACAGGCCTTCTAACTCAGCTGAGTTAATTGTGTCCCATCCTATGTTGCCAAGATATAACAGGAGTGGTTTGCCTTTGTGATCCCTGAAGATGCCCTTATAACCTGCCCTGCCTGGATTGCCTTTGGAAGCCCCGTCAAAGTTGAGTTTGAAAGTTCCCCGAGGAGGGGGCATCCATTTACTTATCGCTGTAGTAGAATTGGGAGAATTTCCTGGATATTTCGGTATTTAGGGAATTTGAAGATTCCAATTTTCCCATATAGCCTGCTCTTGTGGGAGTGTAGGAAAATCTTCATCATGCCAGGTTTATAGAGCCAAGGTCTCCTGAATATTAAGACATAGGTTGCTCCAGATGGTTTCTAGAGGTGTGCTCTGATTCTTGAAAATGCGCCGATTTCTTTCTTTCCAAATTTTCCAAAGAAGAAGACCTGGTATTATTTGCCACAGTTGGTTAAGTAGCCTGCTTTTGTAGGGATCCTGCTTCCAATTGCGGATTGTGTTGATTAAATCCCCTTAAACTTTGCAACTTCTTTGACATCAAAAGTTGGTTTTCTCCCAGAGTTGGTTGGCAAGAGAACAGTTGTCCAGGAGATGTTGTATGGTTTCTTCCCGTTGAATGCAGTTGAGGCATCTGGAGGGTCCATGAAAATTTATTTTCCTAAGATTATCCCATGTGAGGATTCGCTGATGTCCAAGCAGCCAGAGGAACGTGGAAACCTTGGGCCAGATTCCAGGAGACCAAATTCTGTTCCATAGAGGATCGATGGGAGTTGGATCAGTGCATAAAATTTTATATGCCTCCTTGGTGGTGAATATCCCTCTTGGAGTGTAGCCCCACCTCAGAATGTCCTTTTTGTCAGAGAATCTGATTTTTCGTTTCTGGAGTTCGGTGTCTATGTCAGTGTGGAATTGCTTTGTTCCATTTCTGATCAGTTGTGCTGTTGGGCACCATTGTCTGTATCCTTGAGCTAATGTTTGAGTCCATTATTGCTTGACCGTTTCCCTCTGTTTCTCTTCCCATTCTTGACTTTGTGGAGGTCTGTAGATATTACATAGCCTTGGTTGTTGTTGCCATGAGTCCATCCAAAACCGAGCTGTGTTGCCATCTCTGATTTCCCAGAAATTGTGTTGTTGTATCAAATGAAAGTGTTGTCTGGCTGCATTCCAAATCAAAGAACCCTTTTCTGTGGGTGTGAATCTAACTAGATCATCAGGTGGTCTATGATTTGCATATTTGGCAGTAAAATAACTGCCTAAGGCATGTATGGAGCTGAGAGCCATTGCCACCAAATTTTGGCTCCTATGACTACATTACTGTGATGGGGATCTCTTAATCTGATGCCACCAATCTCCTTGGGTCTACAAACAGTCATCCATTTGACTAATGCCCACTTGTGATTTTGTCCTGTGGCCCCCCAAATAAAATTGCGTTGCAGATTTTTGATTTTCTTGAGTACCCATTTTGGTGCAGCCAGGACAGAGAAAAGATAGAGAGGCATTGCTTGTAGTACTGCTTTGACTAGCACTAGCCTACTAGCCATATTAAGAGCTCGGTAGGTCCATGAAGATAGATGGGCCTCCATTTTTTCCATTAGAAATTGCTAAGAAGCATGTTTAATAGCCGAGTCAGTGAGGGGTGCACCCATATATTTGGAAGGTAGAGAAGATATGGAGAAGCCAAGAATGCGTGTTATAGCTGACTGAGTCAAGGCTGGAGTATGAAAGAAGAATATTTGGGATTTAGCTGTGTTGATGCCGGCCCCAGAAGCCTTAGAGAAATCGTCAAGTAGCGATTTGAATTTTGATGCTTCTTGCACAGAGGGATGCCCAAATAACATATTATCATCCACAAATTGTTGGTGGGTGATAACAGGGGAATTATGAATAGAGATACCTCTGAGTTGCTATGAATGGAGAGCTTTCTTAATAAGACGTCCTAATCCTTCAGCCATTAACAAAAAAAGAAAAGGTGAGAGGGGGTCGCCTTGCCTGATACCTCGAGAGGGACTTAACGGTCGAGAGGGAATGCCATTGATAAGGATGGAGAATAAAGTGGAGGAAACAAGACTCATTACCCAACGGACCTAAGTGGGGGAGAAGCCATAGGCTGAGAGCATTTTTTGAATATAAGTCCAACTCAACTTGTCAAAAGCTTTAGATAGGTCTATTTTAAGAACCATACCTGCCTTTTCGGAATGCTTGAGAGAGCGTATAACCTCATGAGTGAGGATTATACCATCCAGAATTTGCCTGCCTTCCACCTATCCTGATTGTTCTGACGATATGAGCAAGGGAAGAAGAGGTTTCAGCCTTGAAGCAATGACTTTGGATATGACTTTGGAAATGACATTACATTAGGCAATTGGTCGGAATTTGTCCGGCGTGATTGAGTGCTCTTCCTTAGGAATGAGGGTGATAAAAGTCGCATTTAAAGATGGTAGCAACCAATGAAGAGTCCTTGATTCTTCCACCAACTGCCAGACTTCCTCTTTGATAAGGTCCCAGAAATTGTGAAAGAAGGTAGTACTGAAACCATCTGGCCCTGGAGCTTTACCTTCCTTGAGCTGTTTCATCGCCAATTCAACTTCCTGGAGATTAACTGGGCTAAGGAGCAATCGATTGTGTTCTTTCCGTGATGATTCTCGGTATATGTTGAATAATTCTTTCTATAGCTTGCTGCCTGTTGATTTGGGGCTCCTGGTGAACATTCTAGAAATGATTGATGAGCTCCGTTTCAATTTCTGCGTGATCTTCAACACTTTCCCCCTGTTGGTTCTAGATTTGAGTAATGGTGTTATGTATTCTCATTTGTATAGTAGTTCTGTGAAAGAATTTTGTATTACACTCACCCTCTTTTAGCCATCTGACTCTGGATTTTTGCTTCCAGAGGATTTCCTCCTGCTTTCTTCTTTCATCCAGTTGATTTTGAATCCTCTGTTCTTGTTCCATTGTCTCCTCTGTTCTTCCTTCATTAATGATATTTTGCTGTAGAGCCATCATTTCTTGGTTTAGAGCATTCTGAGCCTGAAAGATGTTTCCAAAAGTGGAGTGATTCCATTTTTTAATGTGCAGTTTAAGATGTTTGAGAGTCTGTTGGAATTGAAACATTTTTGATCCTTCTGGGGGAGTGAAGCCCATCCAAGTCGATCTGACCATATCGTTGAAATTTGGATGAGTGAGCCAAAAAGCTTCGAAATGGAATGGTCATCGAGTAGAATTGCCTGGTCTTTGCCATTGAAGAGATATAGGCCAATGATCTGATCCGGAGAGGGGCAAGATTGAGGCAGAGATATCCCCTCCTAGATGTATGACATTATCAGAAATTAGGAAGCGGTCTAATTTGGAAGCTATTTGCTGCTTTCCTACTCTGCGGTTACTCCAGGTATAGATTCCATTACTGAACTGCAGATCAATTAACCAATTGTTTTGTATAAAATCCTTGAAGTGGCCACTTTATTTCTCTAGTTTGGCTCTTCCCCCTTGCTTTTCTTCAAGTCTGGTTATCATGTTGAAGTCTCTGCCCATGATCCAGAGAGGATGGAGTCTGCTGGAGTTGAGCTATGCTATAGTGTCGAGCAGTGCGATCTTACTGCTGGCATCCTGAGGAAAGTAGACATTGGTAAGATGTCCATGAATATTAGTTCCTATAATGTGGAATGTGGCTTGAATGATATGATGAGATGCATGAAAATCTGTGAGCGAGATAGCTTGCATATTCCACGCTATAGCCAACCCTCCTGAAGCTCCTGAGGCATCCACTGCTACTGAGTGACATCCTGGCCAAGCTTTCGAGAGAATGTTACCAAGTGTAGTACTGTTACATTTTGTTTCTTGCATGAGAAAAATTTGAGGTTGCTCCCGCTTTATCATGTTTTTGATCAATATGTATTTTCTGGGGTTGTTTAGCCCTCTTAAATTCCATGAAGTGAGCTTCATGATTCACTATTAGGGAGGGGTTTGTAGTACTTTGTCAACTTGGAATATCTTCCTGACTTCACCAGGATCTTACCGATGATGATGGTTCTTTGCAGATCTGTCTTTCTGCCATGATTTTTGGAATCTTTGGGAATTTGTGCTCCATCCCATTGACTACCTGGTTGTATTCCTAGTTTTCGCTGCTGATATGCTCTAGAGATGATAACCTCCAGGTTGGCTACCTGGTTTTCTGGAATTTTATCAAATTCTTTCTTTCTACAGGCTTGCTCAAGACTAAAAATATCTAGGCCTCTTAAGTTGATACTTTTCGGTTCCTCTTCCATATTTTGGGCCTGAATGCTTCCTTCCAAGGAGTCATTTGAGTGTAAAGGTTGTTGAAGAAAGCAATCTATATCCATGCAATTCAGTTTCCAATCGGGATCCTTAAGAAGCGTTGCTTGTGGGTTATGGTTGTCCTTTAGTGGCAAGAGAGTCGGGGTTGAGCCAGAGGGTGGGGGGCTTTGGGATGGATTTATGGGAGATGCATATTGCTTGGGTGGTTCAGGGTCTTGCACATTTTCCTTGGCTAGAACATCAAAGATATTGTTGGTGGAAGGCGTGGAGGAGTTATCTTGGATAATATTTTTTCCAGAGGCAGGATTTTTAAGATTATTTTTTCGATTGGTAACTTTGGTAAATCCTTCAGAGTCAGGTTTTTCTGAGACATCAGTATTCTTGGGCTGAGAATTTAAAGGGTAGTCACGAAAGATATTTCCATGAACATGACATTTTTGACATCTGAAAGGTACATGTTCATAGTTTAAAGGCTGGATCCATTCAAAATCATCATGATAAAGACTTACCGAATCCGAGAGAGCTTTGTTTAGGTGCATATAGACACATATGCGAGCATATGAGGTATATCTTCAGAGTTTTGTTTCTTCAGCAATCTTTATGAACTCGCCGAGGCCATTTCTGATGTATTTCAACGATTCTTCATCCCAGTATTCCAATGGAAGAGACTACATCCAGATCCACACAGGTGCCCAACTGAAGTCCTCTTTGTCTGGGTTGAATATTTCAACCCAATCCTGCAAGTACAGACCAGCTGAGTTAAAAAAGTAAGGATCACTGTCTAAGACTCTATTTTGGTGTTCTATGTAGTTGAAGACTGTCGTGAAGAACCCTTTTGGGCCTAGATGTAGGGTAACATGTCCTTTAGGTTTCCATTTTGCTGCTATCGAACCCTGCAGAGCTTTTTCAGTCGGCCAGAAGTCGATAAATTTGCCTATGAGGGCATGGTCCTTCATAAATTGGATTTTTCCATTTATCCTATGACTTGGTAGTTCTATTTTGGGTCGCTCTGCTACTATGGGCTTGCATGTTGGAGATGTCGCTGTGGGTATTTCCTTGTTTGCTGCAGTGTCTGCCTGTACATCACTGGGCTTTTCTGCCATATCTTGTGACTTTTTCTGAGACTCCTGTGCCACCGGGATGTCTTGCATATCGGCATTGTCAGGCTGAATAGGAATAGAAGCCGTAGCTATTTCAGAGGCTGGATTCGTGCTGGAACCTGGTGGGGGAGGTGTTGAAACCCCCCCGATGGGGACGCCATTATAGGGAGTCCTGTTGTAGTGATAGGCAATCGTTCAGGTGTGCAGTATTGGCAGTCAGAAGGTAGGTTAAGACGGAGTCGTCCGTTGCAGAGTCTGACAGAAACCCTAGACGCTCAGGGTTCATGGGCCATCCGCTCTACCTCAACAGATGCCTATTTTCTCACTCAATGGTGAATGTTTTTGAGACTCTTCCCTTAACTAGATAGCATTCTTGGAATTGAAATATTTCTTTCCTCATATAGCTGCATATAGGAGATTGTCAGATGACATTCGATAGGGCGTTGAAACTGAGACATGATTAAAGATCAACCATAAAATTTATTCAATCAACCTAAGGAAGCATTGAAACCTAACACAAATATATTAGAGGTCTAGGCTAGTGACGTGTTCTGGCGTCATTAAACCTAGTAGCTGTCATTCTCCATCTGGCTTTAGACAGCACTAGTACGAAGTTGTGCTCCCCGTACCCTCGCGTACATAAAGGGAGACCCTCATAGGCTGCAATCCTTTATTCGTAGGAAGCCGAGTCTGCTGCCCTATAACTGTGATACACCAAACATAGCATTTGGGGAGATTACCTGCACGTACGTCAAGTCCTTGGTAATTTTTCTTTCATTTGCTCACCAAGGTGTATATGGCAGTTCAATGAAACTTGGTACACCCTCTTGCTTAGATTACCTGAGTAGTCATTTTGGTCTTTTTGTGACTCTCTAAAAATGAAAAGATCATCGAGCAATTGTCCTTTCACGCTCGTTCAATTTGAAAGTAACTAAAGTCATCTTTTGTCTGTTTCTCGACTCTTAAAATATGAAACGATAGAGTTTTGTTTCAATGTCTTAAAAAATTAACTGCCCATGAAATATTCCTGGTTAAAGTTATCTTTCTTAGTATTTTGTTTTAAGGTTGTTTATGATGGCAAATTTTCCAGAGTTTACCAACCAAGGAATCCCTTCTGAAGGAAATCCTGGTCCTTTTCCTACTTTTGGAAATGTTGGTGCTCCTTATATGGCAACATTGTCCCTTCCTAGGTTAACTGTTGGTTTTCCCATATGGTTATTTTCGACCTCAGTGGTCTCAGGTGGTTTGACCTCTGTTCAACCATATCTTTCACCTGAAAAACGTCATGTTGATTCTAAGGTGGACCTCTCCCCTTCTTCGCCTGTTCCTTCATCCTCCTCTTCTACTTCACTCAGTGAAAGTTTGGATCCCAGTAACCAGGTGGCTAAGAAGAAGAAGAAGAAGACAAAGAAGAAGAAGTCAGATAAGCGAGAGGCTAATGCTGCAGCTATTGTTCCTAAGACACCTTCCCTTGATAAACTATCCAACCTTCCACGGAAAGTCAAATTCCCTTGCAAGTTGTGCAAAGGTGACCACTTTCTTCGAGACTACCATGGCATTCCCAAGGTGTTTGAAGTATGGTCTGACGGTCGTCCGTTGTTGCCTTTGGCTTTTGGAAGTCATATTGGTGGCACATCTTTAACTAGTACTGATAAGACATGTAAGAAACAGATTAAGATCACGAATCCTTGTAAGTTGTGTGAAAGGCATCATCCCATTCACCTTTTTTCATACATGGATGAAGCCACGAAAGTGCTGGACAACCCTACTGTTTATGCACCCTACCTTCCAGTTGGTTACCAAAAAATTTCTTTGAGTCCTCCGCTAGTTGATTCCACGATCGATCAAGATTCATCCTTGGTCGATCTCGTTCCCCCGGAAATTAAAATTCACGAATCCATTCCCAGCTAACCATTGGTTGTGGAATTGGTCGATCTGATCCCGCGTATGGTTCATCATATCTTTTCCGTCGAGAGTGGCTCTCATACCCCTCACGTTATTCTTGTTTCTTCATATTCCTCGGACTTAGAGAAATATTCTCCCATCCCTGTGGTTCCAGAAGTTTCTCTTCTTTCTCCCATGTCTGTGGTCCATGAGGATGCTCCTCTTGCTCCGGTAACACTAGGGGATGACCATCTCAATTCAATGGTACTCCCTCCATGTAGTTTGGTTGCTTCCTTCGATTGGAGTCGATTTGCGGGATACCGCTTTCCTTCTTAGGTGCCTTTGAGATCATGGTACATGCCTTCGATATGGTCATACCTAGCATGATTATAGATGAAGGCACGTCTGTTAGTGTTCTGTCTTCAACTACTTGGAAATATTTTGGTTCTCCACCGCTTGTGCCTGTTACGCATAATCTGTTGGCCTTTAATAGAGGAACTAGTCAACCGTTAGGGATCATTCCGAAGTGGCCTATTACTTTGGGAGGGAAAACCGTCTATATAGACATGATGGTTGTCCAAGGCCCCTTGGATTTTAATTTACTCCTGGGGCACGACTATGCTTATGCCATGGGTGCGCTTGTCTATTCCCTCTTTCGTGTGATCTCTTTTCCACATGAAGGTCGGATCGTGACTATTGATCAACTTTCATTCTTTGGTCCTCATACGACATCTAGCCCACCATCGTCTCTTCCGGGTCTTTATCCGCTGGTTGTATCCTCCCCACCGTAGGTTAATTATATGGCCACGTGTTCGTTGCCCTCGTCCAGTGATAGTGCCGTCGGGTACCATCTACTGGGGGCATTTGATCGTGACTTCTGAGATATTTTTCTCCCATCCGATGATCACCTCTTAGAAGCCATGACTTCTTATTCGACATGATGAGTTGTCGTCAGAGCACGGTTCGTTTTCTTGTGTCAAGCTCCTTAAAAAATGAAACAAGGTCATCAGAGCAGGGTTCGTTTTCTTGTGTCAAGCTCCTTAAAAAATGAAACAAGGTCATCGGAGCACGGTTCGTTTTCTTGTGTCAAGCTCCTTAAAAAATTAAACAAGGTCGTCGGAGTAGAGTTCGTTTTCTTGTGTCAAGCTCCTTAAAAAATCAAACAAGGTATTTTGAAGCATAGTTCGTTTTCTTGTGTCAAGCTCCTTAAAAAAATGAAACAAGCTCGTTGGAGCACAGTTCATTTTCTTGTGTCAAGCTCCTTAAAAAATGAAACAAGGTCATCGGAGCACGTTTCGTTTTCTTGTGTCAAGCTCCTTAAAAAATGAAACAAGGTCATCGGAGTAGAGTTCATTTTCTTGTGTCAAGCTCCTTAAAAAATGAAACAAGCTCTTACGAGGATAGTTCGTATTCTATGTCAACCTCGTTAAAAAATGAATTAGGTCATGAGGATTGTTCTTTTAATGTGTCAACCTCGTTAAAACAATGAAACACGTTCCTGTTCAATTCGAGTCTTTGGTATGATCTCATAAATTCCGAGTTGAGTCTTTCTCTTGATCTCGTAATTTGAACCTTCACTCCATCTGCATTTCATATGGACTGAAGCTTGGGGGGAATGTACCTCGAATTGAGTCACCATGCTGGGGGCATGCCCATTTTTCCCTGTTTTTCAAGCATAGTTTATCTTTGTTTCAAGCTTGTGTAAAAATGAAACCAATTTTTCAAGCATAGTTTGTTTCTGTTTCAAGCTTGTGTAAAACTGAAACCTATTTCAAGCATAGTTTTCTACAAAGTTTCAAGCTTGTGTAAAAATGAAACCAACCTCAAGCAGAGTTTCCTGTTTTCAAGCTTATGTAAAAATGAAACCATTCTTATTTTACCTCTCGTGATTGCCATTTTATCAGCCCGTTTTTCTACATGAGTCTTGGTTTTCTCATTCCATCGTTACCATCTTCTCGGTCGATCATATGCCCTCACTTGGTTGTTTTACCCATTCCTGAGGAACCACTGCAATGAGTGGTCTTGTTAGCCATCCATTTAACCTTTACTTGTTTTTAGTAGTTCCACCATCACCGGAACCAGTTTCTACCCGTAATACCACTCGTTCCTTCAGGAAGAGTCATATCTTAACTCTTTTTTGATTCTCTAAAACTGAAAATATTACCTAGACTCTTGTCATTTTGAACTCGTTAAATGGTTGCGAAATGATATCTACCCAGTATACGTTTACCCCTTTTTTGGTCTGGGATAGATTATTTACGAAAAAGGAATACTTTAGCCTATCACGACTAAGAGGTTCTCCCAGATATTGTTTACTACCTTTTTGGATCTGTGAGACTACCTACAAAAAGGGACTGCTGGAGTTTTCTTTTCCATTTATTTTCAAAATCTCTAAACATGAAAATATGCCGAGTTCTTCCTTTTTAAGACTCGTTAAAACCTAAATGACATCGGAAACCGTCACCATGACGTTACCGAGTTCCTCCTTTCTAGGGCTTGTAAAATTTACTAGGATGGAATTTTCCGAAAGACAAACTTATATGACAAGCATATGTTATCCTCTTCAAGATTGTGTAAAAATAAAGAGATACTCGCCAAAAATGGTGGGGGAAAATGGAAGTTATTCGTCAGATGTGTCTGTAGTATGTCACTCTTGAACATGACACTTATCTGCAGTTCGTGTTGGGTCGGGATATATTCATTCTGTCACTTTTCCTCCATGGGTTTGGGAAACCTGTTTGCCTCTCATTTGATTACCAATTTTGTCAACATGACCTCTGATCCTATTTGAGTCAAATGCTACCAAATTCTAGAGTCGTGTCGCCGATATGTTAAAGAGAAAATCCTTCTGCAGTTTGTACATTCCTTGATCCTTTGTTCCAATCTTGATTAACACTCATGTCAAATTCTCTGTTTTATGTCGATGACATGGGATTCATTATGACCCTCCTTCGACGGATCGCTTCCTGTCGATTTCAGCTCATTATTCAGGAAGTCGATTTAGAGACTCCTATTTAGTACCTTAGAGCTTGCATGCCTCAATGGCAGGTTCTTCGCATTCGATGACAGGTTCTAATATTTGGCATTCGACGACAGGTTCTAATAATTGGCCTTCGATCGAGTGATTTTGTGGGTGTTCGACGCCAGATCACTGTTCACATTTCATGGATTGTACTACTAGTACCTTGAGAACCATTGGCATTATTAGTGGTTTCTCAAGCGCTTGTTAACAATTTACATCATTGAATGGTAATCAAGAGATTTTCCTGCATGTTCGACTTCAGCTCACTCATTTGCATGCTTGAATTTGTACTTTTTGGGTTGAGATGGAGCGCAAGACCCTGGGTTTTGTCTGATAAAATCCAGGTTGCGAGGTGATATGATTTTTCCATGATTGGATACATGTTTCTTTTAGATGGATGGCCACGACCATACCATGAGTCTATATGAGATCCTTCTTAGATGGATGGCTACGACCATGCCATGGTATCTTTTGCGGATGGCTGCGTCCATACCTTGATTCATGTATTTTCATCAGAGATTTCAGTTATGTATATGTATCTATGCTTGATTTGCAGGTATCTCGACGGAAGCATCTGGTTCCTTGCACATACTTGTAATGCATTTCACCCCTCACTTGTGTTCAGAATTCATACTTTAGGGGGCATATGTTACACATAAATTTGTCACTATCCCTGTACTCCCCGTTCCTTGATCCTGGAGAACCCATACAGTGACCCTTGTGTACTTTTCAAGCATGGAATACGTACCCCTCAGCCACACTTTGACTGCTAATTTATCTCCCTTTACAACTTTTCTGGAAGATCCCTATAAAAGCCTAGTTTTCAAGGTTGGCGCTTTCTCTCAGTGTCTGACCTGCACCGATAGCAGAGATTTACATTGAGACTCGCGCCGATCGGCACTCTGTCTTAATGTCAGACCCACGCTGATCCCCTTTTGGATTTTTTTTTTAAATAGAAAGGAAGCTTCCGTGACTAGAAGCTTCGCAAGGAGGTGAGCTGGAAGTTTGTTTTGAGGATATGGCCGAGGAATTCCCCTTTGGGCTTCTTGTTCCCAAGAAACAGGAACTACTCCAAAGGATAAGTTATTTTCCCATAATTTGAGGGCCCATAACCTCCTCCTCCATTGTTATATAAGGAGACCTCCTTCAACTCTACAACCTTAGTGATGATAGAAAGGAGAAGCAATCATAGCTTCATGAGAATAATGCAGAGTGTGATTGTTTTTGTGTGTTGGGAACATAGTGAGATCTTGGACCTTTGCGTGTGAGGGTGTTGTAAATGTGCTTGAATACGGACCTGCCGAAGGAGAGCCTCAACATCAAGGCTTGGTTGTAAACTCCCATTGTATTTATCATAATAAAATGCAACTGATGTTTATCTTCCACTCTTTTTTACATATATAATGAGATTTATAGCATTCCTTGATCAGTTAGATAGGTTGTAATTGTTTTATGTTTGTCGTGATTTTACACTTGTCGTGGTGTCTTGATTGTCTGTATAGGTAATCGAACATTGGCAGCAACATCTTTCAAGCTTGAGAAGAGTGACAGATCAAGAAGTTTCGACGGAAGACGACAACATAGCATCAGGACAAGGTAGATCATCTTCCTTGCTCTGTATTTCATTTACAATATAGGAAGGTAGATGTTAGTATGTTCCCGTAGTTGCTAAACCCAACCTAGGGCTAGAGGGATCGTCTCTCTCCGTAGAGAGGATTTAACTTCAAAATAGAAGGAAGGTCCACTTTCTAAGGGATAAAACCCCCATGGATGAGATCAAAGCTCTAAATTCAGAGGGCTCGACTCTATCACCACCGTTTAAGAACCAACTCGTAGCCCTGGAACTTTTAGAGGTCAAAGCTTCTCCTCCATTTGAGGAAACACTACGAGAAAGGGATCAATGCGATTTTCCAGGAAATAAGGGCACCGACAGCGCTAATCCAGAATTGTCAATATGACATCAACGCAAGCTTGACACAAGGAAATGTGTTGACCTAGGAAACTAGGAGTTGGACCAAGTTTCTTCAGTAATCTTCAAAGGCAATTTTCTTTGAATATTCAAGGGATGTCTTAACATATTTCTTCATGGTGGAAACATTGCACAGGATATGTCACAAGGTGTTTTAGGATCAGGGATGAGAAAATGAGCATGGTGACAAATTACTGAGTAACAGATGCCCCCTAAAGCATGAAGGCATAACGGGAAGTGATGGATGAAATTATTTATGAACTAAGGAAAATAACTCAGACCACCTCTGGAAAACATGCCAAATAAAACATATTAAAATATATGACATCACTGGTATGAATATGCCTAACCACATAAATTTTCACTAGGAATTAAATAACACATGAACCCACAACATGGTTACAACCATCCGTCTAAAGAGATCATAGAAATGGATTTGCGGCATGGACTTAGCCATCCGTATAGATAGGATCATGTATACAATCATGAATGCTTAATAACTCCCCACAACCTGGATAAAAAATTAGATGTGAACCAGGGTCTTCACCGCGATCTCAATCAACCCAATGTACGAATCTAGCCATGCGAATAAATGTGTTGGTGTCGAACATGGTAGAAACCACCTGATTACCGGTAAATGATGAAAATTGTTAACAAGCACGAGAGAGACCACCAATAATGATGATGGAACTCAAGGTAAAACAACACAATCTACAAGCATGAATGAATGTGGCTAAGCCAAACACTTGCAGAATCATTCGATCGAAGGCCAATGATGTGAACCTGTCATCGAACACGAAGAAATTTCTATTGAGGCATGCAAGCTTCAAGGTACTGAGAAGAAGTTTCTAAATCACCTTCCCAAATAATGAGTTGAAGTAGAAAGGAAGTGATTCATCGCAGGAGGGCCATGATGATTCCCACATCATCGACACGAAACAACATATATCTTAAGATGATAGAAGTGATTCAGGATTGTAACAGAGGAGGTTAGAAAAATAAAGGATGTTTGACAACAAGGAATTCTCTTGGAAATATTGGCGACATGACTCCAGAGTGTGGCAACATTTGACTCAAATAGGATCAGAGGCCATGTTGACAAAAATTCGGTAATCAAATGAGAGGAAAACAGATTTCCCAAACCCATGGAGGCAAAGTGACGAATGTAGGATGTTCCCAACCAAACATGAACTGCAGATGAGTGTCATGTTCAAGAGCGACATGTTGAGATTTCAACAAGATGATGAGCTTAGTGAAAAGAGTCGCCTTCACTAAGTGGGCCCGCAGGGTATTTTTGGCGCAAAGTCTATTTTTAGACTATGTCTATTTTTAGACATGTTGATCATGATTCTATGAGTTTCAGGATGCTATTTGTGGAGGGATGGTCAAGTTGGAAAAATAGATGGACTTCTATTTTTAGACATACTGGGCAGAATCTATTTTTAGATTGCCAGTCTAAAAATAGATATGTCGAATATTATTAGCTCTTAATAATATTTGGACTATAAACATTATCTTATCCTCTTGGATCACTTCATTTTGATGCCTAGATGTTGACAAAAGGAATTACGCTATTCCTAGGGTCTAAGTGGAGCTATTGCATGATGACTTCAGTTAGAACTCATGTGAGTGAGTTTGGTGGAGTTGATTGAGGAGTTGATGGAGTTGTGTTCAGTTTGACTTAGTTGAACTAGTTTTATTTAGTCTAACTGATTAATACACTAGTGATGAGTGGTGTGAATTAATTATTAATTAATTCACTAATTATTAACTCATAAATCAACTAATGAACACATCATTTAACTTCATTGCATGGACAGTTTCAGTGGAGATCAGTGATGGTGGTAGGTGAAAGAGCAGGTTGACTATCAATTGTGACCATACTGGTGCATGAGTTTGCACCCCAGATTGATGGAGATGCCAATGAGAATTGTGCAATTAATACTAGTGGGATTCAAACTTGGATCTCACAATTATCCAGGTTGGATTGCGCAATAGAGGCAGGCTAACAGGGGGACAGGATTGGAGCATGTGACTTGCTTGATCTGAGCTTGTGTAGTGTGTAGCATGTGAGATAGTGCTGAGAGCTTGTGAGGGGCTTTGTGCTATGTATTGTTACATGAACTCTATCATTATAATATACAGATAGTTGGGGGTTTTTAGCTTTAAGCTTTCCCATTACATACTGTGTTTATATGTGTGATTGATTATGTGGTTTTAATGTGTGCATGCGATTGTTTATAATTCCGCAAATTGATGATCAATAGTAGAAGAGGTTATGTATTATGCATGAAGCTCAAATAGTGTGTGATCAGGATAATCTCGGTGAATAAGTTATCTATTATTCAAATTTCTACATGGTATCGGAGCAATATTGATCATTGGAGCAATTGCAGACATTGAAGCGGTTGAGTTTTGAGCTGGTGGAATTCGAATTTACAGCGGTGTTTTCTTGGTGTTGAAGTTGAGATGTCTTTCAACGGATTGTGATTGGAGTATGCCCTTGAGGGCAGCTCGAATTATATTGCATGGAAGGACAGGATGGAGGCGGTGTTAGATGACAATGGGTTAAAGGAGTTCATAGATGCTGAAGTCCCAAAGCCTACTTCTAGCGATGCTGCCGTAATTGAGGCTTGGAAAAAGAAGACAGCAAAGTGTCGAAGGATTCTGTTGGAGGGCGTGAAGGATCACATAGTGTCCAACCTGCATGGTAAGGCTTCTCCATTCTTGATGTGGAAAGCCTTGACAGATTTATTCCAAAGAAAGAGCGACCAGAGGAAGTTGGCGCTCAAGGATAAGCTCAGAAACATAAAGATGGAGAAAGGCGACAGTATGCCCAAGTACCTCACGAAGTTCATCCAATGCAGGGATGAGATGGGAAGTGTGGGGGTGAATGTTGATGATGAGGAATTGGTGAGCTTGGCTCTCCTTGGGCTTCCGAAGAGTTGGCATTCCTATCAGGACTCCGTCAATGGTCGGGAGAAATTGCCAGGATGGGAGCGACTTTGGTCGGATCTTGTGCAAGATGAGATAAGGCGGAGTACCAGGGATGGATCTTCATCAAGGAACTCTGATGAAGAGAATTGTGCTTTGGCTACCAAAGAAAAGAAGGGGAAGAGCAAGAAAGCTTCTCAATCCGGTGCGAAAGGCAAGAAAGGTGATCGAACAGAAGTGCTCACCCATCACCAACAGGACATTATGCCACAAATTGTCCGCGAGAAGAAGAAAAATTAGCGAGGCTACTTTGGATGCGCGGGCGGAGAGGCCTTAGCCTCACGGTTTTGAGCTGGATTTTTCGCTGATCGCATGCTTGAGGAAGGGTCTCCAAGTGTGATGGGTTCGGTGTGGTTTACGGGTGATGGTGCGTCTTTTCACATGACGAGGAGATCGAGATTTGTTTACTGATCTGGATGAGAAAGATCTTGGAGTGCACATCGAGATGGGCGATGATGGTAGATACAGTGCGACCGGTATCAGTACCATTTCCTTTGAGAGGGAGTCTGGTAAACCCTTCAGATTGAAGGAAGTGATGCATGTTCCAGGATTGAAGAAGAATCTTGTCTCTGTGGCGATGTTAGAAGACAAGGGATATGATGTTGTATTTAGCGAGGGAAAGTTTGGATAATTAAGGCAAGCTGGTGAGGGCACAGAGGATATGGGTTTGAGTTAAGAACCTTTATCAATTTGCGGGTAGATGGGCACGCGGTAATGGCGAGCAAGGGGAGAGTGGTGGCGGGATGATGGCGAGTTGTGTATAGGAGATTGGGCCATCTTCACCATGGAGCTTTGGGAAGCAGACGATTTCTACTAGGCTTCTCAAAGGTACACTTGCGCGGTCAAATCGGTGCAAGGGATGTACTTTGGGAAAATTTGTGAAAGCCACCTTTCATGAGAAGGATAGTCACGCCACGACGATCCTTGAGAAAATTCACACAGACGTGTGTGGACCTTTCTCAGTAGCTTCGACAACAAAGCACAGGTATTATGTGATATTTGTTGATGATTTTTCTCGTAAGTGCTGGATCTTCTTCATGCAAAAGAAGAGCGAGACATACTCAAAGTTCTGTGAGTTCAAGGCACTGGTTGAGAAAGAATCGGGGAAGCAGGTGAAGGCTCTTAGGAGCGACAATGGTGGTGAATTCATCTCTGGCGAATTCAAGAACTTTTGCAGCGCAGAAGGAATTCGAAGAGAGCTCATAGCACCTCATAACCCACAGCAGAACAAGGTTGCTGAGCGGAAGAACAGAACGATCGTGGGTGCTGCACGGGCGATGTTGCATGATCGGGGCCTACCCATTCACTTGTGGGCGGAGGCATGCAATACTACAGTATATGTGCAGAACCGTTGTCCTCACAAGATACTTGGCAAGAGTACACCCGAGGAGGCGTTTTTTTGGTACGAATCCTGATATTTCCCATTTGAGGATTTTTGGTTCACTTGTTAACATTCATATAATGAAGGATGCCAGGAAGAAGCTGAAGCCGGCCGTATAGGTTGGGATATTTTTGGGGTACACTGATACACCCCACAACTATCGTGTGTATTTTCCAGGCAGTCGCAAGACTGTTGTGCGATGGGATATCAAATTTCATGATGAGAAAGCCATGAAGTGTTCGCTTGGAGGGAGCCACACTTGCATGCGAGAGGAGGAGCTATTAGTTCCTAAGGATGAGCCCTCGGGATGTGGATGGGCCCACGAAGAGGAGGAGTTCATGGAGTGGAAGAGACCACTCATGCGGCCTGGCGACTGAGGGCGAGAATCGCACTCCGAGGAAAGGCCGGCCGGCCCGAATTGAGATGCGAGAGAAGGTTGTGATACAACCTAATCACAACGTCGGCCAGGGAGACGAGTCCCTGGCCAGGGTATGCGGATACATGGCTCTTCGAGAAAGTGTATCGTGACAAAGCCATCCTCTTTCGAGGAATCTGTGGAGGATCCCGCATGGGTAGATGCCATGGTGGAAGAGTATGATTCGATTGTCAGAAATAGTGCATGGGAGATTGTCCCAAGGCCGGAAGGGAAATCAGTGGTGGGTTCGAGATGGATCTACAAAGTGAAGCAAGCAGCTGACGGGAGTGTGGAGAAGTACAAGGCGAGATTTGTCGCCCGTGGCTTTTCACAGATCGAGGGGATCGATTATGAGGAGACCTTTGCACCTGTCGCAAGGTACTCTTCCATACGGACGATCCTTTCTCTCTCAGCGCAGATGGGGTGGCACATTCATCGGATGGATGTGAATACTGCGTTCCTCAATGGAGTCATTGAGGAGGAGGTGTACATAGAGCAGCCCGAAGGTTTCGAGATCTTCAGCAGCAAGTCGCATGTGTGCAGGCTCAAGAGAGCGCTGTATGGGTTGAAACAAGCACCGCATGCTTGGTACACACGGATAGACAGTTATTTCACCGGACTTGGATTCTCCAAAAAAGAGTGAAATTGCGGATCCGAACCTATACCAGATTGTGGTGGAGGGTAAGTTGTCGATCATTGTACTTTATGTAGATGATTTGATTTTGACAGGTGATGAGCTGTTGATACTCTCATGCAAGGAGGATCTTGAAAAAGAGTTTGAGATGAAGTACTTGGGCCTCCTTCATTATTTCCTGGGATTGGAAATTTGCGAGCGCAGTGATGGACTATTTGTTTCTCAGGGTAAGTATGCCCAGGAGATACTGGAGAAGTTCAACATGAATGGCTGCAAGCCTATTGATACTCCTCTTCCTGGTGGTTGGAGGAAGGAGGATGCTACTTCGGCGGAGGTAGTGGATGCCACTGTTTATCGACAGTTGGTGGGGTCGCTTATGTATCTGGTCAATACACGACCCGATATATGCTATGCAGTTAACCAGCTTTCACAAGCTATGGTTAAGCCTACCAAGCTCTTCTGGAAGGCGGGGAAGCATGTATTGCGTTATCTCAGAGGCACATCGGGATATGGATCATGGTACAGACAGGAGGATCAGTTGAGGTGGCATGGCTTCACGGATTGGTATCATCATATCAGAGATTGTGTGCAGCGGAGGATCATGTTACTTTCGTACATTCCTACGGAGGATTAGGGTGCTGATATCTTGACGAAGGCGCTCACCAGGAGCAAATTCGAATACCACAGGGGCAGGATAGGGGTTACAGATAATACTTATCTTGTTGAGAGGGAGTGTTGAGATTGCAACAAGATGAGGATCTTAGTGGAAGGAAGTCGCCTTCACTAAGTGGGTCTGCAGGGTATTTTTGGCGCAAAGTATATTTTTAGACTATGTCTATTTTTAGACATGTCGATCATGATTCTATGAGTTGTAGAATGCTATTTGTGGAGGGATGGTCAAGTTGGAAAATTAGATGGACTTCTATTTTTAGACATACTGGGCGGAATCTATCTTTAGATTGCCAGTCTAAAAATAGATATGTCGAATATTATTAGCTCTTAATAATATTTGGACTACAAACATTATCTTGTCCTCTTGGAGCACTTCAGTTTGATGTCTGGATGTGGCACATGCAGCTGACAGAAGGAATTATGCTATTCCTAGGGTCTAAGTGGAGCTATTGCATGATGAATTCAGTTAGAACTCATGTGAGTGAGTTTGGTGGAGTTGATTGAGGAGTTGATGGAGTTGTGTTCAGTTTAACTGAGTTAGACATAGTTGAGCTAGTTGTATCTAGTCTAACTGATTGATACACTAGTGAAAGTGGTGATAATTAATTATTAATTAATTCACTAATTAATTAACTAATGAACACATCAGTTAACTTCAGTACATGGACAATTTCAGTGGAGATCAGTGATGGAGGTAGGTGAAAGAGCAGGTTGACTATCAGTTGTGACTATAATGGTGCATGAGTTTGCACCCCAGATTGATGGAGATTCCAATGATAATTGCGCAATTAATACTAGTGGGATTCGAACTTGGATCTCACAATTCTCAAGGTTGGATTGCGCAATAGAGGCGGGCTAACAGGTGGAGCAGATTGGAGCATGTGACTTGCTAGATCTGAACTTGTGTAGTGTGTAGCATGTGAGATAGTGCTGAGATCTTGTGAGGAGCTTTGTGCTATTATTGTTACATGATCTCTATCATTATAATATACATATAGTTGGGTGTTTTCAGCTTTAAGCTTTCCCATTACATACTGTGTTTATATGTGTGATTGTTTATGGTTTTAATGTGCGCATGCAATTGTTTATATTTCCGCAATTAATGATCAATGGTAGAAGAGGTTATGTATTATGCATGAAGAAAAAATAGTGTGTGATAAGGATAATCTCGGTGAATAAGTTATCAATTATTCAAATTTCTACACGACAAGCTTCCCAAAATAGACATAGGATGTTCACTTTCAATTTTCCCTTTTTATTGCTAACGAGTACCTCTTTATTTTTTATATCCAGTGTGAAGATGATAACATATGTTGAGTGTGTAAGTTCATTCTTTGAATGAATCCATCCTAGTAAATTTAACGGGCCCTAGGAAGGAGGAACTCGGTCTCTTCATGGTGACAAGTGTTTCGTCGTTTAATATTTATCGAGTCCAACAAAAGGGTAACTAGGTAACTTTTGATGTTTAAGGGGTTTGAAAAGAAATGGAAATGAAAACTCTATCATGTCCCTTTTTGTAAATCGTCTCTCGAATCCTGAAAGGTATAAAACAATACCTGAAAGAACCTCTTGAACATGTTCGATCAAGGTATTCATCTTTCGTAAATATTGGATCCCAAACCGAAAAAGGGGTAAATTTATACTGAGACTATGCCAATTCATTTAATTTAGCGATTTCAAAATGACAAGTACTCAACAATATTTTCATATTTTAGGAGTTTGAAAAGAGTTGAAAGATAACTCCTCTTGGAGGAACGAGTGGTATAAAGGGTAGCAACTAGTTCCAGTAATGGTGGAACTTCTCAAAACCCATAAAGGTCAAGAGGCTAGTTAGCAAGTCCACTCATCGAAGATGTTCCTTAGGAAATGGTAAAACCAAGTGAAAGCGTATGATCGGCCAGGTAGATGGTGATGATGGAATGAGAAAACCAAGGCTCATCTAGCAAAAAACAAGCTGATAAAATGGCAATCACAAGAGTTGTAATAGGGATGGTTTCATATTTAAACAAGCTTGAAACACGAGAAACTCTGCTTGAAATTGGTTTCATTTTTACATAACTTGAAACATAGACAAAATATGCTTGAAATAAGTTTTCATTCCCCTGACATGGTGACTAAATTTGAGGTACATGCCCCCTAAGCTTCATCTCATTCATATAAGTAGACTACTGGTTACTAAGAGGTGGATGAAATGAAGGTTTAGTTACAAGATCAAGTGAAAGACCTGACTGGGAATTTATGAGATCTAATCAAAGACTCGAATTGAAAGGGGATTTGTTTCATTTTTTAACGAGATTGACACAAGAAAAGGAACTATGCTCTAAAGAGATTGTTTAATTTCTTAAGGAGCTTGACACTAGACAAGGAACTTTGCTCGAAAGAGCTTGATTCATTTTTTAAGGATCTTGACACAAAAAAAGTAACTCTACTTCAAAAATTGATCATGGTCCATAAAAGGTCATGGCGTCCAAGAGGTTCTCGTTACAGTGGATAACAACGCTCTGGAAATCAGGATCCAATACCCCCAACACATGGTGCACTATATCACTGAATGGATCATTAGTAGACACAAGCATGTAACAGGTTGCCACATAATTAAGCTATGGCAGGGCAGATACCACTGGCATGTAAGGACGATGTAGGGATGATGGCTGACTGCAAGCCAAATTAGGACCAATGAATGAAAGCTGATCAATGGTCACAATTCTTCCTTCATGTGGGAAACACACCACACGAAAGAGAGAAGTGACAAGAGCTCCCATGACATAAGTATAGTCACGCCCAAGGATTAAGTTAAAATCCAAAGGGCCTTGGAAAACCAATATGTCTATATAGATAGTATTTCGTCCCAAAGTAATAGGCAACTTCAAAAGGATCCTTAACGATTGACTGGTTCCTCTGTTAAATGCTAACAGATTCTGAGTAATAGGCACAGGCTGCGAAGAACAAAAATCTTGCCAAGTAGTTAAGGATAGAATACTAACAGATCCACCTTCATCTATATGGTGCTAGGTATGGCCACATTATAGGCCTGTATCGTGATCTCAAAGGGCACGTAAGAAGGAAGATGATATCTTTTCAGTCGACTCCAATCAAAGGAAGCAACCAAACTACTTGGAGGGGGTGTTGTGGGAACGAGATAATTTCTCCCTTGTGTTACAAGAATGAGAGGATCACCCTCTTGTACCATGCGAATGAGAGGTTTTCCCTCCAATTGATGGGAATCTGAAGAAACAATAAGAACATGAGCAGTATGTGTTTCACTCTCTACGGGAAAAGCATGATCCACAGAGGGTGGAATCACGTCAACTGTTTTATAAACCAATGGTTGGTCGGGAACGAACTCGTGGGGTTCACTTTCAGAGAGAGTGGGATTGACCAGAGATGAATTCTGATCAATCACTGGATCAAATAGCAGAGGATCAAAGGAAATATTCTGATAACCAGCCAGAAGACCAGGCTGAGAAGCTACAAAGTTATCCAACACTTTCGAGGCTTCATCCATATAAGGACAAAGGTGAATGAGATGATTCCCTTCACATACCATACTGGGAAATTTGATTTTACCCTTTTTCCAATGGGCCTTATCATCACTAGTTAAGGAATTGTCACCAACATGATCTCCAGAGGCCGATGACAAGGGCCGATTCGAGTCGATAGACCACATTTCTAACACCTTGGGAATACCAGGACAATCTCTAAGAAGGTGGTCACCCTTACATAACTTGCAAGGTAATTTGAATTTATGAGACTAATTGGAAGGTTTTTCAACATTATTTGCATCAATAGCGATGGTCGCTTGGTTTCCCCCTTGATTATTTTTCTTCTTCTTATTCATCATATTATTCTTCTTCTTAGCTTCCTGGTTATTATAATCTAGACTTTCAGCAGGCAAAGAGGAAGAATGGGGTGAAGAAACAGGCGAAGAAGGTGAGGGTTCAACTTTGGGATCAACATGAGGTTGACATTGTTTAGGTGGAGGCGAAATTGGTGGAGAAGTAGCTTGGAAATTTGGAACTATTGGGGTTGACAATAACCAAACTGGAAAACCAACGGTTATTCCTGGGAGGGACAACGTTTCCATATATGGAGCACAAAAATTTCCAAAAGATGGAAAAGGACCAGGATTCCCAATTGAGGGGATTCCTTGATTGGTAAACTCAGGAACTGTTGCCATTGGTCTCAACTGAATATCTACTAAGGAGTTTTGCATGGGTAAGATGTTATTCAGTGGGCAGTTAATTTTAGAAATTAAACACAAAATAAATAAAAAAGGGTGAACTAGGCATAAAGGATTACCAGGTATCTGTGAACTTCTATATACACCTTATAAAATAAATTTACCAAGGACTTAACGTACATCAGCCAATCTCCCCGAATGCTGTGTTCGATGTATCACGTCTACAAGGCGACCAATTCGGTTACCTATGGCAGGCTTGCAACCTAATGTTGTCTCCCAAAATATACGCGACAGCATGTGGGAGGCCAATCTGTAGTATTGATGTCTAATGTATAACTGTTCGATGAGAGCGCCCGAAATATACTTATCATACATCAATATACTTCCATAAGTGGGACAAGATATCACCCTCGGATTGTAACAGAGACTGTTAGAGATAGCTCCTACATTTTACGATGTCGGGACACGTCTCTATCTTAGACCACTAAATGTTCTCGTTAGTTCCAAATGCTCCCTAAGGTAAATTGAGTGAATTTGAATGTTGATCTTGACTTAAGTCTCATTTTTCGCTCAAAATTGATGTCACCAGAATCCTATGGTGCAGACTAAATGCAAAAAGAAAAACTTTCCATTTAGATGAAGTCTAAACTATTTAGGTAAGATATACAAGCAAAAGTGAAATCAGTGCAACAAAAATAATGCTCCCCAAAATAGCTCAAATCTATGAAATGCAATTCTTTTCAATTGAATTCACTTTTCCCAAACAAATGCAACTTATTGAAAAACGAAAATATTTCTCTTTTTCACTTAAAATGCCGATTTTTTTTTTTTTTGAAATGCAATCGAAAGTAAAATAAACAAACGAATGAAGAAATGCAACGACAATCCTTTCACTTTTCTTTCAATTGAAAATAAATAAAAATATCTTTAAAAACACATGAATGAAATGATTTTTACTCCTTTTTTTCAAAACGATGAAGACAAGCCAAATCAAAACTAAAATGAAAATCACTTTCAATTTATTTTGAATTTGGACAAAGGACACACTCTTCTAGACTTGTGAATCAAACAATTTGTGATCCAATGTTTGACACTAAATCGAAGGTAAGATGAGAGATGCAGTGATGACCAGTGCCTACGAAAAATCACTTTGAATAAAGTTAGGAACAATGCGGCAAAAGGTATTTGAAATGGTGAAAAATCTCCCAAATTAAAAACAAATCAAAAAGACAAAAATACTCACTTAAAGAAACCAAGTAAGCCAAACACACAACAAGGAGGTCACTGAGATTATACAGACATCCTTCAGGGGCCAGGACACATTGGAAAATCAAGGGGAAACCCTAAATTTTCCTAGGTTTAAGATCAATGCTTTTGTGATAAGTAGAAAAGTGCTAAAAGACAAATCGACACGGCTGTACTATATAGAATAGCGTTGCCAGCGCTACTGTGCAAACATAAAACGCGCTACTCGCTAAAAACAAGGAAAAAAAAAGCGTTTCACACAAACACCAGAACAAAAACAATGAAATGAATATCAAAACCTACACAAACTAACATAGGCCTAAGCAAGCTTATATTTAAGTAATCGGTTAAACTGATCTAAGGTCAGTCTACGAAAGAAATGTTAAGAGGCGAAGCTCCCTAGTGGAGTCACCAATTCTATTGTCAAGATAAATGCCTTGTGTAGACATAGACAATCTCTCTATCCCTAAAGTGGGTCTTACAATGTGAGATACTTTCTAATGCAAAGGTATCTTAACTAACATTCACAATGCGACAAGGAAAGAGATAGAAATACCATTTTCCCAACTCTATGTTCGAATCTGTTGATGATGACCTTGATATTCCATGATCCTTTTAGGCTTGCTCCCTGCTACTAATGGCACACGAATACCTACGGATTATCAAGAGGCAACATCAAATGTAATCCAATACATAATAATCATAAACATTAGCTAGCTAGAAGATGAAGGAGTACCATAATATTTGCATAAACAATTAGACAAATATAGAAAGCAAACATTATATTTTTTATTGATTAAATATAAAGAGAAGAGCTTACAATGCAGGCCTTGATGTTGGAGGCCTCCTTTGGTGAAATTATGAGTCCTTCATTGAAGCTCTAAAGCATTCCTTCTCCCGAACACTTAGGCGTTATCACAATGCGAGGATGTAAAGGGAATAAGACTTCATACTAGCCCAACAATGACCAACTAGGCTAACATTATTGGAAGGAGGGGCATGAATTTATAGGATAGGAGAAGAGGTCGGGAGCCCATGAAAGCAGGAGGAAGGTCCACTTTATAAGGGATAAACCCCCCATGGATGATATCAAAGCTCTAAAATCAAAGAACTAGACTCTATCACCACCGTTTAACAGCCAACTCACCACCCTGGAAATTCTAGAGGTCTAAGCTTCTCCTCCATTTGAGGAAACAATACTAGAAAGGGATTAGCATGATTTTCCAAGAAATAAGGGCGCTGGCAGCACTAAGCCAGAACTGTCAATATGAAATCAATGCGAGAATCACACCAGGAAATGCGCTGACCCAGGAAACTAGGAGTTGGACCAAGTTTCTTCAGTAATCTTCCAAGGTAGTTTTCTTTGAATCTTCAGGGGATGTCTTAACATATTTTACTTGGTGGAAACATTGCACAAGATCTGTCATGGGGCATTTCAGGATCATGGACGGGAAAATGAGCACGGTGAAAATTAATATGTAACAATACTTTGGCTTATGAGACTTTGTTTCTCTAGGCGATGACTGTGTGATTCTAATTTCCCAAATTTTCATAGTATATTTTCACCAAACTAAAACTCGAGTCTTTGTGTTTCAAAAATATCGCATTGATTTCGATTTGTCACTTTTACCTTAATGACTGTGATGAAGGATACACATGGTATTCGACGTCAAGTTGTAGGGGTTGGATTGCCTTTTATCCATTGAAAGTATTCTAGTTTTGAATGCTTGCATCGGTTCCAGAACGTGTTGAGGGCTTGGGAATTCGATCTGTATGCACTACTTATTATTATTGGAAGAAATCTATGACTTTGAAGCCTACAGTAATGCATGCATTTGTCGATAAATAGTAACTCGTGAATTGACATATTCATCTTTCTTAAAATGCACGAACTTTGAATATTCATCTGATGTGTTTCTTCTAAGTATTATTTATTTCAAAAAACAAGATAATTGCTAGAGTATGAGAGAGAGTAAAAATATTTAAATTAGGTCTATTTCATTTCCATAGTAAACACACTTGACAATGTGTGATGATGCTTTTAGTCAGTCAAATTCTAATCTCCTCAAAGATATAGTGCATCGAGGTGGGTTGGATAGAATTAGTGCAAAATTGTTACGAGAGTTTTGTGTTTATCTTTCTTAATATTATTTGCATGAAGAATGGTTTGGATTGGTCTTGAATTTTAATTCCTTTCATCATTCACTGAGTAAGGAAATTTTCCTTTTTTTTTAGTTTCTCAATTTGAATTGATAAGCATTGCTTGACTTTCCTTCTACAACCTTCTGGTCCCTCATCAATTTCATACACATTTGTAAAAAGGACGCCAAGATAGACTGATCAAATTCTTTTACATTAGTGTTCTCCTCATTATTATTCTTTACTGGGAACATCTGTCTCTGCGCAGTAGGTGGCAAAGCTTTAGGAGTCATAAATTCCTGCCTTGCTTCCATGAACGTTTCTTTCTCGCGCTGCACATTAAACCCAATATTATTATCTTCTGCCTTTCTTACCCATGTCTCCGTTTTAGTCTTTATTCCTTTTTCACAATTCCTCTCGGTACTCATACCACTGCGCATTTTTTATGCAACCAACTCCAAAAATAGAAGAAAAGAGAGATCAACGCCTTATAAATCAACCAATTTGAGGGGGAAACCTCCTTTACATTACATAAATGAACAATTATTGGATGATACAAATGAAAAAACCTACTTTCTAAATATAGGAATCCATTGGGTCACAATATAATCTTAGCTGGCATAACAATAACAATGTAAGGGCACAACAATAACAATAACGAGATTCTATGGGGAAAAATAATAACAACATGGGGACTACATTGAAAAAAAAATAACAACAAGGGGGCTATACTAACAATAACAATAAGGGGATACACTAGTATTATAAGGACCTAACATGCTCCTCTCCTTCAAATAAGTGTTGTCCTCAACGCTTGATTATTTCTTGATGCTTCTGTATAAAATTCTCATCCTCCCATGTGGAATTTTCAACGAGTAATTTCTTCCACTCGCCGAGATACTCTGATTTTGATCGATTTCATAGTTGTTTAGTTCTTGTTTCTATGACTTCTTCAAAACTTCTTTCCCTGCGATGTAGATCTTCCAGTTGTTTCATTCGATTTTGCACCACAGTTAGGTTATACTTTGAGAGTTAGAGAACTTGTGGTTGATGCTCGATGTGATATTCCACTACTTTATCATCCATATTAGCCTTCATTTGATCCTTCAAACTGTCCAACTTAGCCTCCATTTCTGCTTTTAAACCATCTATGTAATCTTTTTTTTCTCTTTGTAAGATCAAAATTTTTGCACTTGGTACCGTAATTTTGATATATGATACTTCAATTATTCCTCTTCATGCATCATAGTAGAGATTTATGTGGGTTTAATGGGTGTGAAATTATTTATGGGAGGCATTATATAACTCAATACTGATATCTATGCTTCAATATTCCCTTGGAATCACTTCAAACTGATTTTTCAAACAAATGTTATGCAAAATTGTTTAAAAAATACACACATTTTTCTTGCTTTTTAGGAGGTCTATATTGAACCTGATTTATCTCTGTTATTTTAGATCTTCCAGATCTGCATTTCTGTCTTGTATTATTCCTCTAAGTCCTCTTTCCAATGCCACAAGTTTGACCTGATTTTGATTCTTCAAGACAAAGTTATTCCTAATCTCCTACAATGACATAATTATGGATTGGTTCATTAGAGCGAACTTGTACGACGTGCCATGTGTCATTGTTTCCTTTTTCGGCTCTGAAATTCATACACAGTAGACTTCAATCCATGTACTCTCGGCCAATTTTAATAGAATTCCAATCCGATGCTCAGAGAGAGAGTTATGATGATTTTCCCAAGGTCACCTCTTTGAGATGAAATTCGGGAGCCTGCAAAAACCCTAACTTCCATAGATCATATCTCCAAAAATATTGCGAACCAAGATCTGAAATTTTTACACAATGTTCATCCATATTTCCTCGCGAATGGTTTTTTCTTTAGCTTCTGAATCTTAGTAGAAAAAATATATAGCGAACATGCCACAATGACCTATTTGAAGTAGCGAAACCCAAGAATCCAAAGCTCTAATACCAAATTTTATGAAACCAACTCCAAAAATAGAAGAAAAGAGAGATCAACGCCTTAGAAATCATCCACTTAGAGGGGGAAACCTTTTTTAAATTACATAAATGACCAATTATTGGATGATACAAATGAAAAAACCTACTTTCTATATATATGAGTCCAATGGGTCACAATATAATCCTAGCCGACATAACATTAATAATGTAAGGGAACAAAAATAACAATAATGGGCTTCTATGGGGCACAATAATAACAATATGGGAACTACATGGGCAAAACAACAACAATAAGTGGTCTATACTAACAATAACAATAAGGGGATACAATAGTATTATAGGGACCTAACATATAGAGTGAAAATATTTGACTTTGGCCTATTTAATTTGCATAGTAAACACACTTAACAATGTGTGAAGATTCTTTTAGTAAGTCAAATTATAATCTCCTCAAATATCTAGTGCATCAAGGTGGGTTGGATATAATTAGTTCAAAATTGTTATGAGATTTTGTGTTTATCTTTCTTAATCTTCTTTGCATGAAGAATGGTTTGGATTAGTCTTGGATTTTAATTCCTTTCATCATTCACTAAGTAAGACAAATTTCGTTTTTTTTAGTTGCTAAATTTGAATTGATAAGAATTGCTTGGATTTCCTTCTACAACCTTATGGTCCCTCCAAAATTTCATACATGTTTGTAAAAAGGATGCCAAGATATACTGATCAAATTCTTTTACTTCGATGTTCTCCTCAGTCTTATTCTTTACTGGAAACATTTGTCTTTGCGCGGTAGGTGGCAAAGCTTTATGAGTCATAAATTCCTGCCTTGCTTCCATGAATGTTTCTTTCTTGTGCTGCACATTAAACCCAATATTCTTATCTTCTGCCTTTCTTACCTATGTCTCCGTTCCAATCTTTATTCCTTTTGCATGGTTCCTCTCGGTATTCATACTATTGCGTGTCACTATGTTAATGCATGGATCTACTCGGTGCGGTTCAAACCTCATCATTTGGATATTTTGAGCTAGTTGTTGGCTGCGCTTCTCCTACATTTTAGCTAACAAAATGGGACACTCTTACAAGAAGCTGCTGTAGAATTATAACAATCCCTTAAGAAGTTCCCAGTCTATTCGTAGTTGTAACATATAACCTGTCCTCGTCCTCGGCCAACGCCTCCTCCTCGGCCATGTCCTCGGCCTAGGAAACCTCCTCGTGCAGTCGGTGAACTCAAATATTTTCACCCTTATAGCTGCATCCGATACGCACCAGGAATGTTCTGCATCATTAGGTTTTAGCTTTTACACTATTGTTCATCATGCCCTATCGAACTATAAAAGTTACAGAATAATTGCTTTGGTTATCTGAGAATTTTTTGCAACAGATGACAAAAGTTCGTGGAATGCTGGCCTACGACTTTGTAGAGGCTACACCATAAAATAGGCCCTATAAACAGGCTATTCATCAATGGGCTCGGCATCCCAACGTTCAAATAGTCTTTGTAAACAGGGCATTGTTTTCTATAATGACCCTCTGCTTTGCATTTGATACACGAGACCTCCATTCTCATCTTCGGCCGAACCTCCTTTCCCTTCTTTAGATCCTGGAGCTCCATATGCAAGCTCGCCAACTGAGTTTGAATCTGTTTCACTCCTTTACTCGTATCAACTATGGGCAATGTTTCAAGCTTAATCGCGATCTCGAGTGCTTTAGCCTGATATGCCATCTTATGTTGAGACAATGTTAGTCTGAGATGAGGCAATATCGTAACAATGAGCCATTCTCTATGTTTTTCATCTGGGATCTTGAAACTAATTTTGATCAACAATGTTTTAAATCTTTGATCTACCTCCCAGACAGACTCGGTAGTCAGTTGCTTAATTTATTTGATCTCTGTGATACACTGGGACTGTAATTTTGGTTTCTTGAATTCAACGTTCAACGCGGTCTTTGTCTCATCTAAAGAAGCATTTGCATTCGTCGTAACATATTTCATGTACGAAGATAATGCTCTATCTTGCAGCGCTGTAATCAACTGAGTTTTCTTCATATTTTCATCCGTAACATTCAAAAATTCCATATCTCTTCTATCAAAAACCATAAATGTTCAGGGTCATTTGTCCCCTTGAACAAAAGTATCTTTGGTGGCTAGGCCATGGGGGAAGGTGGAGGTGGAGGAACATAATGGGATGGAGTGATGATGGGGGTGGAAGGTTGGTGAATCCTTTCTCCTTTCTTAGATTTAAACAAAGGTCTATATTCAATTTCAATGTACGTACCCCAACCTATTCTGAATCGCTTACTGCTTTTTGTAGCACCTGTTTCTCTTTCTTCAAACATCAATCTGAGCACATCCATAATATACCCTTTTCACACAATAGCATTTTAATCCATTACTTTAGCAAATTCAGGTACTTACCTTTAGGTTTTCTAAAGAATTTTTTCTCTGCTTTGCTATAAGACATAGAGGTCTCAATTGAAAACTCAGTAATGAACCCTCCAAGGATACTATCTATCCAATAATCAATAGCCCTCACGATCTCGTTATCAGTCTTTTTCAGCTTCTCAATCAACGTTGAGGTCGACGTAGTGGGCTTATTATTGAAAGAACCCACTTGCGTTGCTATTCTTGATACCCACTCGTATAGCTCACTAGAAAATGATGCGAAAAATATCTTGTACTGATCTGCATAGATATACTTCTATAGCCAATGTTCAGTAGAGATTTCTAGACTTTTGTTTTCTTGAACAACAAATTCACCTTATTTTTTATCAGCCCAATTTTCAATCTCTTCCTTAGAGGTATTCCACATCCAACTATCCCTCATTAGATCCCAGTCCCAGAAACATAACCATTTGTTGGCTTGATGGGGCCTAGATCTAGGTTCGAAGTGACTGTGCAATCGAACAAAACCCACTATTACTGACCCTTTTGGAACCAACCTGCTTACATAGATTTTTAGAAAACTATATATTCCAGAGCAATGCAACACATAAAATATGTGGAAACACAAACACATAAAACATATAAAAAAAGAGAGACACAGATATACGTGGTTCACCCAATTTAGGCTACGTCCACCTTGAACAAACAATCCTTCCTTTCTATTATCCAACAAAATGAAGAGACACAACCTACAACAGATCCGCTGTAATATCCTCTATTCTCTCTCAAAGTCTCCCTATCTGTTTCTTGCTCTGAGAATACACATACAATACACAACCGCAATAAAATACCCTCATACAAAAATAGGGGTTTCCTTCTAGGGAAAAAAACCCTAAAGTAAACATAACAACTACTGTCAGATCATCTGCCTAATGAATGACCCAGATTGACTAGAAATTACAATACTTTTATAAGGCAATTTTACATCTGTTTTTAGCTTCAGGGGCGCTGCCCCCAAAACCCCCTCGCCAGGTGGGGGCTCCATAAAGTCATAGCCGCCCCCCCTAGACCCTCCAGGTAGCATTTAATTATGGGCAGCGTTGCCACCCTGTTAAGAACAGGGGTCCAATGCTGTGATACAAAATAAAGAAGATAATCAGGCTCCACAACCAACACAGATCGAAGTCTCACCCAAGGCAATATAAGGGGATGCGAACTAGGTTTCTGCATCCAGAGGGACACTGTAATGTGGATTTAGGGCTTTTCCTTCTTATCAGAGTTCCACAGGTCAGATTTGTTAGCTCCCTATAATTAGCAAGATTGGAAAAGTCCAACTGTAGGGAGAACACTTATTTCAACCACTTTGGGATTCTAGGATCTAGCCCTCCTGAATCCGGAGAGGGATCTCTCCAATAAGTGAAAAGATGGATTTATCTTTAAAGCTTTTGGGTAATGATATTAGGCTAGTTATGAAGTCCGAGGGTTTTTTGTTTTGTTTTGGATGGTTGAGCATGATTATTATTTGAGTGGAAAGTTCTAAATGGAAAGAGTTTCAAAGGTATGAAATTGCAAGCAATCAGAACAAGCTTTGGCTAAAAAGATAGATATAACGCTAGTTTTTAGTCCATTGGGCTATGGATTCATAATAGGGTTTAATTGAAACAACAATGTTCAAGAGTGGTCCATGGGGCAAGTCATCTATGTCTAAGGATCTCCTTAAAGTTGATTTTATGGAACGAAATGATACAACAAGAAGGGGAATTTAAACAAATGAAGAACAAAGAGCAGCCTAAGATCATGAAAGTACTTTGAAACTATCCTGCTTTTGGCATACACTTAAGAAAGACATAAAAGTGATCTAATATCTGGTAAGTAATTTGAAACTAGCCAGCTTTTGATGCACTTTCAATAGAAAAACATTTAAAACACAAAGGAAAACACATATGATAACGAAGAAATGTCTAAGATCAGGTAAGTGCTTTGAACCTAGCCTGCTTTCAACAAATTATTAGGGAAACTTTCAGACAGTTTTTTGGGGATAAAACTAAAGGATAGGGCTCGCCATAATTTCCTCAGTTCATCTCTACTTAACATAAACCGAAAATAACATTCAAGAATAACAATTAGCTTAGATAGTAGGACGAGGGAACGCCAGCATTCCTAACTGCTTGAAACTGAATTAAATCATTCCTAAACAACATAAATTGGAAGAAAACATGTAGATAAAGCTTATCAGTCAGAGAAGGGTACTGATATACAGTAAATCCTAACTCTATGCTTGCTGTTCTTTATCATAGAAGATGGACAAAGTGAAAACAGAAATAAAATAACGATTTACAATAAGAAATAACATCACCGTTGACATAGACCAGGATTCCATAAATCAGCTTGTATTGATGCTATAAACCATTTATAGCTTTAAGTCCAATGTTTCAATTTAGCAATCATCTTCACTTCTCAGCCTAACTATTCTATCAAAAACAGAGCTTCAAGAGCCTTTGAACACTATTTACAGGTAGAAAATTCGAACACAAGTATATTTCAAATTTCAGCAACCAACATTTTCTCATCTTCTACAGAAGTACTTATAGAAGAATTAGGAGGTGGGATCTGATAAAAGATCTCCTGGGTCAATTAATATAGACTTTAATACTTCTCAGCCTTTGATGGGCTCGATGGAGAGTTTACAGATGTTCTGTCTGTATTAATTGTTTTACATTTAAGAGTTAAGCTCGGTGAGAGCTTTTGTTGACTTTAAGGCTCCGTTTCATGTTGTAATAACTCTGTTGATATTTTTTTCATTAAGTTCCTTTAGCAGAATTAACTATTTGGCTGCACTGAGGCAAATATCTTCTTTTCTGATCATAACTCGGCCTCTATTGAATGCTTTGAGGCTACAGGTGGCTTTGGGTAGCTGAGAGGAATCAATTTGCCTCTGATGTGGCGGTGGAGGCTCTTTTTGAATGATAAATCTTTGATTTGTCTTTAATTGTGTTTTAATTCGGAGGATTAGGCTTTTGATTTTAGATCTTAGCCGTAATCCTCTAAAATTGTGAAAACAGTCTTCAATCCTCTGCTCTGCTGTGTTTTGTTCTTCAACACTGATACCCTTCACTTAATTTAATTGTCTGTGTCTTGTTGATGTGCAGGTACTGCAAAGGGTCCATATGGCATCAATGCCCATGAAGCATCGATGAAATGTGAATCTGAACCCTTTGTAGTTCTTTGACAAAGGAAAGTCCGGAGGATTGTCACCCTCGGCTTTCATTTCCTTTATTATAATGGGAAAAACCTTTGACACCTGCAAAATACACACAAATGTTATAAAATCCTGTGTTTTTAAGGTTTAACTGCTTCGAAGGTTGCGTATTAGGTTGCAGCTGTTGGATGAAAGCATCCAACGGTGGGGATGCGCTTGCGGGGGTCAGATAGAAGTTGGTTGGAAGAAAGGAGCACAGGATTAAATCCGGGCCGTAGATCTAATTTGATTGACAGTCAAGATAAATTGGGGTCATAATAATGTGAAGGGGTCACATATAATATGTTATGGCAGAAAATGTGACAAATACAAAGGAAAAGGGAAAAAATCCCTTGGACAGAGATAATGTATTGAAAATGGAAAATGGGGTTTTGGGATGATTGTGGGCCATCGGCTGAGATCGGCCCATAAGATCAACGGTGGATATTGCGCATTAAAAAACCCTTTGGAAGAGGTGGAGGGCGATAGTGTAAGGCCAAATTAGATCAGAGCCGTTGATTTGCAGAGATCAACGGTGGAAGGCGCGCGCGATGAAACACAATGGAAAAGAGGGAAAATGGTTTCAGGGATGAAAACCACGGGTTTCGCGCAGTGAAAATGCGGGGAGGCAGTTTTTCCTTTTTGAACGCGATATGCGTTCCCGCCTGACACATGGCTTCTTAAAACCACTTATATCACGTAGCCCTCAGGAAATTAACCTTCGCGCTAAAAGTTATGTGATATAGAACGTCGACCGTTAGATCTGAGGCCTCATATATAACGGTGGGGGAGCGAGCGCGATATGGATATGATGCGTGGGTTATAGCAGGCGGGGTGGTTTTATTATGGACCGTCCGATCAAGAGATCGATGACAAAGATCGGATCTAGAGGGAGGCAGGACCCACAGGAGGCAGGCCTGTCGGGGTTAATATGAGCCGTTAGATGGAACAAATCAACTGCTAGGATTAAAACTGGGGCTTGAACGAAATAATAACAAAGCGGAGAAAGGGTTAATGAGGGCCGTTGATCTGCAGAGATCAATGGCCGAGATCTGGATAAAAAACATTCTGAAGTGGGTATATGATTTTAAACCAAAGTCGGGAGATGCGATTTGGACCGTCCGATCTGGACATGTGGGCGGCCCAGATGCAATCGAAGCTATGCGATCGGCGGGGGGAAGAACTTGTATGGTGCCGATGCGATTGAGCGTTGGCTGCCGATCTGCAGATCAGATCGACGGTGGGAAGTGAATCAGAGGGGTTCAAAGGTGGAGGAAAGGTTAATGGTTGGAGAAAATGAGGGCCGTCAGATCAGGGAAGGCAGGGAGGAGATCAACGGCTCATGATTGATCGGGAGATCGCCAATCGAGGAGAGGAAATAACATGCGCCCAAAAACTTGCGATGCGATGTTGCGCGGGCCGTTTGATCAGCTTAAGATCAACGAAGGATATGGTTTCAAAACATGCACCGGTGGAAACCTTAAACACTTATGAAAACCCAAAAATTAATGAAATGTAAAGGTTTTGAGGGCTTAGGGCAGGTTATGTATATATGAAATGGCCTGGCACCCATATGCGGGGCCCTTGGTTTACATGAGAAACAATAGGCCCGGGGCCTTATTTGTAAGGTGCTAATCGGATCGGAAAATCGAAGCAAGGCTTTTCAATCTACCCATTGCATAAATCTCCGATGCGAGATTATAGTGACCGTTCTATCTAAAAAAGATCAATGGTCTTTTTCATTGATAACATGGAATGGCGGGTTTAGACCAAAACTTAGAAAAAGTGGGTTTTTGACTTTGCAATGGGGAAAATGCATCGGAGATGGTTTATCATAATGTGTTAGCACCCGATTGCGGACCCAAGGGTTATATAAGACAACAATATGATCGGGAGTTTATAATTAAAGGGCCTAATCGCATCAGAAGCTTTTACCATAAAAAATAACTTGCGTGCTCCGTTTTCTCCGATGCGATAGGCGCTGAAAGAGATTAGCACTTAGTTCTAGTGCTAGGGCACATGTGGGGAAGTGGTTAGGACTTAGCTCAAAGGGGCTTAAGCCTGCAATTTTAAAACTTATTTTTGTGAAATTTTTCACAGTTTTTGATGGATTTGGGGGTTTCGCAAAGTTTAAAAATGAGTTTTAAACTTTGTAAAGAGGATCTTATGAAGGGGAAATGGAGAAAAATGGAAAATAGAGGAATTCAATGGGGAATAAAAGGGGTGAAAATGAAGGTTAGTTTGAAGTGAAAGGAAGGGAAAAATAGTGTTTTTGCAGCAGTATTATCCTCATGAAATCAACATAATTTCAAAGTTCAAAATGGAAACAACAGTGAAGATTTAAAAATTTATGAGTCTTCAAGAGATAACATTTTTAGCAATAAACTTGTTTTTTGAAGGCTCCAAAAAAGGTGGCTAACAAGATCTATTAGTGTCCAATATTTAGTGATCAATATGTACTCTTTCAAATTTATCTAGTAGTTGTTCTAGGTCAAAATTTTACATTTCCAAGTCAGTTTTTAAATAAAATTTTGATCGCTGGATATGTCTAGTTTTTTTACAAGATACTCCCTCTAGTTTATTCATGGTTCTTTTCATTTCATGGGTCATGTCCTTCATTTTCATCTACATTTTCAGGTCAAGTCTCCATGTTTTCACCTAGGTCAGTGTCTAGGTGTCTTTCATTTCACCACATAAAAGTCCAAAATCTGTCATAAAGAAGGCAAAAAGAAGCGTCATTCACTTCCATCATACAAAAGTTATCTTTAAAAGTGAGGTAGCTTAGATAGGTGAATAAAAAAAGAGACAATTTGTCTTCTTTCAAAATCTTGTTTCATTGTCAAAATATTCAAAAAGCAAAGTGTTCATAAAAAAGGTGACGTTTTCACTAAATGACAAAAAAAAGTGTCTCTTTCACTCATTTTATCTCCTCTTGCTTGATAAAGTGCATCTCTCACCTTCAGAATACCTTACCATTGCAAAAGGTGGAAGAAAATTTGAAAAATTTGCAAGAAAATCCAATCTTCTACACTTCTGGAAGCTCTGTGATGTTTCTGAAGAAGCATCATGACATTTCTGAAGCAACGCGACGTTTCTGGGTGTTGGCACTATGCTTCTGGGGCAACACTACGTTTCTGCAAACACTGCTATGTTTTTGGTTTTCACTCTTCAAATCAGTTTCTCAAGCCTCAAAACCAATGTGAAAACCTCATGTGGCCTCCAAAACAGTAAGTGGCTACCTTAACTGCCTTCTTCAAGTTAATTCATAAGTATATAAGCGTTTTCTATCCTTAGGGTTTTTCTCTCCTCCATTCTGGGTTTTCTCCTTTCTTGATTGGTTTTAGCCAGTGGAGACCCTTTTTCATACCATATAAACCTTCATTTATATAGCACCTCTTATTACTCATAGTCCCCTATACCCTTTTCTCCATCAAAACCCTAAGACCCTACTACATTTCCACAAGAAAACTAGAAAATATCTGTGTTTCCCTTTTTTGATCCACTTCCCCATATACCCATTTCAAGTAATTCCACCTGTATCCTCAAGCTAACACATTACCCTATTGCCTTAAATTTTTGGGGAATTTTACTCAACCTCCTTATACCTCATCACCACCCCTAAACCTACCCTATCCATATCTCGTGTTTTCCCAAATTCATTATCCCTACCGCTCATTTCAACTAAGAGGGCTTCATCCTGTTCACAAGTAGTATGGAGAGTGAGAATAAAGCTCACAAGGGAGGCCACCACTCTAGATTTGAGCCATCCATATTGCAAGAACTTAATGCCTCCCCATATGCCAAAATATGTTTTGAAAACCCTAGATGTATGAGATTTTCTAAGAAGATCATGGAGGTAGGATGTCATGCCTCATTTACTACCCTTTTCGCCACTAAATTCAGCAGAGACAAAGCCACTATAGTAGGCATTGAATTCACTCTATCAACAGAGGCCATCACTTCATTAAAATGGATTCCAAATGAAGGATAATTTTGGTTCAAGGGCATGGAATTGTACCTTGAAAACTACCCAATGTTCCTAAAACCT
The DNA here is from genome assembly GCA_034641835.2 of Pinus albicaulis. Taxonomy (NCBI): domain Eukaryota; kingdom Viridiplantae; phylum Streptophyta; class Pinopsida; order Pinales; family Pinaceae; genus Pinus; species Pinus albicaulis. The sequence goes on from CM076581.1 coordinate 1,586,018,250, forward strand.
CATTGCAGAGATGAACCTGAACTTGTTTTCCCTTTCAGGAATCTACATGATAAGCATGCCCCATTAATGAAGCTGATCATGAAGTATTTTACATGCGAGGGAATATTTTCAAGGTTGTACCAATACCATGTCAGGTTACTAATGCACTTCACAACTACCAAATCTCTCAATTTGTCAAACTATCTATTTAGGAGTTTGGTCAAGATGGCAGAAAAAGTACAAAGAAAAGGTAGAAATCCTCATACTAGTCTATTTCACCATGGTTTTGTTAAGATGATTGTTTTGCACCAGCTCTCAGCAGATAATATGATCTGGAAAATTTTCATGGGCAAAGTAGGATCAGCTCCTGCTACTAGTCCACCCATTGTTCATACCACAACATCAATACAACCAAAGGAGGTTGGCTCTTTTAGCAAGCAGGCTCAGATTTAAAAAGTACCTAGGGTTGAGATCACTTAAACCTATGAGAAGGGAAAGAGAATGGTTTTTTATCCTAAGACTATCATAGGTGTATTGGCACCTGAAACTACACTTGAGCAAAGACAAACAATGGATCAACCACCTTGGCATGGTGGTGAGTCACCATTGCAACACCATGATGAACAAGCACCCTTAGAAGTTGACATGGGAGAGCAAGTGAAGGATAAGCCAGTTGAGGATATCATAAAAGATAAAGATAAATAAATATCAAAGTTGAGGAAGGTTTTCTCAATTGAAAATTCTCAGATTATGTTAGCCACCTATAAATTATGATATACCTAGTGGTGGCTAAATTTGTTGTCAAGCCTTCATGACATATATTTCCTGTGAAAATCCATCATCTTGAAGTCTTATGATGTTTCTCCATCTTTGAATTAATCTTCACTGCTGTTTCCATCTTGAAACCATGCTGATTCACCAAAGAAAGCTGTTCCAAAGGCCACTAAAACTGACTATTTTCACTTATTTCCCTCCATTTTCATAAAGCCTTCCTTTCATTTTTTAACCCTCCATTTAGCCTCCAAAAGCCTTAAATCCCATTTAAACCCTCAAATATTCATTTACAGGTTTAAAGACCTTTCTTTCCTCTCTACCGAAAGCCAAAAAAACCCTAAAAAACCCTTCAAAAATCCTAAAAAACCCATTTTTAACATTAAGGCCTTAAGCCCCTTTCGGCCTTAGCCCTAGCCCCTTTTCCACATATGACCTGGAGCCATAACCAGGCACTAGCCCTTATCGCTCATCGCAATCGGAGTTTCCTTTCCCTAAATTTTCCTTTATTCTTCCAATCTTCCGATGCGATGATCCCCTTCTCCTCCGATCCTCCGATCTAATCTCGATCGTCGAATCCACAAGAACTGACGACTGAGATTCAATCACGCTTCGCTCGTAGCCCTCCATCATTGCACCCGCCGATTAATCCTGACCGTTGATCTCTCTTCCGATCGAACGGCCCACGCTGCATCGCATATCACAAACACAGTCTTCCCTTTCTCTTTTTCCTCTGATGGCTCGATTCCCCGATTTGATCATGACCGTCGAATACACAAGAACCGATGGCCAAGATTTCATCACACTTCGCATGTTCCTTTCTCCTTTTCACTTTTCCGCTGGTCACCGATTAAATCTCCACCGTCGATCTGCAGAGATCAACGACCATCGGACCACCATCTTTCTGCTCATTCACTTACCCTGCTTTCCCTTGTTCAAAAACTCCGCTTTGTTTTTTAATCTCCACCGTTCATGCCAAAGATCGGACAGTTAGCACTAAATCCTCCATTCACCCCACGACAAAGAAGGTCACGTCTTTCTCAGGCCCACAGCTTGTTCTACCTGCACACATTGCTGCCCATCACACGCGATCCGCACCGTCGAATCTGCCGCCCATAATCCGACGGCTGACACTCCATATCACAAAATTTTTATGCCCAAGAGTTAACGTTCCAAAATTTTGCGAAATGGGTGGTATTGGGAGAGACACGCGTCAAATGCCGTATGGAATCAAATTATTTCACGCAAAACTGCCTCGCCCCATTTTATTTTGCGAAAACCTTTTCCGGTTTTCCGCCATACCACCTACCCTCCGCAACGTAATTTCTCTTTTAATCTCGGCCGTCGATCTCTGAGATCGAACGGCCCATGTTATATCACGATATCAAACGAATTTGCTTCCCTTCTCTCCCCGCTAAGCCCATCGAAATATCTCCACTGTTGGTAGTTCTAATCCAACAACTCCCATTCATCCTCGCACCCAAACCTCCATTGACCTGGTTAGCTGCTCTGCCAGGGTTTTTTCTGATTTTCCGCTTTAATCACATTCTTCCTCACTGCTCCTTCGCCACCCCTGAGCCTCTGCAAGCAGTCTAAACCAAGCCCATAGGATTTCATAAAATGTTTTCGTGTGTTTGCAGGTTTTTTCATGGCCGATGAAGGATGAATGTTTTATAGTCACATAAGTGACACAAAGGCTCAGACATCAGTCTCAGGGCCAGGAATCATTGTCAAAGGGACCAGAACAGAAGGCAAGGTCGTGTCAATCAATGGATCAGATCCATGAACCCTCAGTGACCCTCCAGCTCAGCAAAACCCTCCACCATGTACACAGAACACTCAAAAATATGATGATCGCATATCTAGTGGCAGAAAACAAGGCATAGAAGATTAATAAAACTTCTGAAGGCATCAATACCTAAGCATTTCGAGAAATCAACAAAAGAAAAACATACACAGAGCCAAAATAGGTTGAAGTACAAAGGAACAGAGCAGTTATTAGTGCAGAATGTTTATTGACACTGACACAGCCCATCTCCATGCTCAAAGGTCTGCCAAGTAGTTATTACACCAAGGAGGCTACTACAAACTGTCAGAAGCAGTTATTTCGAAGTATGGGAGTCCTTATAGCCCATTCTTCACTTAACTCACACCAAGAAGATAACAGTACCACTCCAGATGGTTTTTCCTCTCAAGGACACCCTGTGGGTGATTTCTGTCATATCAAAATGGTCTCAACAAGCTACAAAGTTATTGATCCTATCTAGAATTCAAAGAAATGTTTAAGACACAGAATGGAGCATTCTAAATACCTTCTCCTATCTCTGATGTTCATTAAAACTTTCTTCACCTACTTTTCTCATTTTCTCTATAAAGACTCTTTGAAGTCTCATTGTAAAAGGTTGGCATTTGGTGATTTCTAAAGTAATACATATTGCTACTTTGAAGAAGCATTGGTGTTCTAAAAGAGTGTGAAGATCTTTGTTTTTCTGTTGATGAAGGAGGCTAGACCATTGGATCCCTGAGCCTGGTTTTGGTGAAGTACTTCTTATTGTTAATTTTCTTTCCTGTTTTCCACTTTGTTCCATCATGCTTTGCTTATAGTAGGATAAAATTTTTAGGTAGAGAAATGTATCTTAGAAGCACCTTTGACCTGTTTATCCTTCACTGTTTATATGTTTTCTGCTACTGAATATGACAGGGTAGTCTAATAGCTCTCTTAAATATTCAGTTTGTTTTATTTCAGAAACGGTAAATTCAGTTGTGCTAAAGAATGTTTAGGCGTTCCTTCTTTCTTTACCACTGAATATTGTATCTGAAGTCTCCCTTTGATTATTAATTCTTGCAGTTTGAAAGTGAGGTCTGTTTCGATCATACCCTCTGTTCATTATTGTAACTATTGTGTTGAAGGTCCCTATAATTGCAGTCCTAGATGTCTAAGGCATTTCCTCTTCTTTGAACACAATTGTATGTTTTGTTGATTAAGCCTTCAGCAGTAAACTCATAGGAGGAAATAGGGCATTCCCCGAATCCTATAGTTCATTAAGAAGGTTTTAGTCTGCATTTCTCCTTTCCTTTGAGTGTTACATTGATTGAGTCCAATGCAGTGAGATTACTGGAGGAAATAGGGCATTCCCAGAATCCTTTAAGCCATTGTGGAAGGGTTTAGTTTGCTTTCACTCTTAGTCCTTGATGTTCATCCCATTTCACCTATATTATGCAACAGATCCTTGACCAAGTTAGATTTGCCCTCTGGTTTCCCTTCCTTCTCAGTCATAACTATTTGGACTTTCACATGACTCCATTGCCCAATGGCTTGTAGATTCCCATCCTCTATCTATACCACATGATACACATTTGTCCAACCAAACAAAAAAAACAACCCTGTTACACTAAAAAATGTCACCCTGACATTCTGCTGACTGTATGAGCTCATTGACACTCATACTTACCTCCTCTGCAAGTCTTACAACCTTTGTTCCTCATTCCAAACCCTAAAAATAGAGGAAAAACCCTTAAAACTCAAAAAAGCCTTGGGTACGCAGCTAATATGAGACTTACCTGCGTTTTTAGCTAGGGTACGCAGTTAATGTGAAGAGAAACTGCGTTCTAGAACACATTTTTCCAGTGTGATGCCTGCGGACTTCCTGTAAAGTCAAAAAAGCGCGAAATCAAAGTGAAAAAAGTTGATTTTTGGTCAATTCTGGAAGGTTCTAGATGAGATTTTTTGGGGAAGAGTACGCTTTAGTAAGGTGCATCTATCCCACACCTTAAGGAACTAATCCCTTGATGTGAGGAGCCTATCCCTTTGAAGGAGGATTCTATCCCTTTAAAGGTGGAATCCTAACCTCCTCATCTGCTCTATAAAAGGAGGCATTGGGTAGCCTCAAAGGTTAAGTTTGGAGAAGTTAAATTAATGGAGGATTGAAGAATATTTTGATGGGTAAAATATTTGAGTTGAAGTGCTGTTGAGATTTAGATTTCCTTCTGCTGAGCTTTTGAGAGGAAAGATCACATACCTCTTATGCTTCTGGAGGAAAAGTGCAAGACTTATCAAAGTAGAGGAGATTCCTGCTTCGGACCCCGGGAAGGCCTTTCGAACATCAAGGCTAAGGTTGTAAGGTTCTTCTGTATATTTTAAGATTAATACAATCAAGTTCTGTTTTTCTCAATAAATTGTCGTTTGATTGTTTATTTCAATAAGCTATCGTTTGATCGTTTATTTCATAGATTCCTTGATCACTATGATATGTATGTTTTATAATTATTTGTTATACAGGTGCTACTGATATTTTCTTGTTTGCGATTGTAGATCAACGAAAGATGATACTTTATTGCGACAAAAGAGCTCTTGTTGCGACGAAGGATTATTGATACGAAAGAAGCACTACGACCGCAAATAAGCATTTGGATCTAAGGTAGGATCGACACCTTCGTAGCATTTATTTGTAAAACGAATATATCTAGAGAAAGACAAACTTAGTTGTTCGTTTGTTGCTAGATTGTCTTCTGACACTAGGGAGATCGGTCTTGTCCGCAAGAACGATTTATCCAGCCAAAAAATTGGCGACTCCGCTGGGGAAAGAACTTGTTGTTTTTGGTTCTCTTTTATTTTGATTTGAGGAAAAGTTTTTCTTGGTTTTTGATTGATTGATATCTGCCTGGGTAGCTTAAGTTTTCTCTATTTTTGAAAATTTTGAAATCTTTTATTGTTTTCTCTAATTTTTTCTGGGACCGCACTTTGCCTTCTTTATACAGTGCGGGCAGTTTCACATGTTTTCTTTAGTAAGCAGTGCGGTACTGCACCTGTTACTTCTGGGAGCCTGCAGACCCTGTTAAAATTTTGGAAAAAATTTAGATTTCTTTTTTTTTTCAGTTTAGTTAAAATTTGATTTAAGATTCTTAGCATCTACCCAGATCTGTATTTCTCTGTAAAAAATATCTTGTTTTTGAATTTCTTTCGGCAATTCTTCATCTCATCAATCTCCGTTAATTGGGTGTTTTGAGTCTCTTTTTTGAGAAATTCTTAATTTGATTTCCTTTGGTCATTACTTGGAGGTTTGTCTCAGTATTTTCACAATTTTACATCTTTTTGCTTTTATTTTTGCAAAAAAAAATTTCCCCCTCATTCGCCCGGTTGGGGGGGCTAAATTGTGTATGAGTGTTAATCACCTTTGAGTGTTTTTTGATCTTTGGAACTCTCACCTGATTTTCTTGACTTCCACTTGATTGGTTCTTAGATCACATTAGAATCATCTTGTGTTTGAGAATTCTCTTGCATAGATCACATTTGCATAATTAGAATTCTCATTTTCAGAATATGAATGAAAAATGTGCATAGATTACATTTGCATACTTTCAAGTGAATTGTGCATAGATTACAACTGCATAGTTTACATTCTGAAAAATCAATCATAAATTTAGATCAGTTTTCTTTGATTTGAATTTAGATGTTTTTATGCTTGTTTTAAAAACACAAAAATAAAAAATTGTTTTGGGATTGATTTGCATTAGTTTTTCTTGATGAAATTAGTGCATTAGAGAATTTGTTATATTTTCTCTTAGTGATCAATTTTTGCATTGTTGGAAGTGTAATGGAAACTCTCTCCTTAATTTAGTTAGGATTCATCGAATTGAAAAGATTACATTATCATATTCGATTGCATTCGGTTTTGGGTTGGGTCATAACACCATTGGTTTCATATCCATTTACCCTTTTGAGTAATAACAACCTAAATAACACAGCGCTTAATTAAAATTCATCTAGTAATTTTTACATTTCTAGGGCTCTTATAACCAACATAGCTTAGGCTAGTGTCTTGGAATAGGTTTTAGTCAACTCTCCAAGACAGTAAAACAAACAAGTAGTCGATCTTGCGGTAGGAAAAATTCCAATTGTTGCATGTATGCTCTGGGAAGCTCCTCCTAAAGGAGTCAAGCACGAGATCATATCTAAACCAGTGAGGTAATCAATCCTTCCTCATTGGGAACGATAGAAGATATACACATATTAACAACGGTAAACCTCAGATAGACCACTGTCGAGGAGCCTGGGGTCACTTGTCGGTAAACCTTAGATTATGTCAAGGAGCCTTCAAGGGGATTGAGCTTTGTTACTCTGCCCTTGCGTGTGTATCGGATCGTAGACTGTTCCCCCAGGTATATTTGTTTCTATTGGTAACCTTAGTGGCCATAATCTATAGGATTCTTTCCTAAGGTGACGGTGGAGGGAAGATCCCACTGTACCTGGAGCAGACGTCGACTAGACTCACTTGGACTCTCTGGGGGGTTCTCTTCACATGAGATGGTTTTGTGAAGAAACTTGTGCCAGACTATTTCATTAAGCAGGTTGTCGGGGTAACTGTTCCAACCGCCCTTTTTGTATTAAATTCTATGATGTTGGATTTCATCACCAACTAGTGTTTTTAGTATGGGAAGTTACTGTTTGTGTGTGGTTTGACTCCTAGATTTGATAGCGCATGTTAATTTTTTTGTTTTTACTTTTAGAGACCATAGGTGTGAATTGTGAATTTTAATTGTTAGGTGTGAATTGTGAATTATTAATTTTAGTTTTAAATTGTTAATAAAATTCACTGAAGTTGAATATAATGGCAACTGTTCCAGAATTTACCAACCAAGGAACCCCTCTTAACGAGAATCCTAGTACTTTTCCTTTCTTTGGAAATGTTGGTCCTCCTTATATGGCTACTTTTTCATTACCTGGATTTACAATAGGTTTACCGATATGGTTATTTTCAACTTCGTTGGCCCCGAATACTCCAATTGTTCCACCTCAACCGGATGCTTCACCTCAACAGAGTTCACCATCTCAACATCACCAACCTTCTATTGACCCTTTACCTTCTTCGCCTAATATTTCTTCGTCCATTTCTTCCTCTTCACTTGGTAAAAGCCTTGACGCTAGTAACCAGGTGGCTAAGAAGAAGAAGAAAGGGAAGAAGAAGAAGAAGAAGAAGAAGCAAGATAAGAAAGAAGTCAACCAACCAACCATGGCTGTAAGTGTTAGTTGTGTTGAGGAAACCTCCAACATGCATCATAAACCCAAATACCCTTGCAGGCTTTGTAAGGGTGACCACTTCCTTATCAATTGTCCTGGTATTCCGAAGGTCTTGGAAGTATGGTCAGAAAAATCTCATCAACTTTCCATTGATCCATCAACCAGTGATAGTCAGGTTCCCGGGAAAAAGGGTAAAGTTAGGTTTCCTTGTAAGTTATGCAAAGGGAGTCATCAAACTCACATTTTCCCTCACATGGATGAAGCCTCAAAATTGTTGGAAAACCTTACTGTTCCACAGCAAGAATTTCCAACTGGTTACCGTAAACTTTCTCCCAACCTACCATCAACTGATGGAGTGATTGATCTAATTTCAAGTACAGTCGATCCCACTCTTCCATCAGAGAGTCAAACTCATATCACTCAGGTTGATGATCCATTAGTTGATCAAGTGGTCAATTCGATTTCACATTCGATCGATCCTACTCTCCCTGTAGAGAGTGAACTTCATACCGCTCAGGTTCTTCTTGTTACATCAGATTCTTCTACGCCAGGGGGCATTTCACCTGTTTCTACAGAACCCCCTCCAAGTACTGAGGTCTTTTCCTTTGATTGGAATAGACTGACAGAACCTCATCTTCCTTCCTCTATCCCTTTCCAAATCGTTGTGAAGTTTGGTGGTAGGGACATACATCGCACATAGGTAGATGAAGGTGCTTCTGTTAGTATTTTATCCTCAACTGCTTGGAATGCTTTGGGTTCCCCTCAGCTTGTGCCTATTACGCAAAATATGAAAGCTTTTAACAGAACCATTAGTGAACCTTTAGGGATCCTTCCTAATTTTTCTATTACTTTGGAAGGTAAAACTGTCTGTATTGATCTTATGGTAGTTCGAGGTCCCTTGGATTTCAATTTACTCCTTGGGCGAGACTATGTTTATGCAATGAAAGCTGTCGTATCGACACTCTTTCGCGTGATGTCTTTCCCTCACAATAGAAATATTGTGACTGTAAACTAGCTTTCATTCCCTAGTCTTGTTTCGACTATCAATAATCCGACATCCCTAAATGTTCCTCATACGAAAGTGGTATCTGCCCCGCCACGGGTTAATTATGTGGCAACTAGTCCCATGTTTTTAGTTACCGATGAAAGCGAGCCTCTCACTGTTTTCTCATCTTCATTTGACTTGGATCCGGTAATTGACATGGAAAAATCTATGGGATTATTTGAACGCGATGTTCTTATCCCTTTTGAGTCCCTTGACATGTGTTCCTTCCAGAGAACTAGTCTTCCTTCTGATGAAGACCTCTTGGAAGCCATGACCAAGGTGTGTCCATTGACATGTGTTTCTTCCAGTTAGAAGCCATGATCAGTGGCTGGTGAGGATAGTTCCTTTTACTGTGTCAACCTCGTTAAAAAATGAAACAAGCTTATGAGGACAGTTCTTTTCCTGTGTCAACCTCGTTAAAAAATGAATCAGTTGGTCCGAGGATAGTTTCTTTTTTTGTGTCAACCTCGTTAAAAAATGAATCAGTCAGTGTGAGGAAAGTTCCTTTTACTATGTCAACCTCATTAAAAAATGAATCAGTTAGTCGAGAGCATAGTTCCTTTTCTTGTGTCAAGCTTGTTTAAAAAATGAAACAATCTTCTATGAGGACAATTCTTTTCCTGTGTCAACCTCATTAAAAAATGAATTAGTAGGTAGATTGTAGAGAGTAGATTAATAGATTATAAATAAGTAGTTTATGAGGATGGTTCGTGTTACTGAGTCAGCCTCGTTAAAAAATGAATCAGGTCTGAGGAAAGTTCCTTTTACTGTGTCAACCTTGTTAAAAAATGAATCAGTGAGTACGAGGATAGTTTATTTTATGGTGTTAAGCTCGTTAAAAAATGAAACATGTAGCTGAGGAAAGTTCCTTTTACTATGTCAACCTCGTTAAAAAATGAATCAGTGAGTCTGAGGATAGTTCCTTTTACTGTGTCAACCTCGTTAAAAAATGAATCAATGCGTGTGAGGAAAGTTCCTTTTATTGTGTCAACCTCGTTAAAAAATGAATCAGTGAGCCTGAGGATGGTTCCTGTTAATGAGTCAACCTCGTTAAAAATGAATCAGGTATGAGGATAGTTATTTTCCTGTGTCAACCTCATTAAAAAATGAATCAGTAGGTTATATAGGTAGTTTGTAGAAAGTAGATACGAGGATAGTTTCTTTTACGGTGTCAACCTCGTTAAAAAAATGAAACATGTAGAAGAGGAAAGTTCCTTTTACTGCGTCAACCTCGTTAAAAAATGAAACATGTTGCCATGAGCATAGTTCTTTTCCTGTGTCAAGCTCGTTAAAAAATGAAACAAATCCTCCCCTAATTGAGTCGAGTCTTTGACCAGATCTCGTAAATGTTAAGTCATCTATTTAGGTTAGTCATTTCAGTTTTTTGCATAATTTTCTTACAATTTTAGGTCGGGTCTTTCATATGATCTCGTACATGAACCTTCATTCCATCCAGCTATTAATTACCAGATGTGTACTTAGTTGAATGAAATGAAGCTGGGGGGGCATGCGCTCTAGCAGTTATGCTTAGGGGGTATCAAGCACAATTTTTCTCTGTTTCAAGCTTTTGTAAAAATGAAACCTATCTTGAGTCAATTTCGGTTATTTTCAAGACTCGTTAAACTCATGAAAATCCCGAGATTATTTTGCTATCTTTCATTCTCTTAAAACACATGAAAATGCCGAGTTCTTTCCATCTTTTCCTGCTCGTAAATTAAATTGAAAGTCGGCCACAGGAGTACATTTTTATCCCTTTTTTGAACTCGTTAAAACTTACGAAAAAGTGAAAACCATGAGTACATTTTTATCCCTTTTTCGAACTCGTTAAAATTTACAAAAAAAGCGAAACTACTGAGTATACTTTTATCACTTTTTCGGACTCTTGAAAATTACGAAAAAGAGAAACCCTGGAGTCCTCTTTTAAGCTTTTTTCAGACTCTCTAAACATGAAAATATTGCCGAGTACTTGACTATTCGAACTCGTTAAAGTAAATGAATGATCATCCTTTCAGTATAAGTTTACCCCTTTTACGGACTGAAATGGACTATTTACGAAAAAGGTATACGTTGAATAAATACGGTCAATAGAGTTCTCTCCCGCATTATTTTATCCTTTTTCGGGCTCGAGAGACTAAATTTACGAAAAAGTACACCCATGGAGTTTTCTTAAGTTTTTCTTCTAACTCCCTAAAATTGAAAAACACCGAGTTTCTCCTACACTGGACTCGTTAAAATTTAACAGTAAAGGACCTGTTTAATTTTCAACAGGAACGAACCACTCCTTCTTAGGGTTCGAATCTTAAACTAAGTTGGACTCATCCGAAGGATGAGCTTATAAACAAGCAAATGTTATCCTCCTCAAGCTTGTCAAAAATAAAGAGGTACTTGCCAAAAATGGTGGGGGAAAAGAGAGAAAAACGAACCTGTTTGTTACATTTTGATTATTCGGAAAACCGTTAACCACTCTTGAACACGACACTTTTTGTCCACCTGGGTTGGGAAAATCCTTTGCCTAACAGTTAATCAAACCATATTGAAAGTCTTCAGCTGGTTTCTGGGTATTAGCTTTGGGTCAATTGTCACCAAGCCATCTGCAGTGTCGTTATGTGTTCAAGAGGACAGTTCAAATAAACCATTCATCTACAAAATATCAATCATCCATTTTGACCATCCCTGAGTCAGTCCTTTCCAATATATTTCTTCAAAACTTTATCTATGATTTCGTGTTGTGGGACGAATCACTTTCTATCGATGACAACTCATTATCTAGGAATTTGATCCAGAAATCGTCAGTACCTTGAAATCTGCATGCCTCAATGGTAGGTTTCTCGCCTTCGACGACAGGTTGCATCATTGACCTTCGATCGAAAGATTCCGTGACATGTTCGACTTCAGCTCATTCATTCACATTTCATGGATTGTACTGAGTACTTTGAGATCCATTGACATTACTAATGGTTTCTCTCACACTTTTTAACAGTTTACATCATTGACTGGTAATCAAGTGGATTCTACCATGTTCGACTTCAAAACATTTATTCACAAGGATAGAATCGTACTAGTTCGAGATGCGGAAATCAAGACCCTGGATCTAGTTTCCACCATCCAGGCTACGAGGAGTTTTATTATTATACAGTAAACTATTCATTACAGATGGCTGCGCCCATGCTGTGTCTACACTATTGATGTAATATTAAAATCATTTCTGTATCAGAACAATTTTAGTTAGTTTTTGATCTGAGTATGGGAATGTCTACCTCAGCGATGATATGATTATATATATATATATATTGCATTGAATGTTTTTACAGGTTCTGACCGGGGTGTCCACAGGATGATCCTTGAAATGATAAAGTACTTCACTCTTCATATATGACAGACTTCATCTTCATCTATTCCAGACTTCACACTTTAGGGGGCAATCTGTTACACTAAAAAATGTCACCTTGACATTCTGCTGACTGTATGAGCTCATTGACACTCATACTTACCTCCTCTGCAAGTCTTACAACCTTTTTTCCTCATTCCAAACCCTAAAAATAGAGGAAAAACCCTTAAAACTCAAAAAAGCCTTGGGTACGCAGTTAATATGAGACTTACCTGCGTTTTTAGCTAGGGTACGCAGTTAATGTGAAGAGAAAATGCGTTCTAGAACGCATTTTTCCAGTGTAATGCCTGCGAACTTCTTGTAAAGTCAAAAAAGCGCGAAATCAAAGTGAAAAAGTGGATTTTTGGTCAATTCTGGAAGGTTCTAGATGAGATTTTTTGGGGATGAGTACGCTTTAGTAAGGTGCATCTATCCCACACCTTAAGGAACTAATCCCTTGATGTGAGGAGCCTATCCCTTTGAAGGAGGATTCTATCCCTTTAAAGGTGGAATCCTAACCTCCTCATCTGCTCTATAAAAGGAGGCATTGGGTAGCCTCAAAGGGTTAAGATTTTGATGTTAAGAAAACTAATGGAGGATTGAAGAATATTTTGATGGGTAGAATATTTGAGTTGAAGTGTTGTTAAGATGTAGACTTCTTTTTGCTAAGCTTTTGAGAGGAAAGATCACATACCTCTTTGTGCTCCTGGAGGAAGAGTGCGAGACTTATCAAAGTAGAGGAGACTCCTGCTTCGGACCCCGGGAAGGCCTTTCGAACATCAAGGCTAAGGTTGTAAGGTTCTTCTATATATTTTAAGATTAATACAATCAAGTTCTGTTTTTCTCAATAAATTGTCGTTCGATTGTTTATTTCAATAAGCTATCGTTTGATCATTTATTTCATAGATTCCTTGATCACTATGATAGGTATGTTTTATAATTATTTGTTATACAGGTGCTACTGATATTTTCTTGTTTGTGATTGCAGATCAACGAAAGATGATAATTTCTTGCGACAAAAGAACTCTTGTTGCGACGAAGGATTATTGATACGACAGAAGCACTACGACCGCAAATAAGCATTTGGATCTAAGGTAGGATCGACACCTTCATAGCATTTATTTGTAAAACAAATATATCTAGAGAAAGAAAAACTTAGTTGTTCGTTTGTTGCTAGATTGTCTTCTGACACTAGGGAGATCGGTCTTGTCCGCAAGAACGATTTAACGGCCAACAAACCCTGCACTTCATAACTAGCCTAAAATTAACTACCCGAATATTTCAAGACATACCTTTATAAAAACATTGAGAGATCCCTCTCTGAGACTAGGAGGGCTAGATCCTATAGCTCTAAAGATTGGTTCTGATGTTGCCTTGTATTTTTCTTAGCCAATCTACCAAAACACATGACCCCAACATAATGGCGATCACAGTGGGACTTATTGAGTATATGATAGTTTAGCTAACACTTGTGCACTCTTTAGTCCTACAAATATCTAAGAAAATCAGTTAGTGATCCATAGAGTAGACTCTGTTTGTTTGAGCACCTTAGCTAAGTGTTAAATATTAGACATAGGACACTCTCATAACCATAAAAATGTACAAAACCCAAAAATATTCCATATTTTCTTCATAATAATGCATGGTGGTGGAACCATAAAACATTGTACCTTCAAAGAAAGCTAAAACTTCCACCTGGAGACTCCATTGGCCCCAGTAGGCCTATTACTCATCTAGGTTTCCAAATCTCTTTAGGACTGTGTTAACCAACCTTGAAGAAGTTGAGAAGCCTAGTCCCATATTAGATAAGACATTCCGAGAGGCAAACTTTTAAGACAGTTCCTACAAACTTCAACCTCTCTCAATTTTTGAAAAGCAGTTTGGCTTCACATAGGATCAACACTAGATCTCATCCAGACCCTAATCCTCCTACAATAGTTGACAATCTAGAGAGAATTCTGAGGCAGACTTCTAGAGCTGGAAAATCAGCTGCTGATAGGAACATCCCAAGAACAAAATCTCTCCCTGAAAACCTTGCTGTCTTGGAGGATTTACACTTTGACTTACATCATACTAAGAACATCTTCAGAACTAGATCTCAAAGTGATTTAAACCAAACTGATCTTGAAACTGCAGGTTGGCAATAGAGCTTTAGTAGAGAGGCTTCACCTTCTACTCCTCCCTATTCACAACTTCTTCAACACTTTAGCCTCTTTCATAACCAATCTGCTCGAAACCAGTTTGCTGGCCCAAGTGTTTCTTCCACTCCAAACCATACCACCACTGTCCAAAACACTTCATTTCAGCCCACTTTCCCTATTGTTAATCCACCCACTATAAATCCACCTTTCCTTCCATCCATGGCAGCATGGTATGCCCCATTAGTGTTACCACAACCTCTGGCTCCCTTGCCAAATGATTATCAGTCCAAAATTCCCCATTTCATTGGAAAATAATCTACCATAGCTCAAAAACATGTAGATAGGATGGGAGATGCTTTTGATTACATGGAAATAGAATATGAGACCATCAAGATGAGAATCTTTGCTCAAAGTTTAGGAGGAGAAGTAAAGAAGTGGTTTAAAGGCCTAACTCCTAATAGCATCAATGACCTTCCCTCTTTGCATCAAAAATTCATAAACAAATGGGAAATCAAAAGCAACCCTCTCCAAATATTTTCAGAGTATAACAATATTAAAAGAAATCAGGGAGATAGCGTTCATGATTACTCCACTAGGTTTAACAGTATCTACAATGCTCTTCCACCTCACATGAAACCTCCCAAAGGCATGGCCTTAGTGAAATATCCTGAAGGTTCCGATGCTGATATGGCTTATCAACTAAGGGAGAGATATTATTTAACTCTAGAGGACATGCAGAAAGGAGCTGTGAGTGTAGAAGCAAACTTAATTGAGAAAAGAGCTAGGCCAAGCTCAGAGAAGAGGGTAACTTATAAAGACAATACTGCACCCTCAACCTCATCCTCTGATTCCAATATTGGCCACCTAGTGAAGGTAATGGAGAGAATGCTTGAAAATATAAACTTGAATGATAGAGTGCCACCAAGAGAACACCAAAACAACCTCCAAAATAGAAATAGAAATCAGAATTTCAGGAGAGAAAAAAATCAAGATAGGCAAAGAGATAATGACCAACAAATTAGGCATCTCTTCCAAAAAAAATACATAGATCAAGAGGAAGAAAGGGAGATCGAAAGCTTGGAAGAAAACCATGTAAACTTGATTGAATCAGAAAGTGAGAATGATGTTTTCCTCACTAAAGAAGAACAAGGTTTCTCCTCCTCAGAACCAAAGGAAGACACATAAGAGGAGTCTGAAGATTATAGATTTGGGTTTGATAATGCAATCATGGAGATACAAAAACACTATGATCTAAGAAGAAAAGGGAACATAGATAGTCCAAATGACAAAAACACTAGCTCTGCTGTTAAGAAAAATACAGAAAATTAGCCTAAGAAAAAAAATAGAGAAAACCAAAATTTTGGCTAAGAAAACAAATTTAAACAAAGAAAAAGGCAGCCATCCAGATGTTGAACAGAGTTTCCCTAACACCTCAGCTAGTGGCCCTATTAAAACAACTTAGATTGACAGTCCTAATAAAACTCAGCAAGTCAAAATTGCTGAAAGAAACATAAATGAGAAAACAGATGTAAATACAACAAAATCAATAGTTCCTTTCAGCCTTGAGGGAGAGATTGCAAAGATTAAAATTAACATACCTCTGGCTGAATTAGTGACCCAGGAAGTGTACAGAAACCAGGTCCTAAAGGCTCTGAATATACATGTTGATACTGCTACTTTGAACTTGATAGATGACAAGCCAGAGCTGTTGTTTGGTCCTAAAGTTGAAGGAAAACATCAGGAAGGGGCTGTGCCTCCCTTCTATGTCAGTCTAAACATACATGAAAAAATCTTACACAATGCCATGCTAGATTCAGGAGCATCACACAACCTTATGCCCAAGGTAGTAATGGAAAGCCTAGGCTTAGAGATTACTATACCATATAAAGACTTGTATTCCTTTGATTCCAGAAGAGTCAAATGTTTGGGGATAATTAAATATTTGTGTGTCAATTTGTCTCAAATTCCTGCCAAGAATCTTGTAATGGATGTGGTAGTAGCTGACATTCCCCCAAAATATGGCATGCTCTTGTCTAGATCATGGGGATCTAAGGTTCAGGGCAACCTTCAAATGGATATGTCTTATGTCACCATACCAGTGTTTGGTCAAACCAGAAGATTATATAGGGAAACCCTCATGAAATACATGGTAAGCAGCAAGGAAAAACCTCACAACACTCCTATTTATTCTACCCATTCAGATCTATATTCCTTTATTTTATACAATGACGATGAAGTCACCCAAACAAAGAAGGAAAACGAGAAAGACATTAGTGCACCAGAGCATTCAGAATTTTCCTCCCCTCAACCTCTAGATACCTCAACTCCCAGCAACCTTGAGAAACACAAAACATATGAGAATGAAACATAAACACTTTGGAGAATGAGATTTGATGGCTCTTGCAGAAAAAATAGTGCAGGAGTTGGTGTATGGATACATAACACAAAAAAAGGACATGCCTGCAAATTAGAATTCTCATGCACTAACAACATTGCAGA
The DNA here is from genome assembly GCA_034641835.2 of Pinus albicaulis. Taxonomy (NCBI): domain Eukaryota; kingdom Viridiplantae; phylum Streptophyta; class Pinopsida; order Pinales; family Pinaceae; genus Pinus; species Pinus albicaulis. The sequence goes on from CM076581.1 coordinate 1,586,035,070, forward strand.
ATATGAAGCCCTTCTCCTTGGCCTGCACATACTTAAAGATTTAAGGGCCAAAAGGATATCAGTCTAGGGAGACTCTGAGTTAATCATCAGAAAAATCAAAGGGGAATATGCAACCAAAAACCCCAGACTCAGAGAATATATAAACAATGTTTTAGATCTCCTAAAAACTTTCGAAAAATACGAGCTTATGTTCATACCAAGAGCCCAAAATCACCTGGGAAATGAACTTGCTTTTGCTGCTAGTAATTTCCAAATACCACAAATCGATGAGCAACTCATTATAAAGGTGAAAAAAATACCAGCAGTGCCTGATAACGAAGATCATTGGAAGGTATTTGATAGTGATAAACATATAGAGGATTTCCTGCAGTCAAAAAATGAGTTTTCCACAACATCACCAAGTTTCAGTCATAAAAAAGAATGTTTAGAAAGGGAACAAATTCCTGAAACAGAGTCCTCCTCTCCTACTGATATAAATCAGTTTGATCATCTTTTCAAAGAAAAATTATCCAATGATCCAGACCAAAAGGACCTCGAAGTTCTGGAATGTAAAGGTGATACCATACCCAAAGGCCTTGCTCCATTAGAACAACTCTTTGATTTCAATGATGTGGCTAAGGAACCAAAATAATAACCCATGGAAACTAATGTGGAAGAGCACAATATAGGCAGCCCAACTGAGCCTAAAATGATTAAATTATCTAGCACCCTTCCCACCCACATCAAACAACAATACATAGCACTCTTCAAAGAGTTTATAGATGTTTTTGCATGGGACTATAAATATTTGAAATCATATGACACCAGCATCATTCAGCACAAGATACCTCTTAAGGAAAATCACAAACCTTTCAGACATAAATTAAGGAGGATAAAACCTGTTTTATTGCCTACTTTGGAAAGGGAATTGAGGAAGATGTATGATGCAGGGATCATTGTTCCTGTCAGATATTTAGACTGGGTCTCCAATCTAGTATCTGTCAGGAAGAAAACAGGGGAGATCAGGCTGTGTATTGACTTTAGGAACCTGAATAGAGCCTCTCTGAAAGATAACTACCCCTTGCCAAAAATGGACCACATTCTTCAAAGGGTAGTTGGCTCAAAAATAATATCATTGTTGGATGGGTTCTCAGGTTACAACCAGGTTCTAGTTCTCCCAAGTGATCAACATAAAATTGCTTTTACTACACCTTGGGGGAAATTCATGTATGTCAAAATTCCATTTGGTTTGATGAATGCAGGGGCCACCTTCCAGAGGGCCATGGACATAGCCTTCTCGGAAGACATAGGCTATTTTATAATCATTTACCTTGATGATATTACTGTTTTCTCCAAAACTGATGAGGAACATCTGGAACATTTAAGGAAGGTTTTTGAGAAATGCAGAATATTTGGCTTGTCTTTAAATCCAAAAAAGACACTCTTTGGCCTCTAGGAAGGAAAGCTTCTTGGTCATATAATCTCTGAAGAAGGGATCAAAATAGATCCTAAAAGAATTGATGTCATATTGAATATCAACCACCCTAGAAACCTCAAAGAATTACAGTCTTTCATTGGAAAGATAAATTTTTTGAGGAGGTTCATCCCCAACCTTACTGAGCTGTTAAGAAACATCACCAACATGCTCAGGAAAGAAGTAGGTGTTAAATGGACAATGCAAGCTAAACAATCATTCGATCTGGTAAAACAAGCCCTTACCCAAGCGCCAATCCTTATCAGTCCTGATTTCACCAAATATTTCTATATCTTTTCCTTTGCATGTGAACATACAATAGATGCAGTATTGTTGAAAAAGAATAACTTGGGGCAAGAACAACCTATATCCTTCTTTAGTAAAGCCTTAAGAGATGCTCCACTCAAATAAAATATCGTGGAAAAGCAAGCCTTGGCACTGGTAAAAGCATTAAAGGACTTTAGGGTGTACATCTTACATTCACATATCATTGCCTTTGTGCCACACACTGTAGTTAAAGATATTTTAAGTTAGGACCCTGATGGTAAATGGGGAAGATGGATTGCCACTATTCTTGAATATGACTTAGAAATCAGGCCTACCAAACTCATCAAGGGACAAGGATTAGCAAAAATCATGGCTGAATCTAATTTCAAAGCTCTAGATATGAACATGGTTGATGCCTTGGAAAAAATAGAAGAGTTCCCAACACCATTTACTGAAGAAACATTCATGAACTCTCCATGGTATGCTGACATCATGTATGTGTTGCTTTATTTAAATTCTCCTCCTTCCTTGTCAAAAACAAAAGCTAGATTTGTAAAACAGAAGGATTTAAATTATTGTATAATAGATGGAGTTTTATATTGGAAAAATGTTGTTGGGATATTACTAAAATGTTTTCTTGAGAATGATGCAGGAAAAATCATGCATGAAATGCATGAAGGGGAATGTGGAGGGCACTTAAATTGGAAGACCACAGCAAACAAGATCCTTAGATTTGGTTACTATTGGCCCACCCTTTTCCCAGACACCCACATACTAGTAATGTCTTGCCACAAGTGCCAAATTTTTGATTGTAGAATACAGCTCTTTCCCTTACCCTTGAAACCTATTAGTGTTGAAGCACCCTTCCAACAGTGGGGTTTGGACTTCATAGAGGAAATCCATCCATCATCCTCATCCCAGCATAAATGGATCCTTACAGCCACTGATTATTTTACCAAATGGACAGAGGCCATACCCACTAGGAATGCTACTGACTCTGTCATTATCAAATTCCTTGAGACCAACGTATTGTCCAGATTTGGCTGTCCTAGAAAAATAATCACAGACAATGTTGCTACCTTTAAATCCAAAAGGATGGTTGATTTCTGCCATAAATATCAAATCACCTTGGGCCACTCCACTGCCTATTACCCCCAAGGAAATGGACTTGCTGAATCCTCAAACAAGAGCCTAATCAACATCATCAAAAAGACGTTCGAGAAGAACCAGAAAGCATGGCATAGTAAGCTTGTTGATGCCTTGTGGGCTGACAGGTTAACCACCAAAAAGTCAATCAACATGTCCCCCTATCAGCTAGTCTATGGCATGGATGCTGTTTTCCCAACATCATTGGGAGTTCCAGTCATGAAACTCCTTCAGGAAGTCCAAGCTGAAGAAAATCATATGCAGAGAAGGATCAATCAGACCATCCATTTCCAGTAGACCAGAGAGGAAGTTTACCAGAGAACTCAAACAATCCAAGAAAATATCAAAAGGTTATTTGAAAAAAGGACTAAAGAAAATGACTTCCAAGTTGGGAATGTGGTTCTAAAATGGGATTCAAGGAGAGAAGAAAAAGGAAAACATGGTAAGTTTGAAAATCTGTGGAAAGGGCCCTACATTATTCATTCCTTAAGAGGGCATAATGCATTTTTCCTGCAAGAACTGAATGGTGAAGAAGTGTTGGGAGGTCCTGTCAATGGCAGGATGCTTAAACACTATTTCTATCAAGAGTCTTAGTTTCAAAGTTTTTATCCATTGTACATACCGTTTGCATAGAGAAAAATAGAAAGAAAAATACAAAAACAATAAAAAATAGAAAAGAGGGCAAAAATAAAACAAGAAAGGTATAGCCCCATACCAAAAAGAAAGGAAAATATGAAAGTGTGCAAGCTAAAATGCCACTACTTCAAGGAGCACTATTGTCCAATCATACAGCCTAATCATGATTGGGTAGATTTCAATTTATTGCTGATAGGATAGTGAAGAAGATTTTCCAAACTATTTAATCTTGGCTTATCAATAGAACAGATTAGGATATAAGAAAGAGAGGTTCAAACATGCTGAAAATCTGAACCTAGAATCATAAGAAACTGTGGCTCTAATTCTCTCAAAACTTGAGCCAAGGAGAAGAAGAGAAATGGTCCTAACATGCTCAAAAATTGAACCAACAAAGAAAAGAAAACAAATCTAGCAAGATCAAAACCAGAGCTGAAATGAAGAAAAAAGGGTGACTCTAGAGAGCTCAAAATCTGAGTCACAAAAGGAAGGAGGGATGCTTTAAATTTCTAGATTTTCAAGCCCTCACAATTTTGTTTCAATTTTCTGCAAAGTTTCAGTTCATGTGCAGCTTGTCTTTATGCCATGGACCCACAAAAAATCAGACAGTCTAATCCTGGTTTGACTGTGTTTTCAATTTCTGTCTTAGAATATAGAGAATGAAAATCTACCAGACTGTTTAATCCTGAAAGATATTAGATTAGGTAGAGAATTAAGAGTCCAACTATTTAATCTGGGCTCTTGGAAGAAATAAGGGTAGCATTAGATAGGTTTATTTTTCTGTTTGAAAAATAATATGAAAAAGAGTTTTCCAGTCCAAGTGCACTCAAAGGAAGAAGAAAATGTTAGGACAAGTAGCTTGGGGTAGGTAGAAATGTTTGTTTCAAAGAGATCTCATGCTGCAGGTCACTGAAAGAACTGCCAATATGCACAAGGTACCAGCAAGAAAGCAAAGAATTCTTCCGAAGGGAATGGCATTGGTCTATTAAATCTAGAGATTACTGATGTTCTGGACACCTAAAGGGCAAGCTGTCCTCCCCAAGTGGAGCCACTGTTAGCCACCTATAAATTCTGATATACCTAGTGGTGGCTAAATTTGTTCTCAAGCCTTCATGAGATATATTTCCTGTGAAAATCCATCATATTGAAGTCTTATGATGTTTCTCCATCTTTGAATTAATCTTCATTGTTGTTTCCATCTTGAAACCATGCTGATTCACCAAAGAAAGCTGTTCCAAAGGCCACTGAAACTGCCTATTTTCACTTATTTCCCTCCATTTTCATAAAGCCTTCCTTTCATTTTTTAACCCTCCATTTAGCCTCCAAAAGCCTTAAATCCCCTTTAAACCCTCAAAGAATCATTTACAGGTTTAAAGACCTTTCTTTCCTCTCTACCGAAAGCCAAAAAAACCCTCAAAAACCCTTCAAAAATCCTAAAAAACCCATTTTTAACATTAAGGCCTTAAGCCCCTTTCGGCCTTAGCCCTGGGGCTCTTTAATACATGACCCGCAGCCATAAGGGGATACTGGTGTCTTATCGCTCATCGCAATTGGAGTTTCCTTTCCCTGACTTTTCCTTTATTCTTCCAATCTTCCGATGCGATGAGCCCCTTCTCCTCCGATCTAATCTCGACCGTCGAATCCACAAGAACCGACGATCGAGATTCAATCGCGCTTCGATTGTAGCCCTCTGTCATCGCACCCGCCAATTAATCCTGATTGTTGATCTCTCTTCTGATTGAACGGCCCGTGCTGCATCGCATATCGCAAACACAGTCTTCCCTTTCTATTTTTCCTCCGATGGCTCGATTCCTCGATTTGATCCTGACCGTCGAATACACAAGAACCGACGGCCAAGATTTCATCGCACTTTGCATGTTCCTTTTTCCTTTTCACTTTTCTGCTGATCTCCAATTAAATCTCCGCCGTTGATCTGCAGATATCAACGGCCATCGGACCACCATCTTTTCGCTCATTCACTTACCCCGCTTTCCCTTGTTCAAAAACTCCACTTTCTTTTTTAATCTCCACCGTTCATGCGGAGATCGGATGGTTCGAAATAAACCCTCCGTTCACCCCACAACAAAGAAGGTCACGTCTTTCTCAGGCACACAGCCTATTCTACCTGCACACATTGCTGCCCATCGCGCGCGATCCGCACCGTCGGATCTGCCGCCCATAATCCGATGGTTGACAGTCCATATCACAAAATTTTTATGCCCAAGAGTTAACGTTCCAAATTTTTTCGAAATGGGCGGTATTGGGAGAGACACGCGTCAGATGCCGTATGGAATCGCATTCTTTCACGCAAAACCGCCTTGCCCCATTTTATTTTGCGAAAACCATTTCTGGTTTTCCACCATACCGCCTACGCTCCGCAACGTAATTTCACTTTTAATCTCGGTCGTCGATCTCTGAGATCGAAGGCCCATGTTATATCGCGATATCAAACGCATTTGCTTCCCTTCTCTCCCCTCTAAGCCTATCGAAAGATCTCCACCATTGGTAGTTCTAATCCAACAGCTCCCGTTCATCCTCGCACCCAAACCTCCATTGACCTGGTTAGCTGCTCTGCCAAGGTTTTCTCCAATTTTCCGCTGCAATCACATTCTTCCTCACTGCTCCTCCACCACCCCTGAGCCTCTGCAAGCAGTCTAAACCAAGCCCATAGGATTTCATAACATGTTTTCATGTGTTTTCAGGTTTTTTCATGGCTGATGAAGGATGAACATTTTACAGTCACAGAAGTGACACAAAGGCTTAGACAACAGTCTCAGTGCCAGGAATCAACGTCAAAGGGACCAGAACAGAAGGCGAGGTCGTGTCAATCAATGGATCAGATCCATGAACCCTTAGTGACCCTCTAGCTCAACAAAACCCTCCACCATGTACACAGAACACTCAAAAAGATAATGATTGCATATCTAGTGGCAGAAAACAAGGCATAGAAGATTAATAAAAATTCTGAAGGAATCAGTACCTAAGAATTTCGAGCAATCAGCAAAATAAAATCATACACAAAGCCAAAATAGGTTGAAATACAAAGGAACAGAGCAGTTATTAGTGCAGAATGTTGACTGACACTGACACAACCCATCTCCATGCTCAAAGGCCTGCCAAGTAGTTATTACACCAAGGAGGCTACTACAAACTATCATAAGCAGTTATTTCGAAGTATGGGAGTCCTCATAGCCCATTCTTCACTTAACTCACACCAAGAAGATAACAATACCACTCCAGATGGTTTTTCCTCTCAAGGACACCCTGTGGGTGATTTCTGTCATATCAAAATGGTCTCAACAAGCTACAAAGTTATTGATCCTGTCTAGAATTCAAAGAAATGTTTAAGACACAGAATGGAGCATTCGAAATACCTTCTCTTATCTCTGATGTTCATTAAAAATTTCTTCACCTACTTTTTTCATTTTCTCTATAAAGACTCTTTGAAGTCTCATTGTAAAAGGTTGGCATTTGGTGATTTCTAAAGTAATACATATTGCTACTTTGAAGAAGCATTGGTGTTCTGAAAGAGTGTGAAGATCTTTGTTTTTCTGTTGATGAAGGAGGCTGGACCATTGGATCCCTGAGCCTGGTTTGGTGAAGTACTTCTTATTGTTAATGTTATTTTCTGTTTTCCACTTTGTTCCATCATGCTTTGCTTACAGTAGGATAAAAATTTTAGGCAGATAAATGTATCTTAGAAGCACCTCAGACCTGTTTATCCTTCACTGTTTATATGTTTTCTACTACTGAATATGATAGGGTAGTCTAATAGCTATCTTAAATATTCAGTTTGTTTTATTTTAGAAATGGTAAATTCAGTTGTGCTAAAGACTGTTTAGGCATTCCCTCTTTCTTTACCACTGAATATTATATCTGAAGTCTCCCTTTGATTATTAATGCCTGTAGTTTGACAGTGAGGTCTGTTTCGATCATACTCTCTATTAATTATTGTAACTATTGTGTTGAAGGTCCCTATGATTGCAGTCCTAGATGTCTAAGGCGTTCCCTCTTCTTTGAATGCAATTGTATGTTTTGTTGATTAAGCCTTCGGCAGTAAACTCATAGGAGGAAATAGGGCGTTCCCCGAATCCTATAGTTCATTAAGAAGGTTTTAGTCTGTATTTCTCCTTTCCTTTGAGTGTTACATTGATTGAGTCCAAAGAAGTGAGCTTACTGGAGGAAATAGAGCATTCCCTGAATCCTTTAAGCCATTGTGGAAGGGTTTAGTTTGCTTTCACTCTTAGTCCTTGATGTTTATCCCATTTCACCTATATTATTCAATAGATCCTTGACTAAGTTAGATTTTCCCTCTGGTTTCCCTTCCTTCTTAGTCAAAACTATTTGGACTTTCACATGACTCCATTGCCCAATGGCTTGTATATTACCATGCTCTATCTATACCACATGAAACACATTTGTCCAACCAAACAAAAAAAACAACCCTGCACTTCATAACTAGCCTAAAATTAACTACCCACATCTTTCAAGACATATCTTTATAAAAACATTGAGAGATCCATCTCTGAGACTAGGAGGGCTACATCCTAGAGCTCTAAGATTGGTTTTGATGTTGCCTTGTATTTTGGTTAGCCAATCTACCAAAACACAAGACCCCAACAGATTACATTCCTACAGCAAGAGAATTTTCTGTTAAAGGTGAAAGTACTCCTCCAAGACAAACCAAAGGTAAATGTTGATGCAGATAAAGGAAATGGAAAAGAAATAGTAGATGATGATAAACCAGAGGATGCAAAAGTTGAAACAAAAAGAAGAAGACCAAGGAAAAAAGGTCAAGAAGGTGCTTCAGAGAGAAAGAGAATCAACAACTCCTAAATGAGGTTTGCAGACTTTTGATGAACTAATTCTTGATGAAATAAATCAAGATAGAGAGTATTGGATTGATAGGGTCAATGGTCACTTTGAGAAGCTACTGAAGAAATCTAAAAAGGACAATAACCTCAAGAGACATATGGCCAACCAATATTGTGCTAGGAACAAAGTTTCCCAAATCAAGCTTAAACAAGTGAAGAAAAAGCTTAAAGAAGCTCAAGGAGAAAGAAAACTTAGCCCTCCTTTCTGAGGCGTCCATGGCTGTTTATCCCATCCTCTTCAGGTGTTATAGAATAATTTTTTGTCAATTTTGAGAAATTTTTGTATTTTTGAAGATTTTTGCAAAAATCTAGAAATTTTGTCTCCTCAAAAGCGTCGCGCTGAGATGCGACACTTTCTCTCAGAGCTTCCAAATAAATATTTTTCTATATGGATGGGTGCATATTGACTAGTACATTCCATATCTGGACTTGGTTTTCCATGAAAATCTCTGGTTTTGAAGAAAAATGCAAAAAAATTCCTCAATTCTATGCTTTTTCCAGTGTTTTGGACTAGGTGCGATGCTTCTGGAGTGAGGTTGTGAAAAACCACTTTTGGAGGTCTTCCTGTGGGTGTTTTCCAAATATTAAAGTGCATAGGAAAATAGACTCATAGGGCTACTCAATAAAGCTTTCAAATTTTTATTTGGATGCTCCTAAGTGGTTCAAAATCACCCTTGAACTGGCACGACACTTCTGCCAGACAAGCGCGACGTTTCTGCTACAGGCGTGACGTTTCAACATATGATTCCTTTCAGACAACTGTCATGCTAGGAAAACTATAGAAATTCAATGATAGTTGTCCCATGAGGTGTCAGTTGATGTGTTTGAGTTTTTTTTTTCCTCTATTATGAGGAAACATGTAATTTAATGGAGGAGACACACACTCCTAGTTTTTAGCTAAAATTCAGGGATTAGTTTCTAACTTCCCTAGATTCTAGGAAGTGACTCATCTGATGTAATTATGATGCTATTTGGATAGTATTTAGACCTTATGAGGTGTCTTGAAATCTATTTTCTATATGCAGTCCAGCTCAAGTCATTTTAGAGGTTGGATAGTTGTTATTTGCAGTGGATCTATTGTACAAGATTTTGCTAATTAAATCAAAGACAATGTTGCAGACATAGTGTTGAGACTCCAGTGGTATGACTTTGAGCATTTTTTTTTCTATATAGAATCATCATTTTGAATGTTATGTTACTCATCTTTAATATATATGCTTATTTATGCTAATTATTATCATTTTATTGATAGAAATCATGCTTTCCATGATATGTTTTTATAAGATTTTCTTGAAATTGTATCTTCTCTTACGATGAATGAATTCAGTTTAATGCTCATTTTGCCTCCCTCTTAGTTAAATCTATACAAAATGAAAAAATAAGCATGCTTCTTAGCTTACCTACCTTGCCTCACCCTTACCTCTGCAACTAAACCTTTGAAATCAGACCTAAACCCTAGACCTAGTTTCCTAAGTGTCATTCCTATCTAGAAAAACTCCAAACAAACAAAAACCCTAATCTATTGAGAATCATAACTAGCCTAAAAAATTATATACAGTCATCCCTTTGGCTGAAAAGTGACATTTAGAGAGCCCTCTATGGTCTTGGTAGGGCTATATACTTGGCCTAAAGGTTGGTTTGTGGTTACCTTCCTTCAGCTCCATTCTCAGCCTTGGGAAGCAGGGGGGAGTGATAACAAGATCTATTAGTAACACAAGCGTTGTTCAATACAAATGTTGAAATTACCCACAAATTGTTCGATCTTACTTATTTAAGCATTAAACATAGTAAATAACCATAAAACGAACTACACTATTTAGTTACAGAACAAAACCCTTATTCAACATAAACATTCATAAACAGTAAGCAAACACCAAACACATCATTATAACATAGATATTTCCAACTGTTCTTTCATTCATGTCCAGATCTATCTCATACATTCACTTTCCAACTTGCACACACAGCTGCAAGGGCCCGTGCACACAACTTTAGTCTTTCCTAAGGTCTCTACGCACACAACTGCATGAACCTTTTTATTTAACCCAAAAAACAGACTCTAACTCAATCTTACATCCAAATGCATTGCATATCCTCAATCATAACTTACCTATGAATTCTATTTAGACTCCTTATATAGATTTAGGTTTTACAATACCATGGTCCAAACCATGGGCAGAGTCCAACGTTCAAAAAAATTCCCATCCCATTACATTATAGGGGATTTGAACCACCCCAAAGCCCCTAAGACCAAAACTATACTTCGCGCTGCACGCTTCGCTCCTCGATTTGCATAGTCTTTACTTTGTGGGGGATCCTAGCTCCAAAAATTGAGGTTTTCTTTCAGACATTGATAAGAAATTGCAGGATTAGTGTTTATGTTATTTCAAGTTTCCTTTTAGTGCAAGATTCAAAATAATTGTTGTTTGCAGGTTAATGCACAAGTTAGACTAGAATTTGATTTGCAAGTCGTTAGTGGCTCTCTCTGGAATTTCTAGTGTTGTGCCTCTAAGTTTACAAACTCTCGCATTGATAATTAAATGTTAGGTCATATATTACACTCGACACTTGTGATTTGATGAGATTGTTAGAAAGCTCACTTAAGAAGAATCAAGGATGATATAAAGAGGAAGGATTAAAAAGCATGAAGAAGGAGATCCCATTTCATTCATCACTCATGACAAGAAAAATAATAAAGGAAAAGGAGGTCCATCAAATTCAAGAAATCCTCCTCCTCGAAATTCAAATATAAGGAAATAATAATTGCACATTGAATTCTACAATTGTCATAAGAGATAACCCTATGCTCGATATTGCCCCGAGAAGAAAAATGGTCCACGCAACAACACTAGAAGCAACAACAACATGTTTTATGATCAAAGAAGAAGAGATGATAGAAGGAATTATCAAAATGGAGTATCTGAAAGAAAGAACAAGTCTATTGTAGAAGCCACCCATGCCATGCTCCATGATCAAAAGTTGTCAAAGTTCCTTTGAGGAGAAGCAACGAATGCTACCATATATGTTCAAAACATGGTGCCTAGTCAAGAATTGGGAAACAAGACCTCCAGAGAATTTTTCACAAGTGTCAAGCTCAATGTTATCCATCTCCGTATCTTTTTATGCCTCGTATATTTCCATGTACCGAAGGATAAAAGAAAAAATATGGAAGCCACGAGAATAAAAGGTACATTTGTTGGATATTGTAAAAATTCCAAGGCATTTAGAATATATATTCTTGGTCAAAGGAAGGTTGAAATTAGCAGGGATGTAACATTCGATGAATATTCCGCCCTTGGAAAATCAAGGGACCTTCCTCCGCCTCCTCCACCTGAGAAGAAGAATGATGATATGGATATTTTAGATGGTCCATCCATGCCTGAATCCGAGACAAATATTTTTGATCATGTAATGGAGCCTATGGACCCCTTAGATCCTCCTCCATGTGATCCTACTACCACGAAGACAACACTTTGGCTCTATGACACATTAGAGGATGATGAGAGATGAGTTCCCGTTCAAATATCATTAAGAGAAAGTAAGAAGCCATGCAGGTACTAGGGATTTGTTGCAGCCATGAGCGCTATGATTCAATCTGAACCTCCCACCTTTGAAGAAACCGTGAAAGAAAATTTTTGGAAGGATGTTATGGCCGAAGAATATGAATCAATAATGAAGAATGCCGTATGGGATGTTGTGCTGAGACCGAAGGGAAAAATCTGTGGTGACTTTAAAATGGCTATTTAAGATCAAACATGGAGCTAATGGTAGCATTGAGAAATATAACACAAGGTTCGTGGCCTGAGGATTCTCCCAAAAAGAGGGAGAATATTATGACGACATATTCACACCTATGGCTCGATATACAAACATTGATTCGATAATTTCCCTTGCAGCAAGTTAAGGATGGACTCTTCATCAGATGGACGCAAAGACAACCTTCCTCCATGGTATGTTACAGGAAGAATTATACATTGAGCAACCACAAGGATTTGAAGTAGAGGATCAAAAAACATATGTTTGTTGTTTCAATAAGGCATTATATGGTTTTAAGCAAGCCCAAAGAGAATGGTACGAATGCATAGACAATTATTTGGTGAAGCTGGGATTCACAAGAAGAAATGTCATTCCTAACCTATACTTCAAGGTAGTCCAAGGTATGTCGTTGATTTTGATTTTATATTTTGGCGATCTATTCTTGATAGGTAGTGAGCCCTTGATTATCGAGTGTAAGAGGGAGCTATCCTTTGAATTCGAGATGAAGGACCTTGGACTCATGCACTACTTTCTATGCCTTGAGGTGTGGAAAAGGCCTGGTGATATTTTCCTTTCAAAAGGAAAATATGTTGTGAAAATGTTGGAGATATTTGGAATGACAAAATGTAATTCCTTTCCTACACTGATGGAAATGAACTTCAAGAAGTTATGTGGAGAAGCTGCAGGAATTGATTTGGAAAATTTATCAGAGTATAGATAGTTGATTGGGGATTTGATGTTCTTAGTGAACACCTGTCTAGACATATGCTATGCAGTGAACACATTGATTCAATTCATGACCGAGCCTCTCCATGCACATTGTTTTGCTGCTAAACACATTTTGAGATATTTTCATGGAACGATCACCCTTGGTTTGAGATATAATACTGGTGATAGTCGACTTCATGGATATAATGATGCAGACTAGGCAGGAAACATTATCAACAGGAAGAATACGTCCGTATGTTGTTTTAGTCTTAGATATGCCATGCTATCTTAGACGAGCAAGAAGAAAAATTTCGTAGAATTTAGTACTGCCGAGGCAGAGCATATTTCTGCTAGCATGGATAACTGCGAAGTAGTTTGGTTGAGGAAGCTATTTGGAGACCTATTTGAGTAAGTCATAGACACTACAATGATATATGGTGACAAAAAGAGTGGGATCCATCTGGTAAAGAATCCTGTATTTCATAACAAGTCCAAGCACATAGAGATTTGATATCACTTCATTCGAGACATTGTGTAGATAGGAGCCATTAGAATCCATCATATATCGACAGATGAGCAGATTGCAGATATTCTCACCAAGGCTTTACCGAAAGGAAATTTATTAGTATTCAAAGAGAAACTTAAATTGAAAGATGAAACCGATATTGATAAGGGGCATCATTGATCGAAGACACTGAGCCAAATTTTCTCCGTTGTTTGAGCTCCCAGGGTGAGGAATTGAGATAGAGGGCTCCTGGGGTTGAGGGATCTTTGGGAAATAGGGTATCACCCCTATTTGTTACCCATAAGGTTGGAGATGTTTCTATGCTATTTTGGTCTTGACATAGTACACCCCAGTTGGTATCATACCCACAAGCTAGGATTGTCTAGATTATCCCTCCCCGTCTAGCCAACGAGTGGAGGAGTCTTGGGGGCGTGTTATCCTTACCTTTTGGTAAGTTAGGTATCTCAACCAAGATCGAATTATGATGCATGAGGTCTACCACATGACCCTTGAAGGTCATTGATGGGAAGATATGTATGCAATAGGATGGGTTAAGATGTGCTCCCCTATATCACATATTGCTCGATATGGGGTCGAAGATGTTCAACTCCCCCATGAGATTTTGGGTTGAGATGTGCTCCCTGATGTAGACACATGTTGAGATATAATCCCTGATATTGTTTTTATATTTATATATGCTCTATGATGTTATAGAGGGTGGAAGTTAATGCTCCTCGATTATTCTTCTTTAGATTCAAGAATGTTTTATTAGATAGTCTTGAGAAGAGATGGGACATGATATGACTACAGGATCCTCTTGACAGGATACAGTTGGAATTTAACCATAGCTGAGAGGAAGTGTTAATTTTGTAATATCAGTGACAAATTATATCCATGGTACTAAACTCCTCTTTTTGAGAGGACCAATTTTGACTATTAAAGCACTCAAATCGGATAAGGGAAAGTGAATTTATGAAGAAAATCCCACATATGCACATATAGACAGGTTGAACCTAATAGGAAATTGGTCACCCTTGGTCATTGGAAGCCTATAAATAAAAGTGACCTCAAGCTCATTTGTACACCACCAAGCATCTTCCACTTCTCTTCTTCATTTATTGGTTCATAGATGTCTGAGGCTGAGTCGACGAAAGAGGGTTGCACAAGTCCAAGATTATAGGGTCCGAAGCTTGCATGTTTTTCTAGGGTTTCGGGTCACAGTCGCAAGATTTCCAAAGGAGAATTTCGACTGTAGTAATAGGAATCACAGACTCGAGGGAGTGACTAGAAGCTCTCAGTCCCAGGCATGAACACTTCCTCCATGTGACCGGAAACTAGAGCAAAATTTGACAGTTGACTGCAGCTAAACGCAGTTGACCGAAGACAAAAAAAATTGTCTCTAATATATATTGATGTTGAGAACTAATTTTGAATGTTACTGGGTTAATGTTGTTGTATTATTTTGTATTGGACTCATTGTACTCTATGTTGAACATTTTATGACAATATAATAAAAGGGTTTCCCCCCTAGTGGGTTTTTTCTCTAGTCTTTGACCAAATCTGGTGTCTCTTGTTGATGTGTTGTTTGTCTCCTTTGTCATTGCATTTATTTTTATATATTCAATTAGTATTGAGGATTGGAAAGATTAATTGGTTTTGAAAAGATTTCTAATTAAAGTATTAATTGGGCTAAAGTAATTGATACAACATAGAACAATATGAAAATTAACATGTTGAGATACCTGCATGGGACCATCAATATTGGATTGAGATATACCGTCGGAGATGTGAGAATACATGGGTACTTTGATGTTTATTGGGCTTGTAACTCTGCTGATAGAAAGAGAAAATTTGGACGTTGATTTAGCTTTGTATCTTCCATGATATATTGGATAAGAAGGAAACATAAGTTTATAACGCTTAGCATGACTGAAGCTAGGTAAATTTTCGCTAGCATGGCTAGTTGTGACGCAGTGTGGCCGAGGAAGCTCTTTGGAGAGATGTTTGAGCATGTGATAGATATGAAAATAATATACTGTGATAATAAGAGTGGGATTTTATTTGGAAAAAATATCGTGTTCCATGACAATTTCAAGTACATTGAGATCAAATATCATTATATTCGGGATATGGTGTTGAGAGGAGCAATAATACTCCATCATATTGCAACTGATGATCAGATAGATAACATACTTACCAAGAATTTTCCAAAGGGGAAGCTCTTGGTATTTAGAGAGTAGCTTAGACTGACAGATGTTACCGTTCCTGGTGGGGACGACCATGGATTATCGAGAACACTAAGCTATGCTCTTCCTTCTTGTTTGAGCTCCCAAGTTGGGAATGGAGTTAGGAGAGCTCCCAAGGTTGAGGGAAATATTTACTATAGGTTTTGTGTGAGCCTTGTCATGTGTTGACAAGTGGTAACCCCGCTACCATAAATTTTGGGACTTTCCAAGAGTATACTCCAATGTGCATCTTACCCATAAGTTGGTCTTGTTGGTAGTACCATCCATTTGGCCAATGGGTGTGGTAAATTTTGGTTGTGCGTGATCCTTGATAAGTGGAAATCCCCTTAGATAGAGGTGATACTTGGTTGTGCATAATCATTGTCGAGTGGTAATCCCCCCAAGAAAATATGAGACTTGATTGTGCGAGATCCTTGTCATGTGTTGATAAGTGGTAATCCCCCCAAAGTCTATGGATGCAGGTGTTGTATGACTTGACTATTATGGTAAAGCTTGATTGAGCGTGATCCTTGTCATGTGTTGACAAGTGGTAATCCCCCCAAGCAGAGGTGAGACTTAGTTGTGCATGATCATTTTCATGTGTTAACAAGTGGTAATCTCCCCATGCATATATCAAGATTGGAAGATCATTGGATATAGGGTGATAGATGAATATCCCATATTTTTATCATGAGAAAATTGTACACTCATATGTATGTACCTGAAGGCACCTGGAGTCAGAGATAAACACACAAATGCATTACATTTTTAGCTGAAAGCATCATGAAGACCAAAACTCAAAAGATTTCCTAAGGTTCAAGTTAAAAAATTGATCTGCACGGGTGCACCACTGCTGGAAATTAACAATTGCATGACATTTTCTTCGATAGCCTGATCAGGAGCTAAATTTTTCCTCAAAAGTCAAATTTATATAGAGAATGAAAGAAAAATAACACTCATAAAAAATACCAGAGACATAGAAAAACCATACATGATGGAAAAGGCCTGAGAGACTCAATGTATTCCTCACGTTCTCATTATTAAAATAATGTTTACGATACATATAAATACACACGAAAGTTTTCCTCAAGATAGTGCATCTATATTGAACTCTTTGGTTGAGCAAAAATCTCAAAAAAACACTAATCTAAAAGCCTAACTAGTTGGAGAGAATCTCTCAACTAACTAGGCCAAAAATGACTCCTAACTATGAGGAACAAACCCAATCTAGAAAGGTAGGAATAAATCCTAAATTTAATGATTTAATTATTTTTGGACTTAGAATTGTTTTACTCACATGAGAGTGAGGCTAACATTATCCCCCTCAATTATAAGTCCAAAATAAGAACCTAGAACCATCTCCAAGTCCTAATGCTGAAACTGCTGAGTTGATCCTCAAAGAAAAACAATGCTTGAAAAACCGCCAAAGATGGATGCTGAAAAAACTTCAATCTGAAGAGAACATGAGTGAACTTCAATTCTGATTGATTTCTGTATTTCACTTGAAAACTTCATCACGTGCCAAGCTACAAAAGTATCCATCTTCCCTTTGCCTGCAATTAGCATCCTTTGTCCACTGACAAATATTGAGAACGCCCATTGGTGATTTGTTGATGCCCACTAGATGATGAAGATTCCCATTGGATACTTTTGTTGATGTTGTTGAAACTTTCAGTCTAATAACCACCTTCAATTTCATTATCATTTCACCCCCTTGTTAGCTGAAAGGAGAGATAATCACCTGTAAATTATTTTTGAACTCCCCCCTTCCAGGTGTAGGGGTGATTCACTGGTGTACTCCCCCATTCAATTGCACGAGATTACCATCTTCATTTGATTGTTGGGCGCAATAGGCGTGATTGAATTCAATTGTAAAACTTATACAATCTTTTTACTGTTGACGACCATTCCAAGGATCAATCCATGCATAATTGATATTCAATCTGGCTGATTGGTTTTGTTTGCATCATTTATCTGATGAAAAATTCTTCTCGCCACAATGGAAACAAGGACGGAGATAAAAAAATGATCTTCCATATGACCCGTTATTTGACAATGTGTGCATTTCAGTTTGTCTTCAAATTTCTCATGGCTTGTTGATGTTACTTGATCAAGAAATACTGCATTGATGAACTTGATTGGCTTTGAATAATATGGGATATGCAAGTTGTTGTCATCTATGTCATATCCTAATCCTCGTAATTTTTTTTTACTTTGGATTTATTCCCATGGCTTGATGATTTGATTGGAAGAAGAAAGTTGAACTTGATCATGTACAACTTCTACACTTGAAGTTTTTTGGATAAGTGACTTGGAATCAAAATATTTACCTTCATCAATATGGTTTAATGACTTGGGAGCATTACTCTTATGTTGAAACTTATCTCTTTGTAGGTGTGACTCCAGTTTAAGGAACTCAATTGTTTCACGTGCCTGTTGAAGATGTACTTGAATATCAACAAGAGTTGCTTTGTTGATTTTCACCATGTTGTCAGCTGATGATAGAATCAGATTGTTAAGAGCTTGAAACAACTGAATATGTTTCACCATGTGAACTCGCTTGCTTGAATTCAGGCTCACTTATTGTAGATTTGAATGTATTTCTTCGAAATTTCTCACCTGATTTGAACTTGTTTGATTGAATTTTCTTGCTTGATTTGTTTCTTGAATGACACGCTCACTTGATTTTTTACTTAAATTGCATGCTCACTTGTATTGGCTCGCTTTCTTATAGCATTTGCTTTCAACACTTGAAATCACGCTCGGTTGATTATGATGGCTTGCTTGATCGCTTGCTTGAATTTGCTTGATTGCTTCATGCTCATTTGAATAATTGAATATTCACGCTCACTTGTAGTAGATTTGAACTTGTTGTTTGTTTAATTTAGAGTTGAAACTCACTCCCTTGATGCTTTGAATTTTTTCACTTTGTACTTCCTTGAATTTACTCACTTGAAGAGAATTGACTCACTTTACCTCCTATCAGTTCAAAACTTGGGTGCTGGTTCAATCAAGAATGCATCCTTACAATTCAACTCAATTTGAATTTTATTACAAGTTGAATTACAAAAAATAAATTTATTTTCAAGAATATTGATGTAGACTAATTTGCTTTAAATTACTTGAGTTTGCAGCTTCATTAACTTGATTTCCTTGAGTGAATGATGTTTAATTACTTTTTGGTGTTGATTATGTGTAGCAACTTCTGAATTTATTGTAATTTGCTTATGTATGCTTGATTACCGAGCTTAAAGAGAATTTATTATGTGCATACAATTCTTTAACTTTTTGTGTACTCCATGTGGATCATATGAAAAACTGAGTGTAAAAAAATTAGACACACAAAACATACTCACAGTGTACCTAAGATCCCCTTATTCAATTTTAGGTAGATCTAGGACATAATCACCAAAAACCAATCTTTTTATTATACAGGTTACAACTAACTCTTACACCCAAGAGATTTTTCAATTACAATATTTTTCTTGTTCAGACCCTTTTTCAAACAACAAATTCACTTCAATGAATTTTTAAATTTAACTTCAATTTCTGCTCATTCTCTCTCAAAACTCTACTTCAAATTACAACAATTATCTTCCCTTAAAAATCAATTATCACTCTGAATATTACAAAACAATTATCACTCCAAAATTATAAAAATAATTTCACCTTATCACTCCACAAAATTACTTCAAAATATAAGTTACAAAAAAAATACAAACATTAATTTTCTCTGCTTGATTTTTAAATCACTTTGAGAGAAGTGAATTAAATTTTTTTCTTTTAAACATTCACGAAAAAAATTGTAATATATATATATTTTGGCGCATACCTTAAGGCAAGTCCTCCACACTAGAAATTTTTATCACAATAGAAACCTATGCCTTGCTTCTTGCTTTGTATTCACAAGCTTCACCAACAACATGCTTTTCTAAGTGGCTTTGCATAACTTCGACCTCAACACAATTAAAGAATGACGCTTCGCAATTAAGAAATATCCACACATTAAAAAAAATAATGTGTATCTTTCACAAAATATGGGCCTTTGCAACACTCACGATGGGTGGTTTTAAAAATTGTTGGACTAGAGCCTGTGAATTTCATAACTTTTTCAACATCTCATTTGGGCTCTAGTGGAAAAAATCAAATTCCATTTGTTTGTGGTCTTCCCGTGCTGGAGAAAGCTACATCTCATAGTAAACACATGTTTGTTGGGAGGAATGGTCGGCACCTTTTACTTCCTAACAAGGATGATGGGAAGCCTCCACTTCTATGACAAATGGTGACTGATTGTGGTAACCCGTGTTTGTTTTGTTTTTGTTTTTAATGTTTGGTTTGAGGGCATACAAAAGGCCAGTTGCATATTCAAATGTGAGCTATGACTATATGGTTCGCTGGCGGACCGCTTCCATTTTGTGCCAATATGAATTTCCTGAGTTGCAGAAGGTTCCTGTCTTCATGCGATCATGGGGTCGAATGTTGTGCTATTTATTGATTCTATAGAATTTTTCCTCCATCAAAGATTAACAATGATTGGGTCGAAGTACTGAGACCTCAAAAAATTCATTGCCGATCCCTCTAGGAACACACTTTTGTTGGCTCCATATACATAGTTGCTTCAATTTCATTCAAACCTCCACCGCATCATCTTGGCTCAACGTAGTTTCTGATCACAGACTTCTAAGCTTGATTCTAGCCAAGTTCAGGTGCCACACCATTTTTCCATTTTGTGTGCCAACAAATCTAGTATTTTCAAGACTTGGTAGGTCCAATCAATCAAACCAGTGTTGTATGCTTACATAAATGTGACATTCTTACCCTTCAAACACCTCACATTTAGCATCTCCACGCGCCAGGTCTACAAGTTACTAGTCTCTACGTTGTTCACTTATGCTCGTGGCTCTCGTCTTCTCTCAAAATTTTTTTCTCTATGAGAGGCACTAAAAAAATGTTTGATCAATGTTTGATTCTCCAAAAAAAATCCAAATGAAACCTTACACGCATAGAACATCTACCCCATATAAATCACTAGGATTGAGCGGCCATGTCAAGAGCTTTTGAGCTAGACTATGATGGCAAACGAGATTGATGGAATGTCTATGATCCAGCTACATATGCTCGTGTGATAGATATATATGAATCCACAGATGAGGCAAGGAGGTATCAGAAAGAACAAAAGTTGAATAAATTAGAGGAGAAAAACAATAATCCTAAAATTGATATAAAACACATTAAGATGATAACATGATTCTCCACTCGGACTCAGACGTGCTATGATGGTATTCTTCAATTTAGTTCCAACGCAAATAGTTTAGGCTGCCCACAATTCATGCAGCTCACACAAAATGCCACTAATCGTACCTAACCATGCTCTGATACCACATGTAGAGAATGAAATAAAAATAATGCTCATAAAAAATACCAGAGACATAGAAAAACCAGACATGGCAGAAAATGCCTGAGAGCCTCAATGTATTCCTCACATTCTCATTATTAAAATAATGTTTATGATACATATAAATACATGAGGAAGTTTGTCTCAATATAGTGTGTCTATCTTGGACTCTGGTTGAGAAAAGATCTCAACAAAACACTAATCTAGGAGCCTAACTAGTTGGAGAGAATCTCTCAACTAACTAGGCCTAAACTTACTCCTAACTATGAGGAACAAACCCAATTTAGAAAGGTAAGAATAAATCCTAACTTTCATGATTTAAATAATTTAATTATTTTTGGACTTAGAATTGTTTTAATCACATGAGAGTGAGGCTAACAAGTTCTCGGAATGATGCGAAACCTAACTGAACGCGTAGTGTTCGTCGTTCTGAATCCAACGCAACTCGTTTCACATGAAATGGACTCCGTATGGCCTCAAAAGAATGTTCTGTTCATTTTCCTAAACAAGAAAATTTGGAAAAAAATTCAGCAGTCCATACAACTGACATGGCATGCTGACTGGGCAGGTCAATGGGCTTGTCATCGCATTCCACCGATGAACTGAAGGCTGCCAAGTGGCATTTTGTGGTTGGACTATATTGGTGTGTTTTGGAAATATTTCATTGGTTGTGGGTAGACCAATGACGAGGAGGCACATGGCTCAGCCTGGGATCGCCACTTGTGCCCCTCATGGTGCATTAAAATTATGGTTTATGGACCGAAAGGACCGGGTAGGGGTTGAACCTTAGACCTCCGCCCAACTAACGCACACATCTACCATCTCCTCCACGCAATGTTTCTTAACTATATTGGAGTGCCACATATATTTGAAGTTTATAAAGTCCGTCATTGGGGGGAGAAGGGGCTAGCCCCATGGGCCAACCCCCACACCATACAACCGTTACCCAAGGACTGTGGGATGGAGTTAACCGCCCATCTGCTGATCGTGACCACCATAGAAACCAGTTTATGTGACCGCTCCTCCAATGTGCAGTTTAAACATTTATGGTTTGGGGAGAGGGGCCAATGCCGAGGACTAGCGCTTGGGCGCATGACCCCATATGCCAAAAAATTTTCTACATTAAAGCCTTAGGAGGAATTTAAAGCACCTGACAAATTTGCCCGAATTCCAGTGGAATTGTGGGTCTGTTAGCAGAATTTGTGGCAAATTTGGTGGTTAGTGGTTGGATTTGGTGCAGTTTATGTAGTGAATAGTGGGAAAGATAGGAGAGCTCATAAATCATGGAGTTTTCGACCAAATTAGATGTTATAAAATTATATATTACATAGCAATGAAACACATAAAATATGAAGAAAACACAAGCACACAAAACACATAAAACCAGAGAGACACAGATATACGTGGTTCACCCAGTTTGGGCTACGTCCACCTCGAACAACCAGTCCTTCCTTTCTATTATCCAGGAAAATTAAGAGACACAACCTACATCAAATCCGTTGTAATATCCTCTGTTCTCCCTCACAGTCTCCCTATCCGTTTCTTGCTCTAAGAATACACATACAATACAAAGTCACAATACAATACCCTCATAAAAGCGAGGGGATGCCTTCTAGGGAAAAAAACCCTAAACTAAACATAACTTCTACCGTCAGATCATCCGCCCAATGAGCGGCTCAGATTGACTAGAAATTACTATACTTTTACAAGGCAATTTTACATCTGTTTTTAGCTTTGGGGGTGCTGCCCCCATAACCCCCCGCTAGGGGGGGGCTCCATAAAGTCGCAGCCGCCCCCCCTAGACCCCCCAAGAAGCGTTTAATTATGAGCGGCATTGTTGCCCCATTAAGGTACAGGGGGTCCAACACTATGATACAAAATAAACAAGATAATCAGGCTCCAAACCCAACAATCTCCCACTTGGAGACTGATTGTAGCAACTCCACTGCTTCTTCATTTGCTGGACAATGATTCTTATTTGGACCTGGCTGTTTCTCATCTTCATCGTCATCCTTGAAGACAAATTGAAACTGAGCATAAACTCAGTTTCTCCCTGGTTACAAATTTTGTTAGCATATCTGCAGAATTCTGGCTAGTGTGTATCTTTTCCAGCTTCAACTGTCCATCTTCCAATACTGACCGTATGAAATGGTACTTGAGCTGTATATGTTTAGTCTTGGAATGAAATGATGAGTTATTTGCAAGATGAATGGCACTTTGGATATCACTGTATAACGTTCCCATATCATGCTTCTTACCCAATTCATCCATAAACCTTTGTAACCAAATCATTTCTTTACTAGCCTCTGTAGCAGCAACATACTCTGCTTTTGTTGTTGAAAGTGCAACAACACTTTGGATTTTTGCTCCCAAACTCTTATTTGTTCACCTGAGAAAATACATATCCTGTAGTGCTCCTCTTGTTATCTCTGTCACCTGCCATATCTGCATCAACATATCCATAATAAAACAATATTTCATTCATGATTAATTAACCGCCCAGTTGTAGTACCTCTCTAATATACGAAAATACATTTCTTTATAACTAAATATTTCTGCTACAGATTTTTCTATACTTTGCTTACAACTCCCACTACATGTGAAATATCAAGCCTTGTGCAGACCATTGCATACATTAAGCTTCCAACTGCTGATGCATCTGGAACTTCAGACATATAGTCCATTTCTTCTTGGGTCTTCGGGCACATCTTTTTACTAAGTTTGAAATAGCTAGCAAAAGTTTTACTAATTGGTTTTTCATTCTTCATATTGAATATTTTCAACAGCTTTTGTATGTACTCATTTTTAGATAGTGTTAATTTGCGATTTTTCCTATCTCTAGTTATTCTCTTACCAAGGATTTGTTTGGCAGCTCCCAAATCCTTCATTGCAAATGAATTTGCCAATTTTCTTTTGGGCACATTTATTTCTTGCATGTTAGACCCTACAACAAGCATGTCATCTACATACAATAATAATATAATATAGTTGCCATCATTTTTCCTTTTCAAATAAACACAATGATCAAAGTGACATCTAGTATAACCTTGTTCAGACATAAACTTGTCAAATTTTAGATACCACTGCCTTGGACTCTGTTTTAAGCCATACAAGCTCTTCTTTAACTTGCATACTAATTTTTCTTTCCCTTTGTCCTCATATCCTTCTGGTTGCTCCATATAGATCTCTTCCTCCAAATATCCATGGAGAAATGCTGTATTTACATCTAACTATTCACCAGATGCAATGTCTGTTATATACAAGACTTAAAATAGTTCCTAGTATTCATCTTAACAACGGGGAGAAAGTATTTCATCAAAGTCAATACCTTTCTGCAACAACTCACCACCACAAGTCTAGCTTTGTACCTTTGTTTTCCTCCATCTTCTTCCCCGCTATTTTGTAAACCCATTTATTCTGCAATCTAGTTTTACCTGCAGGAAACCTGACTAATTCCCAAGTCTGGTTATGCATTAAGGAGTCCATATCTTCTTCCATGGCTATCTCCCACTTCTTCTTGCTTTCAACTTGCATTGCTTCTTCATAACATTCAGGTTCACCAGAATCAGTCAACAACAAATAATATAATGAAGGAGAGTATTGTTTAGGGGGTCTACTTATCCTGGTAGATCTTCTAACACCACTTTCAAGTGTTTGAGGTTCCTTTTGTAGTGGTGGTTGCTATTGTTGTGGCTGTTGATTATTATTATTTTCAGGCACCTTTACCTTTTCTGTGATCTCATCAAGAACTGTGTATTCTTTGTTTTATTTTTCCTGTTTCTTATCCTACAACTGATTCTTATACAAGACCTTTTCATTGAATATTACATCTATGCTCCTAATGATTTTGTGATTTTCATAATCATATAAGCGATAACCAAAATCATTAACACCATATCCAATAAAGGTAAATTTATTTGATTTTGCCTCAAGCTTTGTTCTATTTTCTTTATTAATGTGGACAAAGGCCTCACAACCAAAAGACTTTAAAAAAGAGTAGTTTACCTTTTTACATGTCCATGCTTCCTCTGGAATACCACCATCCAAGGAACTTGAAGGCCCTCTATTTATTAGATAAACAACAATATCTACAACATCTCCCCAAAATTGTAAGGGCAATCTTGCATGCAATCTCATGCACCGTGCACACTCCATGATTGTTCTGTTCATCCTTTCTGACACACCATTTTCTTGTGGTGTTCTTGGAACCATCTTCTCTCTGCGAATTCCATGCTATAAACAATACCTATCAAACTGTTTGCTGCAATATTCACCTCCATTGTCTGATCTGAGACACTTCAACTTCTTTCCTGTCTCAATCTCAACCAAAGATTTCCATTTGTTGAAAATATCAAATACATTAGATTTATTCTAAATATAATAAATCCAAGTTTTTCTAGTTGCATCATCAATAAAAGTAACATAATAACGAGAGCCACCGAGAGTTGATACCTGAGCAGGTCCCCATACATCTGTATGCACAAGCTCTAATTTTTCGCTCTTCTTTTCTTTCCCAACTCTGAGAAATCCGACTCTCTTCTATTTTCCATAAATGAAATTCTCACAGAAGTCCAAATCAACATTCTTTAGACCCGACAAAAAATTTCTTGAGTGAAGAATCTTCATCCCCTTCTCACTCATGTGTCCGAGCCTATGATGCCATAATGCTGCATCTGCTCCTTTGGAAGTTAAAGCACTAACAAAGTTAGAAATACCATTGCATAAATACAATGTACCAACCTTTTCGCCTTTTTCTATTACCAAGGCTCCTTTGGCGACCTTCCAAGTTTTATCTGTGAAATTTGTTAGACAACCTTCACCGCCTAACTGTCCTGTTGAAATCAGATTTTTCTTCAGATCCGGAACATGCCTTACCTCCTTTAATAGCCATTGGTTTCCATTCTGTTGTTTTACAAGAACTTTACCCATTCCAACAATTTTACAGGGTTTATCATCACCCAAAAAAACTTGTCCAAAATCTCCTTGAACGTAGTCATGAAAATATTTCTTATCAGGTGTGGCATGGAATGAGGCCCCTGAATCTACAACCCAAGAATCAATAAAATTTTCAAAAGAAAGAATCAAGGCATCTTGTAACACATCACCTGTCATATTTGCTTCATTATTATTTTCTTGCTATGCATCTCCTTCTTTTCCCTTCCAAGATCTATAGTCTTTCTTCAGGTGTCCTTTCTTTCCGCATTTCCAGCACACTATCCTCGATCTGGACTTGGAACTGAATTTCCTCGATTTACTGTGATATCCTGAGCTCTTTCCTCTTTCCATTTTTCTTCCCTAGGACTCTGCACTCAAAGCATTACCCGATGTCTCACTAAAGCTTTTCCGTTGCATTTCCTCGCTAAGGATAGCACCGACAACATCATCAAACTTTAAAGTACTAGATCCAGAGACAGAGTTACTAATGGCCATAACTAAACCATTCCAACTTTCTGGCAATGAGCACAAAAATAAAAGAGCCCTAATTTCATCATCAAAGTTTACCCCTACAGAACTTAACTGTCTGGTAATTGTATTAAAATCATTTAAATGGTCTGCAACAGATCCACCTTTTGATATCTTCATATTAAATAAACGTTTCATAAGAAATACCTTGTTTGAGGTCGAGGGTTTTTCATATAATTTCGCCAATGCCTCACTCAAACCCTCTGTTGTTGTTTCCTTCGAAATATTAAAGGCTACCAACGCCGCAAGGCACAACCGTATTGTTCCCAGTGGCATTCTATTAAGAATCTCCCATTCCGTGTCTGTCATAGCTGTCGGCTTATTTGTTTTTCCACTCAATGGTAGGTACAGATAATCTTCCATCTGCATCTTCCACAGCGGGAAGTTTTGGCCGTTAAATTTCTCGACCCTAAACTTACCATATTTCTCCATTTCTCCACTTGAACCAGGAACCCTTCTTTCCTGCGAGTTTATCAACCAAATAGACCTCAGATCTGATACTAGTTGTCATAAAATTATATATTACAGATCAATGCAACAAAAAATATGCGGAAAACACAAGCACACAAAACACATAAAACCAGAGAGAGACAGATATACGTGGTTCACCCAGTTTGGGCTACGTCCACCTCGAACAGCCAGTCCTTCCTTTCTATTATCCAGCAAAATGAAAAGACACAACCTACAACATATTCGCTGTAATATCCTCTGTTCTCCCTCATAGTCTCCCTATCTGTTTCTCGCTCTAAGAATACACATACAATACACAACCGAAATACAATACCCTCATAAAAGTGAGGGGATACCTTCTAGGGCAAAAAACCATAAACTAAACATAACTTCTACCGTCAGATCATCCGCCTAATGAGCGGCCCAGATTGACTAGAAATTACTATACTTTTACAAGGCAATTTTACATCTGATTTTAGCTTCTTTAGCTTTGGAGACACTGCCCCGAAACAAAACCTTCCATCGTTGCGCCAGGTTCTTAGTGCGGTAGCCCCCCCTGGACCCCCCAGGCAGCGTTTAATTACGGGCGGTGTTGCTGCCCCATTAAGGTACAGGGGGTCCAACGCTGTGATACAAAATAAACAATATAATCAGGCTCCACACCCAACATTGGATGCAAAAAGAGGCTAAGGTACCATTTTTGAGTATTTTGGACTCAATGGAATAGGTTTTAGGAGCCATAGAGCACTCTAGATAGGATTTTTTGTAGGTTGAAGCCAAAGGGTGCCATGATCAACCATGGTGTTGAAACAACTCATGGAGGAGTTCGATGTTGAATGTTAGTATGAATCCTTTGTCGAAGTGTACAAAAAAGGACCACTTTAGCTACACATAACTAATAGCCCTAACAACAAAAGTGGCTGCCAATATCTTCAGATCTGCGGTTAGTTGAACAAGAAAAGAGCAGCAAAAAACCAGATCTATGCATGGAAAGACATTAAGCAGTAAAAACAAGGGTTTGCTCCATATACCAATAGACAAGACAAGAACAATTTTTGAAAGAATTTTTGTATTAATTGGGCACCTGGAAGGAAAACAAGAAGGCGTATCCAATTCTCCTCAATGGTATGGGTTCTTGGAAGTCCTCAGCACTTCAGATCTAAGATTTCTCTCTCTTGTTGGTGTAGAAAACCCAATGCAAAGAATAGAGCTCAAAGGGAGCTCACACAACAAATAATGGAAAAATGTGACCAAGTGTATAGATCCAGAGTGATCTAATAGGCAACAAAAGGTGAAGAATGGTAGAAAAACCCTCCTATTTATAACAAAATATTGGGTCATTCTAGATCTTGGTGCATGATTAAAATAATGTTAACCAAATCTAGATCCACCTTTTATGGAATATTTTATTATATTTGTTGGAGGGAAAAAGTATTTGACTTGGGTCAAATCCCTTTATTTATTAATAATAAATAAATAAATGATTTATTTATCTTTTTAAGGAAGTGGTTGAAGGATAATTAAATAAATAATGATTTATTTAATTATTTGTGGGTGATTTGGTCATATTTAACAAGGAATATTATCTAAATAAGATTTAAATAATTATTCCTAGAAAATAATAAGATAAATAAAGGTTTATCTAATTAATTTCTTTGTTTTGGGTTAAACATGACTAGGAATAATAATTAAATTATGGTTTAATTAATTATTCCATGAGGAAAATCAAACAAAATAGGTTTGTTTAATATTTCCTTTTGGGGTTTGCTGTTTAGACCATAAACAACCTAATAAATGTGGTTTATTAAGTTTTTTTTTTCTAAATTGAGCTAATTCTATTTATGTAAATATAATAGTACAAAACTGCCGCAGTTCAGCTGCGTTAGCCTGAAATTGGGCCTGAAAGTCAAGCATAATTATGAAAAGAAGCTGCCCATATAGGGAAACCAACTCTGTAATAGCAGTCTCACCGCCCTTGTATAGGGAAACCGGTGGAGTAGTTATAATTGTTATGAGACAGTAACAAAAAGCTAGCACTATCATTAACGAAAACCAGTAAGCTGCTATGTATTGTAGAAAACCAGCATCGCTAGGAAAATAAACAATTTCAAAGACCATACTGCGCCATGTCATTGCTGAGTCAGCTGGAGTTGGCGGGGGAAGGATGTTCCTCCACTATTGGGCATCCGAAGTAATCTTCAGGATCATCCACTTCAGCTTCTCTGTTGTGAACCTTTGCGCCTTGTTCATCAGTTGTTTCCACCTGCAAGGGAGAGAGACCAAGGGGGGGATTGGCTGTGGCAACAAGCTCAGCTAAGTCCTCTTGTGGCACCGCAACAGAAGTGGACCGAGGCTCGACAGAGGCAGAATGAGGGTCGAGAGAAGCAGGAGATGAGACAGTCCAAGTAGGAGGGCTAATAGTGGCATCTTCACGCAGAGTTATAGTGATGAAGGCCGTAATAGAAGGGCGATTAAAAGCACTATCAAACCTCAGCTCCGATCTCTGAGTGGTCTGGCGGATGTAATGGCTGCTAGCAGGCGGAGGGGCGGAGGAGGTGAAGCGATGGGGGGCTTCAGGCGGAAGGGAGACATGCGGACGACCATGGCCAGAATCGGATGGACTTTCAGAGACAAAGCTGCTGGAAGAGGGACGCTCCCCGACTGAGCTTCCTCGCGTGCCTCCTCGACGGGCTGTCATGCGCTGCCTGAGTCGAGGCATGGTGGGCTCGGCAGCGAGAGGCTCGTGACCCTGGAGAGAAGTCGACGCAGCAAACAAACCGGGAATGATCTGAAGCACACCAGGATGATACAGAGTGACAGACGGGCTGGAAGAATGCTGAGGAGCAGTGGTTGCACCAGGGCAAAATTCACTATTGGAGAAATGCACACCAGGTAAGAATTCAATGCAGCTATAGAGCGAACAACGCCGGCCTGTGACTCTGCGAGTGCTTGGCTCATCACAATGTACAGGGCACACACCGCCCAAGGGAACCATACAAACGCGGAGAATGTTGCAGAGCTCGTCGAGCATATAGTTGGCGTCCATAATGCATAAACCAGGCGGACCAGAACTATTGAAATGCCGTCTCGGGGGTGATTTAATACGGGTTGCAGGCGGAATGAATGCGAAATTGATTGCGCCGTGGAGGGCCATGTGGCCACCACGCGCTCTGTGCGTTGGGAAGTGGCCAAGGCCAGCTGTCCCCATATGGCTAACGAACATCCGCATCCGGAGAAATGTGGTTTATTAAGTTATTTTACATAGTGAAAGCAATTTTACGTAGGGTAAAATTGGTCTTACATGGTGTACTTGGGTCCATCTAATGATAATAGGTTAGATGACCAAAAAATGGCGTAACAGATTGCCCCCTAGCGTGCGAGTGTTAGGAGCAAATCGTATGACCGAAGTACGTTGTAAGAACTCAATCACCAGACATCAAGAGGGAAGTCAGAGAGAGAAATGTAAGGTAGACGAGTGTGCTGAAGAACTAGACCCTGAGGAGACAAGACTCACAGGTGCAACAAGTCTCTTTTTATGAGAGGGTACCTGTGCTAAAGGCGGCGGGGGAGGCATACCTATGCCCGCCGAGACAAAGTACAAAAGAATAGTGTGTCCAGTAAACAAGAGACCGAACCATAAAGTACAACCGGCATAAACATGAGCCAGATAATAATACAATGAGGAATCCCACATACATGCTGTGCCTGGGATAACAGCCAGGACTTATACAATAATATCTGAGTACATGAGATACAAAGACAACCCAAATGCCCCCTATAAGCGGGGAAGGGCTCACAAAATCTGACTGATACATGCAAATCAAAGAGGCGCTGCAAGCGGCTAAGGCCGACATCATCAAATATATGGAGCTGCATCGAAGGCTGCAATGAAGAGGTCATCCGGGCATGTGGGGGGCTACCTGCAGGGCCACCCCTCATGAGGGCTGAGACATCTCACGCACACCCGGGAATCATCAAGAGCTGCAGCTGTATCACTGAACCATCAAGTATACGGATCTCGGTCATGCTGAAAGGAGCTGGAGTGGAGAAACAATCAAGTCAAAGGGAAATGAGAGATCCCTTTGCCTGATCCGAGGCATCGAACAAGAGTGGAAGCTGGAACCAAGGTACACCGCCCTCTAGACCTGGCTTTTGGAATGAATGAGCTGATGTCGACAGAAGGAGGTTCGCCATAGGTGAGGCAATGAGAGATCCTCAACTAAGGCACGGGAGAAAATAGTAGAGCGACGGACAGACTGACACTAATGATGATAGTGAAATGGAAAGGACTGAGTAGCGAATGGATGACTTCCCTTGTTAAAGCATAAAGGGCATGAATGAAATGGCAGCGACTGACACAATATCATAAGGGATAGGGGACAGTGGGACTGAAGGTCATAATGTGCGACACAAGAGAGAGACCAAGCAATGAAGGATGGAGGGCTATAGCGGGGTACAAAGGGACTTGGGATAGACTCCATGAATGCGATGATGACTCAACTTGGATGCTCTAAACAAGGGCGACTCGATGGTGCTACCACACAGTAAAGGTCCAATGGGGGACCATGAAAACATGAGTACAAGATGGGAACTCACGACGAACATCAACACGAGCATGGATAAGTATGGAGGCCAAATGGTGCCCCTAGTATGAGTGTTGGAAGTGAAGAAATTCGATTTTGAGGAGGGTTATGGGTGAGGGGCATAGGTGCCCCCAAGCATGGTGTGGTCATGCCAAAATGTATTTAGAAAAAGGGGAATCTAAACGCATTTTAATGATGTGGTGTGCCATTTGTTTTCATTATGGTTATGCAGTTTGAGAAAGGAAATGGAGGATTACCAATCTCTTTTAGTACTGCATATATGGAGCAAATGGACTTTAAGTTTTCGGGTTGGCATACCTGGCGTCACTATCCCAAAGAGAGGATTTGGAGATAATGAACTGATGCTCGCCTAGAAAACCCATAGGTTGGTCAACAACAATGTCTAAGAGATTGGGTTGCTGATGGAAGATGAGGGAACGATAAGGGGTATCATCCCTAGAGTGATTTGAAGTGATATGGGACTCTAGAGGTTCTTCTAAATGTGGAAGAATAATGGTACTAAAGTCAACACGACCAGATACACTAGGAGAGTTGTGGAGAATTGCTTCTCTTGGTCTCTCAAATGTGGGTTCCCCCTTACCCAAACATTGGGTTTCAATGTAATGGCCACAAGGTGTATGTGGTGTGAACGCATGGGTTCGATGTAAGGGGGAATAGATAAAGTCAGGGGTGGGAATTTTTTCCATAATGTCATCATCGTGATAGAAGATGGGGTGACTGGTGGAAGAAAGACCACCTGGCGTGGCGAAGCGACCTGAATCATCATCATGAGAAGAGAGGTTCACATGCGTATCGTCACAAGGGGTGACATAAGATTAAGTAGATAAAGGATCTACCAATGTTGAGCCCAAGGTGATCGCTGAAGTAAGGTCAAGAGGAACAACAGGGGAGGGTTTAGAGGGAGTGTTCCCCGAGGGTCTCATGGATGATGATAGGTAGAAAATGCTGGAATAAGGCTTCGTCATCTCGACATCAGGAGGGGGGATGTCAATGGGAGCAGTCATGTCTGGTAGTTTTGCCGAAGAAAAATTCGCAAATAGGGGAGAGGTGGACTCATTGCACTTGGCCTCAAATTGGTGGACCGCAGCTAGAGAGGTGCAGAAGTCCTCGAGGTGGGGACAAAGATGGGTGTAATGGCCATGGAGATCACACAAAGCACAGGGGTGTTTGGTGTGAATAGTCTTTGGGTTCTGGATTGCGGTCGTGGAAGGAATAGAGGCTTCCGGGACCGTGGACTCAGGGAACGCGACATTAACCATGGGCTTGAGATGAAGCAACTCAGGATAGGTATGGGTGGCGTGGCCGACAACATCACACAAAGCACATTGGATGGTATGCTTTGGAGGTCGAGGAGGGGCAGGGTTTGTCGGGGCAGCCTTGTCCTTTGATGCCCCCTTGCGAGCTTTTCCCTTCTTACCCGAAGCGGTCACAACAGGAGGTGGTTCCTGTTGAGGTGACTGAGGCACTGTTGCAGCGGGAGAAGTTATGGGGACCGGTTGAACCGGGGTCAAAGCAATATAAGGTTTGGGTTGACCAGGTAGGGTTGCGGCTGGAGGATCATGGTACCAGACGGGAATCCCAAGGGTCAAGTTAGGAAGAGAGAGGGTGGCCATGACCGGTACCGTGCACACTCCTGGTGGGGGATCTAGGAACGGTATCTGACCAGAGGGGTAATGGCCAGGTGGGACGGCTCCTAAATGGCTAAGGCTTGGAGGAACCATGGCAGGAGGATAAAGAGGCTCATGACTACCAGCTGCAGGTGAAGGGCTAGGAGCAGGTTGCAGAGAGTGTGGTTGCTGACTAGCCAAAGCAGGTTGCTTGAGAGCAGCCCGAGACGATTGCATCATGCGAACATTCGATGAGCTGGGGTCAGAGATAGGAGGAGGAGGAAGACTAGGGAAGGTTCCAAGAAAAGAGGAGTCTTTGTAGACGCCAGGAGAGACACTCGTCAAGGAATCGACGGTTTTCTTGTTGGCTATAGAAGAGATGGTCGTCTCAGGTGAGGTCTGAGATTTTGGCTCATGATATGTCAACTGGTCAATGGTGACTATCTTTCCATTATGAGGGAAAGACATCTTGCGGAAAACCATGGATGGGACAGCAGACATAGCATAGGTGTAGCTCCGCCCCAAGAGAATGTTGTAATCTAGAGGGGGGTCGATGACTTCGACGTCAACGCAAACAGTCTTGCCCGCAAGAGTGATAGGACAGTTACGGAAGAGGCCAATGGGCTGGGAGGCATGGCCATCCCATGCTCGAAGGGTGATCGTGGAGGGGGCCAACTCAGGAGATCCGAGTTGCTTCCAAACCGAAGCGGACATCACGCAGGTGGATGCCCCCTCATCAATTATACACCGGGAAACGTTAGCGTTCCGGATTTTGACTGGGATTTGGAAGGCGACGGAAGGAGGGAGAGGAGGAGGGTCCGATTGAGTGGCGTCGAAAATAATCATTTGGTCATCAGCAGGATCTACAGTGCCCATGACAGATAGTAGAGCCTTCTTTTGGGAAGGGCACGACTGGAGGAGTTCCAGTGTGGAAATGGCAGCAGGAGATTGCGCCAAATCATCTGCTATGCTATACGAATGAGCAGCTCGACCGGAAGCAGCGTTTTGACGTAAGGATCCCTTAGAAATCTTGGTATGAACCTCAACTTTGGGTTGAGGGATATGTAAGGGGCCACTGGATGTCGAAAGAGGCTCTGTAGAACTTTAAGAAGGAGGCTCGGGGGCAGAATGAGCAGGAGGCTTGGGGTATTGGCGAGACCGATTTTGAAGGTGAAGGTCGACGGTTGGGGATAGATCAGAGGTCATCATGAGGATCTGGTAATCGGAGGAACCAGAAATGGAGGGTGGAGTGGAGACTCGCCCGTTAGGTGGTTGGGTAGCCACGAATCCTTGCTGAGGGAAAGGATCAGTAAACACAGCTGGTTGAGTAGTGGCCACATTAGGGGGAGTGTGAGGGGAGGCATGTCGTCCGCACAATGTGGCTTAAGACTCCCACATCTGCCGCATCTGTGGTAAAAGGGGACAATTGTGGGTGTACTGACCGTAAACACCGCAACATGAACAAGGCTTGTTGGTACGAAGAGGCCTGTTCGGCTTGGGCTGAGTGCCCTGTTGCTGGTTAGCAGTGTTAGGGTCAAAAAATTGAGGATTGGGTCCATGAGCACTAGGGGCAGATTGATTTGGATTGCCTCTCCGCCTTCTTTGAGAAGAAGGGGGATTAGTCGCACCCTGCTGTGCAAATACTTTCCCTGAAGGGGGCTGTAGGTGCTACTGCTGGGGTTGAGGAGGCAAGGGATGTGGAAGCGCATATGCTGGGGGAGCTGGCACACCAGGCTATGGATAAGGGTAATGGTTAGGTTGGGCAACATTGAGGTAAGCAGGAGGTTGGGCAAAAGGAGGAGGCATGCCGTATCCTGGGTACATGCTACCGGGAGGGGGAAGAGTGCTAGAGGTGCTGGCCCCTACGTGAGGGAGACCGTAGCCCATAGGAGGTTGAGCATACAGATGGGAAAGGGTTCCAACGATACCGTTGGCGGAATGAGATGCCCCCGGGGCGTTAGCGCCTCCGGGCCTTGGGAGGTCAGGAAGGACGGTATAAACATAACCAGACTGGGCGTAGATCAAGTCATATTTCAAGGCTATTTGGAGGGCAGATTCTTCGGTTTGAGGGAAATGGGAGGCGACATCTTTGCTAATGGGAGCTAGGAGAGAGCGAAGGAACCAGTCCATATAGATCCGATCTTCAAAGGGTGGAGCTCGACATAAGCTACGTGTACGTCACCATTCCTGAACATGGGTGGAAAGGCGGGTCGAAGATGTTTTCTTAAAGGAAGTCAAGAGCTCCGTACCGGTATCGTATCAGAGAGGGAGTTGGAAGTAAGATAAAAAGGCTTGGGCAATGGTCGCAAAGGTGGTATGGGAAGAGGTGGCTTGGTCGACATACCATTTAGAAGCTTCGCCGGTAAGCGTGCGTTGGAACAAACGAAGACGGATGGAGTCATCGGTAATGGAATTGGAGGAACACCACATGTGGAAAGATCGGACATGATTGGTTGGATCTTCTCCAGCAAGGCCTTCGAACTTAGGGATGTCGGAGGGGAGCTTGGTTGGCATAGCGGGCCAACCAACATCATGGCGGATAGGGTCATTGATCAACTGATTGAAATCGGGGAGGCTGAGGCCTGCAATGTACGGCAGCAAGGGTATGGCCGAGGTAGTTCCTGTGGCGGTTCCGCTAGTAGTGGTTCCGGCATTAGGGCCTGGAGCACCGCTAACGTTAGGCCCTGGACCAGACATAGTGAAGGTGATAGGGGGAGAACCAGGAGGAGAAGGAGAACCCAATGAATCAAAAGAGGAGTCGGAGTGCGGACTCGGAGGAGGACTGGCTCGACGACGATGGGACGGAGCAAGTTGATCGATCGGAAACTGAGGGTGAAGGCCAAGAAGTCTCTGGGAAAGGCGCCTTGGGGGCGCAATGATGACGGGAAGAAGGAAACCGACAAGGGAAAAAAGGGACAGAATCAAGTGAGGTCAAGGGCAGAAAATGTGCAGTGACAATTGATTTTAGAGTCTTTTCCAGGCGGTGTTAACTAGGCGCTTCTTCACTTAGGGTCAGTGTGTGGTGTGCGTTAATTTTAATTTTTAAAACCCTTTTCGTTTTGAGAGCAAGAAAAAAGTGTGCTGCGTAACTGAAAATAAATCTGCAGAGAACAGTATATAATGCTGAAATAACAGAAAATTAACAGCTACTATTGCATCTATCTAACCCAAGAAGGTGGGTCCCTCAAAACTAGCCTAAAAAAGGGAAAAAATCTAGTCAAAACACACTGAAAAGAGGCCAATAGATCTAAGGTCGGGAGGGATAGGGATCTAAAGGATAAAGCTGCTGAAAAGAGGTGCAGATCACAGCCAAGAGACAGAGGCAAGGTGGCTGGAAAAAGGGAGGAAATCAGCAAAAAAGCGGAAAGGACAGGGAGGAGGTCCTAAAAAGAGGTCCCAACAAAACGACAAGAGGTGATTTGAAAGGAAGAATGGCTGATTTAAAGGGATCTGAGGAGGAGGTTTCAGATCTAAAAAAGAGAAGGCTGAAACTCTGAAAAACAGACGGCTGAAACAACTAAAACTCTTCCACAAAAAGTGGAGGGTACTGAAGCCCTAGGGGGCTAGGTTCCCACTTAGATGAGTAAAAACAGATCAGAACTAGGTCAAAGCGGGCTGAGACAGAGGCTGGAAAACCCTGACAGAAGCTTCAGCAAAACCCAAAAAAATTGCAGAAAAACCACTGAAAAATTGGCAGGTCGCAGAAAAGAGGCTGAAAAGTGCGACCTAGAGGTCCAGGTCGCACTTTTTGGGCTGAAAAGTGCGACCTCCCGTTCCGGTTGTCTCGGCGGCAGATTTTCGGAAAAGTTGTCGTCTCAGTTGCGGCTGATGTCGCTTACCTGCGCAATAGGGCCAGAAACACACGGAAGTTAGAAATTTTAATGTTTTAGGGTTTTATGTGAGAAAAACAACATAAAAATAGGAAAAATAAACAGCTGAAAAGAAACCCTAGGGTCTGAAGTAGCTGGATATGTAGGAATATGAAAAACGACAGCGGTCGTAATTTAAAACTCGTGTGGAGTCGCCATTTGTTAGTATGAATCCTTTGTCGAAGTGTACGAAAAAACACCACTTTAGCTATGCATAACTAATAGCCCTAACAACAAAAGTGGCTGCCAATATCTTTAGATCTGCGGTTAGTTGAACATAAAAGAGCTGCAAAACCCAGATCTATGCATGGAAAGACATTAAGCAGAAAAAACAAGGGTTTGCTCCATATACCAATAGACAAGACAAGAACAATTTTTGAAAGAATTTTTATATTAATTGGGCACCTGGGAGGAAAACAAGAAAGCGTATCCAATTCTCCTCAGTGGGATGGGTTCTTGGAAGTCCTCAGCACTTCAGATCTAAGATTTCTCTCTCTTGTTGGTGTAGAAAACCCAATGCAAAGAATAGAGCTCAAAGGGAACTCACACAACAAATAATGGAAAAATGTGACCAAGTGTATAGATCCAGAGTGATCTAATAGGCAACAAAAGGTGAAGAATGGTAGGAAAAACCCTCCTATTTATAACAAAATATTTGGTCATTCTAGATCTTGGTGCATGATTAAAATAATGTTAACCAAATCTAGATCCACTTTTTATGGAATATTTTATTATATTTGTTGGAGGGAAAAAGTATTTGACTTGGGTCAAATCCCTTTATTTGTTAATAATAAATAAATAAATGATTTATTTATCTTTTTAAGGAAGTGGTTGAAGGATAATTAAATAAATAATGATTTATTTAATTTTTTGTGGGTGATTTGGTCATATTTAACAAGGAATATTATCTAAATAAGATTTAAATAATTATTCCTAGAAAATAATAAGATAAATAAAGGTTTATCTCATTAATTTCTTTGTTTTGGGTTAAACATGACTAGGAATAATAATTAAATTATGGTTTAATTAATTATTCCATGAGGAAAATCAAACAAATATAGGTTTGTTTAATATTTCCTTTTGGGGTTTCCTTTTTAGACCATAAACAACCTAATAAATGTGGTTTATTAAGTTATTTTACATAGTGAAAGCAATTTTACGTAGGGTAAAATTGGTCTTACATGGTGTACTTGGGTCCATCTAATGATAATAGGTTAGATGACCAAAAAATGGTGTAACATTGAAGATGGCCTTGCAGGTGTTGTCTACTCTCCATGTTATTTCTAAAACAGAAAATTCATCAATGCTGTAACTTCTCATACTTCTTTCCTCTTTATGTCATTGAAGGAGAGTTTTTTCATGTACTACATGGTGTTTTGTGGTGCAATTATAGCTCTTTGAAGCTGGAGTTTAGGATCTTAATGTAAGATGCCTAATGTTGCTGATTGTTTTGATGCTTGAGTGGACGTTAGCATGATTATGGGATGGTGTACTTGCAACATTATTTTTCTTTGTAGGAGAAACTTATCATTCCCTTGTTCAACATTTGATGTACTCCTTGTTTTATTTATTGAGCTTAATGAGAAGGGATCAAGCCATTGGAGCTGATACAAGGAGATGTACCTAGGATGGGTGAACTCCGTAAACAATTGTTGGTGTATGACTGATGATTACATGCTTCCATTATGTGTTTGATTTCATGTAAAAGAATTCAGAAACATAAACTAACAAAAACACCCAAATTCACCTACTTCTACTTGCTATTTGAAGGAAAAACCTTAGTCACAAATTTCTATATTCTGAACAGGACCTTAGCATAACATTACTAATATTCCCATTCAGATCAGTTGGTATCAGAGCACACAGTTTTCTTTGTGCAAGAAGGTTTTTTTTGTTGTGAAAGTGAAGGTGTTTTGAAGCTCAAGTGAGGATAAATATTTTGGAAAGGAGAGCAAGTCT
This sequence comes from Pinus albicaulis, assembly GCA_034641835.2. Taxonomy (NCBI): domain Eukaryota; kingdom Viridiplantae; phylum Streptophyta; class Pinopsida; order Pinales; family Pinaceae; genus Pinus; species Pinus albicaulis. The sequence goes on from CM076581.1 coordinate 1,586,073,984, forward strand.
CTAACAACATTTCTACCTCTAAGTTCCATATTGAGGCTTCAAACAAAGTATGTTCCAAGGAGGAGAGTCTACCAAGATGTCAAAAGATGTAAAATATTTCATAAAGGCTTTTATAGACATGGAAGATAGGCGAAGGTCCTCTATGAAGAGAGGCACACCAAGTTGCATTGTGAAAGCTCTACACAACCTTCAAGTGAAGACTGTTCTTCAAGGGAAGAAGGAGATAAGAATGGTCTCAAACCACCATCTTCTCCAAAAACTTCATGTTTTTCTACAACCTTATTGCAAGATGCATTTGTAGAAATTCCTTTAGAAAAAGATGATGGACAAGTTTCTACCTTTTTTCCACATGATGTGGTGGATGAGTTTCAATCAATACATAAGTTTTGGGAGTTGAAGGAAGATAACTAAAGAGTCCAAGTGGACACATCAAATATCAAAAGGGATTTTGCAATCATCTTTGTCCCTCAAGCAAAAGATGGAACCATTGGTAAGAATTTTCATGCTTCTTCTTTTCATAAAAGTGTTGAAGAAAGTTATTTTGCAGCTTTTGAAAAGTATGGTAATGGAATTGGATCCAAGCTCTTGTATAAATGGGTTACAAGGGAGGAGGTATTGGTGTAAACCAACAAGGAATCAAGAATCCAATAGAAGCAAAAGAGGGACCAATTATGAAGGCTTGGGTTATGTTTCTGATGACAGTTATTTTGTATCATGTGCCTTTTGTCACAAAAGAGGACATGAGGAGGCAAGCTGTTGGAATTTTCATCCGGAACTAGTGCCTTCTTGGTTCTTCAAATACAAGGAAGGCTTGAAGATATCTCGAGAGAGAGATGGAAAAGATGAAGAAGACAAGAAATTAAGTTCTTCTAACTATGAAAGTTCTACTCACCATGCAAGTTCTTCATGCAAGAAGAGCAAGTCCAAAAACAAGCAAAAGAGGTATAAACATCCTGTTGTATCAAATGTTTTTCAAGATGGGAAACAAAATGAAAATTTGAACAACTTGTTGAAAAATGTATTTCCATGTAATTTTTTCCATTAATCTAACTATAGTGTAGATAAGTGCAAAAAGAGGGAAGCAATTATCAAAAGGATGAACATGTCTATTGGAAAGAAACCCGAGAAGGGAAAATTTAATCCAAATTTAGAGGCATGTGAGCCAAGAGGAGCTCAAAAGAATTTTTGTACTCATTGAAAAATTAGTATTGGGTTGAAAAATGTTGGAAACTATTTCCACATCTTCATCCTGGCAAGGGAAAGCAAGTTGTGCATGTACCTGAAGAGAAAGAAACCATGGAAAAAGTGGCATAGGATGCAACCATACCTGATGTAGCTCCAGAATAAGAGGAAGAACAAGTAGAGAGCTCACTTACCTTGTTGGGTAAGAAATGGGTAGACTATTTGTACAATTGAAGTTGTAATCTTGTTTTTCACGTCCCATAGTTGGACTATTGTAAAAGGTGATATTCATAAATAAATCACTTTAAATGCAACAATGTGTTTCTTTGAGCATTGTCATTCCAAGTTTGGCTTGTGAATATTCATTTTAAAGGGAAAATATAGATGTCAAGTTATTTCCATGTTGTAAAAATTCATTTCGAATTATGTTTTTAGAAAGCATTTTCAAACCATTGTATGAGTAGTAGAAGCACATGTAGTAGGATACTAATGTGTTAGGCACTCATTTATACAAGTATTCACTATGTGGAACTTGTTAGTTCAATTGTCGCAGTTTCTTTTTGGGGTCTTATCCTTGATGAGGATTTTTCAGAAGATTGCCTTGAGAATTCCTCTTGGTAATTATGTTGCTGTGCTTGATCATAGGGACATAGACAAGACAAGAAGAACATTGAACAAGAATTCAAACAGTTTGTATTCCAGGATTAACTTGAAAAAGAGCCTACCCTGATCGGGGTGCCATGCAGAGGAGGGTGGGCATCGGAAAATGCCACGTCATGGTGGAATATGATGGGCCATTATGCATAATACTTAATGGAGGGTGGTGGATGATCAGGTGACCATGTTCTAATTAGAGAAAATGATCAAAATTTTATTTTCTCAGAATTGATTAAAACCAGAATGACATGAAAGGCCTCATCGAAACGATCCTGTAGCCATGAACGACACTCAAATCCGATATTGTATGTGAAAGATATTCAAGTTTGAAATTTCACAATTTTAGGTAAAAGTCCAGTTTGACTTTGGTTGAATTTGAATAAAAAAATATTAAAAAAGGAATATTACTTTGAATATTCCATGGAATATTCCATTCGGGCTAATCAAAGATGGACAAGTGGCATACAGGGATTGGATAATGGATTGACCGTATGTAGTGAAGACCAATCACTGGGCACCACATGGCCTGCTCAGAGGCCGCCACGTGTCCCCAAGACTTCAAAGGTTTATTGTGGCAAAATTTATTGGCATTGGCAGGATTCGACCGCGGGTCGAGTGGCCACCAGCCCACAAGCCCGACCGGCCTGCCCACGGGTATTTTGAGCATTCCAGAGCCAATGGCGCAGGTTGTAGAGGCAACAGAGCTCATCTACAGGTACTTTTTCAGCAGAGAAGCTTGGAGAGCCATCAAGGCCTAGGGAGTGTTGGAGCTGTATTGGGTTATGGTTAACCATTGGAGGTGAAAAAAAATCCTATCTTTACTGTTTTTTGTGTTCTGAACTCATCTCCACAGCTTATTTTTCCTGTTTAGGCTTTCTTATAACTGTATAACCAATTTTAGCATCTAATAAGAGCAAGGACATGCCCATTTGGGGGCCTTGGACCCGGAAAATGTAGCCCAAGAGGGGTGAAATGCCTCATCAGCTGCTGTGTTATATTATGTGATCTTATCTTGCTGTGTTTTTCAGATTTGATATGTTAAACAGTAAAAATAAATAACACTCCTTCACACATAAGACTCAGAAATTTACCAAAAACACTTTGTTTCACTTGCAAGACTATCTAAATACTTTGCAAATATAATTTTATGGAAATGAATAACTTGAACAACAAACAAGTAGTTTCAATTTCAGATCATTGAGTGTTTACTTCTACAAGTCTAAAGAAAGAGTCCGTAAAGGGCCAGGTAGCCTTTGGATCTCATCCTTTTATCAAAGGTGACATATCCAGTAAATTCCCCTACAGTCAATCTCAGGAATAGATCTAAGAAGTTGCATTTTAGATCAGTTGGTATTGGAGCTATGGTTTAGAGCTAGAGTTTTTACTCAACATTTGTTTTGTGCAAAGATTAAGTCATTTGTTTGCAAGTTTTGATGCTGACTAGGTTAAAACTCAAGAGAGGTGAAGAAAACTTGGTTAGTGCACAAACTAATTCACAACCAAGAAGGGTTAGAGAACCACCTCCAAGAGCCCTAGAAGCAACTACAAGCATGTCTTCAAGAGAAGGTGAAGCTCATGAAGAGATGGATCCCAAGGAAGAAGAAAGGGTATTTCGGAAAGCTTTCTTGGATATGAATGAAATGGTAAGGATCCTCTATCAAGAAAGAAATGATAGGATTGCTGGAGAAGGGTCTAAAAACCAAAAAGAAGGAGAGGGTTCCTCAAGAGGAAAGAAGGGTCATGATCAGTCAAAGAAAGGGAATGGAGGAAATGGCGATCCATCATCTCCATCGTCATCCTCTTCCTCGTCATCATCTTCTTCGACTTCGGTAAATCAGTCACATAAGTCAAAAACCATTGGTAAAAATCCTTTTCTAAAGCTTGATGTCAAATTTGAATTGCCAATGTTTAACGGTGAAGTTAATGCAGAGAAATTAGATAATTGGATCATACAATTAGAAGTCTATTTAAGGATTCAAAATCTGCATGATGACGACACTAAAATACAACTAGCCTTGCTAAGGATGGATGGAGAGGCTTTGGTATGGTGGGAAGCCAATACCAAGGAGGAAATCAAGAAACATGGTAAAATTATTTTATCATGGACTGAATTTATTATTTCCATCAAGAAGAAATTTTGTCCTCTTGCTCATCTTCAAAAGGCTATAATGAACTGGAAAAACTTTAGACAGCTTAAGGGACAGAATGTGCAAGACTATACTCAGGAATTTAGGAGAAGAGCACTCTTATTGGGGGTAGACTTACAAATTCAAGATACTTTACTGAAGTATATAGGTGGTTTGCACAGTTACGTTAAACACACTATCCTTATGTTTAATCCTACTAGTCTAGACAAAGTTTGTGTACAAGCTACGCATTTAGAGGCTAGAGGGAAAAACACTTTTGATGAGGGTAGAAACAAGCCTTTCAAAGGGAAGAAAAAAGACAAAACATTTAAGGGAAAAGGTAAAAAGAATGCATCTATCAAACAAGAGGGTGAAAAGGTCATTTGTAAACATTTTTCAAGAGAGGGCCATGAAGAGAAAAACTATTGGAAATTACATCTTGAAAAAAGAAACCAGTTTCACAAAAACAAGGGAAAGAAGAAAACTGCAGCTACTGCAACTACACCTCAAGATTTAGGTGATGATTCAGGGGATAAAACCAAAATTGCAGCCATGGTTTTGAAAAGTATGAAGGGAAAGGAAATAGAAACTAAAGCAAGCACTAGTACTTCAAACTGTCATGTACAAGCTCCTAGTGAGGAAGAAAGAATTGAATTGTTCCATGTGAGGGTAGTCTCAAAACACACTAAAATTAACACACTGTTTGACAGTGGGTCACAAGAAAATCTCATATCAGAAGACTTGGTCAAAAAACTAAAATTTGAGACCATTCCACATCCAAATCCTTATCCACTTGGGTGGATATGCAAGGATGCAAACTTACAAGTCTCAAGAAAGTGCATATTGCGATTCGCCATCACTGCACACTTTATTGACACAGTCGAACTTGATGTGGTGCCGCTTGATATATCAGGAATTGTTTTGGGAAGTCCTTACTTATTTGACAGGAAAGTGATCTTCCATCGCAATGAAAACAAATATCATCTTTTTAAAGATGGCAAGGAGTTCATTGTCAGAGCACATCGCAAGAAGACAAATATAGAAATGGTAAATGCGGGACAGGTGAAAAGGCTAGTCAATTCTAGCAAGACTTTTGTACTTCTTATGGTTAAGCCCAAGGTTGATATGAATCATGAGTCATTTGAAAATTGTGATTCCAAGCTTAAATCAGATTTATATGATGTAGTTGATTCACATCATGAGATGTTTCAGGAACCGACAGGTTTACCTCCTAAAAGGGAGATTCAACATGAAATCCATTTACATCAAGATTGTCCTATTCCTAACATCGAAATGTATAGCTTGTATATCATGGAGAATTCTGAAATCAAGAGGCAAATTAAAGACTTGTTGGACAAAGAATTCATAAGACCAAGCACTTCGCCATGTGGGTCACTGATAGTGTTGATTCCAAAGAAAGATGGAACTTGGCGCATGTGTGTGGACTTCAGGGCATTGAACAAAATAACAGTAAAGAATCGTTACCCACCTCCAAGGATATGTGATTTTTTGGATCAGCTGAAAGATGCTAAATATTTCACTAAGTTAGACTTATGTAGTGGTTATCATCAAGTTAGAATTGCAGAAAGTGACATTTGGAAGACAACATTTAAAACCAAACAAGGACTCTTTGAGTGGCTTGTTATGCCGTTTGGTTTATGCAATGCACCTGCAACTTTCATGCGGGTAATGGATGATGTCTTACGTCCTTTTCTTGATGATTCCGTTATTGTCTACTTAGATGACATCTTAATTTTCAGCAAGAAAAGAGAAGAGCATGTCATGCATGTTAAGAAAGTACTTGATGTTTTGAAGAAAAATCAGTTATTTCTTAAAATGTCAAAGTGTGAATTTGGAAAGACTTCTTTGGTTTATTTGGGACACATAGTAGGAGGAGGCACTTTGAGAATTGATCCTTCCAAATTAGAAGCCATTTTGAATTGGCCTACTCCCAAATCTATTACAGAGGTAAGAATTTTTTTGGGTGCAGCTCAGTATTGGAGGAAGTTTATTTCTAACTTCTCTGCCATAGCAGCTCCTATGCATGCAGAGACTAGTGTGAAGCGTGCTTTCAAATGGGGAGGCAAGAAACAAAAATATTTTGAGTATTTGAAAGAGAAGATAATTTCAGCTCCATTTCTTGCATTACCGGACTTGAGACAGCCATTCGAGATTCAGACAGATGCAAGCGATTACGCCATGGGTGCAGTTCTCTTACAACATGGTAAAACTGTTGCATTTCATTCTGATACATTTAATGGTGCTGTTGTGAATTATCCTACATATGATAAAGAGTTTTATGCGTTGGTATAAAGTGTCAAAAAATGGAAACACTATTTGATGGGCAAAGAAACAATTGTTCATACCGACCATCAACCTCTACAATACTTGCAATGACAAAGTAAATTGCAGCAGTCACAACATTTCAGATGGATGGGTTTCCTACAACAATTTCACTTGGTAATAAGGTACAAGAAAGGTATTTACAACAAGGTTGCTAATATGCTTTCAAGGCCTATTATTAGTGCTAGTACTTTGCTTAAGAATGATTCTATTGTTCATGAGAGCTACATAGAACAATATGCATTAGATGTTGATTTTAAGGATGTGTATGCTAACTTGAATGAAGGGAATCATGTTGAGGAGAATGATTATCATTTGCATAATAATTTTCTATTTCATATGGGAAAGTTATGTATACCACAAGGGGAGAGATTAAGCATGATGAGAGAGGCTCATTCTTCTCTCATAGCTGGACATTTCGGGGTAAGCAAAACAATGGCACATTTACAGAGGTATTGCTATTGGCCTCACATGGTAGATAGTGTTTCACATTTCATTAGAGGTTGTTCATTATGTGCTACAAGAAAGCCCTGCAATAGGAAGCTTGGTTTATATACACCATTTCCGGTAACTTATAGACCATGGGAAAGTGTTTCTATGGATTTTGTTGGAGGGCTACCATTATCTAGAAAGTAGCATGATTATATTTATATAGTAGTTGATCGTTTCAGCAAGATGTGTATTCTTATGCCATGTAAGAAATCTATAACTGTTGAACAAACTGCTGATTTATATTTTCAACATGTATGGGTTCATTATGGCTTGCCTACTTCTATTGTTAGTGACAGGGATTTCAGATTTGTTGGGAATTTTTGGTCCAATCTATGGAAGATGATGGACACCAAGTTGAAGAAGAGTACTGCTTTTCATCCGAAAACCGAGGGCCGAATAGAGGTAGTGAACAGAACCATTGTACACATTTTGAGAGGTTATTGCAACAAGCATCCTAAGCTTTGGGATGAGCATTTGCATTACATTCAACATGCTTACAACCGGGCCAAACACTCTTCTACAAATACTTCAACTTTTGAAGCTTGTTTTGGGTATTTGCCTAAGTCATATTTAGATTTTATTCTTGAGAAGGATGTGGCCATTGATGGTCATAGTGACATTGACAAAGCTCGCATGTTCATTGAAAGAATTCAGCTCATACATCAGCAAGTTCAAGAACAGCTTGAAAAAATTCAAGGCAAGTACAAGGAGAGACATGATAAACATAGAGTTGATCATAAGTTTCAAGAAGGAGATGAGGTATGGCTGCATATTAGTAAGGAAAGAATGCAAGGAGAAGGTAAAAAGTGAAGCCTATTCGTTATGGTCCATTCAAGATCCTTAAGAAAGTTGGAAATAATGCTTTTCAATTAGATTTTCCTTCATACATGCAAATGTATTCTATTGTGAATGTGGAAAATTTACGTTTGTATGAACCTACTTTAATTGCTGATATTGAAAGTGACATTCAGCTTCCATCCATAGAGGATTTATTGCCAGAATATTTGGATGAATTGAAAGAGGATGCTATCCTTGACAGAAGGACATGCACTTCAAGGAGGGGAAATTTTGATTACGTTCAGGTTGGTCTTAAAGGCAGAAAACTGATTAAGGCAAAGTGGATTGAGGTGGAAAAGGTGAGGGACCTGTACCCTCATCTTCTTAATAGGTAATTGAAGGCTTTTGGGGTCCAAAAGCTTCCTATTTGGGAGGTGTGATCAGGTGATCATGTCCTAATTGGAGAAATTGCTCAAAAATTTATTTTCTTAGAATTGGTTGAAACCAGAACGACAGGAAAGGCCTCGTCAAAATGATCCTATAGCCGCGAACGACACTCAAATCCAATACTGTATGTGAAAGATATTCAAGTTTAAAATTTCACAATTTCAAGTAAAAGTCCAATTTGACTTTGGTTGACTTTGAATAAAAAATATTGAAAAAGGAATATTCCATAGAATATTTGGGAATATTCCTTTGAATATTCCATTCGGGCTAATCAAATATGGACAAGTGGCGGGATTGGATAATGGATTGACCGTATGTAGTGAAGACCAATCACTAGGCGCCATGTGGCCTGCTCGGAGGCCTCCACGTGGCCCCAAGACTTCAAAGGTTTATTGTGGAATTTTTTTTTGGCATTGGCAGGGTTCGACCGTGGGTTAGGCGGCCACCAGCCCACAGGCCCGACTGGCCTGCCGACGCATTGGTTCTTAACCTGTATATATCAAAACTTGTATTTGAAGTTTAAATTACAAACGGGCGGGGCCAAAAGGGGGCCAACCCCTAAAGGCCAGCCCCCTCTACACAAAACTGTGGGCTCGGAACTATAGGTCTACACTCCAGAAGTTTCAAAATAGTTGCGAGTTATATGGTAGCGGTCACATGTTTAGGCAGGTGTTACGGTAAAGTTTAATGCCAGTTTCGTAACCGTTGGCTCAACAGTCTCTGACGGGCGTGGTCCACATGTGACCGCATTCAAATAACATTAAATGCCACCCAAACCGTGCGGTTAGAGTTGGCGGATTCCTCCTTTTTAGGCGCGATTACCAATTTTGGCGGTCCTATATCCAGTCCTCCCAAGTTTGGTGGAGGTTTTTTAGGCCAGATTGGGAAAAAGTGGTTTTGGTGATAACTTTTGATGGGCTCAACCCTTTGAAACGATTTTTTTTTTTGATTTCAGGTATTTTGAGCATTAAAAAGCCAACGATGCAGGTTGTAGAGGCAACAAAGCTCATATTAAGGTAATTTTTTAGCAGAGAATCTTGGAGAGCCATCAAGGCCAAGGGAGTGTTGGAGCTGTATTGGTTTATGGTTAACCATTGGAGGTGAAACAAAAGCCTATCTTTACTATTTTTGATGCAGGGGAATTGGAACTAGCCAGAAATGTGAGAATATTTTCCACATGTTGTGGCTAGAAGAGTTCGAAAATTTTCAAGGAATGTACCAGCCAAGGTGTCAATACCTTAACTGTCAGTTATACTTAGGGTAGATAGGATTAGTTAATAACTGAAGAAGCTGAATAGTTTCATTCATGTTAGTCTGTTTGATTTCTGTTGATAGAATGTAATCAGGATTTTATTTTATTTAAGAATAAAATGGTCCTCGAGAAGGAACCGAAGAGTCATGTAATAATCTATAAAATTGTAACCCCTGATACAGAGAAGGGGGGGGGGGATTTTTGCAATAGAAGATAGAATCGAGAGGCTTTGCTCTCTGGTTTTATAAATCAATAGACTTGTTGGTATCTGTGTTTTTGTTGGAAAATTTCCTGAAGGATCCACTCCTTCGAATTTAGGATTCCTGTGTATAAATTTGGAGAATTAGTTCCTGTTAAAGTTTCCTTACTAACCTCTGAATGTATTTGAATACATGCTCTCGGTGTATGAATGGAATGTATTAACTCTGTGTAGAATCCTTGAGAGAAGTCGAAGGGTTGGACTCTGTTGAAGAGTGAAGCCATAGAATCTCTGTTTGTATAACCATATTAACTCTGCATAAAGGCCCATAGGCATCCACCCAATCTCTTTGATTGAAGGCGACTGAATTGATTCAGATTCATTGATAGTGTTATATCTATTTATTTTGAATTGAAACCATTGGAACCCCGTTCTCTTTTTATGAATTGCGGGTATTTTAAAGCCTATGTGAGTGGTTCGATAGGCATTGGTGAGTTTCGGCCCTCTCGATGGAGAGCGCAAGTGATACCAGCGCCTGATGCTTGAATATGTGTGACCTTGCACTGAACCTCTGGTCGTTAAATTGGTATCGGTGAAGATCAAAGCCATGGCACGATAGCGGAGGAGATGGTCTAGAAAGGAACGAGTTAAATTTAAAACCACAGTGCAAATACCAGCGTTGGAAGTCTAAGCGGTTTTGGAAGAGGATACTAGCAGTATTGCGCGACAATTTGGCCAAGAAGTGGTATTGATAAAAAGAATGTGATCCAATAATTTATGAACACATCACGCTCATAAAACCACCCATATCACGTGATTTTAGAATGATAAATCATGGTGGTTATCTAGAGCGATTTTCATTGGATCCTGAAGGCAAGAGATCCGAAGGCATTCGCTCCTGAAGTTGCTCGAAAGTTAAATCGAGGCATGTACCCAGGTTTGTGTAGTTGTATTCTCCCAACATTAATGTATGTGGGGTCTATGGTGTTGTAAATATTAAATTAAAACACAACTTACAAATATTACATTGTATGCGTTGTGTAAAGTTTGGAGATTAATTCCAAAGGTTTCATTATATTTTAAGTGTTGTATAAAGCCCAGATTTGGTATCGATTCCAAGGACGTATATGATGCTTTGAAGGCGTGATCGTGATGAGAGGTGTTGATAAGGCTGTAAGGGTGATTTCATAGTTACAAAGGGCTTGTAATGTTGTTACAAGGATTAGCATTTTATTGAAGAATTTTAAAATATCTCATTTCTTTCATTAATCAAATTCCATGAATTTGATAAATGAAATTAAACCAAGAATTGAAGTAGATCACCGAATGAAAGAAATTATTGAGAGTAGTGCCACTAGCTCTCCTTAGCGTCTGTACTCCATTAATCTATCATTTGTGGTATCAGAGGAGATTTCAAGACATTTGCAGAGACTGAATTGACTTCCAAAGTACCAGAAGAAGAATTCCAACATGGCTATCCGAGTTGCCAGAGGTGCTGGTAGAAGAAGAGGCAGGCCAGTTGCCAATGCAAAAGTATTGGAGACCTTGCAGCGGGTCCAAGCTAGACTAGATGCGGTGGAATTGGGCCACCCAAGAGATCCTGAGGATGTTAGTGAACTTGAAACTGAAGAAGAGGCTGAAGAGAATGTTGAGATTCCTCCTGAGCTGAGACTCTTTAAGTCTGTTTTGGGGTCTACATTCAAGCCTAGACTTGAAGTGTCAAGCTTTGCAGGAGGGATGAATCTAGAGGAATTGATAGACTGGATCAATGAGATGAACAAATTTTTTGATTATGAAGAGATGGGTGAAGACAAAAAAGTCAAGTTTGCAGTGACAAAGTTGAAGGGACATGCAACACTTTGGTGGGATGGAGTGCAAGCAGAGAGAAGGAGAGCTGGTAAACAACCAATCAAGAGTTGGACTAGAATGATGGTAAAACTAAGAGGTAAGTTCTTTCCTAGTGATTATCAGCTTACATTGTTTAGAAAAATGCAGAATCTTAGACAGAGATTGCTGACAGTGAAACAATACACAGAAGAGTTTTATAAAGTAAGTATAAGAGCTGGACAAATCCAGGACACAACAGAGAAAGTTTCCAGGTATGTGAATGGTCTCAAGTTGGAGATCCAAGATGAGATAGGTATTCTGTTTCCTAAGACAGTTGAAGAGGCTTATCAAATGGCCTTGAAAGCTGAAGAGAAACTTCTGAGAAAGCAATCTGCCAAAGGAAGAGGTACTTTCCGAGGAAAGGGAAGTCAAGGTGGGCACAGGCCAGAGAAATGCAATTGTTGCTCAGGCTGGAGAAGAGGCAGCAAGGCTATCTGAAACAGAAGAGGCAATTCTGCCAGAGAAGGGAGAATCTTTGGTGGTCAATAAGGTCCTGTTGAAGCAAGAAAAAGAAGTTTCTGAACCACAACAGAGGAAGAATTTGTTCAGGAGTGTATGAAAATTCCAAGGGAAATGCTGTCAGTTGGTCATTGATAGTGGCAGCACAGAAAATTTGGTCTCTACAGAGGTGATAGAGAAACTAAAGTTGAAGATAAGGGAACATCCAACACCCTACAAGGTGTCATGGCTTCATAAAGGGCACCAATTGATTGTGAAGGAGAAATGTGAGATAGAGTTGCAGATGGGAAACTACAAAGACAAGGTCATGTGTGATGTGATGCCTATGGATGTGTGTCACATACTGTTGGGCAGACCTTGGCAGTATGACAGAGCAGCAGTACATGATGGTAAGAATAACACCTATAAGTTCTTCAAGGATGGAGTGCATCACACATTGATACCTATGGAGGAGGGAGAACCATCAAGAAGAAATTCTGATCCAAAGACTTTATTGCTGAGTGGAAAAGAGTTCTTACAGCAGATCAAAGATGAAGAGGTAAATTTTTCTTTAGTTTGCAAACCTAAAGTAGTACTTACTTCCACAAAAAATTCTGATTTTCCAATTGAAATTCAAGAGATGCTGGACAATTATTGTGATATTGTTGTGGATGATTTGCCTGATGAATTTCCACCTGTAAGAAAAATCAGCCACCAGATAGATTCTATTCCAGGATCAAATTTTCCGAACAAAGAAGCCTACAAAATGACTCCCACAGAGAATGAAGAAATCATGAAGCAAGTGCAGGAATTGGTTGACAAAGGTCTGATCAGAGAAAGCTTGAGTCCATGTGTAGTACCTGCAGTATTGGGCCCAAAGAAGGATGGAGGTTGGAGAATGTGCACTCATTCAAGAGAAATCAATAAGATAACAATCAGGTATAGATTTCCTTTGCCTAGAGTTGAAGATTTAATGGACTGTTTGAGTGGTGCAAAATATTTTTCAAAATTAGATTTGAAAAGTGGATATCATCAGATTAGAATAAAGGAGGGTGATGAATGGAAAACTGCCTTTAAAACAAATGAAGGACTGTATGAGTGGTTAGTAATTCCTTTTGGGTTATCAAATGCACCTAGTACTTCTATGAGGCTCATGAATGAAGTGTTAGGAGAATTTATTGGTAAATTTGTAATAGTGTATCTGGATGACATATTAGTTTTCAGCAAAACAAAGGAAGAACATTTAAGGCATCTTAATTATGTCCTGAAGAAGTTACATCAAGAGAATTTGCTGATAAATTTAAATAAGTGTTCATACATGAGGGAAGAGTTGGTGTATTTGGGGTTTGTTGTTTCTTCTGAAGGACTGAAGATGGACCCAGAAAAGGTCAAGGCAATTGTGGAGTGGCCTTCACCAAGAAGTGTTTTTGAGGTAAGAAGTTTCCATGGACTTGCCAATTTTTACAGAAAATTCATAAGGAATTTCAGCAAGATTAATGCACCCATCATTGAAACGATAAAAAAGGACAAACAAGCATTCAAATGGATTGCTGAAGCAGAAAATAATTTTAAACTTTTGAAACAAAAGATAACTGAAAAGCCTGTTCTAGTTTTGCCTGATTTTAACAAACCATTTCAAGTGAAGGGTGATGCCAGTGGAGAAGCTATTGGAGCTGTGTTGAGTCAAGATGATAGGCCTGTAGCATATTTCAGTGAGAAGCTAAATGACACAAGAAGAAAGTACTCTTCTTATGAAAAATAATTTATTGCAATTGTGCAGGCATTGAAGAAGTGGAGGCATTATTTAATGTCTAAAGAATTTGCGCTTTATTCAGATAACCATGCCCTATAGTATATTATGCAACAACCTAAATTGAATCATAAACATGCCAAATGGATTGAATATCTCCAGAGTTTTAATTTTTTTTTGAAGCATATAAGTGGCCAAGGAAATAAGGTAGCTGATGCCTTGAGTAGGAGAAACATGCTTGTTCAAGAAAACCGATTTGAAGTTGTAGGATTTGATTTTCTTAAGGAACTTTATAAGACAGATTCAAATTTTAAAGAAGCATTTGAAGCATGCTGTAACCCTGTTCTGACAGATAGAAGCTAGTGGTTGGATTATTTCTTGCAGGAGGACTTATTGTTCAGAAGAAACCAATTGTGTGTACCAAAATGTTCCATGAGGGAGAATTTAATCAAGGAGAAGCATAGTGGTGGACTTGCTGGACACTTTGGTACTGATAAAACATATGAGCAGTTGAGTCATTTTTATTATTGGCCAAGGATGAGAACTGAAGTGGAAAATTTTGTGAAGAATTGCAAAATTTGTCAATATGCATGTTGTGAAGGTAAATCCCCTCTGCGGACAGAGGCGATCCCTACTAGCCCAGACCGGGTCTAGCAACAATCATTCACGCTATAGTGCAGGTTCCTAATTTCAAATAGACCAACTAGAGATGAAGGCTTACTTGGAATCCAACGCTGTTGCTTGTAGAAGAGGTGGCACTCCCGTTCCTTAGCCCTGGCAGATCACGATCCCCGCGATCTCCGTGATGGGACACCTGCACATGCGAGAAACAAAACAAACACAAGCATAAAATCAAGTAGATGCAACTATATGTCAGTCAGAAAGGACATAACTCATCATCATAAACAACAAGAGTGGAACCATAACCAATAGTCGTTCATTAACAATCAATCAAAGGAAAATTAAAACCATAGTTATGACGCTAAATTCTCCTTCGGAGGGGGTCGCCAGCAGAACACGTCTCGAAAAGCCTGTCAAGGATGGGACAAACCTCTCTCTTCAGCTCTTGACAATATTATCCTTGCTTGAATTGGCCTTAAGGGAATTATGGAGGCTCTTGCAGCATAAGGCTCTTGGGAATTTGGGAACTTGAAGACTAGCTTGCAATGGAGATGGGCAAGCTTTTATAGATGGAGGAAGGGGAGTTGGGATCCATATAATTGTGGGATTGACCCTATCATCAAGGAAGCTTCCATGAGAGGTGGCAAACCACTTCCTCTCTATGGAAATCCGTAGCCAAACCTCCCAACTCAAGATAGATATCAGTTCCTGGATCAGTTAGGATGAAACTTCCGCCATTTATTTTTAAAAAAAATTCCTTAAATTGGCTGGCGCGAGTGCGACTCTGGGACAGAGCGCCAACTGGCACGACCTCTTTGAAGTATTTTCCCCATTGGCGCGGGTATTGAACTGCCTGCTCGCGCCAATGCTAAAAGGGCCATTTTTAGGGTTTTTCACAAGGGGATGTCTTCAGGGCAATGAAAGCTCTTGTTCAGAGGGATGTCATGAAAGTGATTTCAAGCTTTGTCTCTGCTCACAAATTACTGTGTAACAATGCAAAAGGGAGAAGCCATAATGTAGGATTGTACATTCCATTGCCTATTCCAGACAGAGCTTGGGATATGGTGAGTATGGATTTTGTTCTAGGATTTCCCAAGACACAGAGAGGGAATGATGCAATCTTTGTTATAGTTGACAGATTTTCCAAGATGGCACATTTTATTCCATGTTATAAAACCAGTGATGCTACTCATGTTGCTAACTTGTTTTTCAAAGAAGTTGTTAGATTACATGGGTTTCCCAAGAGCATTGTTTCAGATAGAGATGCCAGGTTTGTTGGCTATTTTTGGAGGACATTGTGGAAGAAGCTTGGTACCAATATGAGCTTTAGCTTAGCTTATCATCCTCAGACTGATGGAAAAACTGAGGTAGTAAATAGAAGTCTGGGAAATATTTTGAGAAGCCTTGCAGGAGAGCATCCCAAACAATGGGATCATATTTTGCCACAGGCAGAGTATGCATACAATGATTCACCAAACATAAGTACAGGACAGAGCCCATTCCATATTGTTTATGGAATGCACCCTAGAGGAATATTTGAACTGAGGAACTTGGGAAAGGCAGAGTTGAGGAGTGCTGATGGAGAAGAATTTGCTTCAGAAATCCAAGCCATACATGAGCAGGTAAAGCAGCAACTACAAGGAAACAACGTCAAATACAAGGGAAGAGTAGATTTAAGCAGAAGAGAAGTCAATTTTGAAGTTGGAGATTTGGTTTTGGCACACTTGAGGAAGGAAAGATTCCCAAAGAAGCAGTATAACAAATTGAAGTTCAAAAAGATAGGGCCATGGAAGATACTGAGAAAGTTTTCTGCTAATGCTTATGAAATTGAATTGCCTCTTGATGTTGGGATATCTCCAATATTTAATGTTGCAGATTTGTATAGGTATGAAGATGGTGGCACAGATGAAGGACCAAAAGAAAAAGAATAGATTGAGTGGGTAAAGCAGTTACCTCCAACACAGCCATTACAACCAGAGAAGATATTGGAAAAGAAGGTGTTCAAAGGGACTAGAGGACAAGAGTATTTCCAGTACCTGATCAAGTGGAAGGACCAGCTAGATGAAGATGCTACTTGGGTGACTGAAGTTATGTTGCAGAAGCTAGGAAGTTCTGTGAAAGAGCTCATGGACAAGATTCCATGAAGAAAATTTCCCTTAGGAGTCTGATGCAGGGGCATTGGACACTAGCCAGAAATGTGAGAATATTGTCCACATGTTGTGGCTAGAAGAGTTCAAAAATGTTCAAGGAATGTACCAACCAAGGTGTCAATACCTTAGCTGTCAGTTATACTTAGGGTAGATAGGATTAGTTAATAACTGAAGAAGCTGAATAGTTTCATTCGTGTCAGTCTGTTTGATTTCTGTTGATAGAATGTAATCAGGCTTTTGTTTTATTTAAGAATAAAATGGTCCTCGAGAAGGAACCGAAGAGTCATGTAACAATATATAAAATTGTAACCCCTGATATACAGAGAGGGGGGGGGGGGATTTTTGAAATAGAAGACGGAATCGAGAGGCTTTGCTCTCTGGTTTTATAAATCAGTAGACTTGTTGGTATCTGTGTTTTTGTTGGAAAATTTCCCGAAGGATCCACTCCTTCGAATTTGGGATTCCTGTGTATAAATTTGGAGAATTAGTTTATGGGTTAAAGTTTCCTTACTAACCTCTGAATGTATTTGAATCCATGCTCTTGGTGTATGAATGGAATGTATTAACTTTGTGTAGAATCCTTGAGAGAAGTCGAAGGGTTGGACTCTGTTGAAGAGTGAAGCCATAGAATCTTTGTTTGTATAACCATATTAACTCTGCATAAAGGCCCGTAGGCATCCACCCAATCTCTTTGATTGAAGGTGACTGAATCGATTCGGATTCGTTGATAGTGTTATATCTATTTATGTTGAATTGAAACCGTTGGAACCCCGTTCTCTGTTTATGAACTCTGGGTATTTTAAAGCCTATGTGAGTGGTTCGATAGGCATTGGTGAGTTTCGGCCCTCTCAATGGAGAGCGCAAGTGATACCCGCGCCTGATGCTTGACTATGTGTGACCTTGCACTAAAACTTTGGTCGTTAAATTGGTATCAGTGAAGATCAAAGCTATGGCACGATAGCGGAGGAGACGGTCTAGAAAGGAACGAGTTAAATTTAAAACCACAGTGCAAATACCAGCATTGGAAGTCTGAGCGGTTTTGGAAGAGGATACTAGCATTATTGCGCGACAATTTGGCCAAGAAATGGTAATGATAAAAAGAACGTGATCCAATAATTTACGAACACGTCACGCTCATAAAACCACCCATATCATGTGATTTTAGAATGATAAATCACGGTGGTTATCTAGTGCGATTTTCGTTGGATCTTGAAGGCAAGAGATCCGAAGGCGTTCGCTCCTGAAGTTGCACGAAAGTTAAATCGAGGCATGTACCTAGGTTTGTGTAGTGGTATTCTCCTAGCATTAATGTATGTGGGGTCGATGGTGTTGTAAATATTAAATTAAAACACAACTTACAAATATTACATTGTATGCGTTGTGTAAAGTTTGGAGATTAATTCCAAAGGTTTCATTATATTTTAAGTGTTGTATAAAGCCCAGATTTGGTATCAATTCCAAGGACGCATATGATGCTTTGAAGGCGTGACAGTGATGAGAGGCATTGATAAGGCTGTAAGGGTGATTTAATAGTTAAAAAGGGCTTGTAATGTTGTTACAAGGATTAGCATTTTATTGAAGAATTTTAAAATCTCTCATTTCTTTCATTAATCAAATTCCATGAATTTGATAAATGAAATTAAACCAAGAATTGAAGTAGATCACTGAATGAAAGAAATTATTGAGAGTAGTGCCACTAGCTCTCCTTACCGCATGTACTCCATTAAGCTATCATTTTTCTGTGTTCTGAACTCATTTCCACAGCTTATTTTTCCTGTTTAGGTTTTCTTATCATTGTATAACCAATTTGAGCATCTAATAAGAGCAAGGACATGCCCATTTGGGGGCCTTGAACCTTGCAGATGTAGCCCAGGAGGGGTGAACTGCCTCATTAGCTGCTGTGTTATATTATGTGATCTTATCTTGCTGTGTTTTTCAGATTTGATATGTTAAACAGTAAAAGGAAATAACACTCCTTCACACATAAGACTCAGAAATTTACCAAAAACACTTTGTTTCACTTACAAGACTATATAAATACTTTTCACATATAATTTTATGGAAATGAATACCTTAAACAACAAACAAGTAGTTTCATTTTCAAATCATTGAGTGTTTACTTCTACAATTCTAAAGACAGAGTCTGTAAAGGGTCAGGTAGCCTCTGGATCTCATCCTTTTATCAAAGGTGACATATCCAGTAAATTCCCCTACAGTCAATCTCTGGAATAGATCTAAGAATTTTCATTTCATATCAGTGGAGGTCATTCCCATGATCACCAATTAATGCGCATGAAGAAAGCCGTCCAACATCATCAAAGTGTGTCAGGCAGAACTTGGAAATTACGCCGGCAACAAGGAGGTAGAATGCATAAGGCAAGTTTCTATGTTAGTAAGGGTACTGTAACTGTGTAGCAAAATCAGATTCACTCTGCGATGGAGAAAATGTAGGGGGAAGGAAACTGGCAGCACCGGTGGAAGATAATTCGGTATGTAATGGTTCTCGTGACCCTCATCTCCCAATTCGATTTTCCTGTTCCAATTCTGCAAAACAAAGATGAAGGTCCTTCTTCTGTATCTGCTAAATTCTCTGTTCTTTATGATCGAAATTGGCATCATTTCCTATTTGTCTGTTTCTCTGGTTTTTATGGAATGGTAGAGGTTGTAGTCCAGGATATAGAGCCTTGTTTCCACAACCCTCATTTTCTCATGTTGTCATAATCTTTGTAATTGTCTATATATGTTGTATGGTTGTCTGTCTTCGTATTTTTCTTTGGCTATCATAAAAGGCCAGGTACTGGTTCCTAACTTCTTACAATTTTTTAAGGATGTTTAGGCCTGCATGTACTCTTTGAATTTTAGGTTGCTTTCGTATAGCAATGGTATGTCTAGTTGTATGCAGTTTTGTGTTTGCTGTTAAACCCTGTTTTCTATGAAATACCTATGGGTCAATGAATGGAATGGCCTTTGAAAGAATCCATGTGTCCATAGTGGGATTATATTTCATTTTCTAATTATGTCTCAGTACTAATGGATTCATATTTGTAGTTGGGGCAAGGGTTGCATTCGGGTCACTGTCTATCAATGGTTACCAAATAATTTTCCTCGGTAGAATAGTTTGTCTTTTCAGCCCCTGTTTTTGATAAATCAATTGTGGAAAGGGTCTAGAGAGTTTATTCTCTATCATAATTTAGACTCTGGCAACAAAAACCTGTTCGTTCTGATACTGGTGATTCCTGAGGCACTCATCAGAGTGTATACGACTCATGTTACTGATCTCTCTCTATACACATGGTTCCTATTCAGTTTTAGAGGAGACATTCTTTGTCGGGCCATCATGGAAAAAGGGCAAACAAGTAAAAGAAAAGACATACGTAGAGGCAAGAAACATAAAATCAATCAGACTGTCGGTCCAAGCAAAAGAGGTAGAAAGAGTAATAAGAAAATACTGGAGAATATTTCTGACTTATATGAGTCAGGAAATCCGGTTCATATCCGTAATACAATTCAGGGTTGGGAGAGACAAAGTGACGAAGAAGATGATGACCTTAAAGAGTAGGAGGCAAAAATGGATTTTATATCTGACCAGGTAGTACAATAGGTCGTGTATCTCTATTTCAGCAATCAGTTAAGACTTATTGGAAAATGAAATGTGTTCTAGAAAAGGTGATGTCGAGCATGGAAGTAAGGGAAGGAAATTCATCAGTGATTTTTGAACTGCAATAGATAAAACATGACATTCATGAGATGGCCAAGGCACAGATCCAAGAAAATGCTAGAATTAGGAAAATTGAGTGTCAGCTCCAAAGCATGCAGCAAGTGGAACTGTTGGGGTCCATGGCGAAGGACCCAGCCCCTGTGGACTCTTCTGATGGAAAATCTTCTTGGCGGTTAAAGTTATAGTTTCTGTTTCAGTTGTAAATGTTATGGACATAGTAAAGTGATAAAAGTAGTAAGTAGAAGGAAACAACAATATCAATTTTGGTTAGCTTTTAACTCTCTGTGGTGGCCAAAAGACCTGGTTTCCTCCAGGCAGGTTGAGGCTACTGTAAATGATATAATATGTATAGCAAATTTATCTTTAAAAATTTGAAAATAGAAAGGTAATACGAAATTTACAAAAAAAAACTTGAAAAAGATCCTAGATAAGTACAGGTCAAGGCACGACAAGCGTTGATTGATCGATTTTGGAAGAATGGAGGAACTGAACCTTTAGAAGATGAATTACTGAAAGTGACATTTTGGGGTCTAAAATATTTTCAGTGGGGAAGAGTGATCAAGAGCTAAATATTTTTCTCAAAAATAAAAGTTATAGAAATGGCGCGAAACCTGAACGACCGTGTAGTGTTCATCATTCTGAATCTGGTGCAACTTGTTTCACGCGAAATGGACTTTGTATGGTCTCAGAAACGTGTTTTATTCATTTTCCTAAACAAGAAAATTTGGCAAAAAATTGTGCAGACAGGGAGCACAGTCAACAATATGTATTGCTAATGTGGCATCCTGATTGGGCATGTCAGGTCAATGGGTAGGTCAAAGCATTCTACCGACGAACTAAAGGCTTCCAAGTGGAATTTTGTGGTTGGACCGTATTGGTGTGTTTTGGAGATATTTCATTGGTCATGGGTAGACCAATGATGAGGAGGCATGTGGCTTAGCATGGGGCCACCATGTGTCCCCCCTCATGGTGCATTAAAATTATGGCTTATGGATTGGAAGGACCGGGTGGGGATCGAACCCGAGACCTCTGCCCAACTAACACACACGTCTACCATCTCCTTTAGGAAATATTTCTTAACTATATTGGAGTGCCACATATATTTGAAGTTTATAAAGTCTGCCATTGGGGGGAGAAGGGGCCAGCCCCAACACCATACAACTATGACCCAAGGACCATGGTGCATATTTAACTGTCCATCCATCGACCGTGACCGCCATAGCAAACTGGTCTATGTGATCACTCCTCCAACATGTCGTTTAAACGTTTGTGGTTTGGAGAAAGGGGCCAGTGCTGAGGACTAGCCCTTGGGCACATGGATCCATATGCCTAAAATTTTCCTACATTAAGGCCTTAGGAGGCATTTTAAAAGCCCGAAAAATCTACCAGAACTATGGGCCTATTAGCGGAAAATGGGGCAAATTTGGTGGTTAGTGGCCGACTTTGGTGTAGTTTGTGGAGCGAATAGTGGGCAAACCAGGATATTTCATAAATCCTAGAGTTTTCGACCAAATTGGATGCAAAAATAGGCTAAGGTACCTTTTTTGAATATTTTGGACTCAATGGATCAGGTCTTAGGAGCCATATAGCACTATAGGTAGTATTTTTTGCAGGTTGAAGCCAAAGGGTGCCATGATCAACCATGGTTTTGAAACAATTCATGAAGGAGTTTGATGTTGAATATGACCTTGTAAGAGTTGTCTAATCTCCATGTTCTTTCTGAAACAACAAATTCATCAGTGCTATAACTTCTCACCTCTTTCCTCTCTATGTCATTGAAGGAGAGTTTTTTTCATGTAATACATGGTGTTTTGTGGTGAAATTGTAGCTATTTGAAGCTGGAGTTTAGGATCTTGATGTAAGATGCCTAATGTTGCTGATTGTTTTCATGCTTAACTAAAGGTTAGCATGCTTATGGGATGATTTACTTGTAGCAATATGTTTCTTTTTCGGAGAAACTTATCATTCCCTTGTTCAACATTTGATGTAATCCTTGTTTCATTCATTGAGCTTAATGAGAAGGGATCAAGCCATTGGAGCTGATCGAAGGAGATGTAGCCCAAGAGGGTTGAACTCTGTAAATAATTTCTAGTGTATCACTGATGATTACATGCTTCCATTATGTGTTTGATTTCATGAAAATAATTCAGGAACATAAACTAACAAAAAAGCACAAATTCACCTGCTTCTACTTGCTATTTGAAGGACAAACCGTAGTCATAAATTTCTATATTCTGAACAAGATCTTAGCATAGTATTACTGGTATTCCCATTCAGATCATAGCTGCACTGTCACAAAAAATCTCAGTCAACACCTCGAGCCACAAACTTGCTTAAGAAACAATCCAACTATTGATATGATGGGCTAGAAAATTCAAGCCTTGAGCCCAAAGTAGCCTTAAAGGCAAGGATATGGTAGCTCTCATCTCATTTAAGAGGAAAACATCCACATTGATGAACCAAAGGAGGGAAAGAGTGTCTAAAAAATTCTATAAGTACAAGTTCATGGAGATCCAAAAATAAGAAGAAGTAGTGCATTGTTATGCTGCCAAAATTGCTCCCTAGGAATCAAGCATCCCATTGTGAGGAGAATTCCACCATTGAGAGTGTCTTTTATGTTTCTTTGAGAGAAAAAGAGCTTGCAAAATAGATTAAGAAAGAGAAATCCCTGTTGAGAGTTTTTTAGCACTATTTCTCAAACAATTCTCTCCAAGTGTCTTTGATACTTCTATTGTAACTCTTCTACCATCAATGATCAATAAAGAGGATCCTTTTCATATACCTTCGTTGATATGTTTTGTTTCATTAAGCTTTCTCATGTGTTATTTAGTGTAGTTTTAGTTTAGCTTTGTTCATGCATTGATTCCATTTCTTTTAATGCTTTGTTTATCCATGTTCTTCCACTAACAACATCCAATTGTCTGTATTTTCCTTGTAGGTAACAACCAACTCCAAGGAAGGTGTTTTTTGGAACCATAGAAAAAACACATCAATGAAAAATGGTGACTCCAGTTGTGTCCTTTCTTTGATCTAATTGGTTATTTTGCAGGACCTTTCTCTCTGAATTTACACTTAATTTTGCCTTTGTTATTTCTCTGGAATTTTGCAGGCCCTCTCAGACCCGTTCTTGGCCCAGAAAGACCCTCTATTTAAATTTTCGCGTCGGTCGAGTGACTTTTACCACAGAGAGATGCGCAGGTCACACGTATGTGCAACACATAACTTGCATGATAAACATAAGACTCAAAATTTAATTGTAATTTCTCTTTCCTCATTGTTGGGAAGCCTTTAGTGAACTGCTTACACTTCTGCAAATTTTTATAGTTTAGATAGGTTATTTAATTTCTTTACTAACCACTATTAGTAGGACAATTGCTTTTTTTTTCATTGAAAACATAGCTTAATTAAGAGGAAAGTAAGTGGACCTAATCCACATATATTTTCAACTTGTTTTTCTATTTTCACAACTCACATCACATAGCTTAATTAGGAGGAAAGTAAGTGGTCTTAAATCCACATATTTGTTTACTAACCAAATATTTTACTTCATTTCAAAGTAGAGTTAGGACTAGGACAAAGTGTTATTAAAGAAATGGAGTAGCCCCTGCTTAGCTTACATCATTGTGATGATCCTAGGCTGGCATATGAAATATTTCTCAAAGTACTCAGTTTTCTATCTCCCTTTAGGATCACATAGTGTAAATAAGAATGAAGTAAGTGACCCATTATCCACCCGTTATTTCTTTTCTTACAAGAAACCAACACAACATAGTGTAATTAGGGGAGTTTGTAAAGGATCAATACATATCCATATCACTCCAAACTTTGTATGCTCACTATTTCACTTTCACATAATTTTCACTACACACACTAGGCTATTTTAAACTTTGTACAAAGGGCATCCACATTCCAGAGTTTTTGTGCTTAGTTTATTCTAGCTTAGATTTTTCACACCCTAAAGTGAATCAAGACTCTCTAGAAACAAAAATAACTTGAACACATTAAATTCCCCAAAGGGGCCACAAAAGAATTTATAGTTAAGGTTAGGACCATTGGGGTAGGCATCCCATAAGCCCCCTTGGTAATTTTACATCTTCGAAACATTTACGTTTTTTCTCTTAGGGTGCTTAAAATCCTTCATCTTCCCATGGAAAAGAATACCTGAGCATGCCAAAAACCCAATTCAAAGTGGGTTAGGCTTAGGTCTTAGTGTATGCGGTCCTATACAAGGCTACCTGGCTTTTATAGTGCTTCACCATGATTTACTGAATACCAAGAAGCTCAATATTCAACTATCCCAGTGGAATGAAGGTATCCTAGTGGCCAAAAATTTAGGCCGTCTTTCACTATAGGTGGAGGTGCGAGAAACAGTAAATCCTCTTTATTACCTTGGTTGCTGGAAATATCGCCAGTACTTTCGAGATGTAGCCCCATTACTCGTAGAAAATATATCATTGCAAGGATGCATAAGTCTTTTTAGGATTCTTTATCATACACAAATAAAAATAACCTTTTTCTTGTTTGATTGATCACATAACATAACCTTGAAGGGAAAGTAACCATTTAATTTCCACTTTATTTTATGTATATGATTTACTTGTTTTGAGAGAAAATCCCCCCTCACCACAAAAGTAGCACATACTTCATCTGAAACCATAGGGGAACCCATGGTACCCCTTCGCTCTAGGCGTTTTCAAAACCTCAACCCATTGTGAAGAGGTGTGACACTCCTCTCACCATTTCAGCGTAGAAGAGATTATACAACCAATGTTATTGGTTCATCTTTCATTGGATATGTTATCACTCCACCATATTCCCAAGGCTGAGGAAGGAATCCCAAAGGAGGTAACAACAAACCAATATTTTGACTTGATAACTAGCCCTATAAAGTCGGAGAGGGCTCTCTCCAAAAGGGTTGTAGCTAGTAGGGATGGATAAATTAGGGTTTTAGGCTAGGTAATGAGTGCAAGGGGTTGTTTTGATTTGGTTTTGGTTGGGTAAATCAGTGGATAATGGAATTAGGTCAAGGAGAACTAGGTCAGGGCTATAGATTTGGGGTTGCATGGATGAATGGGGAAAGGTAGGTATAAAGCCAATCAATTGAAGATAAGGGTTATGGAATGGTTTAGAAAAGGTAAGGAGGCTGAGGGAAGCATAAGAGATCTATTTCTCTCAGACATAAGATATGAAACAAAATATGATCAGTTGCCCAAAACAGAGCATGGCTAGCATGTATTATGAATTTCACACTTATAAAAGATCACAATATAGACATGAAAGTGAATATGAACAATAAATTCAAACATATGTGACTGAAGAAGAAACAATTAAAGACATTCAATACCACAGGTATCCCATAAATGTAGCTGCAACTCCTCTTTATTAGCTTGGCCAAAACTGAATACAATGTCTCCTTGATCAAGTAGCAAAATGAAATTGATTAAAACTATTAAAACTATTGAAAATGAGTAAAAAATGACATAATGTAGTCCTCAAACAACCTCTCCCAACCTCAGGGGTCGAATCCATGAGAGGAGGAGCTGATCCACTAAAGGCTGAATTGAAAGCTAGAGTGTAGGGTGGTCCAAGTGACTCATTCCTAACTTTTGTGAACTGATTCATTACACCTCATTTGGTTGATTTAAATAATTTATTTACCATAAAAAATAGTAAAAACATGATAATTACATTTAAATAATCAATTAAATGATGTAAAAACATGATTCCCCAAGGTAAAATTCAAATTTGTAGAAAAACTCAGAAAAAATCAGTCAATTGTTAAACGCGCAGCGCCATTTTACTGCAACTTGAAGGCTGTTTTTGACTGGGTTTCAGGTGTTCAAATTTTCTCCAAGATAGCTTGTTGGAAAGCCCTTCAAGTCTAGTTTCCAGAACTACCTTCATTTTTCAAAATTAAGGTCATTTGACTTGTCAAAAATCATTTCGCCCAAGACTGTTCAAAAAGTGCAGAAATGCAGAGTGCTATTGCAGGCAACTTTTGGAGGCCTTCCGCAACTCCAAATTGAGCTCATGGTAGCTAATTGGAAATATATCTTAGTCTAGTTATCATTTGAATTATCAAGCAAGTCATTTTGACATTCCAACTAGGATAAAACATGATTTTACCAAGGTCGCTCCATAAGTGCAACAACTCTCCTGTGGCACCTATATTTTTGACATTTCTCCAAAACCATGTCACTTGTGTAAAAACTAAAGGAGGTTTTTATTCCTTGACCTATGATGGAAAAAAAATGCTCTCACGTTTTTTAAATTCATCTCTTTTTTTTTAGAAACATAGTTTGAAGTAAAACCGACTCTTTGTGTGGCAAATGATTTGTCCCTTGGAATGACTTCTTGGAAAATGATGGAGGCATGGTGTTTATGAGTTTGGAATGGATTCATACTTGCTGAAATGACCTCTCTTATACCTCCTCTGCTCAGATGTCTCTGATTCGATAGCAAACCCTAGCTTAGTGGGAGAGGACATTAGGGTTTGGTGTAGGCAAAAAAGGGGATTTAGGACTGTCTTGTAGAGGGAGGGGAATGAAGGGGTTAGGGGTTGTATAAATTCTTGGGGAAATTTTGGGGGATAGGGATAGATGTTAGAGAGTAAGGGATAGTGGGATTTTAAGGATTGAGTGAGGGTAAGGGGTCCAAAATGGAAAAACACAGGCCTAGTCTCGAAAAGTGTCAAATTGTAGCAATAGGCTAGGGCTTGTGGAAAAATGATGATTTTGAGGGATATGAGTGATGGGAAGTGTTTAGGAAGGTATATTAAGGATAGGGGAAGGTGTAAGAGAATTAGAATACAAGTATTGTTGATTATTTAACCATGGAAGTCATGAAACCAAGAAAAATGGCCTCAAAACCCTAGGAGAGGGAAATGAGCTTTCCAAGCACAACTGAGAGATAAATATGGTAAACACAAAGCCACTTATTTGGAAATGACGGTTTTAGAATCTGAAATTTTTGAATACATTTGACTATTAATACTACTTCAAAAGATGAATTTGATGGTGAAATGACCAATTTTCATGATTTTGACCCTATGACCTAATGATGGCACAACATGGAAGAATGAGCTGAATGATGACCATGATGACTATGGGGCTCTTGGGAAATAAAAAAAAAAACGAAGCGAGGTCAATGATATTGATGAAGATGAGGTGAAATTAGAGTAAAATAAGGTGGGATGGGTGGGATGAAAATACCAGTGCTCCAGGTAAGTATCTTTTGTATATGCATGTTCATCTCTTAATTGCATTAGGTTCTTTATATTATAATTTGTTGTTATTTTTAGCACCGACATATGCTCTGTAGGATGAGGTAAGTTTTTTTATTATCATGTCATGGGTATTTCCTTGAAGACTTTTTATAGGTATTATATATTCATCAAGATAAGACTCAATGCATGATATAATGTTCTGAAGAGTGAGAAAGGGTAGCATGACAAGAGCAAAAATCAAGGTGCAGAACAACAACAAGAAGTTCACCACATGAAGTCTTCAAGTGGGCATCACTACATGTAGTCGTTGTAAAGGTATCATTGTATTGAGTCATTGTAAAATCATCATTGTAAAAGTTGTAAAGTGTCTCTCTGGCAAGAGTTGAAGATGCAGTGTCAGGAGGTCTAGGATCATCATTAGGTGGTTGTGTCATAGTTGGGGTTATGGTCTAGTGTGTCTTATTCTTCTACATCATTATATATCGTTGTAAAGTGGACCATTTTCCCTGGTATGGGAGTCCATTCTTCTTTTATTCTTCTATAGGATGGTAGGGTGGTGCTAGGCTGGTGCATGAAGTCACCAACAGGTTCAAGCCTGTGAAAAATTCAGGGTGGTAGGGTGGTGCTAGGGTGAGTTGTATCTCATTGGGTGTTGGGGCATCCATTCAGTTGACTGCTGAAGAATCTCGGACGTTGGAGCGGCCATCCAGTGGGAGCTGGAGAAGAATTCTTTTCTAGATTCTAGGAATTTGGATATTTCTTTTCAATTGGAGTTGAAGATTAAAGAATTATTAGAAAAGAATTCAGGCAGTTTTTGTCCCAGAGGGGGTTTCCACCTTAAAAACTGTGTGCATTTGTGTTACTTTTTTTTACTGCTATCATTGTACAAATACTGATAATAATTGAAGATTAACTAATTCTCTCAAAGATTAATAATAATACTAATTGAAATGAATACTGATTCACCCCCTTATCAGTATTTCCAATAGGTCATTTATCACCTTATTTCAGTTGCCATTTTTCCATGATACTCATTTAGAGCTACTCACCCAATTCTAGAAAATCACTTCCACACATATCTAGGACAATGTCGATGAGTGGCATAAGCACCGCAACCTATGCAAAGTGAATGTAACAGAGGACCTCTTCCTAGACTGCTTTCTAAAATCTATTTTTACATTAATAGAGAAATATGTGGCCACAATGATGCCACAAACGAAAGAATATGATATCAAAAAAGCTCAACAGTTTGAGCTCATCTACACTCATCCGGGGTACCTTTATTATGTTCTAGCTGATGCCCCTCGGTTACCATCATTTGGACATGATAAACCAAGAGAATCAAGTGATGCAAACAATTTGATTGGAACCATCACTTATAATCAACCTAGAAACACTTTCCAATAATATGGAAATGTGTACAATGGACAAACCCATTTCCATTCATATGGTGCTCCACTTGTAGTTCAAATTCCACCGAACAAAGTATATCATCCGAATCAACCTACACCATCTCAAAACCATACCATTAAGAGTAACCAATATCCTCCCATGTAGGGTAACCAAATCATCCACGTACAATAGAGGTGGTGTTCACCTCCCAAACTAATTACAATAACCAAGGATAAGGGAATACTTTCTACCCTTTCCCAACACTGGGACAGACCAACCCCACGACTCAACCTAATGCTGCGGTAAATTTTTTGCAACCTTCTTTCCCACAAAAAAAACAATCCTTTGAACAAATGAACATGGAAAACCCTCCAAATCCTAACAAGAAAAAGGGAAATAAAAAATAGAAAGGGGAACATAGATAGGGAGAAAACAACTAACAACAACCTCCACAGGCACCAGCTAGGGGAAATCTCCCTAACCAGAACCGAAACCTATATCAAAATAATAACAACCCACAAAATAAGAACAAGAACCCAATTCTAAGGATTCATCATGCTTGTGTTATTTGTGGGGAATACAGGAATCACACCCATCATTTCCCTCAACTCCCTAAGTTGAAGAGGATGAAAGAAGTTAAGGGGAAGACAACAAAAAATCAACAACCTACAGTCATGAAAAACCCTTTCCCACACTAGGAAGTAGTGAATACCCAATGCAAACTTGCCCCCCATCCATATCAAAATCAAGTTGGGGGAAGTTCTAGTGACCCAACCAATCGCGAAGTTTTCATGGTTGGAGAAAATATTATCCCGCAAACACGAGAACAAGATTATGGAACCCTTATAGAAACCAGCACACCCTAGTCTAAGGAACCAGTTCTAGAAACCCCCAGCGTTGTCACTATTGACTCAACATTACTACCATACACAATCACTCATTTACCTTTCTTGTATCCCCCACCTAGTTTCGTCTCACACCTAGTCATTGAAGCACTTACATTTCCAAACTTGGATCTCATGATACCTGTCTAGTATTTGGCCCCACAAGCCATGTCAGAAAAATCATGTATTACCTTGACATGCATCATTCCTATAGCCCCCCCTCAGTAATTCATCCACAATGAGTTATACCAACGTCGACACTAGAAAGTGTTCCCAAAAGGGACAAACAGAAAGGTAAGAAGGTTGAAATCCCAACCACTTCCTCTTCTAGGGTACCACCACCTTGTGCATTATGTGAAGTATCTAGGTATCCTGCAAACCAGTGCCCATAATTAGGGGAGTTAAAATCTCTTCATGCCCCACAAGCACTTGTAGCCCCACCTCCACCTTTAGGAGACAAGACCACATCAACACATAATACAACATTACGTACCAAGCATCCATGTGCTATATGCATGAAGTAATAAAAATACACACACCACTCCAACAACATTGCTCTGAAATTTCCCGTTATCAAGACACGGTGGAAGCCTTCGCTTAAGCCAATATTGTGACAACATGGCTTCCCAACACATTTGTGGCAAAAGATGTATCCAAAACCATTTATTATTTTTTCGAGGAAGAAGCTTCACACTTGGTTCATCCTTGTTCCTTCTACCTCTCACCTGCTATCAATATCTAGTAGCATGGAAAAGTGGCCCATGTCAACCCTGTTAAAACCTTCCCACTCTATCACCTTATGCAACAGACTAGGCCACCTGATTAATCAATGCCGTGAATTGAAAAAATATCAGAGACCTTTTTATCTCATTTGTCCACCTTCTTTGACCTGTTCGCTCAAACCAGTATAGATGCAAGCAAAACCGTTGTCACATTTGTTCCCAAGCTCACCATACACAGAGCTTCCAATACCTCCCGCGATTTCAAGCAACAAGAGCAGCCTTGCAAAAAACTGATGTCAGGACCACAAATCCTCCTTCCACTGCTGATGCTAAGATCAATAGGTGGCATGTACCTTTAACATATTCCTCACGTCATGACACACATCATCTATGATCATCACGAACTACGAGAGATGTTGTTTCACAAACCATCTATTACATTGACATAGATATTGCATTATATGCAGTTCAACCTTGCAACATTTGCGACAACACTTTTCATAATTCAGAGACATGTCTGTTGGCTTGAGGGGTCCTGACCCAGGTTTAGAGTTATAGGTAAACCAACAAACCCTCCAACTATTGGCCCTTTCGACTATTATCTATTTACGCAGACCAAAGTCTCACCCGAAATAGTATGAGGGGGTGCTGGAGCCAAGTTTTCGCACCCTGAGGGAGGGATTGATGAGAGGTTCCTGGTAAAAATCCACAACAACCTTATACAAATGCACGCATAGAGACAATGCAATTATTAATAGAATACCACAAAATTTCAGACAACAGAAGCTGATAAATCACAACTCATTACAAACTTAAACAAATCTATAATGTTTCAGCATTTACTTGCAAGTTATCCATAGATATACTAGCTATAACAGAATGCAGAAACAATATAAAAAAAATAGGGTTTTCTCAACGCAGACAACCGATCAGGATCAGATCTCTCTTTTAATTAACATAAATCAATATTCATGCATAAACACATCAATTAGCTATGCGCATTCAACAAAAATTGTGATCTCCTTAAAGCATAACAATAAATAGCTTAGATGCATAACACAGGAAGTTCGCCAAACAATTCCTTCTATTAATTCTTCATATCTATCAATACATCAGCTTGCTTTAGAAACCCTTACAAAACCATTACTATCCCTTTCGCACACAACCATGACTAGGTCTCTGTGCACACACCCAGCAGGAGCCGTTTACCCAACCCAAAACCAAAAACCCTTACAGACACATATATTATCCGAATATGAATATATCATAGCTTTTTCCGAACTACTTAGCTTAGAAAAAATGATACTATTTATAATATGCCTAGCGCACAGATACTGTGGTCCCAAACATACATAAAAAAGAGCATTGAAGCTTGTGCCTCAGGGGACCCCACTCTAGCAGGCACCCAACACAAACATGTGACTCATCCCAAGTCACGGAGGCGCTGCGGTTGTATCCTTGGTCTTGTCCTGGAGCATCTTGATAGAAGTTTGTAGAGGGAGCACTAACTCTAGGATCTTTGCTACTGCACCCTGCACCTGCGGAATCAATTTGTCTATTGTAGGCCCTTCAACGGCCATCTCCACACCGCGTTGTGTCTCCTAGATGATCTTGAGCGTGTTGTCCAATGTTTGTGAGAGTTGTAGTGCTTCCTCTGCCCATGGTTGCATTATTTCGATGAGCACCTATTTTTTTCGGCGCAGATATGCAATTTTTCCCTGGGGTTTGTGACCTTCTTGCAGACGAGAAAGTTTCTGCTGAACCACCAATGTGGGTGCGACTATGTGTATCTCTTTGAATTTATTCTCTTTGGTGCTAAGTGTATCGTGCAGCTGATGCATGACTGGATCATTATAAACTAATGCCCAAATATCCATGGCCTCTGATAGAGATTGGTCACACTGGGTGTCTGTAGCTGTGATGCTTTCTTGGGCTTGTTTCACTTCTGCGGCTCTCTTGGCACGGACCTTTGGCAGTGTCTCCATCTGAATCTTGGTCTGAAGGTTTGCAATTTGCAGCTCGTAATCAGCTCGAAGTGTGTGAGATTCCGCGTGCGCAGCCTTGATGGTAGCAGCTATGCCTTGATGGTAACAAGTGTAGAGGTGGCTGCGACTGCTGGAAATATCTGTTGGTGTTTGGATATGAACAAGATTTAATTCTTTTTCCACATAAATTATCAACCCGAGGGCGTTAGTTATTTCAAGACTAACGACAAAGTATATGCAGATACAAGCACATGGTCCGTTGTAGATAACAAGTTTAATCTATAACACAAATACCATTGTAACAACAATGAAATGAAATGCAGAAATAAAAGGCATCCACAACAATTAACACGACTATAACAACAATTCAAGAATCACACCAAACACAATACTGCAAAGAAAGGAAAGAAGAACATAACACCTGATCACAAGAGTGGGCCCAACTCTTGGATCAGGGCTCTGGAAACTCAAAGATTACAAGAGAAACATCGAGTTGCTGTATATTCAATTAATGATAAAAAGATTAATTAAAAAATTTGTGTATCAGGAAAGGGTACCTCGATTCATAGCCCGTAGGCCTCTTTATACAATAGTCCTGAAACCCCCCATTCCTCCCAATGACTCCATTGTTACAAAAATACATATTGTTACAACGGCAACCAGATTGCCCAGCAAGAAACCGTAAGAAAGCCTAAGATAGCGCTAATACACTCGTGGCTGTCACGCTATAGCAGAAAATAAGGAAGACGCTAGAAATGATGGGCTGTGCCTTGACTTGCGGTCGCAACACGCCTGTTGTAGCCAAATCTGAAGAAATATAGGAGTTAACATGTGAAAAGGTAAATCCTCCATGAAAAATACATCATTAATCAAATATCCCATAAAATATAGGAAGAATGGTTTTACCTCATGCTTTTAAGATAAATAATGGCACAAAGAGATATAAAGATAGGGTAAAAGTGAGAGAGGAAAGTATACAAATCCGATACCCAACATCTCCCCCCAACTGGTATATCTGCATGTCCTCATGCAGCTTGTCGTCTCCTCAGATCCAGATTGAACTGATTGTGATTGGCATGAAGTTGTGTGAGGTCATATTCTGCAGCCATCTCTATTCCTTGTGGCTTATATCCTTTTTTCAAAACAACGTCTTTCCACCAGTCGGGTTCAACGTTATAAGCATGAGTATATTGTGTAGCTGGCAGCCATAAAAGGGGGAATTGAAATCTTAATCCCATCCATATAATCCCACAGGTATGAATACATGCCACATAACACGACATTCTTTCTAAGGCACATCCAAATTTAGGTGCCCCAAATGGTTCTCTTCGCCTGACGGCTGAAGAAGACAACATCCATCTCTTCTGACAACTGTCCAGGGCTTCCTTGTGAAATGTCGTAATCTGGCTAACACATAGGTAAGCACACCACTTCTGGGTTGCTATCATGTGTTCCTTACGTCCCTCAATCTGTAGAAAGGTATAATGCTTGTTGTAAATGTTCAAGGACTGACTATGCTCTCTTCTCACCATTAATGGCTTTCTGGCTTGATTTTCTTCAAATGTATCCCAAGCTTTTCTCCATTTAATCTGATTGATGGTATAGGAGGTGAAAGCCCTTAAGTGGATGTCCCCCATGAATGGAATGGGGTTAAAGGACTGATCATGCTTTAAATAATACCCATGCATGTAGAGCTCGCACATTAAGTGTTGTCCTATAACATCATGAATTTTTAAAATACGGAGAAATTGAATGAGGTCCTCAATTTCGTACCAAATCTCCTTATATATACTTTCAAGACAAAAGAAAAGAAATTTTTCATGAAGGAATAAGGCATAGCTATGTGCAGGAGGTCTGCAGGCCATTACTTGCTATGCTAGGGAGAACATCTTCTCCTTATCTGTCTTTAGCAACTAAAATTTTTCTTCCAACTCTTCTATCCTAGCCTTCTGTTTGGCCTTCTTCAGCCGTGCCTTGTATAACTGATCTATGTACACTGTAACGACTCCAGAAGCCTGTTCTCGAACCCTAGATGTTTCTTTCTTGTGGTCGCTCGCTGCAGACTGCACTTTTGAATTTCAGCGACCAATACAAATTCACGACCTTCAAACAATTCTTCGACTGGGCCAGTCTGGGTAGCTATAGTGGAGACTTCAATTTTTGGCTTTATTGCCCTCCATTTGTAGATTTTTACCTTCCTTTTTAAACATGATACTTGCTTCTTCAAACCCCGAACCTCTCTTTTCAGTCTCATGGTTTCACTAAACTGCAGTTGATACCTCTTTTTGAGAGGTAACCTTATTTTCTCACACTGTTTGACCCATTCCTGTTTAACAGTGAATTCAGGTTCTAGACCTACGACAGGCTCAGAAGGCGGCGGAATGCTACCGACATCCTCTCTAGATTCTTTCTTCAAACCCTCTTGGCGGGGTCCCCTATCCATAGGTCCTTCTTCTTCTACATTTCTTCTGGAAACTCCTGCTCTTTGTTCGGAAATTTCATTGACCCCTCTGTGTTCTGATGTTTCTACAGGAACTATGTCTTCCTGGTGAACCTCCAATTGTTCTAGTTCAGTAGTGTTTGGGCCAACCTTGGCCGTGTCAACAAATTTTAGTACCGGGGGAACAACGACTTCTTCCATTAACCGTTTGGGCGAGCGAAATCCCCTCGTCCCTCTGGGCATCAGGGACTGGAACGGAGAACAAGGAACATACCCATCATCATCATTCCCAGTTTGGACCGGGACTTCATGCATTACTACCTCAACCGGAGTCGATGATGGTTCTTGTGGAGCAGCATCGATTTCGTGGCTCAATTCCCTTCTTTCCTCTTGCCCTTTTCTTACCACTTCTTCCTCATGGGTCGATACTGGTTCTTGTGGAACAATATCTAGCACCTGACTCATTCCTTATTTAGCCTCTTTTTCCTCGGGAATCACCTTTGTTTTCACAGTTGGTAACGATTCTTGAGGTCCAACATTGATTTCGTGGGTTGACTCCTCCTGTTCTAGCCGAATTGGGGGTGGTTCTTGTGTAACACCCCCAACTGTATCAACATCCACATTTATCTGGGTAGGTGATGCTGTTTCTTGCGAAACATCATCACTTGCCATTCCTTTGTCCATAATTCCATTCCTTTGTTCTTCATTGACAAATTTTGCTGACTATATAACAATATCAATTCCTGCACAATGTCCATAATTCCTACCTCTGTGTGTTCCTCAAGTGAAGCTAGTTCTTGTGTGGCAGCCTCGTCTGTGAAGCTAACTAGCTCTTCCATTCTTATTTCCTCTTCTATGGCCTTTTCCAGTGAGGCTGGTTCTTGTGTGACAGCCTTGGCTAGATCGCCGATTACTTCCTCCATACTCATCTCTTTAGGTTCCTCCTGATCAATCATCATCTCTTCTTCCTTAGGTTCTTCCTAATCAATTTCTGTTTCCATTTCCTCGAGTTCCTCTTGATCAATTTCCTCTGAAGGTTCTTCTTCCTGACCAATCAGAGAGGCTGGTTGTTCTTCTCTAGCAACAATCATAGCTGCTACCGCTTCTTCTGAGGATCCGTAGAGTTCCACCCAAGAAACTCGTAGCCTGCCTATTGCATGCATGACCAATAATCACACCAATACATGATTAGAAAGTACTGCCATCATCCGGCGAGAGCGCCGAGAAGACTGTGCCATATGCTACAGTTGTTTCAATAGGAAAAATGGCATGTTTAGGGCATGCACCTGATTATGTGGAAATCAGAGGCGTGTTAGAATTTTAAAGTGTTAGTTTAACAGAGCTGAGGCTTGACCCTCACTGGTAATTTATTTAATTACGAAACCTGCAAATTCTTTCCAAGGATACGACACGGTTCTGCGCTCGTATCCCCTGCCCAATTGAACGACACTTTCTCCTAACTGTAAAAGCAATTCGGGAAACTCTGGGAGAGAAAATTTCTGAGCAAACCATTGCTGCCCGACTGTCTCGGCCCGCTAACCTCTGCAATTACTTCCTCTGTGACAAGAACTTCCAAACCTCTAACCTGCGAATGATTCTCCTCTAAATTGAGTGTTAATTCCATTATGATACCTCCATAGAATCCCTGCAATCTGTCAAAGTAGATATCCCATCCTGCGTCGAAAAAAACTTGCCGAACCTTTGGATTGGTGTGGATTGAAACTGTGTTTTCAGGCTCATGCCGCACAGCCAGCCCACCCATACTGTGGAGACTTGTAGCAGCACTTCCTGTAGCATCAGACCATTGGGCAAGGTGGTGGTACCGAATTCAGAGGAACAACATAATGAAAATGGACAGGTGGTAACGGTAAATACGGTTGGTAATTCTCGAAAAACAAGAAAAATCATAAAAGAGTTTGGTAAGTGTGGTAGAATAGAAATAATAATTTTTTGTACAGGGTGGATGAGACATATTGCAAATCTCAATACAATTTAAATGATGATACCACATATTGATGTGATTCGTAAGGTGTACCATGAGCGGAATGTCATACTTAACTTATGGGGCAATTATTACACCATCCTTGGCATGATGAGACCCCCCCCGACTTAAATTTTTTCCGTCCGCGGCATTAAAATCTTCACATGGGATATTTAATTAAATCAGTAAAAGTCACGTGGAGGCATACCTGACAGCCTACCTAGATGATGGGATGGTTGGTAGGATGGCAGCGGAGTAATGATGTGGATGGTGTAACAACATCAGTGTAACAACATTGGTGTAACAACATCTGGTGTAACGGCAGCGGAGTAACAACATCGGAGTAATAGCATCGGTGTAACAACATTGGTGTAACAACATCCGGTGTAACATCATCAGTATAACAACATCAGTGTAACAACATCAGGTGTAATAGCAGTGGAGTAACAACATTGGAGTAACAACATTCGGTGTAACAACATCGGTGTAACAACATCCGGTGTAGCAGCATCCGGTGTGACAATATCGGTGTAACAACATCAGGTGTAACAACAATGGAGTAATAGCAACATGAGTAGTAGCAACCAAGTAACGGCATCCGGTGTAGCAACATCGGAGTAGCAGCAACCGAGTAACAACAACATGAGTAGCAGCAACCGAGTAACAACAATGCGAGTAACAACATACGGTGTAGCAGCATTGATCAAGGAGTAACAACATCTAGTAACAACACTTGGTATAACAACACCATGAATAGCAGCAACCGAGTAATAGCAACAGGAAAATTCCTTGATTTTCACTCCTTAGTAGCTCCTGCAAAAATACAAGAAAATAGAACATACTTCTTTATTTATCTCTCTCTCTCTCTCTCTCTCTCTATATATATATATATATATATATATATATATATATATATTTTTTTTTTTTTTTCTGTCTCTCTCTTTTTTTTTTTTTTTTTTTTTACAACAAGGGTGCAGAGGAAGGATTCTCTGCGTTGATAACCTTCAAACCAGATTTCTCAGAGAGTTGTTTAATAAAAGCATCCTTAGAGGCCGACCGGTGGTATAGTCTCAAGCGATGTCCATTGACTATAAAGGAAGTACGTGTATCGTCAATTGTGACTGGCCTGACTGTTCCATTATCAAATACAACATTCACCTCATAAGGTCCCATCCAACGAGTGCAAAGCTTTCCCTTAAAATCCTTAAAACGAGAGTCATAAAGTAGTGCCCAATCTCCACTTTGAAACACCTTATTTCTAATAAAATTATCGTACCATTTCGTTCTCTGCTGCTGAATAGTAGTAGTTCATTGGATAGCCATTGAACGTATTTCATTAAGTTCATTAAACTGAGCCAATAAGTGTTTCTGGGCATCTGATAGATATAAACTTCAAGAGTTGTTCTGAGCGTGCTTATTTCAAATTCTATTGGAAACAACGGGGATTTCCCATAAACCAACTTGAATGGTGAAAACCTGGTTGTATTCCGCCATGTTGTTCTGTATGCCCATATAGCCTCTGGAAGTTTCTAAGCCCAATCTCAATGATGGTATGCCACAATTTTTGTCAAATATTTTATAATGTCTTATTTGTGCTTTCCACTTGTCCATTCGCCTGGGGATGGTATGGAGATGTCACTCTGTGCTTGACCCCATATTTTTGCATGAGATTTTCTATCTTGTGTGATGTGAATTGTGCTCCTCCATCTAAAACAACCTCTCTTGGAGTACCGTAACGAGAAAAAATTTCTTCAAATAGAAAATCTGAGACTACCTACTCTGTTGCTTTCGCAACCACTTTGGCTTCCACCCACTTAGTCACGTAATCAGTACAGACCAAGATGTGGAATTTCTGCTGGGAGGGTGGGTTAAAGGGTCCAACGAAGTCAATAGCCCATTTCTTGAAAAGCTCGAGGACTAGCTGTGCCTACAAAGGTATTCAATCAGCTCTACCGGGCTACCCCATACGTTGGCAACTATCACACCTCCTGACATAATTCTGAGCATCACAAAAAATGGAAGCCCAGTAATATCCCATTTGTAGCACCTTATGGCCTGTTCTTTTGTCTACAAAATTCCCTCCACAAGGGCCATCATGGCAGCTTTCAATACTTCATAAATATCATCTTCAGACACACAGCATGAGATCTTCTTATCTGCTCCTGTATGAAAAAGGTACCCTGCCATCCAAGAATATCGAGCACTATGATGAATAATCTTTCACTGTTCCCTATATGACAAATGAGGAGGCACTTTCCCTGTAGCAAGATAGTTAGCAATATATGCATACCACGGAGGTTTAGTAGAGACTGAAAAAAGATGTTCATTGGGAAAACTGTCTTCTATTGGTGTGCATTCATCATTGTTATCCATTCTAGATAGGAAATCAACTACTACATTATCTTTTCCTGGCTTATCTACTATTGTAACATCAAATTCTTGAAGCAATAGTAACCATCTCGTAGTACGGCCAGGAGTAATAGGTTTATTCATCAAATACCTGATTGTTGCGTGATCAGTATAGATAATAGTAGAGTACCCAGTGATGTAGTGCCGAAACTTATTGATAGCATAAATGACAACTAAGAATTCTTTTTCTGTCACCGTATAGTTTAGTTCAGCAGAAATTATATTCTTGCTGACGTAATAAATTGCATATGGTGTTTTGTCTACTTGCTGTCATAAAACATCCTCTATTGCTGTCTGAGAAGCATCAGTATGTATGTGAAACAATAATGCCCAATCAAGTCCTCGGAGGATTGGGGCCGTGCACACCAGCCCCTTAATTTTCGTGAAGGCTGTCTCACAATCTTCGATCCACAAAAATTCTGCATCTTTTGCTAGCAATTGAAATAGTGGATGTGCTATTTTAGGAAAAATTTCTATAAAGCGCCTATAATAACCAGCACAACCAATAAAGCTACGTACCTGTGTGGGTGTTTTGGGTACCGGGAAGTGTAACATTACCTCTACTTTAACCGGATCAACTTGAATTCCAGTGGCTAAGAGCAAATGTCCCAATACTACTCCTTCTTCCCTCATCATATGGCATTTGATTGTACTCAACGATACATGGTTCTGTTTACATATTTTGAGTACCTTCTCCAAATTTTCCAATCCCTCCTCAAATGAGTTCCCATATGGAGTAAAATCATGCATATAGATTTCGACACTATCATCGACCAAATCAGAAAAAATTCCCAAAATTTCCCTCGAGAAGATAGCAGGAGCATTACACAGGCCAAATGGAAGGAAGCTATATGCAAAGGTTCCCCATGGGCATGTGAAAGTTGTCTTATCCTAGTCTTTCAGGGCTATCTGGATCTGGTTATATCCGCTTAATTCATCTAGGAAGGAAAATAACTTATTTCCAGCCAAGGTGTCCAGGACTTGGTCAATGAATGGCAAAGGAAAATGGTATTTTGTGTTGCCTTATTTAATTCCATGTAATCTACACAAATTTTCCATTTACCATTCTTTTTGGGAACGATAACTAGCAGGGATACCCATTGGCTATCTGAGATGGGATAAATGGGTCATACATCCAACAATTTTTGTAATTCTTCTTTAACAATGTTTTTGAGAGTAGGATTCATCCTCCATTGAGGCTGTCTTATAGGGCGGAAATCTTCCTTACTGTAAATATGATGAGTGCATAGGCTGGCAGGGATACCCTTCATGTTGGTATAATCCCAGGAAAAATATTCCTGATGATATTGAAGGACTTTCAAAAGCTATTTGGTCTAGGATTCAGACATGTTTGGGTTGATATTAAGTGTTTTCCCTGGTTCAATCTCGATTGGACTAATATCATGGAATGGGTTACAGGAATGTCCTCAATGTCATATTCTGGTTCAATGTTTTCCTGTGTCTCATAGCTCATAGCAGATTCTAGAATATGTCGAGTTCGATTGGGAACAGAACTAGAATTATTAATGAAGGTGTTAATGGCATCATCTTCAGCTTCCGTTTTAAATTGAAGGGCCTGGCCAATGGTGAGAATTGGTCTAACATCTTCATTTCAGGTTCAGGCTCTTCTGCAAGTAGAGGTTTCTAACTGGTTGATGATTTTTCAGATGGGCTTGGTTTCACAGGAGAATAAAGCTTGAGATCCTTCGTAACTGTCCCATCTGATATGATCATGTGTCCAAGCCAGCATCCTATGTAGGCATCTGTAGTTGCCAACCAGGGTCTTCCTAGGATCAATGGGTGGTAACCTACTGAAGATAGAGTCTGCAATATAAGGAGGTCCACAGGGTAATGCCATGAGTCTACTGAAATGATCACATCCTCTAATTTCCCTACTGGTTTAATTGTGGATCTGTCTGCAAGTTCCAGGATAGTAGGGGTTGGTTTAATGTTTCCAAGTCCTAGTGTGCTCATTGTTTCAACAGTGATAATGTTAATGGCTACTCCCAAATCCACCAGTACATTTGGGATTTCAATTCCATTAATTTGTACTGTTAGAATCAGGTTCCCAGGGTCTTCGTATTTTACAGGCATGATCTTTCCTAACATGATATCGGATAGTCTGCCCATTACATGAACAGTTAATGGATCCTTAGGTTTTCTACCTGGTTTCTTTGAGCAATATTCTTTTAGAGTTTTTACATAAATAGGTACATCCCTCATGGCTTGTAAAAGGGGTATTTAAAAAAAAAGATTTTGCAGTTCCCCTAGAAAGTCAAATTGTGCTTGAGGGTTTGGTTTTCTCAAGGTCAATATTTCGGGATATGGGGCAGATGTTAAATGACCTTGATTAGGAACAACTTGGGGAGGTTCCTGATTTATTACGTTTCGATCTAGATTCTCCCTCACTGTTCTTTATTCTGGTTTTGTATCTTCACCGTCAAGTTGTTCTGTAATAATGGGTGAAGTAGGTGCATTTACTACCCGGCTAGACCATAGATTTATCTCATTGAGCCCTGCGGTAGAAATGCTGTAGGATGGAAGGTTCAAAGTGTCTGTTTGTTGAACCCCTTTATTATTCAGATTTGGGTTGGGCCAGATAG
The DNA here is from genome assembly GCA_034641835.2 of Pinus albicaulis. Lineage (NCBI taxonomy): Eukaryota > Viridiplantae > Streptophyta > Pinopsida > Pinales > Pinaceae > Pinus > Pinus albicaulis. Next base: position 1,586,115,664 of record CM076581.1, read on the forward strand.
GAAGCTGAGGTCTAATGGTTGGGTTTCCTGGGGGTACATTGGAAGGCAACTGAATTTGTTGCTGAGCCATTGGCTGAGGAAACTTCCTAGTGGGAGGGGATCCACGCCAAGTCTGATTCCATGAAGGATTCAGACTGGCTTGAGGAACCCATTGTTGCCAAGGGGGATATTGGTATTGAGGCCACATGGATAAAAATGGTGCAGATTGGGGACCCATACTAAAATTATGAAAGTACTGAGATGGGTCCTGAAACATACTTGGATTCACCACCAGTGGTCGAGGTTGCCATAGCTTCTTATGCCCCATGAAGTATAGCTAGTCCACTATGCTTTCCTCGATTACTCCTTGGAAATCCGCTTTCAGCCCGGGCAAGCAAGGACATGCACTGGTCGTGTGAGTTTGTTCGCAGATTGCACAAGCTTCCACCATGTTCAACGGACATTCCTTCAAAGGGTGTTTCTTTCTGCATTGAGGGCAGAATATGGCCATGGTTTTCTCCAACTCCATCTGCTTCTGTTTTTCCTATAGAGTGTCCATCTGGGCTGATAGCGTACTCAGGATATCGGTCCTCAGATTATCTAATAGATTCCTAATATCTGATTTTGTGACCCCTCCATCGGAGGTCTTTGATGACCGAATACCTTTTCCACTTCTTGTAGCCCCCCGCGAACATTTTATACAGTAATCATAGATAGTTTCGAAGTTTTATTTTGAAATATCCCCTTTGCCCACTATATTCAAGAGTTGCAGAGAGTCTTCCTTGAGTGCTATGAGAAGAATGATCTTTATAATGTCCTTATCCAAGTCATTATGTCCAGACCTATGCAGTATGTATTTAAATCGTTCTACACAATCCTCCATATTTTCATCTTCCTTCTGTGCAAATTTAAATATTTCCTCCTTAATGTCACGAGACTTACAGTAATCTTGGTATTTTTCCAAGAAAAGACTTTCTTCATTTCTTCCCATGAAGTAATTGTGATTCCCCCTAAACCCATAAACCATCTTAGGGCTGTCCCTTTTAGCGTAGCAGGGAATATTTTTAATTTCTGAGCATCAGTCATATAGTCGTATCCTTGAAAAAAAATATCAAATTCGAAGAGGAACATTCAGGGTCTACAGAAGAGAGCCCATGAAAACTAGGCAAGGCTGTTAAAGGTATGAGTCTCATTGGTGCATCAACTGTAACGTTTCCTATGGGAAAATCAATGGAGGAAGTTATAGGTGCCATAAATACTTTCCAATACTCACTTGGAATTTCGATCGGTTTCGCAGTCGGTATCTGGAGTGATTCAACCGAAGATGGTCGCACCGCACTCCCCTGGTCCCTTGGTGAGCCAAAGTCCTTCAAAAGTTTCTTTACCGGATCAGAATCACTCAACTCAACAACAAGAATTCTTACAGTGCTGCCTTGGTCTCTTGGGGACGTAAACCCTTTTTGAGGTTCTTCTCCCCAGTTAGAGTTTCTCAATTATTCTGATCCTTTACTTGCCACCTCTTCCATTTCTGATATTGATAAGTATATCTCTTCCACTGGTACCCTGTTTATTAAATCTTCTGCTGTGGAAAGAAAATCTTCTGGTACCGAGGATGGCACTGGTTGTTCCACAGACTGCCCTTCGGACTTTGTTTGAACCCTAACCCTAACAGCAGCATAGGATGATGCCTTAGATCTAGATTTTTCAATAATATCCTGAATGTACATCTTCCTTCCCAAATCCTTCCCTTTCTTTGGGTGTCTTCCTCTACCCCTCTTATTTGGATCTTTTTTCATACGAATTGTGGAGAGGGTTCATCAGAGAAAATATTCATAGAAAACAAAACAAAATTAAAAAGACAAAAATCAAAGTTCAGGACCTGGAGCAGAGTAATAACATACCCTCCCCAGGACGAGAAATTGGCCCCTAGAAAAAGAACACAAGAAATAAAAGCAGGAAAGAAAACTGGACTATGCCCAGGACTTAGGGCAAGGTTTTACAAAAAACCTTCCCTAAGATGAGGGTTTAATTCTACATAAAACAAAATAATACAAGAAACATGAAAGAAAGAAAGAAAAAAGAAAACACAAGGCACTTATGCTCAGGACTTGTAGCTGGGCAATATATTCCCACCTCAAGATGAGAGATCGACTTTGAGATCTGTTGCAGATCCTGTTCTTGCACCTGTTAGCCTTCCCCGACAATGGCGCCAAAATGTTGGTGTCCGGATATGAACAAGATTCAATCCTTTTTCCACATAAATTATCAACCCGAGGGCGTTAGTTATTTCAAGACTCACGACAAAGTATATGCAGATACAAGCACATGGTCCGTTGTAGATCACAGGTTTAATCTATAACACAAATACCACTGTAACAAAAATGAAATGAACTGCAGAAATAAAAGGCATCCACAACAATTAACGTGATTGTAACAACAATTCAAGAATCACACCAAACACAGTACTGCAAAGAAAGGAAAGAAGAACGCAACACTTGATCACAAGAGTGGGCCCAACTCTTGGATCAGGGCTGCAGAAACTCAAAGATTACAGGAGAAACAAAAAGCTATTGTATATTCAATTAATGATAAAAATATTAATTAAAAAGTTTGTGTCTCCGGAAAGGGTCCCTCGATTCACAGCCCGTAGGCCTCTTTATACAATAGTCCTGAAACCCTTGATTCCTCCCAATGACTCCATTGTTACAAAAATACATATTTTTACAATGGCAACCAGATTTCCCAGCAAGAAATCGTAAGAAAGCCTAAGATAGCGCTGATACACCCCTGGCTGTCACGCTGTAGCAGCAAATAAGGAAGACGCTGGAAATGATGGGCTGTGCCTTGACTTGCGGCTGCAACGCGCCTGTTGTAGCCAAATCTGAGGAAATAAAGGAGTTAATATGTGAACAGGTAAATACTCCATGCAAAATACATTATTAACCAAATATCCCATAAAAGATAGGAAGAAGGGTTTTACCTCATGCTTTTAAGATAAATAATGGCACAAAGAGATAGAAAGATAGGGTAAAAGTGAGAGAGAAAAGTATACAAATTCGGTGCCCAACAATATCCTAGTAGAATTGATTAATCTTGGCTTCCAACGCAGTGCACTAAGCTTTTGCTGCTTGATAGGTTGCCTCTGCCTGACGCTGCTGCTCATGTGCTTGTGCAACCCGTTTCTGTGCATCTTGGGTCTACGTCTGCGTGGTTGCTTCATGGAACTGCAGCTCATCGGAGATGACTGAATGGAGAAGGTGAAGCTTTCCTGCAGGCAACACAACAAGATTAATATGTACATCACCTATGCTAGTAAATTGAGTGCGCTGGCTTGCATCCATTTGAAAGGCTGGTAGGGGGATATGGAAAAATCACCCCTTCCTGGATGAGGGCAGTGCTACGTCTAAATGTTGGGCGCTGCTAGCAGGTGCACTGGTTCGGCTCGCTTGAATCATGCTCGCATGGATCTGACTTGCTTGCATTTTTAGTTCTTGAAGGCCCACCTAGAAAACTTCTAATGTAGACTTATACTGGACCTCCATGTCCGTTCAACGATCCTCCTACGCAATAGTGATGTTTGCAATCTCATTGAGATCATCCTTCGTCAGTGTCAGGACTTCCTATCCTATTTTCTTCGAGCCCCTGCTTTTTCCGTGAACAAACCTTGGTATTTGCACTGCACTTCATGCCTTTGGATGTGGTTGCTTCAATTTTTTTGGGCGCAGAGCCATTATTTTCTGTCACTGTGGGGGTCTCAGTAGTTTCTCCCATCGTCGTTGGGGTAAGCTCCTTATCACCAGACTTCTCAGTGGCATTCTCCGTTGATTTACTGGTGGGGGTGCGCAACTAGGTTGGTGGAGTCAACCATGCCAAGGGCCAATATGCTGTGACTCGGATAAAATATTCTTCAGTCACCAAATAAGGAAACTCGTACCCGAATCCTTCCACAACGCCCTTCGCGCGGATATGAATATTGTGGAATGTAGCCTTGAATTCAAATACCATTTTGTACTGCTCATAGAGGGTGGGAGATAAGTGCGGATTTGACTGTACCACCTGGTATAAGCTTTCATCATATAAGACCTGAAAGATATTGTTTCCCTTTGCCCACATAAGTTAATATGAGTGCCATAGGGTCGTGTAGCACACAGCTTCGCACATTGGTTCTGCAAGTTTTGGGAATTGGGTATCTTCAAGGGTTTTCCACCCAATCAGTGCAATTAACAACAAGAGCCAAGCATACTGAAAATTCTTGCCCTCCTCCTGCACTTCGCACATGTTTTCGAGAAACTCTTTACACAAATATGCGCACTTTTTGTAGAGGATGCCTTTTTCTCACCTCCCTACAAGCGCAATTACTTGTGCAGGCACTTCCTTTGGCCGACACGTGTGAATCATTTTGCAAGCCAAAAGTACCGTGCCAAAATGGACTATTGGGTCATTTATTTATTTGACCACAAATCCCCTGGATTTTCACGTAACATCATATTTTTTCTTAATTTTATCAGCCAACGCTTTCTCCTATGCTTTCCTGCCAAATTCGGGCAGAGGGTCGACCCCCCTGTTTGGAAACCCTGTAATTTTGTGAATTAGGTCCGCATCAATTTGGGATGCACTTTTCTAACCAAAGCAAATCATCATGTACTAAGGCCAACAACTCCCTGACGCATATAGCATTAATGGGGCTATGCCCAAAATGATGGGCCTGCAAAAGATTGAGGAGGCATGCTTGTGCAAACCCATCATTTTTTTCTTTGGCTCAAGGTGCACCAACCCTCCTGCATATGGAACTGGATCGAGGTATATTTCTAGCATGAGCTCTAGAAATTTATCCACATCTGTGATATCCCAGTCATCGAATCGTAACTAAGGCATTTTGGCCAGCATGTCCTCCTCCATTGGGACGTTCTCTGGGATCAATGACACTTGGATGCCTGCAAGCACCTTATCCAAGTCTTTTGGCACTTGCACTGTAGGTTTGTGTGGTGTAATGTAGCCAGGCAGCTGCATAAATGGTGCAACTTATATGACATCATCATCCCCTTCCTCACTAGTTTCCAGGTGTTCAAGCATGGGTTTATTCATCTTCTTACCAGTATAATGGCGAGGTCTGTGGTATTTTCTCTTGGGGACATGCGCATTCCAGAAGTTTTTCCCTTCTTTGTTTTAGATGGAGCAGGGGTCTCTACCATAGGTGCCTCCTACATGATAAGGTCCTCTCCAGGTCTAGTGGCATTCATTCTACTCTGAATCACGTATCCTAAACCCGCTTGGTGCAAAGATTCATCAAACCCAGGATCCGATCCGGACATAGATGCAACAAAAGCAGAGACAAATAAACAACTTAGAGCATAAAAATCGCTTAGAACGCAAAGGGAACTATTGTGACCCCATGAGGCATATTTATACTGGTGGCACATCTGCAATGACTCCTTCAACATTAATGACGTTCCATTACTGACAAAACGGTCCCTTTTCTGTGTAGTTATCTATCAATGCTAGCAGATTTTCCACTGCCTTCTTGTTGCATAGTAATTTCATACATGCCTGCAGGAAGGATTTAATCTCTTCATCCCCTCCAACACCTTGCAATGGTCTACTTGATGTTGATTCTCCGCTCCCAATGAATTCTTTTCGGGCCTCAATGAAGGTTTGTTTTGCGCGCTGAATATCAACTCCTGTTTTACGCTCTAGCACCCAACGGATCAAGATATCTGGAGATGATTTCTTTCCCTTATATCCTTTGGTAGCTATGCGATTTCTTGTTACTATATTCACACTTGGATCCTCCCTACGGGGTTCAACATGCACTTTATGAATATTCTCTGTTGGGGTTTGCGTCTTTCTTTCCTGAATCTTAGCAATTAGGATTGGGCAATCCTCCAGCACATGATCAAGTTGCCAACAATACCTGCAAGACTGGCACGTAGGATTTAGAAAATTATGCACAAAATGGCCAGCATCTCCACAGTTATAACAAATGACTTGGCCTCTTCCTCGACCAGTTGATCCACCTCCTCGACCTCTTCCTCTACCCGGAGATCCTTCGCACCCAAAAGGGGATGTTGGTGAGAAGGACTTAGCCTGCACCCGGTATATTTCAGATTTATCCATCATCATCTCATACATGCGACAATGCTGCTCATCATGCCCTAATGATGAAAAGAACCTTCAAAAAAAGTTTTTTAGGCTAGGCTAATACTTTCCAATCCTTGGACAGGAATCTGTGTCATGTAGTCCAAAAACCTGACAAATTGTACACTAGAGAAGGCTCTTCAAGGGGCTGGGACCTCCAACATTCAAATAATTGGTGAAAACATGACACTGATCCTTATGGTGCCGGAAAGCTTTGCATTTTATACACCATATCTCTGTGCACACCTCCTTTCCCTTATCATTGCGCAAAATTTGAATTTACAAGTGCATGGCTTCCAGTTGGTTTTGTATTTTTTGAGTCCCAAGTGTAACAGCTGTTGGTGTAGTCTACAATTTCATTGCGACCTCTACAGCCTCAAATAATGTGGGAATATTTTGCTGTCCTAGTGGTTGGTGTAGATGTGGGAGAAACATAGCAATGAACCATTATTTATGTTGTGCATCGTCAAAAATGAACCCTCCATCCCTGATGGCACACTTCAAATGTTGGTCTGCTTCCCATACAAACTCACTAACCTCCTAGTGGATATCTTTCATCTCAATTACCAGATGTGAGTATGATTTAGGCTTTTTGAACTAATATTTTAGGGTTGTATTTATCTATTGCAAGGTAGCATCAGGGTTATCCTGAATGTATCTCATATACCAATCCAATGCTCTATTCTAGAAGGCAGTAGTGAGTTTTTCTTTCTTGATATCATTAATGTGAACCTGCTGCACCTGCCACACAGCCTTAGTCACAAACCGGAAATGTTCAGTGTCCTCATTCCTTGATACCCTTGAAATTAGGTAGCTTCAATGACGTGACCATTGCTACTTCTAGGGGAGGAGGAGGGGATGGAATATGCGGTTGGGTAGGCGGTCTTTGGTGTGATGACCGAAGCAGAGTGGATGGGGTAGGAAACAAACGTAAATTTCTTTGCTAGAAAAATATTTTTTCGTCAGAATCACTTGAGCTGGAAGTTTCTTGTTTAGGCTCAATATCAAATATAAGATTCAGAGGGCTATAAGGGACTTCTTCAAAATCTTCACCGTAAACTCTACCACTGCGCGTAACCGAAACCTTTTGATGCAATCAAGCAGTGTGTTCGCACAAACAACCCTTTTCACACAATAGCATATTCAGCGATAATTTCAATGAGCACAAAAAATTACCTCTAGGGCCCTTGAAAACCTTTGCTCTGCTTTAGAGTAGGACACAAACTGATCAATAGAAAATTTAGTCACAAAACAGAATAATAGTCGGTTGATCCTATGATCTACAACGTAAGTAATCTTATTATCAAAACCATCTAATTTTTGGATTAATTTAGGCGTCCACTCAGTCTCTTGGTCATATCTTATACAGTGATGGAATTAAGCTAAGCGCGACAACCAATCCTGAAGCTCGTATGCAAAGGAGCTAAATAAAATCTCATGCACTTCTGTATAGATATATTTTCTCATCCATTGTTCAACAGATATCTTATTTCTCTTATTCTCTTGAAGCGAAAACTACAGGATCTTTCTGTCCAACCAATATTGTAATTCGTTCCGCGAGGACTGCCACAACATCAAATCTCCCTTAAAATGACGATACCAGTCCCGTCAACGAAACCATTTTTTTTCTTGAGGGGTCCTGACCTAGGTTCAGAGTTATTGGTAAACCAACAAACCCTCCAACTACTGGCCCTTTCAATAGTGATCTTTTTGCGCAGATCAAAGTCTCACCTGAAGTAGTATGGGGGGTGCTGGAACCAGGTTTCCGCACCCTGAGGGAGGGATTGATGAGTGGTTCCTGGTAAAAATCCACAACAACCTTATATAGATGCATGCACAGAGACTGTGCAAGTATTGATACAATACCACATAATTGCAGACAATAGGAGCCAATAAATCACAACGCATTACATACATAAACAGATATATAATGTTTCAACATTCACTTGCAAGTTATCCACAAATCTAATAGCTATAATAGAAAATAAAGATGATATCACAAAAATAGGGTTTGCTCAGCACAGACAATAGATCAGGACTAGATCTCACTCTTACTTAATAGAAATCAGTATTCATGCATAAACATATAAATTATCTATGCACATTCAACAGAAAGTGTGATCTCATTAAAGCATAACATTAAATAGCATGTATGCATAACACGAGAAGTTCACCAAACAGTTCCTTATATTAATTCTTCAAATATGTCAATACATCAAATTCCTTCAGAAACTCTTACAAAACCCTTACTATCCCTTTCGAGCACAGAGCTAATGAAGCCCGCACACAACTAGGACTAGGTATCCATGCACACAGCCAACAGGAGCCATTTACCAAACCCAAAACCCAAAACCCTTATAGAAGGAAATATTATCCAAATATCAATATATCATAGCTTTTTACGAACTACTTAGCTTAGAAAAAAAGCTACCTATTTATAATATGCCTAGCTCACAGATACTATAGTCTCAAGCCATGGTTTGAGACCCATAGTTTACATTTAAGCTTAAATCTATCCCAAAAATTGGGAAAAAATCCATTTCACTACCCCTGCACAATGTGCACATACAAACATACACAAAAAAGAGCATTGAAGCTTGTGCCTCAGGGGACCCCGCTCCAACAATGTCCAATGTTGCAAATATTTGGACAACTCAACATCTCGCGACATCTTCTTCATATAATTCTTGAGAAATGTTCTCACAAATAGGAAGATTCCTTGGCTCCTAGAACATTGAATTTCTCTCAAGATCCTTCTCCCACTCATCATCAAGTTACCATCAGGGAAATTCTCCCAACACCTGGTGTTTATGACACTCAACACCACATATGATTCATCTTCTCATTCATAGAAACCTTGAATTGCGCCATCTGCTCATAATTTCTTGGTGTCGATAATGATTCGCCCATTGTAAAGCTTGCACCACCCCTGAATGTGCAGACCCATGTAGTCTGATAATTTTCAACATCATTGGGTTCTACAAAAATAAAAATTGAATCATTTTCTTATTTGTCAACCAGAAACACCGTGTCCCCATCCTCATGACCTCCCTCAACCTATGAAATTGTCAAACAATAATTTCAGATGAAGATATTCTAGAGGGCATGAAAGAACCAAAATTTCCTTTGGATGCCATGAATCTCCACTCTTTATTTTGACCCAAAAAATCATTCTCATCCACTGATGCGCCAAGCCATAATATTTTCATAGTAGAGACAAAGGACTTCCTACCACCCAGATAGGTAGATTGGTTCAAAAATCGCATCTCTACACTAGATGCATTTGAGGAAGGGAACATGCCCAATATCTCACCTACATTCAAGGTAGATATCTCCACCAAACCTGGCATAATCAAAAAAATCTCACTGGGGGCATCTTCCTCTCCATAAGAAGTGGCTTCGTACAAAGCCCTATTTCAAGAATATAGGGACATTTTTGCTTGGTATTATTCAGAAATTCCAGGCATTAGTCCTACAATTATGGAGTACCACATTGACACATGGACTGATGCTTACCTAGTAAGGAAAAAACAATGTCATCTCCACCCTTCAAAAGCAGAAGTGATTAAACAATAAATCAAGAAACTTCATAAGGTTAGTTTCATATACCCTTCGATCACACATCTTAAGTTTCTAATGTTGTACCCATCATGAAGAAACAAGGAACCATTTGAGTTTGTACTGAATTCAGAGATACGAAAAGGGCATGTCCCAAAGAAAATTATCCTACACTATTCATTGATAAAGTGATTGGTGCTTGCACTGGTCATGGAGCCTTATCCTTTATGGATGGCTTCTCAGGGTATAGTCAAATTCAGATATGACATACTGATTAGTAAAAACAACCTTTACTACCCTGTTGTGGATCATATGCATATCCTTTTATTTTTCAAATATTTGAAAATATAAAAATAAGAAATTGTTGGAAAATATGTTTAAAGTATCAAAATCTTATACTTTAGCATGAAAAAATATGTATGTTTACTATATCTGAGTTAAGGTTTAAACATTTAAACTTTATAGAAGTAGGCTCCGTATTTGATGTTTAAACATCGATTGATTTGATGGGTGGAAAACGTTGATAATTAAAGTTTCTATCAAAAGGTCCAACCCATGGGCATAAACAACAAGCAGGATATCGAGACGAGTGCCTCCGCAATTGACTGGGTTGACTATGGGGATATCTGAAATGAATGGCGGAGATTAAGTGCAGGAGCACCAGCTGAAGTTTTCCTCCGTACCCCGGGAGCCCCCGCAGTGACGTAAGGCACTGAGCTGTTCACAGCTGGCTTCCACGACAGATGGAATCAACGGCTCGCTGGTGCGTCTTGTAAGCATTAAATTTAAAACCCATGACACCTATTTAAAGAATATTTTAATCTTTTTTTCAAATTATTTTCAATTTGTTGCGCTACACCCTGTTTCAGTTTTCCATCACCTGCACAAATTTGACCACCCTGTGAACTATTCCTGCAGAAGTTTTCAGCCATGGCTAAATGGTCGTCCCTATCAGGTTTAGTTAACTGAGAGGGATATTCAAGATACTATGTGTTCTATAATTCACCTCCCTTTCTACCAGAAAGTTATCTTGAATGATAATGCTTCCCCTGTGTATTCTGCCATGGTCAAGTCTGGAATTTCGTTTGCATGCATTCCAAAGACCCATATTTTCCTTGAATTTATCTATTGGTTGGTGTCTGTCATGTATCCAGGGAAGTGTTTTGTCATGAATTCCCAAGGAGAGAAGGTTCTGTAGGTGTCCACCCAGTTAATCCACCAAGCCCTTTGCTATCCCGAGTCAGAGTCATCCATCCAATTTTCTGACAATTCGCTGGTACAATATTATGATAATCTTACAGGTGAAGAATTTAATCAGTTCATGTTTTATTTGAAACCTGACATGAAGCAGTTTCAGCTAGATTGCAAAGAGTTTGCTTTGGGGGTTTTTGACGCTGAGACTCATCCAGTATTAAGTAATATTGCAAAAATTCTGGGTAAAGATGATGATAATACAGTGGATAAATCAGTCCTGGGGATGTTTTCCATGACGATGAAGCTAGGAATGGTGTTGGATATTCCATCATATTGGAAAGAAGTAGTCAATTCACAGCTAATGAGCCTTTCATTAACAGGTTCTTTCAAATTTCCTTCATTGATAGTATATTTGTTCTTATATCAGAATGCGGAAGAATTCATGCATTTAGGTCTAAATATTATGGATGTAAATAAAAGAAGGCAATCAGTGATATTCTGGACAGATGTAGTTTGAAGGGAGAAAAATGAGGTTGGGTTGTTTTATTTTGCTAGCTATTACATGCAAATTGCATATAAAATATTGAATGGAAGTCATCCTCCCTGTTTCTTACCTAAAGCTCAGGAGTTTCTGCATTTAGGAAACAATTGCAAATATGGAGATTGGTTTTTTTTTTAGGAATATTATGAAATAAGGCTATATGGAGCAAGTGTTGAGCCTTATAGACTCCCAAAGTTTGTACCAATGAGGCTTTTTGCTTTAGAGTTCATTAGACATAATCTAAATGTTGATCAAATTTATTTCGTGCCTATGAAGAAAGGACATATGTATAAATTACCTATGATTGTAGGCCCTTTCATAGTCAATATGAGGCATGCATTTGATGAAGTAACAAGAATGTTAGATGAGATGCATATGATACTAGGAGAAAGTTGGGCTTATGACCCTTATAGTGTGATTTCAAATAGAATAATTGAGAATGGGTACTCTTCTTTCATTCATGAAAGTAGGCCAGAACAAGAGAAGATAGCAAGTAAAGGTGTGATGAGTTCAGTAGGTGCAAACATTCAAACTCCCATCATAGCAGAGAAAACAACTAAAAGAACCAAAGAAGTAGTTATTGATCTAGATGATGAGGAGCAGGAAGCCAAGAAGAGAACAAAACTTACTGAAGAACCTACATCTAATTCACCTGGTTTTTATTTACATTTGGGAGAAGAGAAAAATGCTCCCGCTTCACCTAGGAGTCAGGAAGTTTCTCACGAACAAGTGCCCTTGATCAAACATATGTTTTCACAAATTGAGGAAAGAAATCAAAGGATGAAGGCTAGCATGGAGGCCCAAGCTAAACATCAAGTTGCTGCTGATCAAACAAGATTGTTGACTGTAATGGATCTTGAGAAAGATCAATTTAGAATTTCCCCATCAGATCCTACAGATATGTCAATTGGTTCTTCCAATAGTTTCAATATTGTAAATGTGACTATGGATGTGAAGAAAATCCCACTGATGGATAACATGAATTTGCATATGCAAACAGGTCAGTTGATTGTAAATGACCTCACAAAGACTAATGCAATGGAAATAAAGGCAGAGAATATGTTGGGTAAAGTAATTAAACAGTTGAAGTTAGAGAAGGCTAAATCAAGAGCCTTAACAGTTCAGAATGAGGAATGGAAGAAAATCATTATAAATATTGGAGTAGACCCTAGTGACAAGACTGCTGTGCAGAAATTCATGCAAAGTGCTAAGGTAGAAATATCCACATTAAGGAAAAAGTTAAAATTACCTACTGGAGAACATTCAATGGCTGCAGAAGTTGCAGAGGTAGAAAAGGAAAAGCAAAAGATGTTGCAGCTACTCATGAAGAAAGATTAAGAAATCTCCAAAATAAAGCAGACTGCAATTTTGTTGCAAAATCATATTGATAACCATAATTGTACTTTTGTTTTTCCTACAGGTGATGAAGATCCTCAAGCATATATTGCTCAATTAAATACTGAGTTGCAGATGGATGAAAGAGATCAAAAGAAGGCTCAAACATATCTGGAGACTGCAACAAAGTTGTTGAAAGTCATAGAAAATGAAGCTGACAAATACAAAATGGATTTCCAAAATGCTGAAGCTGAAATTAAAAATCTCAAAGAAAGATTGAAAGGAAATCTCTCACTGATACAAGCCAAAGATATCATTTGTACTGATATCATTTAAGAAATGAAATCTAATTGGTGCTTCCTGATGATAATTGCAAAAGAGAAAAGCCTTATTTTAGAATGTGAAGAACCAATCATGTATGATAAGTAAAAAGGAATTAATAGAGCCATTTGGGCCAGAAGATTCATTGATTTTATTAATTCTAAATCAGATCAGGAATTAGAGGAGAATGACATGCAGGACATAATGTTGTATGTAGTAGAAATTAAGAAAATGATTGTCAGAAATGATCTCAGAAAGGATACAGAAAAGAAGCTGATGGAAATTAAGGAAGCAATAAGTCAGTTTGATAAGTCATTTGATGAAATGACAAGAGTAGGCTTGCCATCATGTTGGGGAGCTGAAGGAAATATTTTTCCATGGAATTCTTATGAGAAATTATTAGTATTGACAAAAAGCAAAGTTGATAATAGGCATGAAAAGACTCAAGTGCTTAAAGGAGAAACAATGATCAACTTCTTGCAGAGACATTTTCAACTCTTGTGAATGTTAAAGAATCTTTTCACAGAAAGGCCATCCTATGATCGAATTACTGCATTTAGATTGGAATATCACAATCTGATACATTCATCTAGGAAGAAAGTAGAAATATGGAAAAAGTGCAGAGCTTGGACAATAGACCTGCCAAAAGGATCAACATCAAAGAAATAAAAATCAGTTGACCCAGGAAAAGAAGCCACATTATCAACAATTCCTATAGATTAGGATTTTTATTTTTATTTTCTGAAGACAGTGTAATTGTAATAAGATATTTTCAAGGCATGTAATAGACAGCCTTCGAAGTCTTAATTAGTTTTGGTAGTTAGGATTGTAATAAGATATTTTCAAGGCATTAAATAGACAGCCTTCGAAGTCTTAAGTAGTTTTGGTAGTTAGGATTGGTTACAATAGTTCCAAACTGCTTTTTACTGTATTTAATGTAATTTTCAAGAGAAGGGAAGGTTCAGAGTTTTGAACCTTCAGAAAAATATTTTTGTACTCAGAGATTCAAAGATTAATGAATGAGTAAGCAAGTTTCTAGCATTTTGTTTATGTTGAAATGTATTCAAGTTTACATTTTGTGTTTTCTATCTATGAATAAAACAAAGTTATGAGCAACATGTCTCTTTTTACTTCTGTATGTAAGAGTTAAAAACCTTAATTAGTGCTTCTTTGTTTTAACTATTTCTTTCATATATTTCTTCTGGGGTTTGAGATGATATTTTCTGTATAAAACAACATATTAGTTTGGGCTTGTTCTTTCATTTTCTTCTAGTCACTTCATTCAACATCAACAAATGGTAGCATTGTGAAGCATTCATCATATTTGATATTTAAGGGTTTGATTATAAATACTTGAGGGTTAATAAAATAGAGACATATATATTTGTGACATAATCATATAAATGTATTAAGCACTGATTCCTTATCATAGCTAAGGGATTGTCTCTTAAGGTACAACATTAATTGGTGCCATTGCCGGGGAGCGAAGATTCGAAGTTTTCCCTGGGTTTTGTTCATATTTCCTCTGGTTGTTCAGAGAGGAGGAAATATTATGCTGTGCTTTATTTTAAATAATTATAGCTCCTAAGAGGCCTCACATAAGGTCAGATTCCTCTCAGCAAAAAGTCCCTATTTTTTCAGATCCATAAAAGTTAATTTCAAAGAAGGGCCAGAAAACAAAAATATTTTCTACTCTTGATGCCACACTGCTTGCACCAGGCAATAGTTATGATATCTTACCATCCAAGGATATTTCCCAGAAACTCATTTTCTTGGAAAAAGAATCCTTATCCTCACCCATTCATTTCCAAGAACCAAAATTAGAAGAACTATGTTTTGAGTCTGTATCATTTCCATTCACAGAATCTCAACCTAATTCAGTTGCCAGTTATTCTGCTATTGTTCACCTACCCCTTCCCATATTAGTTGTTCCACCCCTTTTATCCCCACCTACAACTGGTATTCATTTTACCCCCGATCAAGGAGCAGTCAATCAGGACATAAACATCGCAGCCCCTGGTTTCTTGATGAATAGATATGCACCTTTAAATATACCCCAACCAATGAATGCAATGCCTCAGGAGTACCTTAACTTGCTTCCTATATTTACTGGTGAAGATGAAATAACTGCAGAACAACACTTGCCTTTGTTTTTCACTTTTGCTAAAAACTTTAATGTAGAACATCTTGATGTTGTAATGAGACTTTTTGTGCAGTATCTAAGAAGAGAGGCAAGAAAATGGGTCAAAGGATTATGAAATGGTTCAATCAATGATTGGGATGAATTAGAAAGACAATTCATCCAGAGATGGGGTGAAAAAGAGACCATGGTTATTTTTAATAGAGTTTAATGCTATAAAGAAAAAATCAAATGAAAGCATGAGTGATTTTATCAAAAGATTTAATAAGTTGTACAATAGTTTGCCTATGGAAATGAAGCCTCCTCCTATTGGAGCAAGGGTTGTTTTTTCTAGGGAATTTGTATCAAATTTCAGTTTTACCTTGAGAGAAAGAAGAGCCTCCACTCTTGAAAAAATTCAAACCGATGCCTTAGAGATTGAGGCAAACATGAATGCTATTGTAAAGGTTCAAGACAAAGGAAAAGCTAAAGAAGAAGAATCATCACAAGATCAAAGGATAGATGACATGACCAAGGTCATTAAAAATTTGTCAAACAAATTAGTAAATATGGAATTAGATAACAAGAAACCCGCACAACAAAACAGAGGGGTTTTCAATCCCCAATTCAGAAAACAACCCCTACAGATTCTACAGAGAGAAAGAAAAGATGAAGACCAAGTCCAAGCACCTTTATATATAGAGGCATCAACATCACATTCTGTTGATAATGATAAAAAAGAAGATGAAGATCAAATTTCTGCTGTGTATATGGAAGATGGTGAGACAGGAGAAGAAAGTGAGAAAGAATATGTAGAGGAATGTAAAGAAGTTGATGTCTCATTTGATCAGGAAGAAATGGATTATTATTGCAAACACTTTACTGATTTTATGCAAGCAGAGTTACATAAAAAATATGATTTGAGGTCAAAAAAGAGGTTGAGAACTCAGGATGATGAAGAAGAGGAATCTAAACCAGTACCTATTCCAATGGCGACTCCACTACAGAAGAAACCAATGAAAAAAATCAGATAAGGGGAAGCAACCCATGAATCAAGAAAAAGAAAAAGAGAAGCAACAAGCTGAGGCTTCCCAAGTAAAGCCTAATGACTCTAATATGTTGGAGAAAATTGTTACTGTTCCTGATCAACATGCAAATTCAAATAAAAACCAAGAAGAACCTGAAAAGTCAACAAAACAAAATCAAACTTTCAGTCTGTCTAAATAATTAGAAAAAGTAAAGATTCAAGTACCACTTCTTGAGTTGGTTAAAACACCTGGTTACAAGAAAGAAATTGTAGAGTTTATTACTTTATCTCAGTCTGATGAGGTGGGTGATATAGTGAATCTACAAGAAGTGAAACTAGTGGTTACTTTTGGACCTCATGTTGAAGAGGTAGATTCTTCTGGTCCACCTTTTTATATATCAGTTTTGTTGCATGATTTTATTTTACATAACTATATGCTAGATTCTAGTGCATCTTGTTAGAGTCGGTCTTTACAGCCCTCCGTTAGAGATCATTTATCTTATTTGCATTTCATTTTTAGGTGTCTCATTCTGCTCGTTCATTTTCATTCCGTTAGGGGCATGCCATTATCTGACAGAAGGGCTTTGTTCTCTCATTTTCCCTCATGTTTGTACCTGCTGGGTCGGTCAAAATTTCTCAAAATTCATCAAAGTTCATTTCACGTCATTTACAGTCATAGATGCTATTTTGGTCAAAAGAGAGTCATTTTAGTTCCTAGGTCTAGTGTTTGGTCTTCAAAAATATTAAACAATGCCCGCAGGCCATGAGGATGTTTTCAATTAGTTTTAATTTCAAGATTTTTATCGTCAAATATGCTCGAGGATGTTTCTTCTTCAAAACTCTGTTTTGAAGAAGAAATTGTCAAATTTTTTTTTGTAATAAATATGTATCTTTCTGCCATGAAGTACTTCAAAAGCAGACTCTGGTCTTCCTTTGACGAATCCTATGCCTTCTACCCCTACAAAGAACAGAAAGGTGAATCATCATTAGTTCAAAAAATCAGAGGAAACAAGAAAAACAGAGTTTTGTCAAAAGTGCCAAAGTCTGCGATATTAGCAAGTGGGTTATTTCAAATTAAAAATCAAAGCTCATGCCATAAAGATATTTTGGTGTCTTCATAAATCATTTCTATGCCAAGAAGTATCAAAGACATCATTGAAGTTAATACAAACCATGGAGGAAAGAAAAGTCAATGTGAAAATCGAAATTGTTAGTGAAATTACAGCCTGCGCGACGCATAGAAGGGTGGCGCGGCGCATAGAGCCGCATTCCACAGTGCAAAATTGTGTGTACACGGCGCATACAGCCTGTGCGGCACACTGGGGTTGTGTGCGGTGCACAAGGCAGATACCCCAAATCTCTCATTTCTTTCAACGAAATTTCAAAATTTCTTGGCCCTCTGCTCTAAATGAGTCAAATCATCTTGCAATATGCCATTGATCAGTGTTGGGTATGGTTTGAAAGCTTGGTTTTTAGAATTTGAATGCCAAACATAAACCATATCATTGTGTTGAAAAATTACTTCTTAAGGTTTTGAGTTGGTGTTACAAAAAGTAATTTGGTGCCAAATCCTTTTGTTTCCCACCTTATTTTTTCCCTCTCACTATTATTATATCACTATAGTTCATCTCACTACAGTTCATTCCTTGCCCCTTTTCATCCTCAAAATAACTTATTCCTAAAGTCCTACTACCCCTATCCCTAAACCCTACCATCCCTACCATCCTTTCTCTCTCATATCACTTATAAAATCCCCAAATCCCATATCCAAAACATGTCAAGTGACTATCCTACATGTTAAATTTACTTGACAGAAACCCTTTTTCCCACATTCACTATACTCACTGTCCCTATTTACCACAGCCCTTCCTATACAGTCCTTTCCTACTTGGCGTATATTTGGCATTGAAACAAGGCATCAATTTGTCATTTTCAACAAACCAAACATACACTTGACATACACATTGCAACACCATGACGGGCACCGACACATCCTATGAACAAGACAATGATTCCACCACTGAACTGCATGCACCAGGAGGACACTGAAATGGTGAAAAAGGCCTGATCCACTTCAAATCTTGGCCGAAGCTTCGTTGGCTGAGCATGGCTATTGATGGGGGACCTTCAGTCCAAATTCCAAGGAATTTGGAGAAATTTTTGTCATTTTTGAAATTTTTGGTCGCAAAACAGGTTTTTCTGCCCGACGCGTCGCGCCACTTGACGCGCGCTTACGTTTGAGAGATCTTCTGGAGGAAAACTTGACATTTTTGGATTTTTTATGAAAATTTATGCATGCTCAGGAATGACCGAGAGATTTCATCAAGTTCTAGGTGGTTTAAAGGGTCAAAAACACCTTGAAAATGGCCTTTCTGCCACTTTTTGCACCAGCAGGAACCAGTCTTGGGTGATTAAACTTTTTGAGGGTCAAATGAACACCAAATCTAGAAATTCCACTTGGGTTGGATATTAGATAGATAGGGCTTTCCAACGAGCTATCATGAGATCCATTTGGACTTCGGTAAGTGCCCCAAAAATAGACTCAAAGTGGTGCGATGCATTGAGTTTTTGAGCGCGGCGCATAGAGAAATTTTGCCTCATTTTCACTCTTCAGCTCAGAAATTCACCCAATTTTGACTAGTTTTACTTTTTGGATGTAATTATTGATCTATCTTGATGTAAATTTGTGGCTATGATGTAAATTTGGCATGTTTTTACTTGTTATAGAGGATTCATTCACTAAAAAGTGAAAATTAAGTGAATGGATCAGTTTCCTAGCATATAGAGGCAAGTTGTTTGGCTGCCTAGATTTCAGCTCCATGTTTAGAATTGGTTGAAACAGCTCCTAGAAGGATGAGCTCGACCCCTAGAGGCATGGGAAGGGGTTAGGATGGTCTATATATTGTATTTTCTGAGTCCTTTTCAGGTTGGACTGGTTGGATACTTGGGAATAGTTTGGCACCTCATTGTACATACACTTCTGCATTGTTGGCAAAGGAAAGACCAGGGTTTTGCAGCACTTGTTGGGATCCTTTTGGTTCTGAGTTTTGATGATGTTTGTCTCCATGTTATTGTAAGTTTCATTAATGTTATATGTATGCCATTTCCCTTCTCTTTGCTTCTAAATTAAACAAATGAGTAACTAAGGTAGAATTCATTAGTTTGCTAGTGCTCTGCCTTAAGCTTTTGTTTAGTTTTATATGTTTTCGTCAGTTTGAAGAGGATCCTTGCGCCTTATTGCCCTCTTCAGCTCCTCAACAGTATTTTCCATCCATTCATTGAATCTAAGACATCAAAATCATTGCCTTCCCTGCCCCAACTTGAACTCTGTAAGAATTTGGCCTCATCCCCAAGCCCAAAATTGTTTTTCCCTTTTTCCAACAAAAACCCCTAAAAATCAAAATCAAACCCTCCTATTTGTTTATCTAGCCTAAGATCAGTTTTTTTTTTAGTCATCTCGAGCCCCTTTGAATATTTTCATTGAGATTGACCCGGAGAGAGCCCTCTCCTGTCCTCGTAGGGCTAGCTACGAGGCTGAGCGTGGTTTGGTGTTGTCCTTCTTCTGCCTTATTTCAGCCTGAGGTGGATTTGGGTACTAACATAGTGGCGACCATACTGGGGAAGAAAATGGTGTGCTTGTTAGTGTTATTTGTTTCATAAGCTACAGACGGAGCCTGAAGTTATGCCAGGTAGCTTTCGAAACGCTTTTTCTTTGCATTAGCGCAAGTAGATAAACGCTGCTTCAGTCAATCTCCAGGCTAGCTTGTGAACGTGACACTTGACTTGTATATTGTCTTGCCCCAGTACTTGTATCAAGTTCAGATCTGATGGTTGATGGTGGACAACGATCAGACATAAGAAGGCTGAAATCATTCACCTGGTGACTCCAACTCAATGTAGAGACTCCATTGGAGGACTAACTCTTTCTTTGAGAAAATGAAAGGATCTTACACAAAGTTTAGGTATCCAAAGTGGAATGGTATTCAGGATCTAGTCTGCTTTCTTGTAAATTACTTCTTTACTGCTCTTAAAGCTATCCAGAATGTTTTTCAGAATTTGTTGTATGATAAAGCTGATCAAAATCTTCACTTGACCTATTCAAAAAGTGTAAATAATGAGTTTCCCTTTGATCATGGTCTCCTTACTTTTCCCACATCTCATGATGACTCTCTTCAGATTGATGAGCCTGAAGAAAATCAAACTGATCCCATAGCTCTTGTATATACTCCTACACCTTATATAGTTCCAGATAGGTATAAACCTCTTGTTTTACCTTCTGTTCTTCATGATTTCCCTAAAAATTATGACCTATATCTACCAAGATTTGATGGTGAATGTAACAACGTTAACGCTGAGCAACATGTGTAGAATCTTGAGAATTTTCTAGAACTTTTTGAAGTTGATGACGAAGATGTTAGTATTAGGCTTTTTGCTCTTTCTTTGCAAGCCAAAGTCAAGAGTTGGTTCAAAACCTTTCCTGATGCGAGCATCTCAGATTTCCAGCAGTTCATCGAAGTTTTCCTCGATAGGTGGGTGATCCGACATAATCCTTTCCTTATTATAGAAGAGTATAACCAGCTGAAAAGACTGCCAGGGGAGACAGTACAACAATTTTCTGCCAGATTTAACCAAGTTTATTATTCGATGCCAGCTGATATAAGACCTTCTCCTAGATCTGCTCTCTTGCACTACCCGGGTGACTTTGATATGGAAATGGAGTTTTAGTTGAGAGAAAGGAATATTGCAACACTTGTAGACATGCAGAGCAGTGCGGTAAATGTAGAGGCTCATTTGCTGATCTGAAAGGAAAGGATGAAGGAAGAAGAGATGAAAAACATAGATCCAGAGAAATCGACATCTCTAGAGGTAAAGCTTGACATGTTGGTAGGTGCAGTGGAAGAGATGATGCAAAAGAACACCACAAGGAATGAGTATAATGTTCAGGCCCATGGCTCGCTGATTGAAGAGGAACTAGTGGCTGATCCAAAACATTTTGTTTCTTATCCCAGTTGTCATAGTGATTGTTTTATAGATCATCTTGAAGAAGAGAGAGCTGTTGATTTGACATGTATGCTTGATGATGTGCTTTATACTGATGATATGCCTCAGTTTGATCAGTATGATGATGATTATGTTCTCCAAACAGAAGTTAATCTTGCAGACAAATCAAAAACTAGTTTGTGGAAGGAGGAAGTTCACTTTCAGCAGCTTCAGTACAATGATCAACCGATGCATATCAGCTATGAAAATGATGAGGAAAGTGCAACAAATTTTGAAGTAAGTGAAGGATCTTTGCCTTTTTGTTTTGATTCATTTCAGTTCATCAGAGACAACTTTCATATAATCAGAAATCAAATGTCAACAAGTCTTGATCTGGACCATCTTGAGCACAATGAAAACCTTGTTCAAGACTTCTCATATTCATATTTTCAACCCTCGAAAGCCATTGATTGTCAAGTTGCAGATGAGGACATGGAAGCTGGTACATATGATCAAATGATACAAGGTGACTCCGTATCATTTTGTTTTGAATCATTTCAGTTTTTGAAGGGTAAATTGCATGGTAAATATTCAAATGAGCAGCCTGTAAGAAATCAACAATCTCTCAGTGTTAATGTTGAGGATGAGACAGATAGCGAAATTCTTGAACAACCTGTAGCATCAGATTTGCAGCCACCAAATGAAATTGAAGGTCAGATTACAGATGAAGTCGTGGAAGTTGAAATACATGATTTAATGATGCAAGAGGATTCTGTACCCTTTTGTTTCGAAGCATTTCAGTTTATAAAGCAGAATCTTCGTAATATCTCTCAAGAAAAAGATGAACAACCAGTAGGATGTCAGACAGTTTCAATTGATACAACGCAACAATCTTCTCAATTTTTGATGATCCTATTGCTCGTGTGTTGGATGATGTTTGCTGTAAAAATTCTTCTCCATTGGCTAACCATGTGCCTGAAAAGAATGCTAATGATGATCTTATTCAAAATTCGCCTTCATTATCTTGTTTAACAGAGTTTTCATTACAAAGCCCATTTCAAGGTTTGTAGTCGTATGAGGAGATTGATAAAGGAGACTTTTGTTCTATTTGGAATCAACAACAGAGTTTGGTTATTCACGAAATTTAGGATCCTTTTGATAGCTTGCTGCAGTCACCAAAGAAAGACAGCACAGATGTGAGGAAAATCTTAATATCCAGCTATGAAGATTACCTGGACCAGAACAGTGATGTGTTAATGGAAATCAATAGCTATGTTTATGAAGATCCTTTTGCAGTATTCTTGAAGTCATCCAGTCAATTCATGATTTCCAAGTTTATCAGCTGTCAACTTGATTCTGAGTTTCTATGGGAGTTGCCTTTCGTTTCTTCCCTTTTCCTGCGCATCAGAAAGCATTCGGGAAGAAATCAAGTAGTAGCCAGGATGCTTACGTGGTTGCATTGGCTATTCCATTTCACTTGATCAGGTGATGAATGAAATTGTTAGAGTAGGTTGTATTGAATAAGCTTCATATTGAGCATATTTCCAGTTTGTCAGTTGTGTTTAAGTATCGAGTCAGTTCTTAGTCAAGTTTCAGTCAATAAATTGAGTCATCAGTCTTTTGTCGTTGTGTCAAAATAATGGACTTCATAGCCCAATGGATGAAGGCACTGTCTGCTCCCCAAAAGATCTTCCGTTCTTGGCACCTCCAAGGAGCTACCATCCCCATTGGAGCCAATGTTAGAGTCGGTCTTTACAGCCCTCCGTCAGAGATCATTTCTCTTATTTGCATTTAATTTTTAGGTGTCTCATTCCGCTCGTTCATTTTCATTTCGTTAGGGGCATGCCATTATCTGACGAAAGGGCTTTGTTCTCTCATTTTCCCTCATGTTTGTACCTGCTGGGTTGGTCAAAATTTCTCAAAATTCATCAAAGTTAATTTCACGTCATTTATAGTCATAGATGCTATTTTGGTCAAAAGAGAGTCATTTTAGTTCCTAGGTCTAGTGTTTGGTCTTCAGAAATATTAAGCAATGCCCGCAGGCCATGAGGATGTTTTCAATTAGTTTTCATTTCAAGATTTTTATTGTCAAATATGCTCGAGGATGTTTCTTCTTCAAAACTCTGTTTTGAAGAAGAAATTGTCAAATTTGTTTTTGTAATAAATATGTATCTTTCCGCCATGAAGTACTTCAAAAGAAGACTCTAGTATTCCTTTGCTGAATCCTATGCCTGCTACCCCTACAAAGAACAGAAAAGTGAATCATCATTAGTTAAAAAAATCATAGGAAACAAGCAAAACAGAGTTTTGTCAAAAGTGCCAAAGTCTGCGATATTAGCAAGTGGGTTATTTCAAATTAAAAATCAAAGCTCATGCCATAAAGATATTTTGGTGTCTTCATAAATCATTTCTATGCCAAGAAGTATCAAAGACATCATTGAAGTTAAGACAAACCATGGAGGAAACAAAATTCAATGTGAAAATCGAAATTGTTAGTGAAATTATAGCCTGCGCGGCGCATAGAAGGGTGGCGCGGCGCACATGGTGTGCGCGGCGCATAGAGCCGCATTCCGCAGTGCAAAATTGTGCGTGCGCGGCGCACTAGGGTTGGGCGCGGTGCACAGGGTAGATACCCCAAATCTCTCATTGCTTTCAACGAAATTTCAAAATTTATTGGCCCCTCTGCTCTAAATGAGTCAAATCATCTTGCAATATGCCATTGATCAGTGTTGGGTATGGTTTGAAAGCTTGGTTTTTAGAATTCGAATGCCAAACATAAACCATATCATTGTGTTGAAAAATTACTTCTTAAGGTTTTGAGTTGGTGTTACAAAAAGTAATTTGGTGCCAAATCCTTTTGTTTCCCACCTTATTTTTTCCCTCTCACTATTATTATATCACTATAGTTCATCTCACTACAGTTCATTCCTTGCCCCTTTTCATCCTCAAAATAACTTATTCCTAAAGTCCTACTACTCCTATCCCTAAACTCTACCATCCCTACCATCCTTTCTCTCTCATATCACTTATAAAATCCCCAAATCCCATATCCCAAACATGTCAAGTGACTATCCTACATGTTAAATTTACTTGACAGAAACCCTTTTTCCCACATTCACTATACTCACTGTCCCTATTTACCACAACCCTTCCTATACAGTCCTTTCCTACTTGGCGTACATTTGGCATTGAAACAAGGCATCAATTTGTCATTTTCAACAAACAAAACATACACTTTACATACACATTGAAACACCATGACGGGCACCGACACATCCTATGAACAAGACAGCGATTCCGCCACTGAAATGCATGCACCAGGAGGACACTGAAACGGTGAAAAAGGCCTGATCCACTTCAAATCTTGGCCGAAGCTTTGTTGGATGAGCATGGCTCTTGATGGGGGACCTTTAGTCCAAATTCCAAGGAATTTGGAGAAATTTTTGTCATTTTTGAAATTTTTGGTCGCAAAACAGGTTTTTCCGCCCGACGCGTCGCGCCACTTGACGCGCGCTTACGTTTGAGAGATATTCTGGAGGAAAACTTGACATTTTTGGATTTTTTATGAAAATTTATGCATGCTCAGGAATGGCCGAGAGATTTCATTAAGTTCTGGGTGGTTTGAAGGGTCAAAAACACCTTGAAAATGGCCTTTCTGCCACTTTTTGCACCAGCAGGAACCAGTCCTGGGAGATTGAACTTTTGAAGGGTCAAATGGACACCAAATCTAGAAATGCCACTTGGGTTAGATAATAGACAGAAAGGGCTTTCCAAAAAGCTATCATGAGCTCAATTTGGACTTTGGGAAGTGCCCCAAAAATAGGCTCAAAGTGGCGCGACGCATTGAGTTTTTGAGTGCAGCGCATAGAGAAAGTTTGCCTCATTTTCACTCTTCAGCTCAGAAATTTGCCCAGTTTTGACTAGTTTTAATTTTTGGATGTAATTATTGATCTATATTGATGTAAATTTGTGGCTATGATGTAAATTTGGCATGTTGTTACTTGTTCTAGAGGATTCATTCACTAAAAAGTGAAAATTAAGTGAATGGATCAATTTCCTAGCATATAGAGGCAAGTTGTTTGGCTACCTAGATTTCAGCTCCATGTTTAGAATTGGTTGAAACAGCTCCTAGAAGGATGATATCTACCCCTAGAGGCATGGAAAGGGGTTAGTATGGTCTATATATTGTATTTTCTGAGTCCTTTTCAGGTTGGACTGGTTGGATACTTGGGAATAGTTTGGCACCTCATTGTACATACACTTCTGCATTGTTGGCAAAGGAAAGACCAGGGTTTTGCAACACTTGTTGGGATCCTTGTGGTTCTGAGTTTTGATGATGTTTGTCTCCATGTTATTGTAAGTTTCATTAATGTTATATGTATGCCATTTCCCTTCTCTTTGCTTCTGAATTAAACAAATGAGTAACTAAGGTAGAATTCATTAGTTTGCTGGTGCTCTGCCTTAAGCTTTTGTTTAGTTTTATATGTTTTCGTCAGTTTGAAGAGGATCCTTGCACCTTCTTTCCCTCTTCAGCTCCTCAACAGTCTTTTCCATCCATTCATTGAATCTAAGACATCAAAATCATTGCCTTCCCTGCCCCAACTTGAACTCTGCAAGAATTTGGCCTCATCCCCAAGCCCAAAATTGTTTTTCCCTTTTTCCAACAAAAACCCCTAAAAATCAAAATCAAACCGTCCTATTTGTTTATCTAGCCTAAGATCAGTTGTTGTTTTAGTCATCTCGAGCCCCTTTGAATATTTTCATTGAGATTGACCCGGAGAGGGCCCTCTCCTATCCTCGTAGGGCTAGCTACGAGGCCGAGCGTGGTTTCGTGTTGTCCTTCTTCTGCCTTATTTCAGCCTGAGGTGGATTTGGCTACTAACACATCCCATAATCTAATGCCACTGTATGTGATGAAAGAGTTAAATTTACAAATCACCAAGCCATATAGAGACCTTTATTCCTTTGATTCAAAAAGGGTGAAGTGTGTAGGTCTCATCAAAGATATGGTTGTTTCCTTAGTTCAAATTCTAGCTAAGAGTATTATTGTGGATGTGGTATTAGCAAATATTCCAGCCAGATTTGGTATGTTGTTGTCTAGATCTTGGGGGGGCAAAGCTTGGAGGAGTTTTGAAATTGGATTTCACATATGCCATTATTCCCGTTTTTAATGGGGAGGAAAGGAGGTTATACATAGAAACCATATTTTTGAAAAATACTACCAAGAAAGATGCAGGTAATTCCCCCATTTATGGTCAAGAGAAAGAGGATCTCTCTTGTTTCATGCTGCATGAAGATGCAGAATTTGCTGAAGATTCACAAGAGTAGCTCTCTTCAGCTAATGTACATAAAGAGCTGTGTTCAAATAAAATTTGGAAGGGTTATTTTGATGGTGCATTCTCTAAGGAGGGTACTGGAGCTGGATTCATGTTTATATCTCCTGAAGGCAACTTTTTACCTTTTTCCTTCAAATTGGAATTTGAATATACTAATAATGTAGCTGAATACAAAACATTGATTCTAAGTCTACAAACAACTAAACATATGGGAATTCAGTCTATCTCTGTTTTTGGTGATTCTAAATTAATAATAAGGCAAATTAAGAATTGGTGCTAGAATAAACATCCCAGATTAAGGTCTTATAGAAATGAGGTGTGGGATTTAGTTGAAAATTATTTTGAAGCTTTTAATTTACAGTTTATTCCAAGAGAAGAGAACGAAATGGCAGATTCATTGGCAGTTGCAGCCAGTACATTTAAGCCACCAATTAATCCAAGGTTGAGATATGAAATTGAATTGAGACACAGGCCTTCAATCCCTGATAATGTAAAACATTGGCAGGTTTTTGAGGATGATGAGAAAATTAATCAATTTTTAACAATGATTGGAAATTTTAAAGATAGTCAAATTGATTTAGAAGTTGAGGAAAGTGATCAAAGTGATATGTCTAAAAATCTGAAACATTCGATTGGTGATCAGAAGATAATTCAGTTGAAGGACAATATTTTTCCCAGAGGATTGGTACCCCTTGAGAGATTTTTTGATGCTAATGATGTGGAAATGAACCAGAAAAAGGTATCCTAAGATGGAGAAATAGAGGACTGTAATTTAGGAACTCAACATGAGCCTAAAATAGTAAAATTTTTTAGAGGAGTTCCTAAGGAGTACAAAGAAAGGTATGTAGATATTTTTAAACAATTCATGGATGCATTTGCATGGTCATATGAAGATTTAAAAACTTATGATCTAGATATTATTCAACATAAAATACCACTGAAAGATGTGGTTAAGACACACAAGCAAAAGCTCAGAAAAATTAACCCACTATTGCTGGCTCCAATTGAAAAAGACGTGAAGAAACTTTTGCAAGAAAAAATCATAGTTCCACTAAGATATTCAGATTGGGTTTCCAAACTGGTACCAGTCAGGAAGAAAAATGGAGAGATAAGATTATGTGTGGATTTCAGAAATTTGAACAGAGCTTCCCTAAAAGATAACTATCCTTTACCAAAGATGGATTTTGTTTTGCAGAAAGTAACTGGAGCATTCAAGTTATCCATGGTTGATGATTTTTCTGGGTATAATCAGGTGGCTGTGGAGAAGGAAGATCAAAAGAAAACTGCTTTCACCACACTTTGGGGAACATTCATGTATGCTAGGATGCCATTTGGCTTCATGAATGCAGGAGCTAATTTCCAAAGGGAAATGAATATTGCTTTTGTGGGTGATAAATTTGTAGCCATTTATCTAGATGATGTTACTATTTTTTCAGGTTCTGATGATGAGAACTTAGAACGCCTGAGGAGAACCTTCTTGAAATGCAGAAAATTTGGATTATCATTAAATCCCAAGAAATATTTGTTTGCTTTAGAGGAAGGTAAGTTGTTGGGTCGCATAGTTTCAAATCAAGGATTGAAGATTGATCTGGCAAGGGTTGAAGCGCTATAGACAATTCCACTACCTAGAAGTAAAAAAAATATCCAAAGGTTTCTGGGAAAAATCAATTTTCTGAGAAGATTTGTTCCAAATTATGCTGAGATTTTCAGGAGAATAATAGATATGTTAAAAAATAATGCTGAAGTAAAATGGGATAAAGATGTGAGAGAATCCTTTGGCAGAATTAAAGAAGCTCTTCAAGGAGCTCCTGTTCTGATCAGCCCAAATTACTTGAAGCCTTTTCAAATCTTCTCATTTGCATCATCCTCTACTATTGTTGTTGTGTTATTAAAAAAAAATGAAGAAGGAAGTGAGCAACTTGTAGCCTTTTTTAGTAAAGTCCTTAGAGATGCAGAGCTAAAGTATAATATCCTAGAGAAGCATGTATATGCTTTAGTCAAATCATTAAAGGCTTTTAGAACTTATGTACTTCATTCCCAAATAGTAGCATATGTGCCTAATTTTGCTGTAAAGGATGTGATAGTACAGAGTGATGTAGAAGGAAAAAGATGAAAATGGATTGCCAAAATCCAAGAATATGATCTGGATATCAAACCAACAAAGTTAGTTAAAGGACAGGGTCTGGCCAAATTGCTGACAAATTCTAATTTCCAAGCTTTGGGAATTAGTTTACTTGCACCTGTAGATGAAGTGACTGAAGAAACATATAAGATTAAGACAAAGTTGGTAATCAAATATAAGTTTCTCTGTTCAGATTGGTATAAAGATATTATTCATTATCTGTGTTTCTTTTCTTGTCCTCCTTCAGTAAACAAAGCTAAGTATAGAGCTTTGAAACTCAAGGCTCAACCTTATGTTATAATTGAAGCTAAGTTGTATTGGAAAGATCCTGTTGGTGTGCTGTTATTATGTTTGACAGAAGAGGAAACCATGGAGGTGATTAAAGAATACCATGAATGCTTGTGTGGAGGTCATTACAGCTGGAAAGTAACTGCTCATAAGATTCTTAAATCATGTTTTTATTAGCCCTCTTTATTTTCTGATGTATTTAGAACTATTAGAAGTTTCCAAAAATTCAAATTGTTTGCAGAAAAGAAAAGGTTAGCTCCTTTACCTCTCCTTCCTGTGTTTATTGAAGAACCCTTCAGACAATGGGGATTGGATTTCATTGGAGGGATTAATCCACCATAAAGTGGGCAGTTTAAATGGATTCTAAATGCTACTGATTATTTTACAAAATGGGTAGAGGAAATTCCTACTAGAAAAGCAAATTATTTGGTTGTGATTTGGAAGATAATATTTTCAGCAAATTTGGATGTCCAGTAAAGATTGTAACAGACAATGCTTAAGTTTTCAACTCAATCAGGTTCATAAATTTTTGTCAGAATTATAATGTAATATTATCCCACTCTACAGCATATCATCCTCAAGGAAATAGATTAGCAGAATCACCTAATAAAACATTGGTGAAAATCTTGAAGAAAACAATCAATGAGAACCAAAAGGATTGAGATTCAAAGCTGATTTTTTCTTTGTGGGTAGTGAGGATGACTACTAAAAGATCCACTGGTAAATCTCCTTATGAACTGGTATATGGTGCTTAGGCTTTGTTTCCCACTCAGCTAGCAAGACCAGTAATTTATTTTCTTCAAGACTCTCAAGAGGAACCTAATGCCTTGATCAGGAGACTAAATAAGGTGATAGAATTGAGTGAAAGTAGAAATAAAGTCAGAGACAATTTGGTCACTTGTTAGGAGAAAATGAAGTCTATTTTTGACAGAAAGGAAAGAGAAATCATGTTTCAGGCTGGAGATCTGGTATTAAGACGTGATACCAGGAGGGAAGAGAAAGGGAAACATGGTAAATTTGATCCTTTATGGTATGGTCCTTACAAAATCTTTGAAGCCAGATCAAATAATAATTTCATGCTGGAAGATCTTGATGGAGAAGCAGTAGAACTACCTATAAATGGGCAGTATTTGAAACATTATTTCCAGCACTAAAGGCAATTAGTTCATTGTTGTACATATTTAGTTTCCTCTCACTTTATATTTCTCATCAAGCAATTTTTGCCTCCATGCCCAAAGTGAAGTCACTGATCTGTAGGTTCTTAGTGTTTCGTGGAAAAAAACGCTATCCCCAGGTAGAGCCAGATGTTGTGGATCATATGCATATCCTTTTATTTTTCAAATATTTGAAAATATAAAAATAATAAATTGTTGGAAAATATGTTAAAGTATCAAAATATTATACTTTAGCATGAAAAAATATGTATGTTTAATATATCTGAGTTAAGGTTTAAACATTTAAACTTTATAGAAGTAGGCTTCGTATTTGATGCTTAAGCATTGATTGATTTGATGGGAAGAAAGTGTTGATAATTAAAGTTTCTATCAAAAGGTCCAACCCGCAGGCACAAACAATGCACAGGATATAAAGATGAGTGCCTTCGCAGTTGATTGGGTTGACTGCGAGGATATCTGAGATGAACGACGAAGATTAAGTGCCGGGGCACGAGTCGAATTTTTCCTCCGTACCCCGGGAGCCCCACAGTGACGTAAGGCATTGAGCTGTTCACATCTAGCTTCCACGACGGATGGAATCAACGGCTCGCTGGCGCGTCTTGTCGGCATTAAATTTAAAACCCGCGCCACCTATTTAAAGAAAATTTTTATCTATTTTTCAAATTATTTGCAATTTGTTGCGCTGCACCTTGTTTCATTTTTCCATCACCTACACAAATTTGACCACCCTGTGAACTATTCATGCAGAATTATTCAACCATGGCTAAACGGTCGTCCCTATCAGGTTTAGCTAGCCATATCCCTCTCATGGATACTGAGAGGGATATTCAAGATACTATGTGTTCTATAATTCACCTCCCTTTCTACCAGTAAGTTATCTTGAATGATAATGCTTCCCCTGTGTATTCTGCCACGGTTAAGTCTGGAATTTTGTCTGCATGCATTCCAAAGACCCATATTTTTCCCGAATTTATCTATTGTTTGGTGTCTGTCATGTATCCAGGGAAGTGTTTTGTCATGAGTTCCCAAGGAGAGAACATTCTGTAGGTGTCCACCCAGTTAATCCGCCAAGCCCTTTTCTATCCTGAGTCAGAGTCATCCATCCAATTTTCTGACGATTCGCTGGTACAATATTATGATAATATTGTAGGTGAATAATTTAATCAGTTCATGTTTTATTTGAAACCTGACATGAAGCAGTTTCAGCTAGATTGCAAAGAGTTTTCTATGGGGGTTTTTGACGCTGAGACTCGTCCAGTATTAAGCAATATTGCAAAAATTCTGGGTAAATATGATGATAATACAGTGGATAAATTAGTCCTAGGGATGTTTTCCATGATGATGAAGCCAGGAATGGTGCTGGATATTCCATCATATGGGAAGGAAGCAGTCAATTCACAGCTGATGAGCCTTTCACTAACAGGTTCTTTCAAATTTCCTTCATTGATTGTATATTTGTTCTTATATCAGAATGTGGAAGAATTCATGCATTTAGGTCTAAATATTATGGATGTAAATAAAAGAAGGCAATCAGTGATATTCTGGACAGATGTAGTTAGAAGGGGGCAAAATGAGGTTGTTTGATTTTTCTAGCTATTACATGCCAATTGCATATAAAATATTGAATGGAATTCCTCCTCCCTTTTTCTTACCTAAAGCTCAGGAGTTTCTGCATTTAGGAAAAAATTGAAAATATGGAGATTGGTTTGTTTTTTAGGAATATTCTGAAATAAGGCTATATGGAACAAATGTTGAGCCTTATAGACTCCCAACGTTTGTACCAATGAGGCTTTTTTCTTTAGAGTTCATTAGATAGAGCCTAAATGTTGATCAGGTTCATTTCGTGCCTATGAAGAAAGGACATATGTATAAATTACCTATGATTTTAGGCCCTTTCATAGTCAATATGAGGCAGGATTTTGATGAAGTAACAAGAATTTTAGATGAGATGCATATGCTACTAGGAGAAAGTTGGGTTTATGACCCTTATAGTGTGATTTCAAATAGAAGAATTGAGAATGGGTACTCTGCTTTCATTCATGAAAGTAGGCCAGAACAAGAGAAGATAGCAAGTAAAGGTGTGATGAGTTCAGTAGGTGCAAACATTCAAACTCCCATCATAGCAGAGAAAACAACTAAAAGAACCAAAGAAGTAGTTATTGATCTAGATGATGAGGATCAGGGAACCAAGAAGAGAACAAAACTTACTAAAGAACCTACATCTAATTCACCTGGTTCTTATTTACATTTGGGAGAAGAGAAAAATGCTCCTGCTTCACCCAGGAGTCAGGAAGCTTCTCATGAACAAGTGCCCTTGATCAAACAGTTGTTTTCACAAATTGAGGAAAGAAATCAGAGGATGAAGGCCAACATGGAGGCCCAAGCTGAACATCAAGTTGCTGCCGATCAAACAAGATTGTTGACTGTAATGGATCTTGAGAAAGATCAATTTAGAATTGCCCTGTCACATCCTACATATATGTTAATTGGTTCTTCCAACAGTTTCAATACTGTAAATGTGACTGTGGATGTGAAGAAAATCCCGCTGATGGATAAAATGAGTTTGCATATGAAAATAGGTCAGTTGATTGTAAATGACCTCACAAAGACTAATTAAATGGCAATAAAGGCAGAGAATATGTTGGGTAAAGTAATTAAACAGTTGAATTTAGAGAAGGCTAACTCAAGAGCCTTAACAATTCAGAATGAGGAATGGAAGAAAATCATTATAAAGATTGGAGTAGACCCCAGTGACAATACTGCCGTGCAGAAATTCATGCAAAGTACTGAGGTAGAAATATCCACATTAAGGAAAAAGTTAAAATTACCTACTGGAGAACATTCAATGGTTTCAGAAGTTGCAGAGGTAGAGAAGAAAAAGGAAAATCTGTTGCAGCAACTCATGCAGAAAGATGAAGAAATCTTCAAAATAAAGCAGACTGCAATTTCATTGCAAAATCATATTGATAACCATAATTGTACTTTTGTTTTTCCTACAGGTGATGAATATCCTCAAGCACAGATTGTTCAATTAAATACTGAGTTGTAGATGGTTGAAAGAGATCGAAAGAAGGCTCAAACAGATCTAGAGACTGCAACAAAGTTGATGAAAGTCATAGGAAATGAAGCGGACAAGTACAAAATGGATTTCTGAAATGCTGAAGCTAAGAGTAAAAATCTCAAAGAAATACTAAAAGGAAATCTCTCATTGATACAAGCCAAATATATCATTTGGACTGATATCATTTCATAAATGAAATCTAATTGGTGCTTCCTGATGATAATTGCAAAAGAGAAAAGCCTTATTTTAGAATGTGAATAACCAATCATGTATGATAAGGAAAAAGGAATTAATAGAGCCA
Organism: Pinus albicaulis; assembly: GCA_034641835.2. NCBI lineage: Eukaryota > Viridiplantae > Streptophyta > Pinopsida > Pinales > Pinaceae > Pinus > Pinus albicaulis. Next base: position 1,586,149,136 of record CM076581.1, read on the forward strand.
TTTGGGCCAGAAGATTCATTGATTTTATTAATTCTAAATCAGATCAGGAATTAGAGGAGAATGACATGTAGGACATAATGTTGTATGAAGTAGAAATTAATAAAATTATTGTCAGAAATGATCTCAGAAAGGTTGCAGAAAATAAGTTGATGGAAATTAATGAAGCAGTAAGTCAGTTTGATAAGTCATTTGATAAAATAAAAAGAGTAGGCTTGCCATCATGTTGGGGAGCTGAAGGAAATATTTTTCCATGGAATTCTTATGAGAACTTACTAGTATTGACAAAAAGAAAAGTTGATAACAGGCATGAAAATACTCAGGTGTTGAAAGGAGAAACAATGATCAACTTCTTGCAGAGACATTTTCAACTCTTGTGGATGGTAAAGACTCTTTTCACAGAAAGGCCGTCCTATAATCGAATCACTGCATTCAGATTGGAATATCACAATCTGACACATTCATCCAAGACGAAGGTAGAAATATGGAAAAAGTGCAGAGCTTGGACAATAGACCTGCGAAAAGGATCAGCATCAAAGAAAGACAAATCAGTTGACCCAGGAAAAGAAGCCAAATCATCAGCAATTCCTATAGATTAGGATATTTGTTTTATTTTCTGAAGACAGTGTAATTGTAATAAGATATTTTCAAGGCATGTAATAGATAGCCTTCGAAGTCTTAAGTAGTTTTGGTAGTTAGGATTGGTTTCAACAGTTCTAAACTACTTTTTGCTGTATTTAATGTAATTTTCAAGAGAAGGTAAGGTTTCGAGTTTTGAACCTTCAGACAATTATTTTTGTACTCAGAGATTCAAAGATTAATGAATGATTAAGCAAGTTTCTAGCATTTTTTTTATGTTGAAATGTATTCAAGTTTATATTCTCTGTTTTCTATCTATGAATAAAATAAAGCTATGAGCAACAAGTCTCTTTTTACTTCTGTATGTAAGAGTTAAAAACCTTAATTGGCGCTCCTTTATTTTAACTATTTCTTTCATATATTTCTTCTGGGGTTTGAGATGATATTTTTTGTATAAAACAACATATCAGTTTGGGCTTCTTATTTCATTTTCTTCTAGTCACTTCATTCAACATCAACAAATGGTAGCATTGTGAAGCATTCATCATATTTGATATTTAAGGGTTTGATTATAAATACTTGAGGGTTAATAAAAAAGAGACCTATATATTTGTGACATAATCATATAAATGTCTTAAGCACTGATTCCTTATCACAGTTAAGGGATTGTCTCTTAAGGTACAACATACCCCATGAGGCACGCTTACATATCGTGTCATGCCCTTTGGCCTTAAAAATGTTAGCGCCACCTTCCCGCGGGCCATTAATTATACCTTCCATGACTTAGATCATATAATACTAGCAAATTTGGATGACCTCATAGTATGATCCAAAAAGTGCTTAGAACATTTGGAATATCTCCGCCTGTTTTTCCAAAGGTGTCGACAATATAACTGATGATTGAACTCCCTTAAGTGTGTATTTTGCGTCGGCGTAGGGTGACTACTGGGATTTTTTATTTTCAGCAAGGCATTGGGGTTGACCCTCTGAAGGTCCAAGCCATTTGAGAAATCCCACCTTCGAGAACTTTGAAGCAATTAAAAAGCCTATAAGGTAAGGTCAACTTCTTATGCTGCTTTGTCCCTGACTATGCAACTTGTGTGAATGGTTTCTTGAGCACTCTTCATTAGAAAATCCCTTTCTAGTGGGATGCAGAAGCTCATAAATAATTTGAGGCCTTGAAAGATACATTATCATAGGCACCACTGGTTATCCCCCTGACCACACCAAGGACTATACCCTCTATCTATCATAGTCATAGGTAGCCATTGTAGGGGTATTACTCCAATAAGGAAATGATAATAGAGAACAAACTATCTATTACATAAATAAGAACCTCTCTGGGCCTACTTTAAAGTATGAGCCAATAGAAAAAATTGCCCTAGCCCTTGTACACTGAGTACAAAATCTTCGACATTACATCATCTTGTGGACTACCACTCTAATCGCGAGCATTAACCCCATAAGATACTTCCTCACTCGTTGTATGATGAACCATAAGTATTCCTAATTGGTAGTTATTTTTCAAGAATCCAACTTACAATTTTCTTCCCCTAATAGGATGAAAGATCTTATTCTCGCAGAGTTCATCACTGATCTCCCCACAAAATCCCAAGGGTCTCCTATTAATGATTCTTTCCCGGATGAACACTTATTAATTATATCCACAAATGACCCCTGGTACGATGACATCCTCCTCTTCTTCCAAAACTCAAAAATTCAACCAAGCTACTCTCGTGATGATCTAGGGCACATTCTCCACCTAGCCCCTCATTATCTCCTCATTGGAGATGTTTTATATTGTTATAGAGTGGAAACAATATTACATTGTTGCTTTGCAATTGACGGAGATGAATAGGTCTTAAATTAATTCCATAGAGCCTGCGGTGGCCACCTCTCAGGAGTGGCCACTACCCAAAATATCCTTCACGCTGGTTATTTTTGGTCCACTCCCTTTTGTGATTGCATTATTTCCATGAAGTGGTGCAAGCGATGCTAACATTATGCCAATAAAGCCCAAGCGCCACTAGCTTCTTTTCATCCAATAATCGTGACATGCCCCTTCTGTAAGTGGGGCATAATCTTCATGACTTGTAATCCACAGCCTTAAGGCGGGAATAAGTACATTGTGGTCACAGTAGACTACTTTACCAAATGGGTGAAATCCATGCCCACTTATAACAAGACCGTTGATACCGCCACAAGGCTATTCTTTAACCTTGTCATCACACATTTTGACATTCCCAATGAGTTAACCTTAAATCATGGTAATAACTTCGAGAATGATATTTTTCAAGAATTATTTCAACTCCTTGGATTTTCCCATGATTTCTCTTCTCCATAATACCCCTAATCTAATGGTCAGGTAGAAGCTGTTACCAAAGTCCTTAAAACAATGTTGCAGTGAATGGTGAAAAACTACCAAACCAATTTGCATCACATGATTTTCTCTACCCTATGGGAATGCTCCACATTATTCAAAATATCTACAGGGTTCACACATCTCCATTTAGTATACTGGGTCAAGGTCGTACTCCCCATTGAGTTCGAGATCCATACCTTATGCACAATGATTGGGCTTCTCCCAGACACCTCACCATTAGAACATATACTAGTGTAGTTGGAATATGTCGATGAAAGTCAACGAGAATATCTCCAACATAAAGAAGCCCAAAAGAAGAGGACGAAAGCCTCTGTAGATCGCAATGTCACCCCTTGTTCATTCATTGAAGGGGAGCTATTCCTTCGTTATGATGTTGCCAAAGAAGCTTTAGCACTAGGAAAGTTCAAATATTTATGGAAAGGTCCATACGTTTTTAAACATTTCCTTCTCAAAGGTGCCTACATGTTAGCAGAGCTGAATGGGATTTGCCTCAAGGATCTCGTTAATGTGATCTACCTTAAGAAATTATATCCATAACTCTCAATTTAGCCTTATATTTTAGATGCATGTACCTTGAATTTTTTATGATTATCATCTCATCACGGATGTACTCTAAAACCATATTCTCATCATGTGTCACATATGTATCATTCACCAATGTACTATCATGGGTTCGTAGATGGTGATTCTTGATGGTCGCAAAATCTCGTTGCAACATCCTGAGCCATATACTCCCTTGACCTGATGCCCCTCCACTAAAATGGGATTTACATTTGGTCAAACACCAATAATAAAGCTAAATATGATGTTGTAATAGGCCTCTTAGCCGATTCTTCCCACCTAGGTATCAGTCACCGACATGTTTTCCTTGACTCCTAACTCATTGTATCACAATTAAACGAAACCTTCAAGGTACGTGACTCTTGCATCTTTCAGAAATTTCTGCATGCACAAAGGTTAGCATGTGGTTTTTAACATATTACATTTACAAATATACCAAGAAGTCAGAATCATGTAGTTGATCACATCGCTAATCAAATCCTAGAATAGCATGCCATGCATCATCATCAAGACACATAAAGCATAATGAAAATATCCATTAATAAATGAAAAATACATCACATGTATAAAAGCATACCATATAAACACACCATGAGAGCCAAAAAAAATAAAATCATATATATATACATCATTCAAAAAATATATGTACATCTCCTAGTTGTAGCCAGAAAAATAGCTCATCAAAAAAGGGGAGCATCCTCATAATGGGTGCTTCACTTGGCACATTCATGTCCTACATCTAGGGCTAGGGCCTAATACTCCCTGCACCACCTACACCACTTGAAGGAGGCCCTCCTACCTCACCCAATGCTCGATCCAAGATCAGTCAAGTAATAGCCACAATTACTGCCAACTAGCAGAGGACCGAGTTTCATGCCCTATCCCGTGCCATCCTACTCTCGCTGACCTCCTCCCCCATCATTTCCCATCCAAAATTGGGCATCCCCTGGAGTAGATATTTCACACAATTCTAAGCATCCTAGGTAGCCTCTGCTCGCACCCACAACCTCTCAACCTCTACCCCAAGTGTTGCAACCTCCCCCTCCTCAGAGGGGCCACCTATCTCCATACACATCCTTTGTATCGGCCTCTCAAAACCCTTAGTAGCTTTGTCATCCCTATGGTGTTGCTACCCTTCAACAACACCTGCCTCATTAGGACACCAATGATATGCACCCACCAACCTTTACAAAGGGTGCCCACGAGGTCTGACATATGTAAGAAAACATGTAGGGTGTCAACATAGATATATGTCATAAACCAACACATATGCAAAAATGTTGAAATCAGAATCACATACCTATTGGGCCCCACGCATCGCCTGAGGGCAAGCCCAACTCTATCTCTCCTTAGAAATCCATGCAAACATAAGGGAACTTAAGTATGAGGTGATGATTGGACTAAAACCAACCCTCAACTCTAGGCATCCAATATCACCCTACCTCCCCGTGACATCAAAGGAGCCCAACGTCAAATTCGTGGCTCTGTCGGTGGCCCAGGCACCACTGCTATCACTGGCTGCAAAATCATTACTCTCTTGTAAAGTATGTTGCACACCATGCTATCATAAAAAATATGCTCACCTCACCCTGGATGACTTGTGAAAGCTACGTCATAATCCTCCAATGGAGGAAGTCAAATCAATCAAAGAAGACACCCTCTCGCATCCTCTCTATAGTTGCATTTTTTGGACTTGAAATATGGTTTGGGGTTGGTGACCCCACCAACCATACTATCATATTTTCTATCACTTGCATTTCTAGGTCCAAAATATATGCGATATTAATTCCCCCCTCCTAGAATGAATCATCCCCGCAGTGCTATCGAGCCCAATCTAGTAGCACCACTCGTCTCGGCGAAAGCTGTAATATTCCAAAATGGAAATGGCAGCAATACAAGACATAGTAATGTAAAACAAAAAAAATATGAACATGAAATGAGAGGGATAAATATGCAGCCATCATTTTATTAAGATATCAGCAGAAATATACAAAAATATCTTGAGGGTCAAGCCACTCAAGTAGTAAGAACAATCCTCCAATGATCAAAACAATCATCACATGAGTTGCTGCAACTCTACAGAATGCCGAAGAACAGTGATAGCACTGTCTATATCAATGTAGCTACTGATTTAAACATACATGAATGATATATGGCTGATAGAAACAAAATAAATGCCCAAAAAATAAGATGTGGGCTCTAACACATGATTTCTAGCCAACCCAGAAGAGATTGCTAGAAATACCAAGAAATATACAATGTGACAAATAACCCTGGGGTTAATATGCCACTGCAAATTGGATCTGATATGGAATGAGGCTATGACAGATCTGAAATGGTGATGTCCTCCTCTAATGGTATTTATAAATAGAAGGCCAATCCCTCTACTCATAAATAGACCCTCCTGATGAGCTCAATGAACCCTCCCAACAACTTCCTCCAAAAATAACGCAGTTCATAATTGTGACTGCGCTGTGAGGGATAGTAGATGGTTGGATTGATTCCAAAGATGTGGAAATATTCCCAGGATCCCTCCTTGCTGATCCTCCAATGGATAGGCTACCTCTCCACCGAAAACAAGCTCGGAAATGGCTCAATGTGATCCTCCTTTTCTGCACCCTACAACACAACCCAAATCTAAATAGAAACTACGTTGTAGTTGAAGGAGGTAGCTTGGCCAGAATGTTGGAATGAGGAAATGCAGCCCAAGAACCTCTCCGTCCCTGAGGATGAGGTAGGGATTCCCGTTTAGGAACACCCTTGCGCTAAACAACACAACAACCCTGCTAACAACAAAAGGGAGCAAATTCTAAACAGACCAATATCATTAATAATATAAAACATGAATAACAATGGTTGCTATCCCCTCCATATATAGTGTGTGGGCCTTCTAACATTGGGTCCCATCCATACTTTTCACTAATCTCATGCAAGTCGTCCTCCACTAAAACTGCGCTGTCTCATCATGAATGCCACTCCTCCATGACAACGATGTTGACTTGGTCAAAGTTGACCTATTCAACATGTATCTCCTCCAATTCACACCCAAAGGTGCTTAATCCAGCTGCTTATTCTTCCTCCTTTCAAATTAGGAGTGTTATTATTCCTTCAAAAGGGTTTTATTGGCCTCCCTACCCACTTATTCACCTACCTAGTGATAAAACAAACTATAATATTCCATTTAGATGAAGGCTAAATTTTTGGAATATTACAGTCCTCCCCTCCAAAATGTTGCTTGTCCTCAAGCAACTGTAAAGGTGGAGAAAAATTCCTCCCTTTCTCTTCTTGTGGCCCCCTTATCAATAGTTCCCACCACATCTCAACATAATCTGCAATAAATCTACCCTCCAATGGTTTCTCCCAAGTATGCAAACCCAAATGGCTCACATCATGAAAAAGTGGAAGGTGTAAGTGGAAACCTTCTTACTTTCCCATGGCCTCCTCAAGGTAGGAGTGATGACTAACATAGGGGATCTCGTTCCCAATGAGAGACTCCAATACCCATTCTATCATCCAAATGAAATGAGCCATTCTAGGTAGCTCATCAAAGAAATCCTCAATCCCCGGTTTATGCAATGTATTGGGGCTGCATGGAGAGATTAAATTTTTCCACCCAAGTTGTTTCTCTCTCCATTTATGGTATGTATGGGGCTGCTACTGATCTTGGGCTGAAATAATATGGCCTCCAAAAATGACCGAAGTCACCCCACCAAACAAATCAGCCATGAAGTGCCTCTCCCAAGAACTCAAGTTCTCCAAATGGCTCCTCCCACATGAAGACAAGAGATGTGGCGTGGAAATCATGGTTTGCCCATTGTTTCTCCTGAAACACACAATATATAAAGTATGGAGAATCATACTCCCAATGGACACCTTCAACTCTTGTGCCACTCTCCCAACAAAGCTTCCCATAAACATAAGAACATCATCAATATATGGTAGCAAAAACCAATGAAAACAAGTTTCCATATGACAACCGAGAGGTGGATCATAGTTCCACATATGGAAACAACGCAATTCATCCCCTTCCTGCATCAAAACAAAGAATAACAAGTGCCCTTTCAGCCACTTTTTTGCTGCCACAATCATCCTACAAGATAGGATCATGAAGGTAAAATGTGGTGCCAATGGAGCACACCAAGAATCATGTGGCTTCCCCCACAAACCACAAATAGAATAGCCAACCTCAATGCTTCATTTGGCCTCAAGTACATCATAATATAATAGACAAGAAGGGATAATCCTCCTTGGTACAACATGCTGCTCATATAAAGTAAATAAGTACAAATATAATGCAAAAATGTACCTTCTCTACTATGTACTTTGGTCATTGAGCTGAAATGGCTTAACTGAAAGCTCTCCCTCACTCTCAATGAGTAGGGAAGTGGTTGTGACAACCCCTCCATCACCATCTGGGGTATGCATCTCTCCTCATGCTGATATACATCTTGTTGAATGCCCTCCCGAGTGAACTCCTCCATCAAGGAATGATATGCATCAAAGTGCATGGAAAGAAAGTCCACATGTGCTGGATGTAGTAGCTTCTTCTTGAGCTCAGAAGCTCTAGTCAAGAATACTATTCCATAAGAATAGATGACCACATCATCCACCATGTATCTGTCATCTTCCTCCAGGTCATCAAGAATCATGCAAGCACCAAGATCCTTGGAGTACTCTACTAAAAGTTGAGACCTCCAATATGGATCAATCCTCCTAAGAGACAGTGCCGAAGATCTGCAATGTGAAACTCCCCACATGCTGTTGTCTTCTCCTTTGACATCCCCCATGCCAAAGTCATCCTCCACAGTGCTGCCATGATCATCATGTAGCTACTCATGCTCAAGTAGAAGTGGTGGCCTTTGGAAGTTGGCCTCCCATGAGAAGCTACTATCCAAAAAGAACCTCTTGATCTTGGTCAATGTAAGCATGAGTGGCCTCCATCTGCTCCAATACATGGAGGATTCCTTCCACAAAGGAAGTACCCTCTGTTTCTCCAAATCCGTGGAGCAGCTCCCTTGCACCATGGTGGTGCCATCCTCCATTACTGCAACAACTTCTGCCAACGCAATATATATAGTGAGAGTAGGTAATGCTAAAAATGGAAGAATGTCTCCCTCCTCCTCGAGTCTACCCCAGACTCTCTGCACTGTACTAGACCCCTCTAAAGTATCCACCCCTCCGGGATCTAGGAGTGGTGAACCAACTGGAAATATGTCTCTCACCAACTCTAGATCTGGCGGCGTCCCAGGTGGAATGCCCCCATGTAGTGAGACATCAAAATCTAAAGTGGAATGTATATATGAGTGGACTGATTTGTCCCTCCTTTCACTGCGCAATGCAATCTCCTTCTTCTATGCAGAAACCTCCTGAAATAGATAAGGGTGAATAATCATCATCCCTTGATGTGGATCATTCTTTTCTTCTCCTTCCATTTTCCAAGATTCACAACCCACAACAACTGATGCATGCTGCTCCGTAATTATGTTTTGGTTCCCACATGTTGGATCATTTGGAAATCCTTGCAAAGACATAAGGGCTCCTCTAATGGAAGCAATGGCTCCCTTCCCATCTTCATGTGGTGATGGATCTCCTCCTTATGGTACAATGTTGTTAGCTCTTCTTTTCTCATCCTCTTCATCAATATTTGAGAATGCCTCATCATCAATGAGAGATCCTTGATCTTGGTCTTCTCTTGAAGGAGGAACTTCCATGTCTTCATCTATAGAATAGGGCTCTTCAAGAAGTGGGGATCTTGCACTTGGCAAGGCATCATGCATGTTTTTTCCCCTTCAACAGAAATATGGAGTGGAGTTCGCAAAATAGATCTCTCCAACTCATGCAAAGGTTTTGATTTTTTGGGTTCAACAACAGAATTTTCACAATGTTTAATATCAAATCTTCTCACTAATTTCTTAGTGAACCCTGCATAATTCCTTACATTTGCATGATAAAATGAAGCAGAACTACAAAACCACCAATCATGGGCCATACCTTTTACGTGCAACGCTGCTACTCTAATGGCCTCCTTTTCTGAAACTCAGTGAAGCTAGAAATAGGAATCTAGCTCCTTCACCCAAGCTTTGGCTGTGCACTTTGCCGATCCATCAAAGTTAGATAGAAATATTCTACCTCCCTTGCTTCCATTATGGTTTTTGGATCTTTTGTCTTCCTTGAGTTGGAAAAACCCTTGGAAGTCCAAGTGCTCTTTGAATCTCCATGATTGAGAGTCATACTCCTGAAGATAGTCACTCAAGGTCTCCTTCCTTGGATCATTGTATTCCTTCATCCTTCTTGCAGTGAATGTGGGAAATAAATTGCGTTGTGGATCTGCATGTGTGGCTGAATGTCCACACCCATCATGTGCATATCTATGACTTACTTCACTTTCAAACCCTTTTGGAATTTTTTTACACCTCTCCCCTTTCATCTCCTTGATATCTTCCCTGATATTTTTCATAGTTTGGAAAAGAAGATGGGAGATCCTCTCTTCCTTCATTTCTCCAAATAATGGATTCATGCCTTTGTTTCTTTTGTATAAATTCTCCTTTATGAGAAGCTTCTCCTCCTAATGGAATAATGTCTTGAATGCACAGGCTGAGCCAAGATTATGCTCTGATACCACTGTAATATTCCAAAATAGAAATAGCAGCAATACAAGACATAATAATGTAAAACACAAAAAATATGAACATGAAATGAGAGGGATCAATATGCAGCCATAATTTTATTAAGATAACAGCAGAAATATACAAAAATATCTTGAGGGTCAAGCCACTCAAGCAGTAAGAATAATCCTCCAATGATCAAAACAATCAGCACATGAGTTGCTGCAACTGTATAGGATGTCAGAGAGTAGTGAAAACAATGTCTATATCAATGTAGATACTACTGTAAACTTACATGAATGATATATGGCTGATAGAAACAAAATAAATGCCCAAAAAATAAGATGTGGGCTCTAACACATGATTTCTAGCCAACCTGGAAGAGATTGCTATAAATACGAAGAAATATACAATGTGACAAATAACCCTGGGGTTAATATGCCACTGCAAACTGGATCTGATATGGAATGAGGCTATGAAAAATATGAAATTGTGATGTACTCCTCTAATGGTATATCTAAATAGAAGGCTGATCCCTCTACTCAGAAATAGACCCTCCTGATGAGCTCAATGAACCCTCCCAAAAACTGCCTCCAAAAATAACGTAGTTCAGAATTGTGACTGCGCTGTGAGGGATAGTAGATGGTTGAACTGATGCCAAAGATGTGGAAATGTTCCCAGGAGCCCTCCTTGCTGATCCTCCAATGGATAGGCTACCTCTCCACTGAAAACAAGCCTAGAAATGGCTCAATGTGATCTTCCCTTGCTGCACCCTGCAACACAACCCAGCTCTAAACAGAAACTGCGCCGTAGCTGAAGGAGGTAGCTTGGCCAGAATTTCGGAATGAGGAAATGTAGCCCAATAATCTATCCTTCCCTGAGGATGAGGTAGGGATTCCCGATCAGGAACACCCTTGTGCTAAACAACACAACAACCCTGATAAACAACAAAAGGGAGAAAGTATAAACAGACCAATATCAATAATAATCTAAAACATGAATAACAATGGTTGCTATCCCCTCCATATATAGTGTGTGAGCCTTCTCACATTGGGTCCCATCCATACTTGCCACTAATCTCATGCAATTTGTCCTCCACTAAAACTGCACTGTCTCATCATGAATGCCACTCCTTCATGACAATGCTGTTGACTTGGTCAAATTTGACCTCTTCAACATGTATATCCTCCAATTCACACCAAAAGGTGCTTAATCTAGCTACTTATTCTTCCTCCTTTCACATTAGGAGTGTTATTATTCCTTCAAAAGGGTTTTATGGGCCTCCCTACCCACTTATTCACCTACCTAGCGATAAAACAAACTATAATATTCCATTTACATGAAGGCTAAATTTTTGGAATATTACAGGAGCTTCGTTGATAACACATCACATCAATGCACCAACCCTATAACAAAGTACATATCCACCTCCCCAGTGAATTCCAAATCTCCTCCTCGACTGTCGAAGACCTGCCTTACTGGATTTCATTGATTGACCAAGAATCACGTGAAGTCTTCTTATGACCTCAACAAAGGGTTATAAACAAACTTCAACAACCCCCATCTAGCTAGGTACACTCAGGCTTGAGCATCCTAGAGCACTGCATTATGCAAGCGGTCCCAATATTTATCATGCCATGTCACCACCATCCTGCCTAAAAGCAAAAGAAAAACCAAAAAATTAGCCCCATGGCCAAAAAAATTGACTTTCATTAGCACCGCATGTCTGTTCCCAAAATAGGCGCGTGGTCACGCATATGTTACCAAAAAAAGCATGCACCAACGCACGATTTTCATCTCCCTACCCGCAAGGACCTCGACCGATATCCCATGTTCCTGTTTTCCATACAGTCACATGCTCCATGCAATTATAATTCCTTTAGCTGTGAGGTCTTCGACCCCAAAACCTCGCAGTTGTTTCCCTCACAGTCGCGTAGATTGCATGACTTTGTTTCCTTTACCTGAGTGTCTTCGTGCAACTATCACACATTCACCCACCTGGTTTTCTCTCTTTTTTCCTAAAATGGCTCTGTTATGCGGATTAATCCCTCTTGCGGACAAGAGCAATCTGTCTAGTATTCTACGAATAGCTAGAAACAAACATCCATTTGTAAATCTTTTTCTCTAGACTAATTGCAATTCAAAATTATTATAAACAAATAAAGAAGACATGCCCCTACCTTGAAATCCAATGTTTGATGCAGTATTTTATCCAATCGCTCCAAAGAGGCTTCTTCAGTAAGTAGAACCTGCAATCAAAGACAAACAAAAGAATCAAAGCACCTGCAACATATAATAATTCAGAAAATCTAATCCAACTTAGTGATCAAGGAGTCTAAGTATTGATGTTATTCAATAAGCACAAGAACAACTCAATTAGAAAAAGAGATCCATAAGTATTATCTTGAATGAAAAGAGTAACCTTACAACATGATGCCTTGATGTCGTACAGGTTTCTCCCGGGGTCCTGAACAATTGTTCCTCCTTCAGTTTGACAAGCCTTCTTCTCTTAATACTAGCATGGAGTTATGGAAATAAGGGTGTGATCATTCTCATGCCAACAAAAACTAGTGTAGAGATTATGTTCTCTTGAGAATTTCTTCAGCAACTAACATGTATGTCTATAGTCTCTAACATCTACCCTTGAGACTGAAACATGAGCTCAATTTATATGGAAATGGAGGTAGTTTCAGTTCCATGAAGAGGGGGATGGATTCCTCTCATGAAGGGATTTGAGATCCATGGACCAAGGGATAAGATCCATGAGTGGACGAATAAAGCTCAAACTAATCACGCCTCTAGAAGCTTCCAATTGGGAGAATATTCAACCAGCTGGGCTTCTAGAAGTTACTTTTTCTTTAATTTGACTTTTTACGGGGGTCTGTAGGTTTTATTAGCAGAACGTGCAGTATTTTCCGCAGGCTATAAAACAAGTATTTGCGAACCCGTAGGAAAAGGCTAGAAAAAATGCGGAGCTATACTTTTAAGGGTTTTAATGAGCTTTTCTCCAATTCCAATACTTGGTTTAGGAACATTAGGGTTTTTTGACTTCTAAGGGAGCATGATATAGGTAGTGATATACCTATACATATAGTCAAATGTCATGGTGACAAAATAACATGTAATAGACTAGTGCTATCAAGCCCAATCCAGTAGCACCACTTGTCCCGGCGAGAGCTTTGTTGATAAACCTCACATCGATGTACCTAACCTATAACAAAGTACATATCCACCTCCCCATTGAATTCCAAATCTCATCCTAGAATATCGAAGACCTACCTTACTGGATGCCATTTACTGACCACGAATCATAGGAAGTCTTCTTGCGACCTCAGCAAAGGGTTATAAACGAACTACAACAACCCCCATCTAGCTAGCTACACTCAGGCTTGAGCATCTTAGAGCACTGCATTATGCAAGTGGTTCCAATATTTATCATGCCATGTCACCACCATCCTGCCTAAAGGTAAAATAAAAACCAAAAAATCAGCCCCATGGCCAAAAAAAATGAGTTTCATTAGCACCGCGTGTCTATTCCCAAAACAGGCACACGGTTGCGCATATGTTACCAAAAAAATCATGCACCACCATGTGATTGTCATCTCCCTACCCGCAAGGACCTCGACCGATATCCCATGTGCCTGTTTTCCATGCAGTCACATGTTCCATGCAACTGTAATTCCTTTATCAGTGAGGTCTTCGACCCCAAAACCTCGCGGTTGTTTCCCTCACTGTCGCGTAGATTGTACGACTGTGTTTCCTTTACCTGAGTGCCTTCGCGCAACTATCACACAGTCGCCCACATGGTTTTCTATATTTTTTCCTAAAATGGCTCGTACAATCCATCCTGTATAACATCCCTACCCTAGAATACTAAATTCACAAAGGAGGGGTCATGACCTCTTACTTTTCTCTCCTCGCGTGCTACCCGGGTGCTTTATTTGACCGCTACAACTAAAATAACTTGTGGGATCTGCTCTAGATTCCATGTCAGCAAGTACAATTGAGGTGTAAATGTGGGACCTTCACCCTTATATATTTCCCTCTCTATCACTCTTCCAGAGGCTTGTTCAGGAACTCACTACCTCCTTTTACAAAACCATCTAGTGTTGGGATCAAGACATCCTCACTTACATCAGAGTAACATTCATTTCATTTCACCAACATACTCATTTTTTATTTGTTTTACATTTCACAATACCCATTAGGTGCACCTTTCCGTGCTTTTTGGTTCATCATGTTCAACACATGTCGGTTTTCATATTCTTTCATGAAGATGTTTTTCACTTGGGGTATTGGTTTTTGAAGTTGCAGGTTTCTTGTAGTTTCCCAAATAAGACCAGTCCCCTAGTGCTAATCAACAGATAAGGTATCATTCTTCACCCAACATGATAGGATTCCTCCAAATATTTGCATATCCTAACATAATTTATTTTAAATAAACCATAAGGTCCACCATCTCGACCACATTTATCATCACCTTCCATTTGCACATGGTAAACATCTACTTCGGTCAATAGCACCCCCCCTACATGGATTACCCCATTTTATAGTCCCCCATCACACTGTTGGTATCCATGACCATTCCCATGGGCTCGGGAGCCACTTAATATGCATGTATATAAGATCAACCTCATTCTTCTTTGCTCACTGCTTACCAACCACACTCTCGGGCCACCATTTTTACTCATTGTTGGATTGAATCAAATGCACACTGCATTCTACATTTAGCCTACCACTCTTCCATTTGGTAATAACCCATTTGTGTCACTTCATCCACCTCATCGACCTCACACTAAGACCAACCAATGGGGACCTCAACCTTATCGAAAAACCCACCTGCACCATCATGCAGGTTGTTGCCTTATAGGGGCACCTATCTCCGTATTTGTACCTCCCAAACCATTTTTACATTCGTTTGGAAAGTGTACAAATATTTTTTAAGGAAAAGGATTCTCAACCATATTTTTGTGTTAGTTACCCGGTGGTAGTCCTTAGTTTCCCTTAGTTGGAGCTCACTTTTTTCTCTCACATTACTCATCATTTACTCACTATCTTCCATGATAGTTATAACATACTCACACCCACCCTATATATCCTTCCGACTCAAGGGGAATTTAACCAAAAAAAATTGTTTTAATTGTTGCCACTTGAATTACAAGCTCCAAATTTGGGTTAGTTTTGTGTATCCACTCATACTGTCAGTTCTATCTATCATGCCTTTATGACCCATCATATTACAACCATCTACTTTACTTTCACATAGATTCCCTGAATCGGTTTTTTGGGCGAATTATGCTCCTTTCTTGTCGACATAAATGCTCATCTTCAAGGATCAAAGTAGTACCTTGGTTTCTCCCCCATGGAACAATAGGAATCATTATCACCTATTGATTTCATCGGTCTCCATGAAATTCTACACCAACATAACTAGTTCATGTTAGAGTAGTAACGTACTTTGTGACCATTACAGTTCTCTCATTTAGTCGAAGACCTATGCATCCCATAGCACCTCATTCATGAGTGATTTACATTTGATGCATGGGGGCACCCATTTCAGCCTATTTGTTTAATATTCCCCTAAGGGAAAAAATATTTATCTTCTTCATCTAACAGCATGTCAGCCACATAAACGTTGACTTGACAGGACTATTTCCTGTATGATTGTAATAATTAGTCATAGTCATCATAATGAGCATGGGATATGTTTGTATCATATAAACAATTTTGTATCAATATTTATTCAGAGCTTGGTTCTCTTTAGTTATTAGTCAAGGATATTTCCTTAATCATATCCATAGTAATTTTCTCTATCTCACAAGAATTTGGTAAGACTCTCAGTCAAATAAGCAAAAACATGATGTATTTGAGCTATACACTTTCTCCTAACCTCACAAATTAGGGGTCAAATTTTATCATGAGATAATCATACACTCATTTGTACATACCTAAAAACACTCAGAGTAAAATATCTAAAAACACAAAGGTCACATTTTCAGATGAAAGCATCATGAATGTAATGTCCCAAATCAAGAAATGCTCATGAATCCGGCAAATGAAAATACTTTTTCAAGAAAACATTAACAATCATCAACTGGATCTATTACAAAGATTTAATGCAAGGGAATTTACTGTATATGTCACCTCTAAAGAGAGGGTGATATCGAGAGGCTAGCTGGCCCACTAGCAGACTCTGTCTATAGAACTATGTCGAAGGCTAATATCTCCCTTTTAGGATTATTGACAAGCAGCTCAAGGAAACATTGTATAAGAAAAAATGTGAAACAGAAACGTGGATTAATTCTTGTTTCCTCTCATATAGGCTGTATGTGACTTATATATCGAATTTCAGCTGAAAAAAATGAACTTAGAGACCCTAAACAGATCTCCCACAAACTAGACTAGCTGAAAACTGTTGAAAGAGGAAGGTTGCAGCAAAATGGAAATCCTAGTTCAGAATTTGCATAGATTCTTCAGAAACTCAAGAGGAATCAGAAAATTATCATATCATAGGTTATATCGGATGCATAGCTCATCATTTGACAAAATCTACAGCAAACATTCCTTCCGAAAGACACCCAAGTGGGGAAAAGCACCAATAGTGACCCAGAAACGCTGTTTTTCTGAGTATTGAGCTAAAGCAGTACAAAATAATGGTTTTGTACTTTATATTAGTCAATATTAGAGAATAATGCAAGAGTATTTCAGAAACAAATACCAACAGAAAATTTAAACAGGCCTCCCATGCTAAAATAGCCGAAAATAGACAAAAACCCCAAAACATGCAAATGCCGGAGCTGCTGCAAAAGAAACTGTGCAGTTTATTGAAGTAAATAATAATAAAATTGAGAAATAAATCTGATATTCATATTATATTACTCAATGAGGCAAAGAAACAGAGATCTAATATGCTTACAATGAAATTATGATCACCCAGCAAGGGATTTCCCACATGCAATGAAAATACAAAGAAGCAGTTGCAGATATAACTGAAAAATGAAGTATGGCTATAGATATGCATAGAATGGCTGAATATACATAAGAAATGGCTTCAATGCTATTAATCAGATCCCGGAAGAAGAAATGAGCTCCCCTTTGGGAAACTAGCTCCAAACCATGGGGATTTAACCCCTTCCATTGCACCTCTATACAAATAACGCAGTACCCCCAAGGGAATGTGCAGATATGGAGCAAAAGTGCTTGGTATAACACTTGAAAGTGGAAATTTTAGATCATAACCTTCCCTTAGATCTCTTGCTACAAGATCTCCAAGAAAAAGTTGGGCATTCCCGCATGAGAAAACCCTTGCACTAAGAAGTGCAGCAACTTAGCTAAACAACTAATTATGCAGGAAGTCTAAGAAGACCTCATGAAAGTGTAATCTCCAATATAAACCCAAATGGTTTCCCTTCCTTCATTATATAGAAAATGTGCTTCTCCTCCAAGGGCCCCACTCCACTAGGGTTTGCTTCCTTGCCAAGCTTCCCTCCTCTAGGATTACGCTGTCTCATTAAGTGGGAATATTCTAGATGCTGCATGGTTGGATTCTAGGCTAGTAAATCTTCTTGGAACCTTCCTTGATTTAGCCTCCATGCCTTGTCCCTTTTCATACTCAAGGAATCTTCAAATGTTCTTGCCCTCTATTCACATTGAGCTATATTATTTATGGATCCATTCTTTTAAAGACAAGTTGAGTTGACTTGGTCAACTTAACCTTGTTTACACATGTGGATGCTTAAGCTGGTTATTTCATGGCCCCTTTTCACATTGTGAGGGGTTCTTATTCATGCTTGAGTAGTTTTATGAGCCTCCTTGCTCAATTATTCATGCACTTGAATTTATTGGCAAAATTAATGTCCCACTTAGCTATGAGCTAATTTGGGGACATTACAGTCTCCCCCTCCCAAATTTTTCTTGTCCTCAAGTAATTGCAAGGGTGTTGCAAAAATTTCCCTCCTTCTTGTGGCCTTCTTATCCATAGTCTCCTTCTTTGCTTCAAATTTTCTGCAAAATGTTGGCTTGTGGTGAATAAGCCCATTGGTTCTTGTCATGGAAGAATGGAAGGCTGATATGGGAAATTTCTTGCTAATCCAAGGCCTCCTCAAGATAGGAGTGGTGACATTCATGGAGCACTTCATCATCAATGAAAGAATCTCCTCCCCATGCTATCATCCAAGAAAAATTTGTTGCCTCCCAAGATGGCAACTCATGGCAAATATTCTCCACCTTGAGATATTGCAAAGAAGGTGGGCTGAATGGTTGAACATGATAGGAAAAATGGCCTACCCCATGCTGTCCCCCTCTCCACTCATGGCAAGAGTAGAGCACATACTGATTTTGGGCTGAAATAAGGGTGCCCTTTGATGGCAAAATAAGGGTTGGATCTCCAAAGATCCTCCCTCCAAAGTCATGGATCCTGCTGGCCCATATCATTACATTCAAAGTGAATGGCACATCACCACCATATGTCATCAAAATCTGAAAGTTTCTGAAGTTTATGTGCAAGTGAAGATGATACATATGGCCTCCATGGTGGGTATAACGCAGTCTTCCCAATTTTTGATTTAAAACATCAAGTGGCAAGTTGCCTCCCAAAGAATTTTCAGCCATGCATGTCAACTCATCTACTAGAAAGTAGTGAGCACCAAAAATACATATCAGCTGCATACAATCAAGACAACAAAGCACTTGCTCCAATTCATGTAGAGATGGTTAACATCATTACAAAATGTGGCCCTAAAGTGACCATAACACCCATGAGTAATCTTGCTCTCTTGCAGAGCAATGCATTGCTTACAATTGGTGAGAAGATGCAAATTCTTAATGGAATAATCAATAGGCACATAAATGTATTTCTTACCATGCCTCATGTGTGAGCTGAAGATGTGTTCCATGAGTGCGCCCTCCCACAACAATCTCCTCATAAATTTATGCAAGATGAAAGGATGCACACGTCTTTGGAAATACTCCATCATCAGAAACTTGCTCTTAGTGGACAATACTGTAGGCTTAAGTAGCAATGCTTTTGTCACTCCATGACTCTTCCCCTTGAAATTCCACATGCCAAAACCATTCACCCTTGTGCTTCTATGTGAGAGGATCTCCCTCCCTTCCATCATTGCTGAAAGGTAGCCTTCTTGCACTTTGGATGTGCCATGCATTCCTCTTGGAAATTTGTGTTGAGTATGGAGAGTTTTCAGCCCATACTTTCTCAAAAGTAACCATAGCAACAAGGGCTCTTGTTGCTCCCTTACATTATCAATGTGTGGATCATGGAACAATGATGTAATGCTAGACATGTGGGCTGCTCCATCAACATAGTGCAAGCTAGCTCTCCCATTACACACCATGTGGGAGTTTTTCCTCCTCCCAACCCAAGATTCATACTTGAAATACATCTCAACCCAAAATACATGTGAATGCATGAGACATACTTCAAACATGGGAAAATATTTGAACATAAGATTCAGCATATAATGTCCAAACCCTCCTTGTGACAGCCATAAAAACCATGCCTTCCCATTATGCAACCTTCTCTTGGAGTATGAGGCATGAGTTATGAGAATCATAAATTTTGGGGAGTACCCACACTTACCCAATAGAAACCAGCACAGGTTTCCTTCTCCCTGCTTCATATCAAGATATGGTAAGTGGTTTGCATGCCACTTGCTTGCTGCTCTTATCACTTCACCATGGCTGAAGGTGACATGTATATTTGGGGCTTTAGGGAAGCACCCATCATAGTGCATCACCTCCCTCAAATCATTAAGGAGGTGGCCATACTTGAAAAAAATCTTGGCCCATAGTTGGCGATGAAGCTTATAAGGTAGAACACTCCCCTTGAGAGTTATGGCCTGCACATATAAGGTAAGAGAGCACATGCAATCATAAAATAAAATGGTATTTTCATAAATATGCTTCTTACCCACAACCTCCAGCGCTATGACTGTGTCTCCTCTGACCTCTGGTGTCTTCATTGTATCATGTTGAGGGAACACTTTGTTTTTCTTCTCATCAGGGGTTTTCCCTAATGACCTTCTTCAAATAAGGAGGCATCATGACATAGATCATCATAGAGATATGGATGGACTGATGTGCATGGATCTTCCTGCCTTCCTTGTGCATCATTCTTCAGAAATATAGAGGGGTAGATATTGCTTACCCTATGAAACTCTATAATATTCCAGACCCCACCATTTGATAATGGTGGCACATACTGCACATGGATTGTGCCACAATCTCTATATGTGAGATTCTCTGAAACTCCTTGCAAAGGTGCAAGAGCTTCTCTCCTTGGTACAACTACCCTCACCACTTCTTCTTGTTGAGATGCTAGAGATGCCTCTGTTATGACTACGCTGTCACCCCCAGCTCTTTCTTTGAATGTAGGAAATGTCCCATCCTCAACAGGAAACCCTAGATCTTGGTATTCCCTTGAAGGAGGAATTCCCATGTCTTCTTTTTATTCTCCTTGAAACCTCATAAAGGTTTCACTGCAGTCCTCTTCTCCTTGAAACCCTCTTGGAGTTTCACTGCATCTTTCTGCTTCCAACTGTTCAACCCGCTTTGAGAGGCTCTTCTTGGATCTGAATATTGATGAGAGTAATCTCATCCTCTCCATACTTTCTGATTTCTTCTTGCTTCTGATCCTCAGCACTCCTCTAATAGATTGATCTCATCGTCTGGGCCAGAGATCATGCTCTGATACCACTGTAATGTCCCAAATCAGGAAATGCTCATGAATCTAGCAAATGAAAATCCCTTTTCAAGAAAACATTAACAATTAACAACTAGATCTATTCCAGAGATTGACTACAGGGGAATTTACTGGATATGTCACCTCTAAATAGAGGGTGATATCCAGAGGCTAGCTGGCCCACTTGCAGACTCTGTCTATAGAACTATGTCGAAGGCTAATATCTCCCTTTTAGGATTATTGACAAGTAGCTCAAGGAAACGTTGTATAAGAAAAAATATGCAAAAAAAAACACGGATTAATGCTTGTTTCATCTCATATAGGCTGTATGTGACTTATATACGAAATTTCAGCTGAAAGAAATGAACTTAGAGACCCTAAACAGATCTCCCACAAACTAGACTAGCTGAAAATTGTTGAAAGAGGAAGGTTGCAACAAAATGGAAATCCTAGTTCAGAATTTGCATAGCTTCTTCAGAAACTCAAGAGGAATCAAAAAATGATCAGATAATAGGTTATATTGGATGCATAGTTTATCATTTGACAAAATCTACATCAAACATTCCTTCCGAAAGACACTCAAGTGGGGAAAACCACCAATAGTGACCCAAAAACGTTGTTTTTCTGAGTATTGAGCTACAACAGTATAAAATAATGGTTTTTTCCTTTATATTATTCAATATTAGAGCTTCATGCAAGATTATTTCAGAAACAAATACCAACAACAAAGTTAAACAGGCCTCCCATGCTCAAATAACCGAAAATGGACAAAAACCCTGAAACATGTAAATGCCGGAGCTGCTGCAAAAGACACTACACAGTCTATTGAAGTAAATACTCAGAAAATGGAGAAATAAATCTGATATTCATATTATATTACTCAATGAGGCAAAGAAACAGAGATCTAATTTGCTTACAATGAAATTATGATCACCCGGAAAGGGATTTCCCACATGCAATGAAAATACAAAGAAGCAACTGTAGATATAACTGAAAAATGCAGTATGGATATAGCTCTACATAGAATGGCTGAATATACATGAGAGATTGCTGCAATTATATTAATCAGATCTCGGAAGAAGAAATGAGCTCCCCTTTGGGAAACTAGCTCCAAACCATGGGGATTTAACCCCTTCCACTGCACCTCTATACAAATAACGCAGTACCCCCAAGGGACTACACAGATATGGAGCAAAATTGCTTGGCCTAACACCTAAAAGTGGAAATTGTAGATCAGAACCTTCCCTTAGATCTCTTGCTACAAGATCTCCAAGAAAAAGCTGGGCATTCCCGCATGAGAAAACCCTTGCACTAAGAAGTGCAGCAACTTAGCTAAATAGCTAAGTATGCAGGAATTCTAAGAAGACCTCATGAAAGTATAATCTCCAATCTAAACCAAAATTGTTTCCCTTCCTTCATTATATATAAAATGTGCTTCTCCTCCAAGATCCCCACTCCACTAGGGTTTGCTTCCTTGCCAAGCTTCCCTCCTCTAGGATTACGCTGTCTCATTAAGTGGGAATCTTCTAGATGTTGCGTGGTTGGATTCTAGGCTATTAAATCTTCTTGGAACCTTTCTTGATTGAGCCTCCATGCCTTTTCCCTTTTCATACTCAAGGAATCTTCAAATGGTCTTGCCCTCTATTCACATTGAGCTATATTATTTATGGATCCATTCTTTTAAAGACAAGTTGAGTTGACTTGGTCAACTTAAACTTTTTCACACATGTGGATGCTTAAGCTAGTTATTTCATGTTCCCTTTTCACATTGTGAGGGGTTCTTATTCATGCTTGAGTAGTTTTATGAGCCCCCTTGCTCAATTATTCATACACTTGAATTTATTGGAAAAATTAATGTCCTACTTAGCTATGAGCTAAGTTGGGGACATTACAATGAAGACCAAAAATAAAAATATTTCCAAAGGTTCAAGTTAAAAAATTTACCCACACAACCTTTTCTTCGATAGCCGCACGGTCGCAAAAAAATCCCAGTCAACACCTTGGGATGCGAAATTTCTTAAGAAACACTCCAACTATTGATATGATGGGTTGAAAAATTCAAGACTTGAATCCCAAGAAGCCTTAAAGGAAAGGAGATGGTAGCTCCCATCTCATTTATGAGGTAAACAACCACATTAATGAGCCAAAGTAGGGAAGGAGTGTCCAAAAAATTCTATAAATACAAGTTCATGGAGAGGCAAAAACGAGAAGAAGTAGTGCATTGTTATGATACCAAAATTTCTCCCTAGAAATCAAGCATACCATTGTGAGGAGAATTCCACCATTGAGAGTGTCTTCTATGCTTATTTGAGAGAGAAATAAATTGCAAAATAGATTGAGAAAGGGAAATCCTTGTTGAGCGTTTCTGAGCACCATTGCTCAAACAATTCTCTCCAAGTGTCTTTGATACTTCTATTTTAACTCTTCTACCATAAAAAATCAATAAAGAGGATCATTTTCTTATACCTTTGTTGATTTATTTTTCTTCATTAAGCTTTTTTATGTGTTATTTAGTGTAGTTTTAGTATTGTTTTTTCATGCATTGCTTCCATTTTTTTCAATGATTTGTTTATCCATGTTTGTACACTAACAACATCCAATTGTTTCTGTTTTCTTTATAGGTAACAAAAAACTCCAAAAAAGGTGTTTTGGGACCCATAGTCAGCAAAAACACCAATATACCTATGATGATTCTTCTTGATTAGATTGAGACATCATTATTCTAGATGATAAAAAGAAGAGATGAACAAAGATGAGCAGAGAAAAAAAATATATTTGATGCAAAAATAAATTCCTCCCTAGCTGAGGGGGAGTGTTAAAAATTGGTAGCTCAGGGATGAATTTCCTTATCTAAAATCTCATTTATGAAAATTCTGGAGTGCCTTTCTAAAAATAAAAATTCATTTCTATCATCTCAAGTATGAATTTCCACAAATAGTAAATTACCTCGCATGAATTGGTAATCAAGTATAGTTGATGGAAAATCACTCAAATTATCATTAATCAATCCTAATAATTCAATCTCAACTTAATCATGAATATATTATTACTATTATCCTTTCTGATAGTATTATATTATTATTAAAATTAAATTCATGTCTCTCAATCATGGCACTCAATCATGTCATATGTAACTCCCCTCAATTAATGCATATGTTACTCTCTCTCACTTAATGGATACGTTACATTCTCTCTTACACACTCTTTAATGCATATGCTACATTCTCTCCTTTATGGTGTAAGTTACTAAGGCATATGATTGATCTCCTTTATGGCATAAGTTACTAAGGCATGCGTACCTCCTTAATGGAATTAGTTACAAAGGAATGCATACCTCCTTAATGGCATGAGGTACAAAGGCATGTGTACCTCCCTAAATGGCATATGTAACTCCTCCTCAAGGCATGTGTATTGCTCCTTCTTTATGACATGAATATGTTGTTCCTCCTATATACATGTTTCTCATATCATCTCATTCTCACTACTTGTTCATTGTGAAAGAATAATTCGAAGAGTGAGAGTTGAAGAGACTTGAAGAATATTTTGAGAGAGAGAGACTTGGATAGTAAGAGAAAAACTTGAAGGTCGATTCAGTGTTCGAATAAACTGCTACTACCATTGATCTTCATGCTACAACTTGTTCATATTTTGGCGAACTTTCTCATTCTTTTGATCTCTCATTGTACTTTGTATCTCTATTGAACAATCGATATCTAATAGAAGAAGAATCTAGTTGGGTTTTCCCCTTGTGGATTTTCCCCTAGTCATTGGACCTAAATTATCCATGTCTTATCTTGTTCTTCGTTGCCTTGAATTTCGCATTTGGTTTATGTTATATCTAAAATTGCTTTACTAATATTTCAAAAAAAAAAATGTTTTGAAATAAGTATTTTTTACAGCATAGAACATCAAAATTTCAACAAGTTTGTTGGTGTGCACATTATAAATTAGAGCTAGTCATTACCTAAAGCATTAATTTGAGACTAAGCTAAAAATAATTAAAGGAAATATTTTTTGTGTTTTATTTATTTATTGTCAAGCGATCGACCTATAAAGAACCAAAGGCAAATTATTAAAAAAAGCAAAGTATTAAAGCGAAACAAAGCTTTTAACTGAATTAAACAACTCAATGTAGTGAATTCTAATCTATTTTTAGAGCATAATAATTAAATCAAAATAACGAAATACAACTATAATATCTCTCACACATCTTACGGGCGGCCCTCCTAGTGAGTTCGATATGTTAAAAAATCAAACCACGAGACTTTGAATCACCAACACAATCACGAATATGCCATGAAAAAAGTTTGTATTACTTGAAATGTAAAACTGAAGTTTACAACATGAAATGATAATGACAATTTGAACTTAATTATATGCCTTTCATTTTCAAAATGAAGTGTTTTTAGAATGGTTTCAAGATTAACAACTTAATGAATTATTTCCTAGAATCGAGAACTGAAATTGACATCTAAGCTTCTAAATCAAAATAGGACTTTTTCTTTTCATGACCCGCTAATCAAGTTAATCATGAGAAGGATTTTATTGAGACATCATTAGCTTAAATTAAAGTCTTCAAATCTCGCTCTCTTGTTATTTCCACACTCGCTTGACCACATTGATATTCTATGTGAACCAAAGTATTCCATAGCCACATTGACCACAAGTTTGACTAATGAGCCATGCTTATCCTGTGAGCTTCCATCTACAACCAATACGTGGATATCCATGTAGGTGACATTTGGAAGCTCCTCATGTGTTTTGGCCATCTTCAATCATGTGCTAACCTATATAAATTAGGATTTGTTGCGGAAATTCAAGTTAGCTCTAGAAAATGCATGATTCAGTAGCTATAGTATAGTTTAAACCAATTTCATAAATAAAACATATATTTAGATATATTGATGGATGATTACCTTTTCATTGTAACTTGCATGACCTCGATGACCTTTAATTCATAAAAAAGGTGGAATGAAGTTGAAATGTATAAAAAAATGGGTGGAAAAAGGAAAAATGAATTGTCAAAAGGAGGACAATTCAAAGATTCAACATTCCCCCACGCCGAAGGTGTTGCATGTCCTCATGCAAAAAATTTAAAAACTTGTAGGGTTGTCTTCAAAGGACTGCCTCCAATCCTTGTCTCAAAACATCTAAATTTGTTTGTGCTCCTTTGATATTTACATTCAATTACCACCTTGGTTTTCTCATTAAGAACTTCCTTGCAAGCCTTTGATTTTATATCTAAGAAACTTATTGTTTGCTTTGAGTTTTTGGTTCTTCTTGTACTGGTAATAAATATTGAGTAGCATAATGTCATTATGAGATTTTATCACTTCATTTTCATCCTTTATATTCTTATTCAATACTTCTAGTTCATAAACCTCCCGCTTCAAGACTTTAATGATCTCTTGATCTATAGGAGGAGTATTGACCTATTTCCTAGGTGGATCAAACATAAAAGTATCATCATGTAACATATCATCATGAAATTCTAGTACTAGGGGAGAATTTACCTTCCGTTGTGCCTCTTTCTCGAAATTATAAAAATAATTATAGGCGTGTTGTTGGACGAAGTCGACTTCTAGAGTCTTCCTTGAAATATTTCAGTCATCTAAAGGCTCATACATCATTTTTTCTTCCAGGGCATTGGTCTCATCAAGGTCTATGGTCTCTAGTGGCCCGTGACTTACTTGCCTTCTCATGCTTCTAGTGATTCTCTTATTTCTTCCTGGTTGTTGTCCTGGTTCCATTATCTTTTGAGCACCTTTCCTTTTACTACTTTGTTTTTGTGCCTCCTCTTTGTTTTCTTTTGGTATCTCTGTTTGTTCTTATTTCTTCCTAGATTTATTTCTTCTAAATTTTTTCAATTCATTCCTCTTGTTTTTTATTTTGTAACTTCCTCTTTGGTATAGATTTGGAAGCTTTTTCATGCTTCATGAATTCATTGAGTAAAATAGCATCCACTACATCCCCATAATTTGGAACCTCTGACTCAACTGTAGCTTTTGCGACCACATTTTCATTTTCCTTTGCTTTGAGATCAGGGTTAGGGTTTGTAGAAACCGTCCTACAACTTCTCTTTGTTTTCTTGACCTATTTTTCTTTTGTGACCTACACAAAATGATTTCTCTCAAGATAACTATACCAATTATCACCATTGGCTCTTAACTATGATTCTACAAGGATTTTTATTAACCCATGATGATACAATTCTCGGTCAATGTTCCTGGAGTCCCTCTAAATATTGAAAGCCATCTTTTTGAAGCTCCACATAAGGTAGTAAGGTAGTTTGAGTTCTTTTCCCTTAATAAAATGCAATAAAAGTATAGCATGGTAGAAGAGTAAGACTTTGTATCTCCCTTCACGAGTAATATAATTTTTCAATATCAATAATAAACTCCACCACTTAGACTTTATTGCAGATATATGTATCCCTTTCTTAAAGGTTGAAAAATCCATACCTGGGTTGTGAAGAAAAAATTTCCATTATTCATCCTTCAGTCTCTTGTTTTTAAACCAACTCTCGTCATTCCTTGGAAGCTTTGTTTCCTTTGGAATGAGATTCTTTGTTATCTTCAGGATTATATCCACAATTTCTACCTCCACTTCGTCAAAGGCTCGAGAAAACACTCTGGCGACCTCAATTTCATGTCCATTAAAATTTTCAAAGAACTCGAGCCATCCTACCTTCTGCAGTTGTTCTCGGACCTGAGGATAAGCATTGAAAAAATTAACGCCAACTGGTTCATAGTGAACAAGAACCCCCATCATTGTGAATAAGAAGTTTTACCTTCGAATTGTCTCTTTTGACAGGGTTTCAACGGAGAAATGGGAAAAAAAGTGGGTCAAATCTAGAAATGGGATTCAAATTAATTGCATATGATAAGAGGAATTTTTGATATAATGGAATGACATATAGGACTATGAAATGATGTAATATGAATATGATTAAGGTCATATAAATAATTATCGGTCATTAATTAAAGTATTGATCAATAATATACTAATGAATCCATCAACTCAAAGATCTATAATTCACTTTAATTAAATTGATTCACAATTTCTACAGTTACCTCATAATTCATACCTCACTTTTGTATCTTGATTTGTTTTGCTTGCAATTCCATGATGTTTCTTGGAGGAATTGGCTATAAAATGTGAAATTAGTCGCAGAATGTTGACAATTATGTAATTTTATCTTTAATCATGTTCACTACCTCCTTTAAGTCTTCTTTATGTTGAATGCTAACAATGGATGAGGAAGCTGATAACTCTTATCTTTAAAACGGAAACAAAGTCTTCAAAGAATTTTTTTTGAACTTGAAAAAGTTCATTTACAAAGAAGGAGAGGGATAAATGAAAATGGGAAGAAAGAAGGGAATTTTGAAAATATAAGTTTCTAAGGATCATGTTGAAGGCATTGGAACCGCTAACATTCAGGGGATCTACTTGATATGAAGTGTCAATCAGACCTCACACCATTTTGTGTAGGAGTCCCATCCGGAATATGACCCAGTTTCCAAAGCAATGGCTTTTAATGATGTGCCTTGGCTGCAATAATGCATAGAGTGGTATATTTGTGACTTTTTGGAAACAAGTATGTGACTCTGTGGACGATCAAGTGCGATAAACAAAAGGCTATGTTGTAGTCACTACAAAAACCCTCCAAAATTCTTGATCTTTCAAAATTTCGGGGTCCCTCCACTAAGTTCACTCACTTCAAAAATATTTCCTTGAAATTCTCACAGTAAGACAAGACTCCTGGGTCCCTTCACAAGCCTAAATTTTTGGGACTCAAAGCTCATTCCATGTTTAGGTCGTAGGTCGTATGAAGCAAGCTCTAATGGGCCTAAAATTTACGACCCAATGACCTGTCTCATTCTGAAAAAGTGAAGTCACTAGGTCGCATGAATAGTTGCAAACTTTCACTCATCTCGCGACTTTGTGACCTCACCCTTATGGGGTCACTGGGTTGCAAGGTCGCAAACCCCCCTCAACAACCATCCCTGCAACTCTGCAACCTCATGACTTTGTGACCTCACTAATTAGAGGTCACTAGGTCAAACATGTTTCTAAGTCACAAAGGGAAAAATGCACACCCCTTGCAACCTATGCGACCCTAACACGTGCGAATTTTTTATAAATTGGTCCTCCAACCAGTCATTTGGTCATTTTAGTTAGTCACTCATGGGACAAAGAAATTTGGGTGATTTGGAGAGGCATGTAACCCTTCCAAGTAAGAGACCCTTCCTCTCCCCGGTTATGATTGCTTACTACCATTTGTCCCCTATTTTCCCCCTTGACTCTGAATCTTCCTAATTTATGGGTTTTTATTCATAGTTCATGGCCCATTTCAACTCTAAAACCCCTGGCCAAGATATTCTCCATTCTAAGCTCTCTTCCACCAAACTATATAGTTCCATATTTCTCCCAATTGAGATTACCCTCTCAGTGACCTATTTTTCTAGTCCATTAGGGTCCCATGGACCCATTTTGAGCCTCAGCCTCCTCACTGGTTTGCCTTGAAGAATAGGTCATGCAGCCAAAACCCTCGATAGAAAAAATGATTCAACCTCCCGACTCTCGCGACCTTGTGATCTACCTTACTTGCGACCTTGCGACCTAACTTCTATTACGACCTATGTGACCTGACATCACTGACGACGTGCGACTATGCAATATCCCTTAGGTTGCAACCTAACCTACCACGATTTCTAAGTTGCGCTCCCTCTTCCATTAGTTTCTGTGACCTCCCTTGCCTCTGACCTAGCGACCTCTCTTAGGAATAATTCCTCCTAGGAACTTTCTAAGAACTTTGAAGTCTTTATTTGTGTTTTTCTTCTAGTTTCACATTCATGTCGTCTCACATATCATGGGATTGTTTTTTTGAAATTCTAGGTGATTTCGAACTCGCATTTTAATATCATCATTCTCTGGTGAAATGGAACCTCCAGTAGCTCAGAATTCCTGGAAGTGCGCCGAAAGTAGTGCACAGGAGAGTTATGAAGGCCCACCACCTCCTATATATAGGGACACAACAAACAACCTCAACAAGACCACCAAGTTCTCGTGGTTTGATCTCTCCTCTAATTTCTCCAAGCTAAACATCTTAGAGGATCAAGAATAATTCAAGGTATACCTGAACATTAATAGGTCCAAACTCCATAAGGTAGCCTCTCATCCACCGATGTTCCCATGTCCAGAAACCATCGATTGTATCATAAAAAACACCAACGCATATCGATGGGTGGTTAGGAACCACACAAGAAAAGCCTTCACAACCATCTCCTCAGAAGATATCATTTCTTATTACAGGATTTCAAACAAGGAGGAGACATTTAATACCAAGTGGATATTATATTTCTTAGTTCCCAAAAAGGACATCTTACGGTCTTGATGGCAAGGCCCCTCTAAATTCTAGGTGAAGAATCTTCAGATTTACAGGACATAGGGCTTCAAGAAGGTATACCGTGTCGTGGCTGCAATGATGAATTGACTTTATGGGAGGCTCGACATTGATACCTTCCTCAGAACATGGGTCCCTCTCATGTACGTTGACGCCACCAGAGGCACGGTCTCCAACTGGGGAAGCATCCTCGCCTCAACATTAAAGATCGATACATATGTAGCCAAGTATCATGAGGCAGACTAGCCTTAAAATTTATACATGGCCTCATATCTCTTATATGTGATATGTGCAATATGTCATTTTTGATAACTAGAGCTACAACTGGACATTGGCTATGATATACCCCGTACACCAACACTACCAAGTATTTTGGGACCTAGGATATAAAGCGTGCACGAGTCTGCATCTGGGACATTGATTGCTCATTTGTACCATTTTCTATTGAGAGAGTATCCTCCCTACATGTCTAAGAGAGTTATGGAGACTATTACCTAGGTGGCAGATTGGTTTGCTATTCGGGAGGGCACATTCATCAGAGTCTTCAACTCAGACAAACTTACCCATGCACTTCCCAGGTTTGCCAGAAATAGGTTATTGATGCAGGAAGTGTGATATAAAATGACCATAATATTTTTGAAGACATTGAGAAAAGGGAACAAAAATCCATGGCCTGTATTCCCTCTTACCATCAGAACATACACTATAGAAAGCTTCAAGAAGGTTGAAGCATAAGACGAGGAGATAAAGGGATTATGTTTTGTCACCTTGGACCACCGTACCTATGACCCCAAGAGGTTTGTACCAACTCTCTACAAGAAGGATAATTTCAACTGGTCATACCCGCATACAAAGAAAATACATGAGGACAAAGTCAGAAATCGATACAATGCTTCCAACGAGTTCAGCCCGAACGAACAATAGGAAAAGGAGGATGACCAGTCTGACCATTCCCAAGAGAATGTGAGTCTACAAGATAGGTCAACCTCACTCAGGAGGAAGAAAAAAAAACAAAAGGTAGGGGGGGAGATGAAGAAGCACAGAGGCAAAGAAAAAAAATATAACCCTAGAGAACAAGATGAAGACGAAGATAATGAAACCCTGGAGGAGAGAAATGAAAAATTGGATAGGAAAAATTAGGAGCTCAAGAGGAAAGAGGAAGAAAAACGAAGGTCTCGAGAGGAAAAAGAAAGGAAGAGACAAGAGAAAAAGGATATGGAATACAAATGCAAGCAAGAAGAAGAAATCAAGAAGAATCGGGAACAATAAGAGCAATAAAAGAAGAATAAAGGTGAGGAGGAAAGGAACAAGCAAGAAGAGGAGTTGAAAAGGCAACAAGAAGAAATTGACAAGAAAGATAAAAAAGATCTTGAGCAACAAAAAAAACAACATCAAGAGATCAATGTATAGATTGATATTCCTCCAATTGATGTTCCTCCATCCACTCCCATCACCGAAGGGCATCTTCCTCTAAAAGAGCTAGGCATTCCTGATGAGGTGGAAGAGGAAGTGTTGGACCTAACTGTTGAGGAGGTAAATCCCCTCTCCGGACAGAGGCGATCCCTACTAGCCCAGCAGGGGTCTAGCAACAAACAAACAATGTCATGACGCAGGTTCCTAATTACGAATGAAAAGGCTGGAGATAGAAGCCTACCTGGATTCCAACGCTAGGATCCGAAGAAGAAGCGTCCCCGTTCCTCAAGCTTGGCAGATCACAATCCCTCCACGATCTCCGCGGATGAACACCTGCACATGGAAGAAACGAACAGATACAAGCATAGAAACCAGCATACGTAACTAAACATCATTCAGAAAGGACATTACTCGCATTAACATGATGGAAAACGGAGTGGAACCATAATCATAATCATCTATTAAAATAACCAGCGAAGAGAGATTACAACCAAGTTCTGACGTCGCGGTCTCCTTCGGACGGGTCTCCAGTCGTCCACGTCTCGCAAAGCTCGCCAAGGAAAGGGAAAACCTCTCCAGAGTCTCATGACAATGGTCTCCTTACTTGAGTCAGCCTTAAGGGAAAGAGAGGATTCTTTACAACACAAAGGCTCTTGGGAATATGGAGATTCAGAGCTTAGGCACTTCAAGACCAGCTTGCCATTGATTTGAGCAAGCTTTTATAGATGGGGAAGGAGGAGTTGGGATCCCTATTATTATGGGATTGGCCCTATCAACAAGGAAGGTTCTATGGGAGGTGGAAAAACCACTTCCCTCCATAGAACTCCCGCAGCCAACCTCCCAACTCAAGATAGGTGATGGTTTGTGGATTTGTTAGAACTCAACTTCCGCCATCCATATTTTAAAAAACAACTCCCAAATTGGGTGGCGCGACTGCGGCTCTATGACAGAGCGCCAAGTGGCGCGACCCCTTTGCATTAATTTCTCCATTGGCGCGAGGACTGAATTGCTTGCCCGCGCCAATGCCAAAAGGGTTGTTCTTCATGACTTTGCAAGGAGATGTCTCAAGGGCAAATAAAGCTCATGTTCAGAGGGATACATTGATGATGATTTCAAGGCATGACAATGTCCACAGGTCATGGAATGGGTCCTCCATTGTGCGGGATGGGAAATGGTAAGGACGGTGACAAATTACTGTGTAACACTAACCAAACTTAATTTTTACAAGGTCAATTGTAATATTATGCAGGAGAGGAGAAAATGTTATGCCCAGAAGTTAGCAGAGCCTCCATCTGTGACCACAGAGATAGAAATAGTCTTGGACAGGACGGTAAATCCTGAGATGATTTCCTTAGCTGGGACAACCTTTATGAATGAAACTAAATTGAATGTAGGGAGGATGAGAAAATAGATTTCAGAACTCCAGGGAAGGATTTATGCAGCTAAAAAAATATCTATCAGAGTAGAAGAAGACAAAAAGAAGTTAGAAGAGGAGAATCAATCCCTTCGCTTAACTCCCTCAAGAATGAAATAATTACAAGCATCAGTCAAGGAAGAGGTCAAGACCCTGAGAGAAGCCATGGGAATTTTTTATGAAGAAATGTTGAAGCTACACGAAACCGTGTCACGATTTATGGCTATATAGAATGACACAAAAGCAAAGTTTGCATCATTGAAGCAGGCCACCACAACAATCAACAATATGTATGAATGGACCAGCAACTACCCAGAAGCACTAACAACTCTTCCCAAGAAGGACTGGATTACCGCTCAGAATGAAAAGGTCCAAATACGCATCAAAATAAAGTCTCGAGATAAATTGGCTAGATATGTGGACAGAGTCCCCGCTTCTTAACGACATCTTCTGAGTGGTTTAGAGTATGTAATCTAGTTTCATAATTAGGTTCCTTTTATCAAAGATGTGGGAGAGATAATGAAGGAAGAACAAGTCCTCCATGAGATCTAGTTATTCCTTGATCCATTCAAACATGTGGCCACCTCAGGTGAGTTATAGGTCACCAAAGAGAACATTACTTGGTATGTGATAGAGCCATCAAGGATATACACCAAGCAGGTAACCTTATCAAATTAAATCAAGGTCAAGAAAGGCACACTCATACTAGATGCACTTGAATGTCTCCATAGGCATGATGAAGAGAAACAAAAGGTGACCACAGTGGTTTTTGATACACTTTATGGTGCACCTACCTCATAGAGTAGCTACACATAGATGTTCCAGATTTAGATTTTACCTAGTTGTTAGAATAGTGTAAAAATTTTGTTGTGCATAGTAGGATAATATAGAGTCTAGTGGGAATTTGAAGAGTCATCAGGAAAACCAAGAGCCATGGGGATGTCCAAGAGTCAAGGGTAGACCAATAATCACCCTATTTTCTATAAATATACCCTCATGACGCATTGTAAATGGATTTTAGCTTTGGAATTATTCCGGTGTATATTGTTTTGAGAATTGAGGATCCTCTAGTGAATGCAAGGAATAATTGCCTATTTCCACTCTTAGATTTGATGGAGATATTGTATTATGGTGCCATGGATACTATCGTCTTAATTAATGAGAAGTTCATGTGAGCTTTGGTGTGTCGTATTTCATGTATCTTCATGTGCTATGAGATTTCTCTTACAACCAATGGATGATATATGTTATGTGTTTAATATGATTATGTTAGTAAACTATTTTATTGATGTTGGCATATTATTATTATATATTGTATGCTTAATTATGATTTATGTAGTTATTAATCACATAATTATTATTGATTGTTAATTTATCTTTATATGTGTGTGAATCAGACTTAATGTTTTTCTAACATTACTTTTCTTGAGGTTTATGTTATGCGATCATGTTGTTGATATTCATAGTATCTGCTATATTGGACATCCAACAGTTATTGGCTTGCATTTATTAATGTCTCTTTATTTATCCTTCCACTAACACTTTTACTTTCACCTGAGGAAAATATCAACCAATTAAATGGTAGTTGGGCCTACATACTAGACGGGACTCCTAAACCAAACTATGTAGATTCTAATTGGGATTCTGCACTAGGGAGATCCCCTAGCTGTTGGCGGCACATTTTGGCCCATCAATAGATTTTGGTGCTAGAAGGAAGGCATTCCCTTTGTGTAAATAGCCAAGATGGCTGCCAAATATAACACCCATCCTTGACCTAAAAATTCCCAACAATCTAGTAATCAACCTCGCTCTGCTTCTCCTGAGACATCCTTTCACCCCGCCTTTGGTTCGCCTTTCAGCGATACTAATGTAGGTGACTCCCAGCCCCCTCCACTTGAGAATGTTCCTGTTGAAGAATATTTTCCTCTCTATGAAGCCATGTTGGGGCCCTTGTTTTGAATGTTT